>OZ014531.1:179147091-179772091 GCA_963966105.1 Volucella zonaria | reverse complement strand
CCTAAATTTCCTTCGCCCGCGCTGTGTACTAACATTTTGTGGATACAAAAACCCCTTGAGCGCGCGCTGATTATAAAAAAAAAAGAAAAATAACCGTGATAAGGTTCTCTCAAGAGGAATAAAGGAGTACGAGTAGGCGTTGATGGCATTCCCCCTGGAATTTTTCCAACCTGCGCCAAGTAGTACATCTGCAGAGGTACTGAGACCTGCAATAGCTAATGTATGTTAAAATGAGCTCTTTAAAGTGTTTTGGAGTCAGGGTATGATTCCCAAGTTACCGAAAAAGGCCAACGTGATGGATTGCAGAAATTGGCGTGGAATTAGGGAACATAAATCTTGACAAGATCAAAGTATGTTTAGGCTCAACTCTCGATGTCGGACAAACAGGTTTTGACTCTGGCGACTATATAAATACCTGGCGAATCATCGTTGAGCAATATATTGAGTGTCGGTCCCCGTTCTACCTGCTTTTTATCGATTCCGAGAAGGCCTTTGATAGCGTGAACCGAGAGATTATATGGAAAGTATTCCTGTTAAAATCGTTGCTACTATATAAAGCTACATTCGAAGGTGCAAATTGCCATGTTCTATACAGCGGTAAGTTTTCAGAACCTTTGAACCCCAAAGCGGGGTTCCGCGGGGTTATATTTCATCACAGCTTTTTTTCCTGGTGATAAGAAGCGATATTATCCGCGCAGCATTGTCGGAGGAAAGCAGAGGTGTTCAATGGAAAATTAAATCTTACCGGAAACATGTTGATTACGCTGATGATATCTGCTTGTTTGCGCACAGGCACATCAGATGATTCCGAATCTGGACGCTGAAGCCAGCAGAGTTGGACTTAAAATAAATATGTACAGCTATAGACAAAGTCCTTGATCTTCTAAGCTCTTTTTCCTAGCAGGAGGTCGTTAAAATGCAGAGCTTTCCTTATTTAGGAAGCACCATTTCGACTGACGGCGGCATCGGACCCGATGTTAGTAGCAGAATCGGGAAGGCAATAGCCGCTTTCGGAATGTTGTTTAAGGTGTGGAAAAGCAATATTTTCAACACTAAGATCAAGACGCGGCTGTTTCACTCCAATGCCGAGTCAGTACTGCTGGATGGTTGCAGTACTTGGAAGGTGACCAGTGCACGGAGTCTGCGAATCATTTTGGGTACATTTTGGCCCAACCAAATCTCACACGCAGAGCTCCGTATTTAGACGGGCAGGAGCCAATCGGCATCATGGAAAGAGAAGGAAATGGTTGTGGCGTTTTCTAGCCAGTTTTCAATGAAGGCCACAAGCAGCTGTTTCGTAAGTGACAATTGATCTAAGCAACGTGGTGTAGACCCATCGCGAAACTTTTCGCCGACAGCCTTCTTTCACTAGTAGAGGGCAGCAAGATCTGATCTTTTTTTTCTCTTTCACCTCAGCATGCTGCTCCAGATAGACGTTAGACATTCGAGAATCTCAGACTGATGCCATTTAGCTTAAGTCGGATTATGCTCGATTCTTCTTGTGAAGAGGACTAGCCGTGTTTTGGCCGAATTAGCGCTTTAGACATAGCTGGATGCCTATGTCTAAGGCATATTGGAAAATATTAGAAAGTATCTTTGGGTATTTCCCGACAAGTATAAATGGGGATGGGGCATCATCTGGGTGGACTACCACACCGTATCTAACGTACTCTTATTTGATAGGCACTCCATCGAGTTTTAGATTCCATAAAAGAGGAAAGGGAATACTGCCTTTCGGTTAACGAAGATTTCCTCAAGGTTCGAAAAGGACTGCTGGAGTGCAGCGTAGGAAATGAGTGTTTATAAGCAGATCAAAGGTTTTCAGTGATGTCATGGTATGGACGATCTCATTGCGTTTCATTCCTCCGACAATTGCTTGTTGGATATGCTAAACTGTAAGTCATAGAAGGTGCATTCGAAGAATCATTTTAATAAGCAGTACCCTACAAACTGCTATTATCGTAACTGATTCTTCAATCATCGAACACATCGGAAAAGGGTTTTGGGGGAGGAGGTTAGCGCCACCCTCATCTATTTTGGGATTTCGAACATCTCGTGAACCAAAGACCTGCACCCTCTGACATACCGATTCTCGTGTTTTCACGTATGCGAGCAGAGATTTCGCCTTTGCCTTGACGGGTCTCACGTGGCATCCTTATGTGTAGTTTAAGTTTTCTGGGGTGGAAGATCAGTTTGGATTTCTCTGGGATTGGCCCGAAATCATTTCCGTCTTCTTATCAAGACTGTTCAGGCTGCGAATAAGGAACCTCTCAAGTTTGAGCTCCGAAAAAGGGGTGAAGTTGAATGAAAGATAGACAAGGCGTAGAACAGTTGAGCAGTGGAGGAGAGGAGACACTTGGAAAGAGTTGGACAGGGGTGAGTCATGTTGCAGAAAGCCGAACAGGATGGCTAGCGGGCGTTCTTTACGCCTTATGCCCCCCGAGGTCACTAACTAATTAAGTGATTATGACACATTCTGAGCATTAGCATCGCAACATATGATAAGTCCCATCTTCATGGGATCAGAATAATCCGGCTCATGCCTTTAGTGGTATTGAATCATAGGATATCAGCAAACGCCACGACTAATCTCGGATATTCCATTTTCGTTGTGTAACTTATGCATATAGCAACTACATTTTGGTTGCAAAATTTCCCAGGTTTAGTTGGTGAAACAAAAGCTGAAGTTCTCGATCTTTCCGATCGCTTACAGGATAGTGGTGTGAAACCCATTGAACATTCAAAACCACAGATGGCTCATGTATTGATTTCATGTGAGGTCTCGTATTCAGCACATTCAAAGATTAATCTGAGCTACTATAACAACTAAGTATTGGACAGATAATTCTTTTCTGCACGCATTTGGAAACAAAGTTGAAATGAGCCCTTCCAAGGCGCAGATAGGGACATAGGTCTTACTTAGATTTTATGTGTCAACATATCCATCGTTCAGATGGAGGACGTCAGCTTCAGTAATCTTAAAACCAAATAGAAGAGAAAAGTATTTGTCTGTTATCTCAAGGAGCATTTTCCTTTTAAAGTATTGTTTTCCTTATCCTAACCACTTGCTTGTACACACTGCACTTGCCACTTGCTTGTGCACTGCTTTAGCCAGCACCCACATTTGATCAATGCAATGCTTGCGCAGAGTATGGTACAGACTGTTGTCGGCCTGCCCAAGTTGACGCATCATAGAGAAAATAGCAGCAGACTTATAGGTAAGTCGGTCACGTCTCCTTTGGCGTTTTGAAATTTTCTAAGAGGTGGATTGATATTCAAATTTTGTTCATCTGAAAAGCAACTTTTGGCTTGAGAACTGGTTCCAACCAGAGCCTATGTGCTGGTAAAACCGTATTCAGGATTATTTTTTGGGGTGGATTCCACAAGATTAATTGAGCCGAAATATGACTTTTGCTGGAAGTAGCGCCGGTTTCATCCAGGCACTGTGTTGCGGTAAATTTTCCCGCAACAAGTTTGGCTCTTTTTCTTCTTGCAATTCCCTTCGGTCTCTCTTTTCTTTGAGTGGGAACACCGAGCTCTGGCGGAGGTGGAGGGCAGCCATGGTCCCATCAGCCTGTGGCCCACCAACCCCAGACCTCGGAAAACAACCCACATAGGTTCACGGGAGGGTTTGCCCGCAGAGGAGAACGAGGAGGTTCGGTCGGTGAAGCCCTAAGAACAGTAGGGAGACTCACTACGAACTAGGAACCCCAGGGTGCGACAGGAGGTCCACCGGGAACACCTTTGTCGGAGACCATAGATAGACGGGAGATTCGCAACGGGCAGCATCAGACAGGACGTCTGAAAGTCGGCGACGGGTGGGGACGGACGGTCCTTGCAATCCAGACACCCCAACACGATGATGACGGGTGGGGAAAGGCGATCCCTGGAACCTACACCCCAACGATAGCCAAGCAATAAGAGGCTAAGGGAACACCCCATCTAGCTACCGAGGGTGTGGATGTGGATGCACCGAGACAATTGATCGATGGGTGAAAAGACGACGATCTCTTTTATACGAGTAGCAACACCGAGAGAGCAACAAAGGAGCAACAGTGGTGTGCAGGCGGACGGCCAAGACAATCGAGCACACCCCAACGACGCACCAGCTGTAAAAGTTAGGTTCGATGGGTGAAGGGATGACGACCCCTTTTAAGCCAGCACCCCACCGATAGGCGGACGGACAACTAGCAAAGCTTGCTAGTGTTGTAGCGAGAAATCCCGTCGTTGGGTCCACTAGCGCTGAATGAATGTGCGAGTGAGTGGACGTGAGAATATGTGTGTGTGGTTGGCGGGAGCTGTGGAACAAAAAAGATCTGGAGGTCACTTTGGTGACGACCAGCAAAACAAGAGGGTCAGTTAAGTTTTTTTATATCTTGATTGTGCGATTTTTTTTCGGAAAGCAAAGTTTGTTCTTCTTCGGCGAAAGCTGCGAATTGCGAAAACCAATTCTGTCGTGTTTTTTTTTCTTTTCAAAAAAAAAGTAGAGTAGCTTATTTAGCTTGTATCAAGTCGCGAGTTCGAAAAAGAAAAAAAAACAAAGGAAAACTAAAAAGGAGACAGGAACAGGACTGGATAGCGGAAATATCGGGACGGAAGGATTAAGGGATTGTGCCAGAATGGGGCACAATACCGCTAGGACCTAAAAGCTAAGTATAGTGATAGTGCAGTATTTAGTGTCGTGGTGAAAAAAAAAAAATGATTCCGGTAGGCCGCGCGTGCGCTTGAAATTCCCGAGAACAGACGGGACAAGCGACCCGTTAGCTAACGTTTTGTTTGCTTTGCTTCGGGACTGTAAAAAATAGCGGGTCACTCTATCGACGAGTGTACCGCTACAAAAAAGTCTTTTTAATAAATCGTCGAGCCCCAACGGGGCTTTATAACGTTGAGGAAAAAAGGAGGTTTTTTTCTTCAATTTTTTTTCTTCGTTTCGTTTCTTTTTTGTCTTCGGGGAAGATTTTCTGGGTGTTTTTTTGGAAAAAAGGTTTCGTGACTCCGGCGAAAAATCACGTGGCGCCCATTTCGTTTCCCAGGTTTAGCTGCCATCAAAGCGCTACCTAGTGAGAACCCACCGCGGGGATAGTTAGATCCCAGAAACAGAAAGTGTTACCGTTTCGTTCGGGGCATCGCCGTATCGGTGACGGGAATTAAAAATAACAACTGTGTGCGTGTAGAACCCCCCTTTTTATTCAATTGCAGTCCACTGGAATTGAAGAATTTCCTCCCTCTCGTAAGGGTTTTACCCGAGAGCCACTCTTTATGCCTTGTCTGACAGAGGAGGTGCATTTTTGTGTTGCTCGATGAAAAAGAAAAGTATGCAATTTTAGTTCCTAGCGGTTGCTCGGTTTCGGTGGTTATCACTTCCGTCGTGCTGGTTGTTTCATCGTCTCCGCTGCAAGAGTTTGGCATTTAGAACTCTCGGTTTCCATTTCGATTCCGATACCTTTGCACCGTCGTTGTGTTTGACTCACGCCTTCGTCCCCTCTTTAGCAGACCCTTACTCGGTAGTCCTAAAGAGGATGTCCTAGAGCCCATTAGACCCTCTTCAGATTCCCGTAACAAGTCTTTAAAAGCAGCACTTCCACGAACCACTTGTTTCTTTTGATGGAGCCTCTTCGGCACTCTTTCCATCATTCTAGTTCAATCCACTTAGTATTATAGCAACTGCTGTGTGTCGATACTGGTGCCGTGGAATTTTGTGGTATTAGGTCGGCTAGGGATCCGAGAATCTGCGCATCACCGGAGTCTAAAAGACGATGAATTAATTATTGCCTTGGCCCCATGGGGTCACCGCCATACTTTAACATAGTTTAGCGACGAATCAAGGCTTTTTTGGTGGTTAAGCCGATATCTGTTTGTCTCAGGGTCAACCGAAAGGGGACATTGACTCACTGTTCTTCTACTGGCAATAAAGTACAAAAGTTCCTTCCTTGTGATTCTCATGGTTTCGAGTGAGGTTGTGCCATTTTTGATCTAAGTTGAATTGAGAAATAAATCAGATACACACATGCACATGAGTACGTATACAAGAGTCGTATTTCCTTCATAACCGCTTACAAGCGCTGAGCTTTCCTTACAAGGACGAGTTTACCGCATAACAAAGGACGTTATTCTTTTCATTTTAAATCCTTCATTCTGATGTGACTTTCTTTGAATGTGCACCAACTATAATTGCACTACCTTAAGACAGATTTCCACATAAAATATCAGCCCAACTCATCTTAACCATTTCATCTCCTTTTGAGTTTATTGCATTACTTCTCTTCCTAGCACCATCACTTAGATATTCAGAGTAATAGCCTCGAGGACCTCAAAAACACAAAAAAAAAAAAAAAAAAAAAAACAAAAATAAAGAATTACAGAAAATAAGTAAACAAGAGGAAGAAGAAGAAAAGCCTTTTACTCAAATCAACTAAATAAAAATGAAAACAGTGTCCTCGAATGCAGCAAACCATTACACGGCACTGTATTTGTATTTGTATTTGTATTTGTACTGCACCGCACCGAACTCTACTACACAAGGACTGAGGGTTGGTTCGTTTCGGTTTGGTTGGATAACAGTGGGTGTACTCGTAATAGTGGCAAATCAAAAGATGAAAATTATGTCCGTTTTACTCCTGCAGGAAATTCAGAACAAAACAACCAAGACATTGAAGCACCACCAGCAGAAGATTTTTCATATTTTCATGCCTTTCGGCCTCGTTGCTTTTTACTTTCTCTATTTTTGTTCCGCCTGTCACATTGACGCCCCCAAGCTATGCAAGGATATAAAGTTTTTTTCTTCTTCGTCTTCTTCTTTTTGTCCTCTCTTACTCTGTTACTTATTTGCACCATACCCCCCCCCCTCCCCCTCCCCTTCCCACCCCTCCGCCAACAATCAAAAGGATACCCCATAATCTTTTGCTTTTTATTTTCTGTGCCATCTGACGCGCTCTAAAATTTAGAAAGCATCAGCTCCTCATGGTTTTTACGTTTTCCCTTCAATGGAGAGGCGAAAATGTTTTCCAAATGGAATTGATCCTTACAGAGGATTTTACCAAACCGAATAAAGAACCAAAATGTCTGCAGGTATAATGAAATCTGAGCCTATGATGTAGTGCTTAAGTGTCCAGAAATATTTGTTATCTGCGTACCAGGAGGCAGGGCATTTATTTCATGCGAGCAATTTCACTGCACGTTGGGGTAATCCTTCACAAAAATACGACAAGTCCTATTCCGGGAAAAAAAAAAAAACACAAAATGGCTGGTGGAGGAATAAGAAAAAAAAAAAAAAAAGATTCCAATGTCAGGATACTTCAACTTCAAAAAAGCACGACATACTGCGCTGTCACTTGTAAAACATAATCACTGCGACAGGAGAGATTCGTAGTAACTCGTAAGCCTTTCGGCGGCGTTGACGTTGCCGTTTACGTCGGCAACCCTTCTAAAGTTGCAGTAAATTAAAACACATACTCGTATGCACATTACTTTGCCATTAAGACCTCGAGGCTGTGAAAATGCAAACAAAAACCACTACACGCGGAGGATGGTTTTATTTTTGTGGGTAGGAGAATCAGGCCAGAAATGAAACCATATACGAAGGACTTCAACTCTTAAGAGGATGCAAGATGAAAGCTATAATTATGAGGATGACTATATCGCGAAGAAGATGTTGACAGCTAAACCCACTCTCAAGGTACATGACGTTTAGCGTCACTTTGAGTTACGATGACACGCTATAGTTTTGGTGTGTAAGAATAATGCAGCCATTCGTCACTTATGTGAAAGCAAGACGACCGCCTATAGTCAGCGACGGTGACATTTATCCACTGAATTGTTTAGCCCAGGATTTCATTCATTTTTCTTACTCTGAAGAGCCTCAGTTATGCACGAAGTATGACATGTAACGACCACTTACAAAGATATCTCCACACGTTTAAAAGGACCATTGCCCTTGTACCTGAACCAGCAACTATACAAGTATCTCGATTATAACCCAGTCTTGCATTACTGCTTTGAGGTCCTTTTCAATTGAGTCAGCACCTCGTACAGCGACCATCCTCTGCTACATTGTCCCTTTAGTGGAAGCTTGAATATTCCTTTTAAACGCAGAACACTGATGAGGCCCAGAGCCGAGAATTGGTTGAGATTGTCAAAATAGAGGGCTTCTAAAGGGTGACCAGATAAAAACGATAAAACAACAACGGCTTGAGATATAAGATTGATTCTGGCTTTATTTTGAAGCTACGTTAATGCCATTATGTGTGGAATAGCACACCAGTCAAATAGCTATCTCGGCTTCGGTGGCAGTGCTTCAAGCCGATGGTCCAATTTTTGATGACTCGGTCCAATATGTGCGGCGTTATTCCGGCAATAGCGTCTCGAATGTTGGCCTCGAGGCCGTCCAAAGTGGTTAGCTTGTTAGCGTAGTCTAAGGACTTGACGTACCCTCAGAGAAAATAATCGAGTGGTGTCAAATAGCATGATCGCGGCGGCGCATTGATGACCGCTCGCCGTGAGTTGATCCAGTAGTCGCCAAATTTCTCCTTCACAACTTCGAGCGTTGCGTTGCTTGTATGGCATGTAGCGTCGTATAGTTGACCAGGAGTTTGGATGAATTAAATTCTTGTAAAAGTCATTTAAAAACAGAATTAACCTTTAAACATGTTTGTCTATCAGGCAATATTCATTAAGGACAGCAATTAGCTAGCTGATCTGTGGTCGGCTAAGTATAATCGACGCGACACAATGATTGTAATGCAACTTAGGCCAGATCTGTCTTGAGATATGACTATTTAGAACACCTTCCCAGTCATGGGTTTGCTAAAATCATGCAACGAGGATATAACCATTTCGACAGGATTCTAATGGGGTCCTTTCTGGCGGAAGATGCGAATAATCTTCTTTTGTCTTTCGAGTTACGACAGCTGGGAATAGCCGAACACGCAACATATTTATCTTGAAACGGCCAAGGACTTCTTCAGCGGCTTTCAACAAGTTCTAAGCCTCTGCACCCTAGAGTAGCATCGGGATAATAAGGGGTTCGTACAGACAGCCTTGTCTATCTAGAGAAGGCGTTGGGCCCAAAAAATAGAGGAACTCTTCGTCTGATTCCCGCTTTCGTGTCGTTACTGCTGGTAGCTCCGGATTCAAGGCAGGCAAAGTTCTTAAGCACCTCGAAGTTGTAACTGCCAACAGTGACGTTCTAGGCAGGTCGCAAGTGGTTTCCTTCCTTTTCTGATGACAACAAGTACTTTGTTTGCCCTTGTTCACTGTCAGATCTATTTGGCCGCTTTCGCCTCAAGCCTTCATTGAAAGTTCATCGTATCAGCCCAATAACATCAATGTCATTCGCGTACTCAAATATTTGGGCGAGTTTAAGAAAGATCGCATATCTTTTGTTGGGCAGGGAGTTTTGAATGATTCGTCACAGGGCGATGTTAAAAATGCCACGTGTCGCCTTGTTTAACAAATTTTTTGACAACGAAGGTTTCTGCTTTTTCATTTCCAACCTTGAGTCGGAACTCCCAGCGGGAGCCCTCTATAACCCCTCTATAACCATTCTGCATAGCCTGAGGAGTTCGGCAGGGATGTCAAAACTAGGCACGGGATTTTACTCGTATAGCTCGTCCCTATGCACGCTATCATATGCAAGTCCTAAGTCGGCAAACGGATCATAAGTGACGATCCAAAATTTCCGGGTTTTTTTCCAAGATCTGCTTTAGTGTAAATATTTGATTGATGGTGGACTTTACTGGCCTGAAACCGAACGGGTATGGATCAAACAAACTCTCACATGATAGGGCAGAAAAGTACTTAAGGGCGATGTTTCGGAGACTTCAAAGGATTTTCTGCCTTGTGGATGAAACCAAATCTTACAGAAAGATTTGGAGCTGGGTGACATGCGGCCGCCTCATTAACTGCGGCAGATGAGTGATTTAGCCGGGACCGAAACGAAGTCCATTTGAATTTCGATCAGGACAGACTACACTAGATAAAGTAGCACTTCTCGCGGGTAAGATTGTTGAGGTTAACGACCCACCAATGGTAAATGCAATGTCCGCACATGAGCGTCGTTCATCACAATCAGCGTTAGAGAGACGTCTAGCAGAGATAACGAGGAAAATCGCATCTATAAATGCATGAATGAATCGCAGTCC
The DNA here is from genome assembly GCA_963966105.1 of Volucella zonaria. Classification (NCBI taxonomy): domain Eukaryota; kingdom Metazoa; phylum Arthropoda; class Insecta; order Diptera; family Syrphidae; genus Volucella; species Volucella zonaria. The sequence continues at coordinate 179,761,952 of OZ014531.1, read as the reverse complement.
AAGAAATCGTTAGGGAAAGTTTGGCGACAAAGCTAAAAATTGTTGTAAGTCGTGCAAGGAGTCTTTAAACTCAACAGCCTGTCAAAAGCGGTGGCAAAGGACAGGCGGAATTTTAGATATCATCGCCTTCTTGTAATCGACAAAAATTCTAGCCTCAAACTTCTCGTTGGCACCGGCGCAGATGTCGGCGTAATTTCACCAATACGTGTAAGCCGATAGAAGTCACCTAGCCATTTCTACCTTATGCAGTGAACAAGTCACCTATTAAGACGTTCGGACAGAAACCACTTATCGTCAACTTAGGAATACGACAACAATTTAAATGGACTTTTATAGGAGACGATGTATCCCAGCCGATTCTGGGAGCATCAATGCAAACGGGACGGAATGTTCTTCGAAGGATTGTCCTATCCAAGGGATTGAGGACATCTTTATCCGTTTTCCATCCATGGACCCTATCATGCATCTGTGCCTTAAAGTCAGACTCGGATGATTAAGGTCTTATATGCAGTCTCCTTAATTTTTCGGGATAGGGCCTTACTACTGAGTTGCCCTCTTAGCCCAAAAAACAGCGATTGGCAAGAGTGATTCTTCGCTTTATTTCTCTTGAGGTGTTGCTGGTAGAATTTATAGCAGAGCCAAGTTAGACAAAGTCCCTTACGACCTCGAAGTTATAGCTGACGACTTGGTTTTGCCCTCATTTACAGCTAAACCCAATTTGGCATCTTCCGTGTCAACGCTAGCGAATGCCCGGTGACAGTCCCATGTGTTCTCCCTAATAGGAACACAGATTTTTGAAAGATTGCTCATCCAGTGTTCGCTTCTGAGTACCGCATATTTGTTCCAAGGATCATGTTAAAAAAGTCACGTGACAGCGCGTCACCTTGTCTAAAACCTTTTTTGACATCAAAGGCTTCGGTTAAGTCACTACCGACCATGACAGCGCAGCGAGTGTTCTACATCGTCATTCTGTACGGACCAACGAGTTTGGCAGAGATGCAAAAACTGAACATGGCTCTGTATAGCTCGTCTCTATTAATGCTATCATATGCGACCCTAAAATCGATGAAAGGATGGTGGGCATCGATTTGGACTTCTTGAGTTCGGGGTATGAAGAAATTGCACTGATAGTGGCCAGTCCGATTGTTGACGAAGGATTTCAGATGCTCACACAATATATCAGATAAGATCTTATATGCGATGTTGAGGAGACTTAAGCCTCTATAGTTGGCGTACTTGAGGGTTCACCTTTTTTGTGGATCGAGCAAGCGATGCTGAGATTCCATTCATCAGGCTTACGCTCTCCTGACCAGATTGGAGAATAAAGTTGCTGTATGCTCTCCACAAAGTCATTTTAAGCAGCTTTGAATACCTTGGCCGGTAAGTCGTCAGGTCTAGCTGATTTGCTTTTGGTCAAGTGGACGATAGTTTTGGCTATCATCGTCTAAGTTGAATGGTATATTCTGCATGACGACGGGATGTTGGGCTTCGTCGCCGTTTAACAGCCAGCAGAAAAAGTTATTCCATATTCTCAGCTCAGACTGTGGCTCTACTACAAGGCTTCCTTCTTCATCTTTACAGGTTTCTGAACGGGTCTTCTTACCTAGACGCTTCCTTCCTTGAACTTCCTTACGTTATTCCTGGAGTGCAACCGCTCAATAACTTCGATCGCACGCATGTTGTTTAGCTTCATGTGCTTGCCGGCATTCTTCATGAAGCCAGGAATTTTTTTGGTGGTGGTCGGGTGAAATCCAGCACATAAGTTGCGGCGTCCTTGATGGAACGTTTGCTGCGTGGCCGCTTGTCTTCGGTGCTGGTGGCACGGGAGTTGTTGAGAGATCTCGGGATACTGACTATTTCTTGTAAATTTAGATTTTCTACGTTATATCTTCTCACTGCAGTTATTTTTTGTTGTGGTGATTAGGAAAATTCCATTCGTAACTTAGCTGCAACAAGGAGGTGATCCGAGTCAATATTGGCTGTCTGGAGGTTTCAGACGTCCAGAATACTGGAGGCATATCTTACGTCGATCGCAATGTGATCAACTTGATTTATCGCTTCATGGTCCGCAGGCCACCATGTGCCTTTGTGTATTTTGAGAAGAGGAAACCGTGTGTTTGCTATAGTGCTACTCGTATTTTGTCCCACAGCAAAGTCAATAAGCCTTAATCCGCTGGCAGACGTGGTGTCATGTAGGCTATGCACACCAACTGTCCCACCGAAGGTGTCAACCTCTCCTACCCAGGCTTAGTACGATTTTAACGTCATACTTCAGACGGCGCTTATATATCTTGTCGAAGAGTTCGCAGAAACATTCTTCTTCAAGGATGACGCCAAGTCCTTCGTAGGGGCATGGACGCATGTTAATCTAATGTTGTCGTATGACGAACGTTCACCTGTCGCAAGCTCAAGAGTTCTTGTCTAAGTCGCCGCCGTATGATATCCGAATAAGCGCTGTGTCTGTTCCCTGTAGCAATCACCATAGTATATATCAGAATTGTTCGTCCTCCTTATACTCGGCCCATCCCATCACACTTTTTGAATTGCAGTGATACATATAGGGCAGGCAAAGGCTTCTGCTAACTGCTCGCCTGTATGTATGGCCCATTAAGGGGCCGAACATTTCACGTGCAGTTCCGAAGGTCGTTGTTATTTAAACGCTTCTAAGAGTGAATCCATTCTTATCCGAGATCATTAGTTGGTTCGTCACGTCTTATTAATTTATTCCATGCAGGGTGCTGAGCCCTATGATAGCGCGCCGTGGAGTAGGCCAGTATTATACTACTGGCCGAGCATGCCCTTGCCATTTTAGCCTGCATGGGTAAGGGTTTACCTACGCAATTGGGAGTTAAGGCAAGCACTTCACTACGAACTAGATTCTTGCGCTGCTGGCCCAATCCAAGGTATAGGACAGTCAGGATTTGCCTGATCAATCACCACCAAAACTATCAGTCCTAAAATTATTAACAACGCGGAGTACAAGCTATTACAAGTGCCTCGAAGATGGGACGAACAACGGCTTTTACGAATGAAAGAAGAGCAGCAGAGGTAAAAAGGATATACCAAGCCTGAACAGAAGCCTTCAGCCTGTTTTGTGGATCTGAGAATACGTTATACATATGAGAGAGTTTCTCTATGGCGTGGATGGCCAAAAATCGGAGCACAGGGTACACAGGATGACAACAAGTACTCATCCACATGTCTGCTCAAAATGAGATGAAAATAATCATTTTTAACCTAGAACCCCGTAGTATGCTTGATCTTGAGGAGTATGTACGCTTCGACTAGTCCGTTTGAGTGCGGTTTTAAACCGGAGAAATCCTAGTCTGACCAGGCATTTTTGTTCACGCTGATTATGGAACATCCAAGTGTACCCACTTGACACACTCGTCCATTTAAGGTTGTCTACATAATGCGCATATTTGTAAATAGGAACGAGTTCTTCAAAGCCATTTTAAGCTCTGGTATCTCTGCCAAAGTGCTCTGAATGTACGAGTACATGATAGCTATGGAGAATCGCTTAGTGGCAATGTCGATATAGGAAAAATCCTCAGGCAGGGCGATGCGCCTTTAACATTTTCGAAAAGTCCTCTAATTCAGCAGTACTAAGCCACGAAATGAGCAGAAATGCACGAGACCATTACCTCTACTTTCACGTGGTATTGCCGCCATCGCCAAAGCAACAGACAAACTCATTGAATATTGTGGTTCCAGGAATTTTGGGACTAATCCAATGTTGTAATCGAAGCAATTATCTCTGGGAATCCCGATTTATCGTTTTACTTGTTAACCCGCAGCACTTGTTACGAAAGGAAAACAACAAGTAGTCGACCTGTCCTTATCCAAGAAGTTCGCTTAGGAAACTTTAAACTAGAAATTACTGTCGATGTCCTTCACGCTATATCATAGGTATGCACATCTAATTCAAAATTGAATACAAAGTCCTCGCATTGCTGATGAGGATGAATCTATCAAAAATCGGCTGAATAAGATTTAAGGTGAAGCCTGGAAAATTCGTTAAAATAATGCCTCGCTCCGAGCAAGGTAGCGGAAGCAAACCACCTGTTTCAAGGTGAAATACAGATACACAGCTGGAAAACTAGAAAACTTCTTAACAGATTATTTAGGACTCATTTGAATGAGGATTCGAATATTTACAAATCAAAGTAAAGAGAATATCAAGGGCTAATTTGGAAGTATCATGCGTACTTGAAGACCCCAGCAGGCTAGACAATATCCCCAAAAAGCGCAGTTTAAAGCAGATGGCTGTTGGAAAGTCCAACCCACTTGGGCCTATTGGCCCATGGTAATGCCACGTGTGATCCTCTTACTCATGGAACCAATTTGAGCTTATGATGAAGCGTAGGAGATTGCTAACGTCTATACATATTCTTTAGATCGCTTAAGTCCTAAGTGAAGTTTTCTTCTTTGGGAGAGAGCTGGACATGTACAGAGTAGGTGGAAGATTGTCTCATCTTGCTCCTCGTCCATGCAGCTTCTACAGAAATCGTTTGTAAAGACGCCAAGCCTTCTCGCATGCTTGTCTATAAGGCAGTGTCCACTGATGACACATATGATGGCGCTGAGACGTTTGTTATTTAGAAGGATCAGACTCTTAGAGCGATTCAGATCCAGCTATGGCCAGATCTGTTTGGTCGCGAAACATTTTGGTACAACAGTTCACCAAAGGTCTGTTCGTTTATTCGCATCCAGCTTTAATATTGATTTGCACGTAGCGATTGGTATAGCTATGCTAACCTTTTCCGGTAGAATAGGTAGAGTGGCACCAATTTTGGTGAGTTCGTCAGCCTTACAATTCCCTGGAATGTCTCTGTGGTCCGGCACCCAACAAAAGTGAAGGCTTTCCGTAAGAGGTGATCTGCATTCAATGGCGGTTTTAGAATTTAATGAGATTGAGCCCCGGGACTTGATAGCGGCCTGACTATCCGAAAAGATGCGGGTATCCTTCGCAGGTATCACGTTTTTCTTTAGCCAGGTCAGAGCTTCTTTAATCGCCAACATTTCCGCCTCGAACACGCTACAGTGATTTGAAAGACGGAAGGAGAGGCTTAGATTTATCTGAGAAAACACCGCCACTAACCCCGCCATCATCTCCATGTAGATCCATCTACGTACAATTGGATTGGCTTGTCTTCCATGAAAGCATCTTCCTCCAGAAGGATCTAGAGGGGAAGCTTAGATGAACGTCTTTGTAAAACCAAATTTCGGGTATAGCGTAATGTACCATAGATATCCTCTGTGAGGATGTCTAACATATTAAGGATATTAGCGTGGCCAAATAAATTATTTTTCCGCTGTGAAGTCGCTTTAAGGCGAATAGTTGCAGTCGCAGCTACTTGCCTGCTGAAGATATAGAGGAGTGTCCAGTGAAACAGAATATCCAGTGCCGCGGAGGGAGTAGAGCATAGGACTCCGCTTATGCATAGACATGTCGTTCTTTGGACTCTGCTTAGTGTGCTGCAGTTGACTGCGTTGTATAAGGTCATGCAGAAGACAACAACCTCGTAGGTGAGAATCGGTCTTATGACCGAGATGTATAGCCAGTGGGTTATACGAGATTAAAGACCCTATTCGTTCCCAATAGCTTTTGCTACTGTAGCTTTCTTGACTCTTTCTTGAATGTTAGGTTTCCAGTTTAGTTTCCTATCAAAAATGAGACCCGGATATTTTGCTGCATGGGAAAAGACTAAACTGGTACCGCTGATTGAGGGAGGGTCTATGATTGGAATTTTGTATTTCCTGAAAAAGAGGAGAAGATCAGTTTTATGGGGGTTTACTCCCAATCCACAGCGAACTGTTCAGCGGGTTAATCTGTTAAGATTTAGCTGAAGGAGCTCTTACCTGAGACGACTATAGCAACGTCATCCGCATAGGCGACCAGCTTGCTAGAACCCGCTTCCTGGTACATCAGCAGTTCGCTAACCACTAAGTTCCAGAGAAGGGGGGAAACAACACCGCCATGTGGCGTACCTCTACTGGCAAATCTTTTAGCAGTAGCCCCACCCCTTTTGGAGTTGGTTATCCTGCTATTTAGCATAAGACTGATTAACTTCCCAAGTGAGTTGTCTACCTGCAGAGTTGACAGCACAGTCGTGATTGCGGATGTGTTGACGTCCTCTATGTCCAAGAAAGCGATTATTGTGTAGTCTCCAAATTTTAAGCGCTACACGATGTGGATAGTCAGTGAATGCAGAGCCGTCTTGGATCAATTTTAGCTCATATATGGATATCAATCAGTCGTTTTAGAGTTTTCAGAACGAAAGATGATAGACTTATGGGTCTGAAGTAATTTGGGACAACATGAGTACTTTGGGAATGACTTCTCTCCATGGAATGTGGATCAGTTCTACACATCTCCTCTTGACATTCTCTAGGGTAGCCAGGATAATATCTAAGGACCTTTATGGCTCGGCAGGTATTATACCATCTGGACCAGCAGAATTGTATGGTTTGAAGCTATGCAGCCACCAAAGCAGTTTGTCTCTTGTAATCATACCATGAATTTTGGGTTGCTATTGGCCGCGGATAGGGAGCTACCTGGTAAGTGAGTGTCCAGTAGCAGGTTGAGTGATTCATCACTTGAGATTGTCCAAGAGCCATCGGTTTTTTTTCAAACAGCTAGGCATCATAAGATTTGTAGGAAAGATTTTTCTTAGCCGCGAAGACTCAGAGGTTTCTGTTATTTTGTCAAAGAATGACATCTAGGATTGTCGTCAATCAATCACTTTTCTTGTGCTTTTTACTAAGTTGAAAAGTTTTCTGCAAGTGTTTCTAGGCGCTCCCAGTGCTGAAATCCACCAGTGCGTCTTTTTCTTGCCTGTAGGTTGAATAAGTGAGCAGGAAGCAGTCATAACCTAATTGAGAGCCGGGTTGAATTTCTTGACTTTAATGTCAAGCTGGTTGGTGTTACGCGGCGGACTTGAGAGTTCAGAGGATAGTGTTTCTGACAGTAATCCTCTGTATTTTGGCCAATCAATCCGGAATCAAACCTTATTGTAGACATTCGGAAAAACTGACAGCAGCTGCACTGAGTCGAGACAAGGCTCTCATTCTTGTGATCGATGATGCACAACCAGTATTGGTGTCAAACAAGAATTGCACGCCGTAGTTGGTATTTGCTGTCGGCGGTCAAATTTGTCTATTAAATACGCTGCTGATCCCTCCTGGCTTCAACTCACCAAGCCTCCATGACGTATTCGCATTTCTAGTTTTGCTGGAAGCATTTTAGATCAGCCATGCAAACTTTGAAAAGGATCTTTACTGTTAACCTGTCTATGGCCTATATACAACTCCTTGGGGAACTGTGAGAGAAGTTTTATACTAAAAACCGGCAAAAGTGACACTCACTCGTTAGCAGTGCTCTACCGAAGTTGCTGGTAGCATTCCATCCCCTTAAACCCTCAACCGTAAAACCCGTCTCGCAATGAATGCTCGTTAGTTTACCAAGCCCACTTTCGAACAATCTCTGAAATATCGTAATTCGTTCCTAGGACGTACAACCGTAGAGCTCGCTTATGGAATGCCCTGCTGAACAAAACCACTTTGCCAATGCATCCTCCGTCAAATATGGAAGATCCTGTGAGACTGCGTTTTAAAATCTGGTGGGCAGAATTCAAGGCGCAATCGACTGGGTGGAGCAGGCGCTGGGCATTTTCACTGACACCTGAGCATGCGTTTGACAGAGAAACTTTTGACGGCATGCATAATTCTGCCAAGCAAACACGGCGTAGGTGAATCAAGGCTCTAGAAAGCGCCTTAATTCTGCAGCGCTAAAAACTGGTATCATCCCGTAAAGAGAACTTATTTGGAAGAATGAACTTTTAAGGTACCGTCAACCCTCTAGCAGTGTATGGAGGCTCTTGGCATGAAACGGGGCTTGCCACCAAGAAGGGCTCTCTGAATTTACATGGATTGGAAAAGAACGTCAGTTGTTTGATGGTGGCAGTGGTCTCGCCTACTTCGTTGTTCATCCCAATACGCTTGGATCTGCCCTAGATGCACTAATGAATCTTCCTCTTTTGTTTAAATGCAAGTTGGTACCACTCGTCTTGGAGCGTTGTTGAACTCACGCCGATCATCATTTGACTTCAGAATCGAAGGAAGGAATTGTAGTCGGATCCTTACAGATGTCTGAAAATCCGATCTAGTTTATGGCACTGGCATCTTTGTAGAGGTAGACAATCTTCGACGCTTCGGTGAGTTCACTACGTTAGATACACTCAAATCTGATAGGAATGGATTATGTTGCGACCTGGAGCCATATTAGGACTGCCTGCGTTGTCTGCTAGGGCTTCCATTGATAGTCAGGCAGCAACCCTAGATGGATGAAACTCCAAACTAATGCCTCCGCCCGTCCTTTAAACAGATAGTGGCCTTTCTGCTGGCCTTATGTCTTAATCAGGCAATCGGCGTGTATGTGATTTAGCCGATGTAGGATCTAGAAATGTTCTCAGGATTTTACCTTTAAAGGTTCTAGTTTTCAGCGGTCTGAACAAAGTTTACGTTTTTAAATTAGCGAAAGCGTTCTTGATTTCCTGTCGCAAGCACCCAGTGATTTATCTTCATTTTCGCTATTATTTTTAGACTAACCAGCACAGATTTAATATTTCACTCAGTTTTCATAATATTGTCAATGTCCTTCCCAAAAGCCAGAAGTTAGTGGTACCCAGGAAGTCGCCTATTAATTGGTGATCTTTTCAACCTCTGTTTGAATAAGAATTCTAAATCGCAGGCCGATCATGGGACTGAAAGCTATTTATGATGCTGTTATTGATGGCTCAACCCGAAAAACTGTAAGGGCCGAACGGGCTCCAGAAGCGGCACAACTTGACAAGCTCCTGTTTAAAAAGAAAAGGACACGAGAGTCATAAATGCACAAGACGATATTAGTCACTTGGCGGCTACTGAACCAATCTGAAACTAACCAGCCCTTAGGCATTGGCGGTGTCTATCTTTCTATTAAGAGGAAAAATGCAAAGGCGCTTGCAAGATGCACCTCTGAGGCACACATCCCATTCTAAGCCAGCATCTCCGAAAAAGGCACCAAGTAAAGCACGTACAACAGGACAGCATTTGACAGTTGCAAAGCATTTCGTAAACTTGAAATATGTTTCCTGGACTCAATACAAAGGCCGAGCGCACGCCTTTGGCACAATAGACCAGCCAAATATTTCAGAACGAGCTTGGGTCTTGGTCTTCTACTACTACAAGGCGTTGTCAGTTTATGGCAGTGCGACGATGTTCTCTACGAGATGTTGATATTAATGCTCCCTGGTCTCGGTCCCGAGGAACGGTCTACCTGGACTGAATAGCTGAATAAAAGTATTCAATCGGAATGAGTTCACTTGAACATGAGCCAACTGTATGTGACAGGCGATTTTAATATTTTTCCTTAAAGTCCTTCGTCATTCATCATTAATGAAATGTGACCATGCAAAACAGTGCCGCACTGTATTTGGCCAACAAAAAACTCAGTTCAACGCGTTGACAAAAACCATTGGAGTGAGGATTCCATGTTGACATTAGTGTCATCGCCGTGACATATTTCTGTTCGCTACAACTAATCGGACCATAAGTGTGCATCACACCCCCATGCCCATCTACTTATACCAAAGTCGTACTCCTCAAATTGTTGTATCCGCTTCATTGTCATCGATTAGTGAGAGAAAAGTTCAAGGATCCTCTCCAATTAGTGACAGCAGGACTAAAAATCCAGTCTGATGTCCCACCAAATTCCCAAAAGTATTGAGCCGTGAATTTAACCACTAATCATGCCGTGGACACAATGATATACTGGGAAGGACCTGCTGCTGCTACATATAGCTGAATCGAAGTTGGTTCACTTGGCTCAGGTGCTGGTATGCCACTTAGAAATCTCCAACTTCACCTGGGTAAGCAAAGAAAAACATCTCTCCGTCAGCGTGCTTATACCTTCATTGTCCTGCTCCTGGTAGCTATGGTTTTGGTGATGGTGGCGCTGGAGGTTGTCCCTGTGGCGTACCGTGTACCAGTGCAGGATTCCATTTATCCAGGTTATTATTTAATGCTCAATTAGGTTGTCAGTGGGGTGGGTGGCGTCGTTCGTTCGTCGCGGTCGGTCGGCTGAATTGTGTATCTGTGAAAGGAAGACGAAAATATCCTTGCGCGCCACTTAATTATGTTGCTGGTGCGTTGTATGCGCGCTTATTAGCCATTTTGAGTATTTGGATTCGTAAAAAGAACATTTTTCCATTTGAATAGACCGAAAGCCAGAAGGGCACACCAGTCAGCACACTGCATAATCCTGTGCTAGCCCTCAGGGAGGTGTTCGGTTTGTGTACCCTTATTGCATTCCAGTTAAATATTCGGGAGTACTCAAGAGTTCCGTGGTTTTGACTTATTGCACGAGAAGGAGCAATAGCTGAGCGCCACCTACTCGACATTTATTTAAAGTGATTAAGGAGAATAAAATATTGTCGCGCCTCCAGTGATTTATTTGCCTATTAGCACGGCGTGGATAGAATGGCGGAGAGATGATGCTTCCCTCTACCAGGGGTTGGTGGTGGAAATGGTGGTACGCTGGCAGTATTCGTAGTGACGCTGCCAATTCTAGTCCTCGTCTATTGTGCTCATGTCGATTCTGTACAAAAAAATAAAATCTACCAGGACCAGGGTTACAGAAGTGAATGAGAACGATTGGGTGGTAGTGATGGGTGGTATAAATGGGGGATGACGATGAGGGTGGTATATATTTTCAGTAAATCATGTTCGTGAATATGGCGCAGACCATTTGCGATGATGATTAATGGATGTGGCATAGTTTTTCGTCGCTAGCTGACTGGTTGGCAATGACTATGGTGGTGGTAGCGGTAGCCAGAAGCGAGTAGCGTCAGCTCAAACTGTACTAGGTTTCTGGGAAAATTGAAAATTACTATGCTCATGGAGCTATTGTTTAACTTATGTAGTTGGTGCTCTGTTTTTTAGGAATTTTAATGTTTTTTTTTTTTGAATTTAATTTGCAATTAGATGAGGGCGTGGTGAAAATTTGTTTACAATTTTGCTTTTGGAGAAGTTCCAAGTGCAGAAGGACGAACATTGTTAGTTCATCGTTTAAAATGGTTTCACGACGGCCATTAATCATATGTGGGTCCTGTTCTGTTAAAATTTCGTTCAAATTTTTGGGTGACTGGAAGTACTATAAGCGGGTTAAGGTTGCACTGATCCATTTTTGTTATGGCGATTTGGTTCATGTATCGATTCGAGGATGTGTTTCCGCCATCTGCCTCAAGTTGTGCATTCTCGGTTGCCAGAGTGCATGATGTAAGAAATATGTTTCTTTGCTGCCTTGTACTTGGAAGATGTTTGGGTCGGATTTTTGACGTCCATCATGCACTAGTTGACTGATGAATTCGCCACTTGCTTTCGAGTGCATAAAGTCTGCCGTGAAGTTGAACTACATTTCGAAGTCGACTGGATGTAGAGAGAACGATTGTCAAAAGTAGGTAGTTGTTTCAGTTTCTCGTGTTGCCTTTGCCTTTATAGAAGGAAATAAGAAAGCTCTCTCCGATTTAAATAAAAATAAAATACCATGGCTTCTATGGGTTTCAAGGCAGCAACAGTGGAAAGACTGTTCTCATTTGAAGTAGTGGTAAGATGCACTTTTCAGATAGTAGATTGTAGCCCAAGATGGGTGGGTACGATTGTTTATGTTTTATTCGGAGGCTGACAATTAAGAATCCATTTAAAAAGATGAGAAAAATCTTGCATTTTGTTGAGCTCCAGCTCCACGCAGTCATCCTTAATAATACATTGAGGGTCTGGTCCTTGTCTGGTTATCGAAAACTAAGTGGTAATTCTCTCCTCATCCTTTATTTCCCGTGTTTACACTTTCATCCCATGGGCTGAATCAAGATGTAATCCGGATCCTACCGTGAAAGGGTAGTTGCGTATGGTGGGTCTAGTTACCAGGTGCATTGCTAGAAGGACCAGACTTGTCTCTGAGTCTTTGTATCAACCAAAAATCCAAAACTCCCGCTGTTACCGGCAGAACAGGCATTGATAAGACCTCGCAGATGAGCACAGTAAGGATAAAGCATGTACCATAGACGCTACATCATTCGAGTCAGCTGCTAATTATTCGACATGATTCCACTTATCGAAGACAGAAGGGCGATTAAGTCATATCGTTGCATCTTTTTTTTTCTTTTTTATGTCGGAACAGAGTACTTAGACAAAGAACTAATCCATTGGAAGTTCCTTTTAATGAAATCTTTCAGATGAGTAAGCGCTTCAGTGATAAGGTGCCTACAGTACCAGCACCCACCACGTCAGTGCCGAGTACCTGCAATCTGATGCAAGCGTAAGCCGGACATCGCTTTCACAACAAGCATCGCAGGATGTTGTGTCACTTATGCCCAGTACATTTAAGTGCTTTGCAAAAGTGTAGTACCCTGTCAGGACGCCAGTAATCAACCTGCTGTCTTTCCTGCTGAGGGACAGCAGAAAGGCTGCTGACTTCCTAGAGACGTCGGGAGGCATTCGTTTGATCTGCCTGCATCCCGGGGAGCTATGCCATTTGCAGTTGTGCTCATACGAAACCCAACTGCCAATGGAAGCCTTAACCTAGGACGCCGCCAGACCAAATTTAGGTTCGGGTCCTCAAAAACTCTACTCAGAAAATTGCCTGGCAAGTTCATCGGCGATTTCATTTCCCGCGATCCCATTGTGACCTGGCATCCAGACAAGGATCACTGAATTTAGCCTGCCGACTGCGGTCAGTGATCTCTTGCATACTTGAACTGCCTTGGAAGTCGTACAAATGCAAATGCTCTACCGGTTCTCCGTAGTTTGCTGCCATCAAGATTGCGTAAGTCTACCCTTGGAAGACAGATGCGAGCTTTCCTAACTTGAAGTTAAATCTAACGTTTTCGTCCTCCAGAAAGACACCAGCGCCACATGCATTGCTTTCTTGGCTCAGATTCTGGCTGAAACCAGTCCCGGGCACAGGGAAAGTCGATTTCGTATTTTTTTTGCAACAGGAATTCTGGTGCCATTATATCGAACGGCATGTCCCGAAGACCAGAGTCACAAGGCAGCCGACAGGCATGGTCATCAAAGCTCCACTGCGTGTTGTGCCAAAGACCACTTCTTTTTATTCGGATTGTCTTAGCGCTAAGGCGAAAAGATTTGAACTTTGGCAGACAGGGAATCATTCTGTAGGACACCGAGAAACTACAAACGGATCAACTGTGCAACATCCGGCCTGGACCTACCGCCAATGCTGCAGCAAACTCTGAAAAAACCGCCCGATATTCAATCCAAAGACGCCGTAAATTTGAAGACCAAAACTCTGATCCACGAGCCCAGGAACATGTCTGTGGCCATGGCTGGCTGTAGCCCGAAAATGCATAGTTCCATAGACGGACTTTTCCAAGGCCTCAAAAGAGCGAAAAACTCCTTCAAAACTGGATGGAAAAAGACGGCCTCGTAAGTGCAGTCCTCTCGATGTTTGATCCTGTAGTACCGTGTCGACCACCGACGAGTGCATTCGTAAGTTCTCCTGTGGTGCACCCGACCACAGGAACATTTAACATTAAAAACGGTCTGCAACAAGGTGCGGTAAATTCGCCGATCCTATTCAACATTTACACAAGTGATCTGATAGGTTCACTTCACCATGCCATAGCGTACGCAGACGACTTAATCGCGTACAGATCAGGTCCAAAGATTGAGGTCATTAATACACTTTTGCTACGTGAATTCGACAAAATTAAGCGATATTGCGACGACTGGAAATTGAAAATTAGTAGGGAGTTGAGGGATGTTGCTCGGCAGCAATAACAATTTTGGTGGCTGGTTGTAGGAGGAGAGGGTTCGTCGTCAAATTCCTCGGGTACATGATAGCTTCGTTAGGAAGCAAAGTCGGTCGTCAATCTAGTTTATTAGCCGTGGCCGACTTACATAGTTTTAGGTAGGATTAGGGTAGATTTAAGGACAAAAAAAAATAAAAAAAAAATAAAAAATTATAAAAGAACAAAGAGGTGGGTAACCTTCTCTAAAAGAAAGAGGTAATCCCAAAAAAAAAAATTGTATGTACAATATATATAGGTATAAGTAAAATTAGATAGTCTAAGTAGGTTAAGTAGGTTAAGATTTATTTTTGACGTAGTGTATAGGTTTAGTTTTAAGTTTTATATTACAACAAAAAAAAAGTCCAGACACTATTTTCTTAGTTTTAGTTTAATAAATGTAAAAACAAAAATAAAAGTAGAGTGTAAGAAACGTCGAAAGACATAGATTAAGTATTATGTTTAACCTAGAGTGCCCGCATGAGGCCAGTAAGTTAGAATTAGATTATCTGTAAGTTATTTAAGCTAATTTTTAAGCATTTTTTTGTCTACCATGTAAGAATTAATGAGTTAACTGAAATAAAAATGCATTTAAAATGAAAAAAATGAAAAAATGCAGACCCTTAGTTTAGGAGATATAACCATTTTAGTGTTTCGAATTTTTTTTTTCTGGTGCATAAAATGACCCCCGAAGACGCCTAGTTTAGGAGGTATAGCCACTTTAGTATTTTGAATTTTTTTTTCTGGTGCATAAAACGACCCTAGCAGACCACTAGTTTAAGAGGTATAGCCATTTTTGTATTTGGAATTTTTTTTTTCTGGTGCATAAAATAACCCCGCAGACGCCTAGTTTAGGAGATATAGCCATTTTAGTATTTTGAATTTATTTTTCTGGTGCATTAAATGACCCTCGCTGGCGCCTAGTTTAGGATATATAGCCACTTTGCTATTTTGAATTTTTTTTTTCTGGGGCATAAAATGACCCCCACAGAGGCCTAGTTTAGGAGATATCACCATTTTGGTATTTTGAGTTTTTTTTTTCTGGTGCATAAACTGACCCCGCAGACGTTTAGTTTAGGAGATATAGCCATTTAAGTATTTTGACTGTTTTTTGTTCTAGTTTATAAAATGACCCCCGCAGACGCCTAGTTCAAGAGATATAGGCATTTTAGTATTTTGGATTTCTGTTATCTGGTGCATAAAATGACCTCGCAGACGTATAGTTTAGGAGATATAGCCATATAGGTTAAGAGATATAGTATTTTGAATTATTTTGCTTTTGCATAATTTGGCCCCCGCAGACGGATAGTTTAGGAGATTGTAAGGAGTTAGTTGGCCACGGAGGCATCCATGATGCAGGAGTAGATGGCAGTGGCACGCTCGCGGTTGCTCGGCTCTAGCTCGTCGGACTGGGTTGGTTCTTGCCACTACCCCGTGCATCTCAACTCAACTTACATTTTTATTTCGTGCCGAAATATCAAAAAAAAAGAAAAATCAAGGATAGTTAAGAGAAAGCTACTTTATTTTACGGACGGACTTCAAAGAGAGGAGTAGTGAAAAATGATAGAAAAAAAGATGAAAGGAAACAGCAAGATCACTTCTGTCGGCCATCACCACTGTGCAAGACCGGGACTTACGCGATATAGCTAACTAAACCTACACTAAACCCTAACTACCGAACTTAAATAACGACTTATAACTAAACCTAAGCTAACTTAACCCTACGTCCCTACACCGAATAATATGTCCCAGAGTCACACAGCGATGACAGCTCGTCACGACCTGAAATAAGCCGGGTGTTGTTGGCTGAGGATGGCCAACCCACCCTTATCGCACTTGGATGCGACCAATTGCTACCATTCTGGCCAAAACTGTGAATGGTAGCCCCTAAACGAAATTCCTCCCAGTCGCCACCTGTAAGGAAAACCTTAGAGAAAAGTCAGTCACGTCATTTCCGTTATGTCGTCATGGTTTGTACGTCACGTCCGGTCACAGTCAGCCCCATCGAAGGACGGTCGGTCCGCCCATCCACACACCACTTGCGCTAACGGTTTTAGGCCACCATCATAGTAAAAAAACTCGATTTCAATCCATCATATAATTCATTATATAAATACATTTATTTAAAAGAATTAAAAAAAAAAAAAAATTCGCAAAAGTAAACTTATAGACTAACAAGATTTTTTTTTTTTTTGTTAATTTTGTAAAAGAAACACTTAATAACAAGTACGAGTAATTTTTTTTTTTTTTGAATTCTATAAAAAAAACTACTATATGGCCAATTTAATTCAGGCCGCAAACAAAAATTAAATAATTCTAGAACTTACCGACTAGTACAGGTCCCTCGTCGTCCTGGCGCCAGCACTTCGAAGAATCCTTTGAAAATGAAATTTTTTTTTTTCGAAAAAAGAACTAAACTTAAAATAAAATTCAAAAAAAAAAAAATTAACTCACTCTTAAACACTATTCGTACTATACTATATTACTATATCTTAACCTAGAACAAATTCTAATTCTATAATATGTATGTAGATCTAAGTACGTTTTGTGCACAAGGGGGATGGGGGAGGTTCTAGTCGAATGCCCCTTTTTTTGTATTGCCTTATCCGGCGGTTGCGTTTAGCAACTTTAAAAAAAAACCAAACACAAACTCCCGACAACCATCGCGCGTGTGTGTAAAAAAAAAAAAAAAAAAAATATATGACACAGTGCGGATATCCCACCTCTCCCGCTCCTCGCCGAAGTGCTGTTGCTTGCAATCGGTCACTGCCGTTACTGCATTTATCATACGGTACGGGCAGTGACTGAGTGTATGTAACAACTGATGGATAGCGGGTTGTGAATGAAAATCTTGTTGGTGAACTAGTTCATATTGTTGTAAGGGCATAACACCTACAGCAATTTGATTCGGTGAGCCACATCAGTAAGTACAGACCAGCTGTTTTGGCACTTAGTGAAACACAGGCAGATCCCCGCCCACACATCTCAGATCACTCTGATCTGAAGATATCTGGCTACAAACTAGTGCCACTATTCTTCTCTCACCGCGGTCTCGCCATTTACGTGCGTAATGATGTGGCTTACCAAAGTCCACCACAATCTAGCCCCTGTTCCAATTCGGCATTCCATCTCCGTAAGCAAATTATCCACTACTGCTTTATTTACAGAAGCCCCATACTGGGCAGCAACTCGACCTTCCTCGAGTTTGATGCGCTGTCTGAGTCCATTCAAAGAATTGTATTCCTTTATCCGGAAGGACAGTGTGTTGAGATCTTCGTTGAGGAAAATAATTTGACCCAGCTTGTAGAAGAGCCCACGCGAATACCAGACGTTGATAGTCATACCGCTAACACCCTAGACTTTAACTTCTCACAATGATAAGTACTGCGTTGATGTGCTCTCCGCTCTAGGCTCGTCGGGCCATTGTGTCATATCAGCTAATTTCTCGTACACTGACCACACAGTTAGAGAAAAGATTCCTAAAAGAACCGTATGGCAATATCAGAAAGCCAACTGGAGCGGTCTTAACAGCTTCTTTAGGAATTTTAACTGGTCGTCATGTTTCCTCGATAACGACGTAGATACCGCTCCTTATATTATCACAAACACCATTCTCTTTGGAATGAGATCCTTTATCCCCCATCGGATGAAGGGCATCAAACCAAAAGAAAGGATACGGTACGACTCGAGCTGTAAAGAGGCTGTCAGGGTTAGAGAAATGATTTTTCTGTCCTTCAAGATAAACGAGCCAGGAACGACTGCAACGTTTTTCTCAAGCGTGTGAAATTCCAGTACGACCAAAAACTGATGCAAAAAATACTACAATGTCCAACATTTTTGGCTGTTCGTCAAAAATGTATGACATTCCAGCTGTCAGGTCTTTGGACAAGGCCAATCTGCTTGCTGCATACTTTGCGGCCAGCTCAACATTCTCAGATTGTGCTTTGTCTACCCGTACACTTGAGTGCGTCGAATCTTCAACGGGACAAATCCTCTTTCGCACTCGTGTAGTAGCAAGAGTACTTAAAGGTCTCAACATACATAAATCTGCTGACCCAGATGGTATATCTCCCCTTCTTCTGAAGAGGTCTTCTTCCACGCTGGCAAAACCACTGCGTAAGCTTTTTCATCAATCATACTCTTTAGGACTCTTTCCGAGCAGATGGAAAACAACATTTGTCCAGCCCGTCCCTAAAAAAGGCGAATCTTCCTCTCTATCCTCCTACAGACCCATTGCACTTACGTCCCTTCTTTCCTAGGTCATGGAAACGCTGTTAAATCGTCAGCTCATGAAATATCTCGAAACACGAAAACTTCTCAATGACCGGCAATATGGTTTTCGTAGCAACAGGTCCACTGGTAATTTGATGGCATGTCGTTGCACTTGATATTTCTAAGGCTTTTGACAGAGTTTGGCATCAGGCTCTTTTGTCGAAAATGCGTGCTTTTGGGATCGACGACTCTCTTCTTCAATGGATTAGAAACTACCTTTCGGAACGTCCAATTCAAGTTGTCTTGGATAGCTTCAAGCCTGATATTTACAAAATAAATGCTGGTGTGCCCCAGGGCTCCATTCTGTCTCCGACACTCTTTTTAATTTTCATTAATGATCTCTTGTCTGCTACTTCTAATCCAATGGATTCCTTTGTTGATGACAGTACTGTCTGCTTTTCATATTCATTTCCGGACTCACGCTCCTGCTCCTCGGCTGTTGAACAGGAAAGCCAGCGTATATTAAGCTCATTAAATTCCGATATTAACAGCATACCCAGTTGGGGAACTATCAACCGAGTGGAATTTAATGCTTCCAAAACACAATACTGTCTGCAGTCGTTACAGCGAAATTTAAATACCCAGCCATTCTCCGTGAATGGCACTTGCATCGTCGAGCCGAAAAACTTTCTATTTTCGGTATGTGTGTCAATGAAAACTTACGTTGGAATGACCACATATTCGATTTCGCCAAAAATGCTGCGAAATGTCTACGTTTCCTCAAGCGATGTAAGAAATACTTTACTCCCTCTCACCAGGCCTCAATATTTAAGGTATTTATCCACCCAAAATTGGAGTTCAATGCCCACATCTGGTCAGGTGTCCCTAAAACATCTCTGCACCTGCTAGATAGGATTCAAAACCGTGCGATGAAACTCATAGGTGATGCTAATATCACTCTGTCAATTGACACCCCCGAACACCGACGTAATGTCTCGTATCTCATTCTGTTTTATCGCTATTTCCACCACCAGTGCTCCATAGAAATCGCCAGTAGCATCCCGCTCCTTCAAATTTTTAATCGCTACTTTAACCCGTCTCGCTATGAATGCTCATCAGTATACCCTCAAGCCCATTTTCGGACGTACTCTAAAATATCGTGATTCTTTCCTAAGCCGTACAACTCGCTTATAGAATGTCCTGCCGACCTCTGTGTTTCCTGGTCGTTATAGCTTGCAAACATTTAAAAACAATGTACATCGGTACCTGTCTTTTCTTCCTCCCTAAATTTCCTTCGCCCGCGCTGTGTACGAATATTTTGTGGATACAAAAACCCCTTGAGCACGCACTCGGTATAAAAAAAAAAAAATCCTGGAGGGAAAAAGGGTACTCTGACCACTGATGCTCACAGTTCAGAATATCGAACAAGCAATTGTTTCCGCAATCGTCAAAAGACGAATGCAGCGAAATCACTTCATCTCTAAATTTTGCTTTTACCTCATCTTGTCCTACAGTAAGGAGGACAAGAGGTAAGCACCAGCAGTGGTGGACTACCGATTTCCAAGACTTGCAATGCGAGTGTAGGAAGAAGTTTAATTGAACCAAATTATTTGGGTCAGAACGTGACTAGGAAACCTACAAGTATTGCACCTTTAAGCATCTATAAACAAGGAGTGCGGAAGACACAAGTTTCTGCTAAAGGATCGTCAGCATAAGCGAATGTTCGAACGTTTTGTCCAAAAAAAACACTACTGACGCTGAGGAATAATATTCGGATCTGCTTATGAAGACAAAAAGATCCATCGCTGGACCTCAGCAACCTTCCTCAAATCTACTTTAAGATAATCAACCAACCCGGACTTCATCTGTGCGGAAAAGCTTATATCGGCAGTTTGCAGCTTCAGCAACAGGCCCCAATGTTATCTTCTCTGCACAGCTATATAACGCCGTTCACGGTGTCAGAGAAAGGCTGAATCTATAAGCTAAGTGGGGCCTAAAACTGAAAAACAATGGGTTCACACCACAATTCGAAGGTATTTTGGTCCGCACAGAAAAAGAAGACTGACAACAACTTTTGAGGAAAATCGCATTGGGCAGACAGCATAGACGCCCTTAGAATCTCATATTTTGGCCATCTAACTTAGGCATACAGCTTGCTAAAAACTCTCCCCCTAAACTGTGAGACATTCATCAATGGAAAGAGCTAAATAAGGGTCATGCTACTTTACACATGGTGCATCTCTACCTCTATCAGTTAACCGATTTTCAGTTTACTGAAATTGACACTGCTTCGGTCTAGTTGAATCCAATATCCTAGACTGCCAAGCAGAACTCAGAACTTTGAACACCACACCCGAAGGTGGGCACACGGTGGGTAAATATTGTATCGTACTTGTCAACGGGAGAGCCAAATCTCATAGGATCACTCTCTGCGGAGTTCCGGGTCACTTTTAAGTCTCAGAAGAAGTAGTATTCACATTGACCTCTGCAGAAACTGAATGGAGAGGAAGAGGAATCTCCTGCGCACTTCCTTTAAAACTGCCCTGCATTGGTACCTTATCGTTAAGGTACTGCACTAACCTAATCTACTATTCCTTTGCTTTCATTCACCAGCTGCAGATAATATCATGGGCCGTGCAAAAGTGACTGTTTTAGGGTGAGGAAACAGCGCTTATCCGGGCGTGGATTTATCGTACACAGGGGACTTAACCGAGAAGTCTAGAGCTTCTGATACGTGAATGAGCGCTTTATGGCAATCCGCTTTAAGACTAAATTCGCTTACATAAGCCTTAATAAGTGCCTACGTCTCCAGAGAAGAAAAAGAGGAGAACAGAATGATTCTACATCGACGAGTCGTATGAGCAATGGATAGGATAAGATAAGAAAAGAGGATATCTTTGGTAGGAGAATTGGAAGCATAGGCTTAAGCTTATTGACTTTGCTGCGGGATGAAATGTCACTATAGCAAGCACAAGGTTTCCTCATCTCAATATACCCAAAGGGACACAACAGTGAACCCGCTATTGGTCATTTCGTAACAATTACTTTTTTACGTGGTTGTGCAACCCCACGCCCAGCCCTTAACCTGGAGGGTAGGCCCTTTTTCGGGCCACTAAGACAAAAGGAGTCGGACCAAATTCCGTAGCCAGTAACCCATTTCGCGGATGTGAGTGTTGCCGTTGGCCCGTATTAAGGACTCATCCAACTCTTTTCCAACACCCTGACTTAGTGTTGGAGATCCCTATAGACCTGGTATTCAAACACGTTGAAGCAGCTCATATAGAGATAGCACTAGTTCGATTCCATCCTTAGAATTCGTCCGCTGCCGTCCGGAATCAGGAGAAAGTGCCTTAGTCAGCTGTAATTTTTTTTATGAATTAAGAGCTTTGGTTCTGCTTTTGAATTATGTTTATTTGCCGTCATAATTGATGACCATTCGGGTCCGATTTGTGACATTTTCCATCACTCTTGGCAGAACTATCCTCGCATTCTTGACGTATATTCTCGGAGTTCAAAAACCCCACAGGAAGAAGTCTGGAATAGTTAAATCAGGCGGTCTTGGCGGTCAGTGTAAATCGCCAAAACGAGAGATTATTCGCCATTGCTCCATCCTGTTGGAACCACACGTTCTCCTGTCCCAAATTCATATAATTGAGGAAGGAGAAAGTCGTTGAGCGTGGATTTGTAGCGCTCGCCATCCACAGTAGTAGTTTGGCACACTGCGATTTCGAAAAATGGAGTCCTATGATGTCTCCAGCGTAAACAGCACATTATGTAGTAACTTTGAGTTGCGCTTCGTCCGATCATCTTCGATGAAAACGGATAGGATGCTGACTTGTTCACCACCTTGTACAAAGCATCAGAGCCTACGTTTTCTTCGCCCCAATGCACCATGGTGTCCAAAAAGTCAGCTGAGGCTATTGAGCGGACCCTTTGTAGCACAGTAGAGTGAAGGGTGGCGTCACATTTATATTCTCTGGAGACTATCGCCATACATTCCCCGTTGTTCCTAGAGGAACGCGGGCGGATGAAAGAAGTGCGTGCCCCAAGCGTTCCATTCTCTGATTTGATGTTAATGGCACAAAACCTGGAACTAACGAATTGTATAACTGGAAGGCTAATGTGACATTCGCTCCTCGTTAGTCAACTGCCAGAGACCTTCACTGTACCAACATGAACGAAGTCGCGGGTATAAGCAGTACTCCAAAAAAGTAAAAGCTCTCAAGGCAGTCAGAGTTGACAGTAATGCGACACAATGTCATTTCCAACTAAACTGTAAACTCGTTAACATAAGACTGTTCGTTGCCTGACAATGACTGTCAAACTATAAACAGAATGCTTTACACTTCGGTTTCACAAATTCGATCTGTGGTACAAAACAGCACCGACAAAACGCCACCATATCCGTATACGTACTCGTATATCCCTGATCAATTTACTATCTCAGTAAATTTACCCAATCAAACGATCTCAAGTGTTTCATGCTTCAATTCTGCCCCACATATGGATGCGGAGTAAATGACCGCAAGACAGCCAGAAACTCTAAACTGAACTGCCAGTCAATAAACAGTGAGTCGGTAATTTCAGCTCTTGTAATTGCAGGCAATTTGGCCATAGAAATTCAGCCAACAATCATCCCCGGCGCTTGCTGCCAACAACGTTGTCTCCTCACTTCTCCCTTCACATTGTACCGTCATGTACAAGCCACGGAAGCGTGCATAAAATCCTTTTTGCAACAAGCCGGCAACTCAATTATCGAATTAATTTCGTTGACTTGACTGCCTAAGTTCAGTTAAGTATGCGGGTACTGTGGCAATGCCAGATTAAGCATTCAACCTTAAGTAACACAAGAGATGCGAGAGCTTCAATTAACTCAAAAGGAATCGACCACGACCAAGACGACTACGACTATGACAACTACGGCAACGACGACGCCGACGACAACAGCATCCACAACAACGACAAAGACGATTACGACGCTGACGGCATTGCCGACTGAAGAAAGGTATCCAACATCTATCTCTGCCATTCCAGCCATGCCACCTCCATCTATGGCTGATTCCTCATGGCACGTATCGGTCGAAGTACGTTCTTCCATGAATCGGGCGAGAGAATACAAAGTCATTTGGTAAAGATAAAACAGGAATAGTATACGACCATCAAATGGGAGTGACGAGTGGGGTGGTACATAGATACAATCAAGAACTACCCCCACAATCCACTGAGTACCCGGTAGTTGGTAGTTTCTCCGGTGCATGTTTCCACCGAAAAAAATACCTGTAATGACCCGAACGAGGGCCGCATAGATTAAGGTCGGATAGTGATGGTGGTGGCAGTGGCAGTGGCAGCAACAGCGAAACTGGAACCAGTGGAGAGTTGCTCAATTCCATTTCAAGTTTGGTCGGCACTTTCGTTAATTTTTAACAAATCCACAGACCAGCAAAGCATACCAACAAATGAGGTCTTCTTTGGATCACTCCGATGCTATTGCTGCATCTCCATGCCAGAAATAGATTCAGCAACTATGCTCCGGGAAAGATATGTTTATGACCTATTCCTGCCGCATCTGAATTTTGACCGGAGCATATGTTGTCGGTTGAATAGTTTGAGCCACTTGAACGTTGCTCGTTGCTCTATTCCTGGTTAACTCATTCTGACAGAAGTGAGATAGAGAAGATGTACAGTGGGTCTGACTTAGATCTTTATAAAATTCGGATGCACAAATAAAATGTCATCCACTTGGAATGAGAAGTTTAAGCACTCTCCCTAGGTATTACAGGTATTCCCGAGATTAGTTAGGAGGAGAGTACCTATACGGGCCGGTATTCTCGACTCATTTGCCGGCCCCACTTTTAGAATCCAACTCTCTCCTAGTTTGGAGGCTTTGTCTCATTGAAGCACGGAAAAACCAAAAAAGTCCAGTTGTCCTTTATAGAGTTCGAATATAAAATGCCAAAACTATATGCCCTTCTCTGAAGGAAAAGCGTGATTAAGAGCGTCTATCACAAAAATGAGAATGAATTCTACGGACGATGACGCTTGACCAGCTAGCTTTCTAATGCACCTCCACCAAACGCACAAACTGCCAGAGGTATCAGAGGTATTATTGGGCGGCTTACCATCCCTGAGATGAATATGATGATAGAAAGGCCTCAGAGAAGACATACAACAATGCGCGGCTTGATGGTTTTCAGTGAACTGGATAATGAATAGAGAAGTTTCCAAGGCGACGTCAGCTGTTTATTTAGCAATAAAATCCTATGAGCACAAACCAGGAAGCTGGACATGTAACAATTCATATCCCTGGTAGACCCTATGAAACACATACTAAGGAGCAGATGCAGTTGATATTTGGATGATCTCATATACCGGTTACTGGTGCCCGGAATATCCGGCCTATTTTGCCCGAGAGGTCTCTGAGGGCCTGGTCATTCAGACTGGTCATTGTACTATGTTGCCACTTAAAAATCAAACAAGTGCGAATAGTAGTAGCGTGTGCATTAGTACAGAACGTCTCATGTGTTTTAAGTGGACACCTGTCATGTAGCCCTTATACCACGGAGCGCCTACGCTCATATCGGGATGAATATAATGCGTCAATCAACGCCCTTCGGATGGTATTAAAACCACCTCCTGTACCTACTAGAAGTACAGTGAATAGGGCATGATCTACTCCATTGGTAAAGGGTTGAGGCCTATCTAAAACCTCAGCCATTCGGTGGGTCATGCCATCCGGTTGCTGTGCAACTCCACACCGGGCAGATAGATTGGTTCCATAGCCATCAAATGGTTGTAGCATACTATGTACAGCCTATGCTGAACCATGAGGTGTCTGAGTTCCATTCGACTTACCCTCTCCGCAATTTGAGGTCTAAACCAACAGCCACCACGATACTCCCACAAAGAGGCTAATCCCTAGGTCAGGCCGGAACCGAAATTCCGGGGGCTCCTGACCTCCCGTTGTACCAGAATATAGCCTCCGGTCGAGCTTCGCAATCTTGCGGTTACTTCCAGTGGGGCACCTTATTGCCCGAAACTGGCCGCTTTAAACTTGTTCACTGAGCATCAGGATGTAGCTGCCTGTATCGACGTTCGCATAATCCTGAATTCTTGGTAAAGCTGCTAGAGCGTTGCTAACGTCGCAAACACCGCCCCTAGCTCATTTCCATAGGACATTCACACAGAATTTGTATCCAGTCTTCGAAAGGAGGTCTGCACGAGTAGCCCTCCACCAGGCTAGGGCCCTTTTTATGCAGGAATGCATTAAAGGAACCATGTCCAGTAAGAGAAAGCTCAAGTTGAGATTAAACCTCAGCTCCAGCCGCCCAAGCATGAACTAGACATCCTTCAGGAAGCGATACGTTAGCCTGCCGTTATCGCTATTGTCCCATCTAGATGTAGCAGGGCTTTACACTCCCGTAAGGACATCCGCTGACTCCAATGTTAGACAACCAGCCTCTCACTCAAAAAAAAGGTATGCATTAGTACATTGAGTCTTGGATTTTAACGTTAGACGCCTGTCGTGTAGACTTAAGTCAACGGGATGCTTATACATCCATGGGAGGAAGGATACGCCTTGCCAGCACACTCCGTCAATCCTATGATAACAATTCGGAACTGTGTTGGGGGCAGAAGCCCCCAAGCCGAGGCCGCCCTAAAATCTCAGTTCTTAGGGTCACAGCACTCAGTACTTATTGCAACTCTACTTGCGTTAAACCAATAGGAAGACCCTTCCCCCGATTTGAGTTCAAACCACAGCTATCATGACGCTCCTACAAGGTGGCTACATCAACAAGTCAGGCCCGGACCGTGATCACGGGGGCTCCTGACTCTCATGGTACCGTGATTTAAGTTCTGGTAGGGACTACCGGTGGTCTTGCCGCCAACAAGATCTATGACCGGCAACTTGTAACTGGTCAAATCGTAGCAACCTTCGGTGTTGTCATCTCAAAACCGTTACGATAAGACCAGTAATTTGCTCTACCCCGCTTTTTATTAGACAACGTCACTGATGGGCGAAGCCTTGATAATTCGGCGGGGGCCCACATGCATTAGTACAGTCCACATCAAGTTTAAATTCGTCAATGAGCTTGATTAAAGTTCTCACAGGAATGCAGAACGCTACTAATGAATATTTCCGTGCGCTCTTTGACGCAAGGCGCTACACCACTATTATAGATATCTGAACGTTAAATGACTGCAATCAGAGCAAACGACAGAGCCTTTTCCGACTATATATTCCCAATCTCTTTTCAGCGCCCTTGCAATTAGCATTAAATGCTAACGATCAGTTGCATCGATGCCAAGGAACCGTCAGAAATGCCGCAACTGAAGTCTTGGGGTTCACCTGACCACACGCACGAAACGCGTTGTTTAATGAAAAGCACAAGGCTGCACATATTGCAAAGCAATTTGTCTATGAAGCGGCGCCGCATATAAGAAGAAAAACGGCTCGGGCTCTCTGCGAACAATGAGGAACTATGTTATTCCAAAAGGACCCGAGCTGAAATTTGTCGATATGAGCAAGGACAGGGACTCAGTCGGTGCTGACGATACGGACAAACAACTTCTGCAGACTGTTCAATGACAATGGTCATCTCACTTGTAGAAAGATGAACTACTAGGTGGCGCAAAAGTCATCACAGAAAGATGCTATAATTCTTGCAAAGGGGTCAAATGTCAATTCCACTTTGACATTTGTAAAGTAGACAGATACAAAATACACATCAACAAGACATGTATCGCTATACTCCTAAAGAACGCGGAATAATTCGTCGGTGCTGTTGGCGCAGCGTGAATTTCGGCGCAGATTTCCCGGTCGTCTGACACCAACAAGGCAAACACTACGACGTTTAGCCGCTCGCCTAAAAGACTATAGGACAACATGAGGCCGCCCGCGGAGCAGCCGTTCTGCTGAGAATATCGCAACTGTGATTGAAGATGTCACAGAGACCCCGGAGTACCGACTAAACGATGTGCCATGCAATTGGGCATCAATCGGCTCTGTGCACAGAGAATTTTGGTGAAAGACTGTAAGATGTTCCCTTACAAAGTGCAGACGGTGTATCAGCTGTTAGTTGTTGACCACCAAGCGCATGTAACCTACGTTCAGGGCATCCTGAATTTCCACCACGAGGGAGACAACTTTTCATCGAAAATCATCATGAGCGACGGGGCGCATTTCCATCTCTGTGGATATGTGAATAAGCCTAATTATCGCTTCTGGGGCACCGAAAATTGGTGCATAACCCACGTAGAGCCATTACACCCGCTCAAAGCTATTGCATGCTGTGTTGTTTACGCTGGAGACGTACTCGGGCTGCATTTTTTCGAAAACGCCGTGGGCCAAACGACTACTGTGAACGGAGAGCGCTACAGAACCATGCTTAATGACTTTTTCCTTCCTCAATTAGATGAATTGGGACTTGGGAACATATGGATGGAACAACAACTCATACTGAACGAGTTACAACCGAAATTCTGAGGACTGCATTTCCGGGTTTCCTAATCTTTTGTTTTGGCGATTTGCACTGCTCGGCAAGATCGCCTGATTTAACCGTTCCAAACTTCTTTTTGTGGGGTCTTTTTGAAGTCACGAGTCTATATCAACAAGCCGTAGACTCTTGAAGCCCTCCAAGAGAATATCCATCAAGAATATGAGGACCTATTGCCGGAAGTTCTCTGAAATCGGGTCATCAATTCTGGCGCCGGCCACTTACCCGATATCATTTTCCCGACTTAGTGGGAAAAGGTTTAAGACATCAAGTAAACATAATCCAGAAGCAGAATCAACGGTTTTCATTCTTAAAAAAAATGACAGCCAAAAAAACATCGGGTGACAACTTTGGCGCCACCTTGCACATGATTTCCGTCCACCCGACTAAAATATGAAAAAAAAATAAAAATAGCAATACCTGCCCTAAGGCAGTTGAATATGACTTGGTAGAGAGCATATCGCAACAAGTTTGTTCAGAGGACAGCTGTTTCACAACTGGATCTTCAGCATCGTTTGCCCGATCCAAGGGAGATACTTTAACTGCACCAACTTAAGAGGCATCAGTCTTCTCGCTTACAAGATCTTGTATGCCGTATTGTCCAAACGTCTGAAACCACTTTTCATTGACCTGATTGACACCGATCAGCACGGTAAGTCCACAGTTGAGCATATGTTCACACTAAGGAGTCCAGAACTGTAGTCGCCACCTCTTTATCAATTTCAAGACCGCTTACTCGTATATTGGGTCCTTCAAAAAGGACGCTCGATTTTTAAATGTAAACAAATCATGTTGTGTGTGAGATATCCACATCATTTTTTTTCTATTCGCGCGGTCCAATTATCGATGATTTTGCCGCATAAATCTGGCTGAATTAACTGGATGGCGTTCGTTATATTGACTTTGAGTGCATCAGTTGTTTGTGGTGTATTTGCATAGACGTGCGATTTAAGATAGCTCCAAAGGAAGGAGTATAAACGCATTAAATCGCACGATCTGGGTGGCCAGTTCATGTCACTGCTGCGCGAGATAGCCATGCCCTCAAATGGCTCGTGCAGAATGTCCATCGTGGCATGCGCTGTGTGGCATGTAGCGCCGTCCTGTTGGAACCACATGCCGTCGATTTCCATATCATCCGGCTTAGGGCATAAGAAGTTGCATATCATCGATCTGTTGTGCTCAATGTTGGCGGTTATGGCAATGCTAGTTTCGTTTTGGACCGCTGATTCTGCTAGACCAAAGTTCGCGCCAAACAGTGACTTTCTCGGAATGCGTCTTATGCCGTGAGGATTGGTATGGTCCCAAATCAGACAATTTTGCTTGTTCACCCATCCAATCTTCCAGAAATAGACTTCCGCTCTAAATATAGTTTTTTTTTTTTGGCGAAAATTGGGTCAACTTCAAACTGCTCCAGAGCGCAATCATTTGATGATTTGCAGATGTGGTTCAACGTTGTAACCTTCCATGGTGAATTTGACAGATGTTGCGTTAACAACATGGCCACTATAGTTTAACAAATTTCGAGACCATTACTCGTACAATACATAAAATGCAATGTAAGTTCCAGCATTCCTGAGGATACTAGGTGCTCTGCAAAGGTCGGAAGCAATCTCAGATGTCAGAAAAGAGTTTAGAAAATGTGATGCACGCTAAGACTTTGTCGGGAAGTACTGAGGACACTCTAAGTAATCATCCAGTGCTGCTATAGGACGCAGATGGATATTACGCTCCGACCCGATAACTCTCCGATTTCTACCCAGGCAGACGCAGTAGGTGGCTCACACTAGTGGAAGGGGACCTGAACTGCTGAACTCTTGTATGAAGTTTATTGGGTGATACTTATGTCAACCCTGGAATGTAGCGCCATCTAAGTAAGTATTCACTTCATCGGATGACTTAGCATTTGGAAAAAATGTCTGGTTAAAATCCGCCTTCATTACCATGTAGAAGAGAAGTTAGAGAAGACTAGGCAGGTAGAAGTGGTTGTCTGGTAAGGTCTTACCAGAAAAACAAGTAGCGCGGATGCGACGTTTTTATTCCACAACTCACGTGGCGTAGATGGTGAAGTATGTTGCTAAGAGCGTAGTTTTCAGAGCCACCCTGTGGAGTTCAGAAAATTAGTATTGTTCCAGAATTTTATGCTAGAAATCACTGATAATTCTGGTTCTAGCTATTGTCGGGCAGTCACAGAGAAAGTGGTGTAGGGTTTCCTTTTCGTGTGAGCTGTTAAAGCTGCAGCAGTGGGGGTTAAAACGAATGCCTAACTTGTCAGCGTGTGGGCTAATTGGGCAGTGTTCCGTCCTAACTGCTGTGATTCGTGCTGTCTCGGTGCGAGTCCTGTTTTTGTTGTAAGCGGGTAATATCTGTCTGGATATGGTACAGGTTTCTGAATAATTTCATCTAGAGCTGGAAATAGAGAGAAAGTGTTGGAGAATTCTACATTTGATGAGTCCCATCGGGGAGCAGATTGACTCCGCGAAAGGGGCATCGAAGGTAGAGTCACATCTGGCTAGCGCGTCGGCTCTCTCATTCCTCTCTATGTTACTGTAGCCTGGAACCCAGAGGAGAGTTATATTACACCGAGCATTTACCTGCGTGATAATAGGTCGAAGTAAGTGAGTGGAGCGCTTTAATGGCAGCCTGGTCAATAAAAATTCCCATGTTGTTTATGGTAATGGAGCTGAGGCTACGTATCTTGCAGACCTTTCTAATCGCTGGTACTTCCGCCTTTGTGAAAGCATTTTAAGGGAACTTAAATCCCCAGACCGCCCGTAAATTACATAAAAAAAAAACTCAAAGAGTCTGGAGGGCGGCACCATTTGGATACGTTCAGTTCCATTGCGAGGACACCTGCTCCAACGCCGCATTCCATATTTGAGCTGTGGGTGAAGATCGATACTTGGTATTTCTGGAACATGAACTTGGATATTATTATTAAAATTGAACCAGGGAACCAGAATTCACATTCTCTGGTCTGATAGCACTACACGAAATATTGTATTTGATGTGCAAGTCCAGGCGCAGTATATGGAGCAGGACATTGAGAACTTCTGTCGGGCTCGATCGCAGAGCGCTTGTGGTCCCAATACAGGCAGTTGGTTGGAGTCTGCATAGTTTTCTGATCTTGTGGGCTTTTATTAATGCGAACCACCACATACAAGCAAGATTAGGACGCACTACAAGAGAGTACACTGTACATACATCCAGAAGACCAACTTAGGCTTTACGGGCGTAAAAAGTGACGCATGCTTTCTTTTCTCCTTTACCCTGTGTTTTATGTTTAGTTTCCAATTGAGCTTGGGGTTAAGGATGACGCCAAGGTACTTTGCACTGGAGTTTGGAATAAGTGTTTGGTTGTTAAGACGCGGAAGCTTGAAAGTCGCTATTTTGTGCTTCGTGGTAAATAGCATTAGTTCAGTTTTACTCGGATTAACGCCAAGTCCACAACTTGTGGACTTAGATTAGTCAGAACCCTCTCTGTGAGTTCACTAATCATTGAGGGGAACATCCCTGATACTAAAATAAGCACGTCGTCCGCATACGCGACTGCTTTGATTCCAATGTTATCGAACTCTGTCAAGATATTATTGATGACCAGGAGCCATAGAAGAGGCGAAATAATTCACTCTGTGTGGTACATTTATCTACGGATCTGTTTATGAGGCTGTTCCCCTATTGTGATCCAGTTGCTGACGGAATCTTCTGTGCCAAGCTTGGTAAGAGATTTTGGAATGGGTTCATTTCTGTGCTCAGTGGATAGAAGAGGTCTTCTGAGGGAGTTGCGGATGTTCATATCCAGGATTGTTTCTAGGGTTTTGAGTATGAAGGATGTAAAGCTAATGGGTCTAAAATTCTTGACCGTTTTATAGCCTCTTTTGCCGATTTTAGGGATGAAAATGACTTGAACTCGTCTCCAGGTCGAGGGGATGTGGTTTAATCGAAAGAGGCCACGAACCTTCACTAAGTTCTTTTGGGGCATAACCGGTAAAATCCCGTCAAGGCCTGGCGACTTGTAGGGGGAGAAACTATTGACAACTTTTCCTCTGTTATTAACGAGTTAATTTCATTCCAGAGTGCGGGTTGCGTAACCTGCGTTGCCTGCGGTGCCTGCGGTGCCTGCACACCAGCGCCGCTATCTTTACATCCCGGAATATAGGTGTTCCCTATAAGTTCAAGTGATTCTTCAGCAGAATCTGTCCATGTTTCATCAAGCCGTTTGACGTATGTGGGATTAGAGTGTTCTTTGGACAGTATTTTGCTTAGTCTAGCTGAATACTCGAGAGTTTCACCATATAGGTAACTTAAGCTTGATTATTGCTTTTTTGTACATCTTAAGGCAGTCCTTCTGAGGTTTCCAGAATTTGTGTTTGTAGCAGATATTAAGGATGTCCCTAGTCACCTTTCTTAGATGGGAGAGATCTTCATTCTGCCTCGGTTTTCTGTCCCGTCTTGCTAAATTTGACCGGACACGAGGACTTTGTAGCTTTTTAGAGGGTCCTCACGTTTGCTTTCAGTACTTCCACCAATTCAATACTAAGATGGGGATGCTTCTAAGTATGGGGTTTAAGGCCTGATTTAATCTCTTCCAGTCAGTTCGCTTGGGGTTTCTAAAAGGGGCAGGGGTTTCTGCCGAGACACTCACATTGAAAAGCATCCATCTATGGTCTGCAAAGGATGTAAGACTTGATACTCTCCAGTTATCTACCCTGTATTCGGTGTTGTTGAACATTAGTGTGATGTCGAGTACTTTCTCCTACCCGCAAAAAGTTGCCGAGCTTGGAAACACTAAAGTTGGAGTGTTGCTCACTTTACGCACAATAAGATTGGAGGTCATAAGGAAATCAAATAAAGACTCACCTTGTTCGCTGATTTCAGTGATCGCACATAATGAGTGTCTTGCGTTGGCATCACATCCCAGGAAGAAACTGTTGGAGAAGCTCCTTCTTGGCGTGAAGGTGCGACACTATGTGCTGACCTTCGTCTAGCGGCGATGGTTTGTCGTGGGCCATGTTCGCAGAGGCTATGTACAGCTGTTGTTTGCCTATACCCACCACTTGAACGATTTACAAGTGAGATTTACAGTTGCCTCCCACCTTTTTCTTCGTCCGATTGAAGCGTGCGTGTAAGCCCTTAGCTGAAACTACTCGTCCGAGATGAAAAGCCATTACCAGTAGGCGCCCATGTGGAGGACAAATGAATAGAATTTCTGCCTGCCCAAAAAAAGAGGAGACTAGACGTGGTAATGTGTTTTTTAGCGATATTAAAGGCAAATGGCATCTTTGGGCGCATAGTTGGAAGACGTAGCCTTATTTCACACCACTTGGGCAAAAGCTTACCGAGCCAACTCTAGCCCTGGTAGAGGTCTGATGGTCTCTAATCAACCAGATTGGATGATCCACGTATGTCATAGCTCCAAAGGTCAACAAAACTGCTTGTATATATGACCCCAATAGGCAGGTATAACTTTGAGAACTTTGTGCAGCTCACTTTCGTGTAAATTCGGCAAACGATACCACTGTACAAGCCTAGGGATAGACTATCTACGTATGATACATCGCTGTTTCTTTGGTTGCTTCGAGTGATATTTTGTTCTGCTACATCGACGTATACCTAATCAGGACAGTCCAAGTTCGTCGAATTGCATGCTTAGGACATGTAAAGTGAACGTTACGTACATACATCAGCGTCAGAGTACGAAGAGTCTCCCGAGGGTACAGCGCATTAAAGGAAGAGTATACGACATCGACACTCGATGTTGCAGTTTCTATGATTTAGGGGAAATGTGATTCTGAAATACATTTGCATAGTTGGAATGAAAAGATTCGGTCTCTTTTGAGCATCTATTTTGATCGCTATTTTGGGCCAAGGTGTAATTTACCCCGTCTTGTGTGCTCCGCAGCGTTTTCCGGTGTGATTTTGAGTCTGTCTTCCGCGCTGCTCTATGACGACGCACAAAGTATACGGCTTATGGAGAATATAAGAATAAGCACTGTCGGGCATTTTTAGAGACCCACTGCCCTTCAGCCATTACTTCAGGATCCTATTCTCCATCCCCTCAAGGTTCAAGTTTGCTTCCTCAAAAAGTCATCATGTGATCGTGTTTCGCCTGCCTGAAGATAGTTAGAAGTCTTCTTCTGGTGCGCTATGATTTTTATCGGTCCTGGAGGCATTTTGCCCAAAGTGTTTTGAGTTCAGTTCTCTGTTCTATCAGAAACAAGGTAGTCTCCTTCTTCTTGCTGATATTCTATGTATTTTATGCGATAAGGACTCCACGAATTTATCACTTCCTCAGAGCCTCTTTGTCGATGTATGGGCCTTCCACAATCAACTGGTGCTTGAGTGCACTCTCAAGTATTATTTGTGCAGGAGCCAGTCAGTCCCGAGTTTTTTGCTTTATTGTTCGTCAGATGCGAATACTTCGAACAGGCCTCCGCACTTGTTCTCGTAATTCGGCTGCCTCATTCTGTAGCCTATGCATTGAAGCAGGCAGTAATAAAAATAGGGTGCTATCCTCTGGCATTAGTAGCAGTCTCATTCAACAGCTTCAAATAGTCTGTGAAAGTTAGACTATAAGGTGTGTACCAGTTGAAGAAATGTGGTTCCCTATGGACGTATCGCTATCTTCTGTATGACGTCGTCTACCCATCTTAAACCATGTAAGGATGATTCATCACAATGTGAGTGTTTTCAGGACAATTGAATTCCTCTCCAAAAACATCATTCGTCCTTTGTGCAGTTATTGGCTTTATGGTCACTTTTCATGCATCTTTTACACTGCTCGCGACAGTCATGCTCGCTCTGTATTGGCGCTCCTTATGGCTGGATTCTACGCACCTAAAGCATTTCATTATCACTTTGTGCGATTCAGCAACATTAATCTTGCACAACTTCAACATTAGGTTTGCGCTGTCTATAGGGAACCCAATGTCGGCTCGGGTCTTTCTTATGTTTAGAACATCTACTGGCAGGCATACCTCTAAATACTGGCTTCAACTAGTTCCGTAATTTTCGCTGGAGTTTGGTGTATCTGCGTTTGGTCTTCCACATTAGTAGCAAGAATTTGGCTGAGAAAGCCCTTGAAATCGTCAGATGTTTTTCAGGCGTTTCCCTGAATTGAAACAGCAGAGAGTCTTGAGGGCTTCTGCTGGCCCTTTATGACTGATTCGCCGAAATTTTCGGACTCGGGATTAGGCAGTATCTTTACGGACTATTCCGCATAAGAGAATGCTATTATCCCTTCCGCCATAATGGCACGAAATCTGCATTTGTCCTTAATAGTCTGGCCTTGATCTTTAGGTTCTTTCGTTTTACTGACGAGCCCCATTCGAGGCTTCGTCTGCCTTAATGCTTGAATATCGAACCTCTCCTGAAGCGGGCCCTCGCGCTTTGTTCCGAAGTGCTTGTTTCGCTTAACTATGGCCTGATTCTCCCGACGGCTTTTTGAGCTCGTTGGAGTCAACCGGCGTTTAAACCCATCTAGATGCCAGCTTTCTGGTTGGTGGAAGGTGGATGGAGCACCTCTGTGTCTGGGTGGATGGTTCGCCGCGTTTCAGGTACCACACATTTCGAAGTAAGTTCCTGTCCTATCTTGAAGGATGTTGTATCTATCATTTCTTATGGCAGTCAGCAGCATTTTGCGTATCCGGTTTTCTCTTTCCAAACGTGAAATCTTAAGTCGCAGTGGAATGCAAGCATGAAGAAACCTTGGTCCTTAACAATTCGGTTTTCCATCGTGACTTGATAGATTTTAGCTCCTCCGATCTACGCCAAATTTTCTTCCACCGCTGTACTGGGAAACTTTCACAAGCTTTAACTCTGCTGAACGGTCTGTACATAGTCATTGGCCCTGTTGTGGACTTCCGAATCGGACATCACTATAAAAAATCCATTTTCTCCACAAGACCAATTCTAAAGCTATTTCCAGACACCACCCAAGGGCAAGGGTTAGTCTATGAATTTAATTGGAAAACCCACATGTGGACAGCTGTTAATCGTCAATTGCAGCGGCAACTTTTAAAGAGGCTTACAATTCCGAAAACAAAGGCAACCTTCTGACTCACTGTACTCTGTCAGTTTCCCAGCAAAATTTCAACGTTCTGTCTCTCTGTTGATGCCTTTCAGCTCCGTTTACTCATTCCCAACGATGCGGCGAGGATGGTGCATTTATTCGGTGGTGAGCTTGAGTTCGAGAACTCCAGCGAGCCATTATCCATCCATCAAGTGTGCATACGGTTACTTTTGTCTTGTACACTTTCGAATGTCCTCGAATAAACATTTACCGAATACGGATATGTGTACGAGTACACTTGTAGACTGCCATTCATGTATCTTCTAGTGTGAAATAAAAATTCCACTTCATTTGCTAGGAGCGCGGAAATAACATATCCTTCTCCTTGGTTGTCCTTAAGACATTCAACAAACGTACAAATTCAAGGAGTCTGTAGCGATGCAAAAGAGTGCCGTGAATTATTTAAACTATTTATGTGAATGTTAGATGAGGAGTCGAATGGATACCCATTCAGTACTACTTCTTCCACCACCAACATCAGGACCATCGCCATCACCACCTTCTTTGTCCTTTGTTTCTGTCAAAAGAACGCGCCAGCAATTTGACTTTGACTTGTTGACCGACCACAGTACAGCGGAACTAACACCATCCACACCGTCAAATGGTTGTAATAAATATTTGACCAGTAGCAGGACTAGTCCGTCCTGAACTTCCCAACTTCCCAAGGACCTCGGTTCATTGTGTTGCTCCTTTTCATTTCGAAAACGGAGCACAGAGTGCTACGTACGAGTACATAGGTCATGAAACAAAGCGAACGAAATACTTTCTTGCGACTCAATCGCATTTCAGGATGAAAAGCACGACCAGGATTACGTACAGTACGGACCCTAAAAAAAAGACCAAAATTCTACAAAGTTGCTTGTAAATGAGCGGGGAAAAAATTGCCGAGAATAAACAGAAAGAAAATGGAGCCGAATGCGATGCGGGTGGTGAAAGAGGCGGCAAAAGAGGCAGCGAATGAGGCGGCGAAAGAGGAGTAGATTTCAAGTGGTAAAATGTGTTTAAGCTCTGAGCAGCAATTACTTCGCCACGGAGAAGCATTCGAGGATCATTGTTGACGTTGCTCTGTTGTTGTTGTTGTTGTTGTTACTGGTGGAACTGGATTTGTTTCTGGTAGTGGTCCTGCACTGATGCTGGTTACTAGTCCCGACCGATTCTGAGATGCTTTCTGCACTTTGAGTTGGGAATGTTTGAGTGGTTGCCGAGAGTAATGGAGCTCTACACCGGCTACCATCACAGCATCGGCTTCGTTGCCGTCACCCCGTTTGTTGTTGCAGCCTGAGAAGAGATGGAAAATTAAAAGTTTTTCCCGTTTTCTCTGAAAAATTGTATTGCGTTTTGGAGGTTCTTTTTTCTTGCCTTGCAAAATGGTGATTTTGTTTTTTCCTTTTTTTTTTCGTTTCGGAAAGGAGAAACCAAGGGAAAGGGTAATGTTTTTCGTGTGCATTTTCGGACAAAAGGACTAGCCGCAGGAGCATACGGATAGACATCATATCTTCATTAACAGAAACAGTAACGGAGAGATTGATGAGATGAGTTGAAATGAGAAAAACCAGCCAGAGACAGTGAATATTGTTTGACAGGAGATACATACTCGTATTTCTTATTTCAATTTCACATTTCTTGTTACTTTAGAAAGTTTTCCACAAAACAAAGAGAAGAAAGGTGCACTTATATATGTACAAATGTATGTATGTATATTCATACCTACGAGTATTGACAGCGTTTAGGAAAGAAATGTGGTTGCAAGTTTCAATGAAAGGAAGGACAAGGGTTCCTGCGAATTTACGGGAGCAATTGACGTGTTTCTATGCCAAACTCAGTGGATACCTAATCGAAAATGAACAGGCTTAGAGTTGACTGAGACAAATCACACTTGCACCGCAATTAGCAGGCTTTAGCTGTCGGATCCGTAAGTAGGTTACTTCCACGATTATGCTCAACAGATGTTGCAAAAAGTTGCGACCAACATTAAATACTGTTTTGGACAACAACCTCGGATCTACTCACAACTTCTATTGCATTCCATTGAGCATTGGACTATCATCCTGTAGACGTAGACGGAATCTCAATATCAGAGGTCCAGTAGGATAGCCAATCAACTGCAACGGTAGCAATAGACAAGTTTAAGCGTAACTTGTTTCGTAGGCCCATCTCACTTACTTACGCTATAGCCGCAGGTGAAATTGGGCCTCAACCAACAACCCTTTTCAGATAGCGCGCTGCCTCAGGTTCCGGTCTCCAAGTTGGTTAAGGTCCCTTTCATTTGCATGCGTTTAAGATGCAGTCGTCACGTGCTGCGCAGTCCCTCGGTGTTAAAATCGAAGACCCTTTGGGAGCGGTGGTGTCAATTTGCTCAACGTGACTCAGTCATCTCAGGCGCTAAATGCCTGAATGCCTCGTACAGTTCGCGGTTGAACAAACGGGACGGAAAACTATACTAAGTATCTTTCACTTCTTCACCCGCTTTCGCGCTTTAGAGCAGGACCGGGATGGTAAGGCTCTTATATGAAGCTAGTGTGGTCTTACGGGAGAGAACTCTGTTACTTAATTGCCTCCAATTCCAGATATCATTCGATGTCTGATTTCTGCGCTGATGTCGTTACTGCTTATAATTGCGAAACCAAGGCAGACGAAGTCGTTAACAAGCTCGAAGTTCTGACTGCCAATGGTGGCATTCCTGCCAAAAAGTCATATGAGAGCACGTCACCGTGTCTAAGCCCATTCTTGAAAGTGAAGTTGCTTCATTACCGATCTTGATGAAGTAACGAGAATTCTCCATAGTAATCCTACACAACGGATATGTCAGGGATGTCAAGGATGTCAAAATAGACACGGTGTTGTGTAGCTCGTCCTTATGCACGCAGTCATATATGGCTCTGAAATTGATAAATAGATAGTGAGTGTCGATCGATTTGACCAATGGCAGACTTTCCAGGCCAGAAACTGCACAGATACTCACATAATATTGCAGAAGAGATCTTATAGACTTATTCCTCTATAGTTGGTGAAGTCAAAAGATTTTCCTTTCATGACTTCCTCTGACTAATTCTAAGATAAGATGGGACATGTCCTCAAGCAGGTCATCTCCAGCTGCTTTCAACAGCTCACAGGCAGCCTGTATACGACACCAGCTTTAATAGACCCTGTCGTCTTCATCTATGGTAAATTACTTAACCTAGCTTTTAAATGTGCCCACACAAATAACATACAAGACGTTGATAGTCATACCGCCAACACTCTGGACTTGTTTTTAACTTCTAATACCGTAGATATGCTATCAACTCTAGGCTCGTCGGACTGCTGTGTCATATCAGCTTATTTCTCGTACACCGACCACACAGTTAGAGAAAAGATTCCTAAAAGAACCGTATGGTAATACGAGAAAGCCGACTGGAACGGTCTTAACAGCTTCTTTAGGAATTTTAACTGGTCGTTATGTTTCCTCGATAACGACGTGGATGCCGCTGCTGACATGATCACAGAAACTGATCTCTTTGGAATGAGATGCTTTATCCCTCATCGGATGAAGAGTATCAAACCAAAAGAAAAGGCATGGTACGACTCGAGCTGTAAGGAGGCTGTCAGGGTTAGAGAATTGTTTTTTAGGTCTATAAGACCAACCTGACAGAGGAAAACCGAAAAAAGTTTAAACGAGCCACAAATGACTGCAACGTCTTTCTCAGGCGTGTGAAATTCCAATACGACCAAAATCTGAGGCAAAAAATACTGCAATGTCCCAAAGGCAGTAACAATTTTTGGTCATTCGTCAAAAACATTAGAAATTCTGCCTCATCCTCCATCCCAACGCTCATTTCCAATGATATCCCAGCTGTCAGCTCTTTGGACAAGGCCAATCTACTTACTGCACACTTTGCGGCTAATTCAACATTTAAGCGCGTCGAATCTTCAATACGACGTATCCGCTTTCGCACTCGTGTAGTAGCAAGAATAAGTACTTAAAGATCTTAATATACATAAATCCGCTGGTCCAGATGGTATATCTCCCCTTCATCTGAACAGGTGTTCTTCCAAGCTGGCAAAACTTTTTCATCAATCCTACTCTTTAGGACTCTTTCCGAGCAGATGGAAAACAGCATTTGTCAAGCCCGTCCTTAAAAAAATCGGATCTTCTTCTCTCTCCTCCTACAGCCCCATTGCACTTACGTCCCTTCTCTCCAAGGACATGGAAACACTGATAAACCGTCAGCTCATGAAATATCACGAAAGGCGAGAACTTCCCAATGAACGGTAGCTCGGTTTTCGTAGCAACAGGTCCACTGGTGGTCTGAGGGTATGTGTAACGTGGGTCATTAATAAGATAAGCTATAATTAGATTAAAAGACGTACAATTAAATTCGGGTACTGTTTATTAAAACTTTCTTTAATTTTTTAATCCGTCGGCGATAATGGTTGAAGCTCAACTGCTTGACGTTTTTTCCCAACATACCTAGCACATGCAAGTTGATGGATTCATAATAATAATAATAAGTTGATGGATAATAACTTGAGTTCACAATGAGCATTTCTATTACAGTATGTCTCACCGAAAGGTGGAACCAAAGCGTACATCAATCTGGTGAAGGCGAAGAGAGTTGCACTTGATATTTCTACGGCATTTGACAGAGTTTGTCATCAGGCTCTTTTGTCGAAAATGCGTGCTCTTGGGTCGACAACCCCAAACCGGGGTTAGGCAAGACTGCATACTTTCACCAATACTGTTTCTAATGGTGATTAGCGATGTGCTGAATGCGGCCTTGTTAACAGGAAATCGAAGAATTCGATGGACTCTTACATCTGAAGTCAAACACCTTGACTACGTTGACGACATAAGCCTTCTGTCTCACAGAATAATGGACCTTCACCAAATGACAACAAATGTGGAGAGGGAATCACACATCATTGGGCTGAAAATTAACTCGACAAAAACAAAAATGATCATCAGCTCATATATGTATTGCTGAACAGAGG
Source organism: Volucella zonaria (assembly GCA_963966105.1). Classification (NCBI taxonomy): domain Eukaryota; kingdom Metazoa; phylum Arthropoda; class Insecta; order Diptera; family Syrphidae; genus Volucella; species Volucella zonaria. The sequence continues at coordinate 179,721,360 of OZ014531.1, read as the reverse complement.
GTTGAGAGAGTAGAGAGTTTCCAATACCTTGGGAGTATTGTCTCAACCGATGGCGGAACCGAACTGGATATAGCCAACCGCATAGGCAAAGCAAAATCTGCGTTTGGGATGCTATCCACAGTCCTAGGAGTACGTGGCGCAGAACAATTGAGAAGGAAGCACGGCAACTGGGAAAAAGTTGGGGAGAGCTGAGGCACATTTCCAGAAACCGCGCTCGATGGCGCGTAGGCACAGTAGAGATCCTAGGACTCACAACGGGATACAGGAACGAATGAGTGTAAGGCCGCGGAGCAAATTGTTGTAGTAGGATATGCCTAAAAGCCCTGCAAGTAGGTAACGATTTCCCTTAGTTTTCAGGGGACACTCACCAAAAGAGTTCATCGTATGGGATCAGCTTTGGCTTCACCAGCCTCAACAGAATAGCAGAACTATTAGGCCAATGCGAAAGAACTTTCCATCCAAGCTGAGGCATCAGTACAAGGGCAAGTGGCGTCTTAACGACAATCGGTCCAAGGAAGCGTACATGAAGAAGTGAAATCCCAGAAGTGCATGTGCAACGTATTAACTTGGTGAATTTAGGAGTGATTGCTCAGAGCATGACTAATTTGAATGGCATTAAAGCATTATCTATAACAAAAGTGGACCTTCAAAAGAAGGAAATCCAACAACAAGCTGTACAGCCAGATGGATTTGGTCAACCTTTTGTGCATCGGAAGTCATTGGAAAATAGGACATATACACCGAATTGGTTATTGCCCAAACAGGTCAAAGAAATAGGGAAATACCGCACCTTACGTGGCATGCATAAGTAAAAAAGAGCTGACTAAGCTCGGACTGCTCAACTGTGAACAAAATGGAAGGGAAGGTGGAAGCCTCGCATAGGCACCAATGGTCCGACGTCCATTGGTAGTGTCAGATTCTTACTGACTAAAACCACCTCCCGGGGAATCTTTCCGTTTATTCCCCCGCGGAATTACCCCTAAGTATTACTTCGCGAGGGACGGATTTGAGCTTCTTACTTCGTCACGGGATGCTTAGCGAATTCGCGTTCCGTTGCTGTTCTAAATTCCTTAGATCGCACATTATTCGTACTGCTGCATGGTTCACCGCAGCCCAAAGATCTTCAGATTTCAACATATGGTATATTGAACTATGTTTTCCGGTGTTGGCCGTTCACCAAATTCTTCACAAAATATAGCTCTTTCGTTTGCATACCGCGCACATTCGAAGAAAACGTGCTCCACGTTCTCTACCGCGTTTACGCAGCGAGGACAGGACGGACTCCAATCACGGTTTCGCTTGAATACGAGTAGATATTCCCGGAAACAACCGTGACCCGTCAAGAACTAGGTAAGATCGTAATTCAGTTCGCCGTGTTTTCGTTTTACCCAACTTTCAATCCTTGGGATTAGTCGGTACGTCCATGTACCTTTTTGGGACTCGTTCCAATGTTGTTGCCACGCTTCTATACTGCAGCCTCTTTCGAATTTCTTCGCCTGATTTATGGATGGTCCGATTTGCACACGATTTTCATAAAGTCTTCTAGCTTCTAAAGCTAGGATATCGATTGGTACCATAGAGGATAGTACCAATATCACGTCGTAGGATACCGTTCGAAATGCACTGCTAACTCGCAGTGCACATAATCTGTACACAAATTTGAATGCCTTCATGTGTGTCTTTTTATTCGTGACGTCAGACCATATTTGTGCCCGGTACAGCTGTATGGAGGCTACAACTCACGCAAGCATTAATCGTTTGCCTTGTTTCGGGCCGCCGATATTCGACATGAGACTCGAAAGAACGCCTATCGCTTTCGACGATTTCTTGCAAGCGTATGCGAGGTGATGCTTGAAATTAAGCCGAGCATAAATCATTACTCCCAGGTATTTTATAAATGGGCTGGCAATAATTGTGTGCTCTCCGACTTTTATAGTTATCGTCTCTAGCACCCTTCTACTGTTCTGTTCCGCGAGGTCTAAACTCATATCGCGTAGCCAGTTTTTTATCAGTGATATTGCTTCGTTGCAATACAACTCGATTTCTTCAAGTCGTTTCGCCACGACTACAACAGCAATATCGTGCTTGAAACCAATAATGGCGTCTTCCCTGGGGACTGGAAGTCGTAGAATGTCGTCATACATCATGTTCCACAGTAAGGGACCTAACACTGATCCTTGGGGCACGACCCCTGTAATTTTATATAATTTCGTCCCATCGTCGGAGTCGGAGAGGAGCAACCTATCGGTAACGTAGCTCTTGATCAATCTTAGAGGCATTGTAAAATACGCGACCAGTTCGCCGAGTTAAAAGCATTTTTCACGTCAAGTGTAATCACGGAGCAGTACTTTTTACTGCCTCCTTTTACATCGTCTACCTTCTATGGCCGATTGGGCTTTGTCTATTACGACTTTAATCTCGTCGATTGTCGATCGGCCCTTTATAAAGCCGTGTTGATATTCCACGAGTCCATCATTGGCTTCAATGATAGGCAGTAGTCTGTTGCATATAATTCGCTCTAATATTTCGCCCATAGTGTCGAGCATGCAGAGCAGCCGATAAGATGAGAGCTCCTCCGGCGGTTTATTTCCTTTTGGTAATAATACCAACTGTTGGTATTTCCATTGTTCCGGAAATATTCCCTCGCTTAAGCATGCATAATACTTGCTAACGAAAACGTCTAGGCAGGCCTTCATCGCTATTTTTAAAGCCCTATTTGGTATGCCGTCTAGACCAGGGGCTTTCCGATCTTCTACCCTCTCGATTGCAGCGGTGAGTTCATCGGTTGTTAAGGCAGGAATGTGTTCACGTAGTTCTCCGATCTCGCTTAGTAGAACTCCGTCATGTTGAAAGGGAAACAGAGTTTCCACGATTCTGCTGAGAAATAGCGGGCAAGTTGGTCCCGATCTCTGAGGCGTTTTGAGCTTCGCGGTTATGATTTTGTACGCTTTGCCCCACACATTTTCGTTCAATTGCGCACAAAGATTATTAAAACACTGTCTTTTGCTAGACTTAATGGCGGATTTGAGTGCTGCGCCTACTTCTTTATACGCTGTTCTCAATATCAAATGTCTATCCGTATCGCGTCTAGACCGTTGGTATTTTCTTGGTGCCTTAAGACAGGCTGATTGAAGTTCCTTAATGTCGCCGTTTCAGCAATACGTTGGACGCCGGCGGTTTTGTGTCCCCGTTCGAGCTATTGATATATCGCAGAATGGGTGCAGTTGCCGCGTTACTTGACGTATGTTCTCGTTAGCTGTTCTCCCTTCAACTAAAGCTTCAGCGATTGCGTACTCTAAGAGCTCCTCATCTGAGGTGTTTACGTTCCATTTCGCCTTGCTAGTTTGAGACTGGGTGTTTCGAGGTCGTGTAAGACTATGGAGATCGATTAAAATTGCATTATGGTCACTGTGGGTGTAGTGATTGCTGACGCGCCATGTCGTATGCCTAGATAAGCTGCTACTAACGAACGTAATATCAACAATCGAGCCCGCTCTACTAAACGTGTTCGCATCTCCCATATTAGCTACGACGACGTCCAAACTAGAGAGCGCTTCGAGTAGAATGGTTCCCCTTTCTACTGCCCATGCGTTAAAATCACCGGCTATAATAGCTGGCATATGATCCTTAGCATCAAGAACTACTACCTATGCTTTCGTTGACTCGTCCGTATTGCTCAATAGTAAGGCTTGGAGGGACATAACAGCTGTATATGTATGAGTAAATATCGTTTAACTTTGCTCGTACGAAGTAGTTTTTCTCGCCGAAAGGTGGTATCTAAAACGTGGTATTACCACATGCCCATATGGCGGCTTTTTTCGTCGCATCATGCGCCCAAGTTGCAAAATTTTCATGTTTTCGCGTGTAGGCTCTCAATTGCTTTTTTATACTCTGGACACCTAACACTACCGGTTGTATGCCCAAAGTCTACTCCGTTTGCACTACATAGAGTGCAATTTATGCCCATTTTCTCCGCATCCGAGGCATGCATTCGATCGATCGGTAGGGCTTTTGCACGTTCTTGCTACTTACGAGGGCGGGGCAATAAGTCCGTGACTTTTTGAATTTCTGACCTCTTTACTGAAACAGCAACACTGCTCCTGTCAACAAGCATCTGTCAGTTGACTTCTGTCAAAATTTAAACTTGCTGCGTCAGTTAGTTTGTGTTTGACAGCTATTTTTATCAGACTACTCACTAATTTGAGGAGAAAATGGAAAAAAGTGAATTTCGTGTGCTTATTAAGCATTATTTCTTGCGAAAAAAAACCATTACCGAGACCAAGGCTAAGCTTGATAAATACTATGGGGACTCTGCACCATCGATTTCAATGGTAAAAAAGTGTTTACTGAATTTCGTTGTGGCCGTACAAGCACTGAAGATGCCGAACGTCCTGGACGCCCAGTTGAGGTCTCTACACCCGAAACAATCGAAAAAATTCACGATATGGTTTTGGCCGACCGAAGATTGAAAGTGCGAGAGATTGTGGAAGCCGTAGGGATCTCGCATGGCTCAGTGGTTTCAATTTTGAATGATCACTTGGGCATGAGAAAGCTTTCCGCAAGATGGGTGCCGCGTTTGCTCACAGTCGACCACAAACGCAATCGTGTAACAACTTCACAGGAAGGTTTGGCGTTGTTTAATCGCAATATGGAGGAGTTTTTGCGCCGTTTTGTAACCGTGGACGAAACATGGATCCATCACAACACACCAGAGAACAAACAACAGTCAAAACAGTGGGTTTCTAAGGGTGAATCGGCGCCAAAGAAGGCCAAGGTGGGTTTGTCAGCCAATAAAGTTATGGCGACTGTTTTTTGGGATGCACGCGGGATAATCCACATTGACTACCTTCAAAAGGGAAGAACAATCAATGGGGAATATTATGCCAACTTATTGGACCGATTCAATGACGATTTGAAAAAAAAAACGACCTCATTTGGCCAAGAAAAAAGTTCTTTTCCACCAAGACAATGCAAGGGTGCACACATGTGCAGTTGCCATGGCAAAAATCCATGAATTGGGCTATGAATTGCTCCCTCATCCACCCTATTCTCCAGATTTGGCTCCGAGCGACTACTTCTTGTTCCCAAACCTGAAGAAATGGCTTGGTGGAAAAAGATTTGACTCCAATGATGAAGTCATCTCGCAAACAAAGGCCTATTTTGAGGACCTCGACAAATCATTTTTTTTGGAAGGGATAAAAAAATTGGAGAAGCGTTGTATCTGTGTCACGGAATAAGTCACGTACTTATTGACCCGCCCTCGTATATGTCCAAACCCGAGGCATCTAAAGCATTTCTTTGGTGAAATTTTTTCTCGGATCATGCAATAGATCCAACCAACACGTACTCTTCCGGCGGTAAGTAATCTGTTGCCCATGTCTACAGGCAACCGTATGGTGGCCGCCTGAGTCCCACCAAAAGTTTTCCTCATTGTCTTTACTGTCGGCGGCTAAACTTCATAATCTTGAAGGAACTCGGTGATGGCTGCGCAAACTTCTTCCTTCGAGGTTACTTCGTCTATGTCCTTGCATTCGAGGAATATCTCGTGCGTGACTGAGCGAACGCCAGCATCTTCACCTAACGAATCTCCGATTTTTTCTTTTAGGCTCGAAGTACTCGTAGCTATCTCGGGAGATTTTTTAGCGCTAAAAGAAGGTCTCCGCCTGCTGTTTTCCGGATTCGACTTACGTTTTCTCCGACTTTTTTTTAGCTCGTGTCCGGTTTTAATTTCCCCAACAGGTCAGCGTACGTAGTTTCACCCGTTCTTTTTATAATAATTGTTTTCCGATCACCTCTTTCGACCTTCGTCCACTCGTTCGTTTTCATTTTGGCAACGTTTCTCTCTCTAAGGGGCTCCGTCTTAGAGGGAATTGATTGTGGATTTATGCGGTCACTTTTTTGAATGCGTTTTTGATCGTGTGGTTCTTCTGGCGCTGTGCCTTGCTTTTTCTTTGGAGATGGAGTCTTAGTACGCTATTCCGCAGCGTTATTAAGTCTGTCTTCTTGTCTTACCCTCATTGCGGGACGGTACCATTTAATTTGTGGGCTTAGCGATTTGTCAACTATATGCGCTGAGTTGTTTTCTGGCAACGATGCCACTGGTACTCGGCGTTCCTCAAAACGAAGATTAATGATTTGCACTTCCCGTTAGAGTTGAGAAATTTTGGAACGCAGGTTATACAGGGTGAATGACTCTAACTCCAACTTTTTTAAAATGCTATAATTTTTTTATTTTTTGATAAATTTTATTGTGCCAAAGCAAGAAATGCTGGCAAATACATCAATTTTCAAATTGTATCAGTAGTTTTCAATATGTGCACCTTTGGCGTGAATAATGGTCTTGAGACGGCCGAAGAAAGCATCGCACGCTGCACGCAAGTGGCTCTGCGGTATTTTGGTCCATTCCCGCCGAAGTGCTTGTTTGACGTGGTCCAAGCTTTGGTATTTTTTAGTGCCAACCTTCGCCTTCAAAATATCCCAGATAGAGAAATCCAACGGATTTGTATCCAGGGAATTTGCAATCCATTGTGTCGAAGAAATGAAGTGTGGAACATTGTTTTTTAACCAATTTTGGTTGACGCGCGCTTTGTGAGACGGTGCGGAGTCCGACTGAAATGATTGTTTGCCCAAGGCTTCAATACTGCCTCTAAGACAGTTTCACGGTATACGGTCCAAAAATACGAGCGGAGAGCGACCATCGGCGGTTATGGCCGCCCAAACCATCACCATCGATGCTGCCTGCTTTCTGGTGGCCGTCCGAAGGTGTAAATTTTCGAAGAACCTCTCTGGCAAGTAAACACGGTAATTTTGTTTGTTGACATATTGCTCGATAACAAATGGCGACTAATCGGAAAAAGTCAAATTTGGCAACTTACTTTCGTGCAAGCGTAGCAACTCCTTCGCTGTTTCGACTCTAACTATTTTCTGTTGCGGTGTAAAATCGTGTGCTTTTTGGAACTTCAATGGCTTGAGCCCAAGCTCATTTTTCAGTATGTGTTGCATCCGTTCCAACGATGTGTTGAGCTCAGGAGCCATTTGTCTTCCACTTCGACGCGAATTTCGCTCAATTCGAGCCTTCACTTTCCGAACCATTTCTGCCGATGTTGCGGTTTTTTTATGACCACCTCCATGGCGTTTTGCAACGCTGCCAGTATCACGGTAACGAGCTATGGTTCGGGACACAAATGATTTATTCACGTTGAGGTGCTGGAGGGCTCTAACGATAGCTACTGGTGGTTTTCCAGCCAAATATAAAGCAATCACACTATCACGTTTGAATTCCATCGCGGATAAAATTTTTTCAACACAACTGAGACGCAAATCGTTTAAAAGGCTTGTAAATAATAAAATTCTCTGTCATGTGTCAAAATTTGAGCCCACTGTCATAAACGGTTTGGAAATTATAGCAGTGTGAAGTTGGTTGCAGTTCGAGTCATTCAGGGTGTATGTCTCGACTTCGGCTTCTTGAAAAGCGGACTTGATCAAACTTCCGGTTTTTTGATTTCACCGTGGGCGTTGTGCTTGACTTTATAAAAAGCAATCAACTCATCAATTTTTGCACCCAGTTATAATATTTTATTTCCCATTTGAGGCGGAGTCTCAGTGTTTGGCGTGACAATTGGGCTCCGATCTACCACTGTTTGGGGGTTTTCTATCACGTGTTCCTTCAGGACAGTTATTTTTGGTGGTGACCCCCATACTTTTCTTGAACTAATCTGTCGCGACGTCTATCTGGAAGAGATTCCTTGTAGTGTTACTACCTACGAAGGCCAAGGTTGCCACCGCCGTAGGAGATATTGGCGTTTGTCTATTTTTGCAGTCATTGTATCTCGACGACTTTGAGCCTGCTTTCGCACTCTCCGGGATCCGACTCCCTGCACCATAACTTTATTTTTCTTTGCCTCACTATCCATCATTGAATTTATTTTAAGAGTAATTCCGCTCATGTCAGTTTTTTGGTCCGCGGCTGGTATTTGATATTTCCACCAACCCTGTGTATGTATAGGTTAATGCCCTACCCACATACAGAAGCCCCCTATCCGCCACCTGGGGACGCGCCCGATGGGAGAACTGGCTAAACTCCACACGGGAGATGCCCTCATGTTGTAAGTAAGTAACTGCTTAACCTATGAGGTTTATGCTACGTGTTCCTGGCATCCTCCGCACTAAAATCAGGCTGAATAGTCATTAACCAGGAACCGTCTGTTCCTCTCATCTAATAATCAAAACATGACCATTCAGATGCACTGAAAGAAAGGCACGAATTTCCACACTTTGACACCACCCAAAAAAAAAAGCCGATTCAAAAAATTCGCCACATTTTGAGATGAAAGGACCCGCAACCAAAAAAAGTGAAAACAACGAAAAATAACTCCGAAGACAGATCGCTGACATTTTTGAGTGATTAAACAGGAACAAGAACATGACTGGTGTGCCTACGTGAAAGTCCACACTAGGCAGGCGCTTGTCGCCAGGATAAAAGAATGCAACCGTTCCACCGTTGTGTGGTGTTGTCATTGTGTCGCATTCGATTTGCGCGATGCTGGAAACAGTTTAGCAGCGGTAAGAGGCGGTAAAAGAACTGGCTCGGCTGATTTGGAAAATATTCTCTATAGTCCTTAGACTGCATCGCAGCCTGTTCAAGCCCACAAAGGGTCCTTCACTTTTCACGCAAACACATTCACCAACACTTAGCCACAACGTTCGCCACATACAAACCCACCCTTGAGGTCTTCTTCAACTAAATGTACGGATACTCTGGTGCTTGGGTGTTTGTTTTTTTTTTTTTCTCGTTTTTTGTAATTTTTTTTTTTCTATCCATACGTCCTTTGTCTTTTGAATCTCCTCCGCAACATTATGAAAGTTTTCCCTCTGTGTTCGATTTGAAAAAAAAAAAAAAATGGGAAAAAAGCCAGCTCCCAGGACTTGGTTTAAACACAATCGGCCTCCATTCCTCCGTATCGCCGAGTCGAGATTGTTCCTTTGTGGATTTCTATATGAAAAAAAAAAAAAAAAAGAAATCATACGGCCAAATGGAGACATAGGCGGATAAGGATAAGGACGCGAAGGTGGAGCTGATGATGGGGAAAAGAGTGCGACTTGTGAATGCCGCTCGTGTAGTCGCATCTATTCACTAGTTCCCAGCTCTCGGTTTTTTTTTTTTTTAGTTTTCAGTTTTCATTTGGTTTCAGCGGCTATACTCGTATGTGCGAGTGTATCATCACTGGAATGAGCGATTATAACTACAAGGATTCAGTTTCAGTTTCAGTTTTTTTTTTTGTTTTTTTTTTCTTTTCTTCCACCCCCGCAGAAGGGTGATATTGGTTGGATATTGCCACATTGTCGCCATTGTTGTGTGACACTCATGCAAATGCAGGAAACAACAACGATCCTTGGGGGGCTGGGTAGATGCTAGATGGCACACCGACCACTGGGGGTGGATTTCCAGCAAATGGGAATCGCAATACTCATAATCATAATACTCGTAATCAGGATAATGTTTTGTTTCGCTAGCCACAGCTTCATCTGTTCATCTGTTCATCTGTTCATCTGTTCAAAAGTCGGCGATTGGATTGGCGATTTTTTTCCCTTTGCCCATTCCGCATTTGGCTTGTTTTTCTCTGTTGTGTGTATTTTTATTTTTGTTCGGCTTCAATGGGCAGCTTTTAGAAAAATTTATCTCGAAATGGACTTTTGCCTTTGATTTGTCACCGGGAATAGAGATGGCCTATCCGGGGTATCTGGAAGGACTTCTCATCTCTCTGGTTTTGATGATGGTTTTTTTATTTTCAAATTTTTTTCCGTTTTGCTTGGTTTTTTTTTTTCTGTGCTTGTCTTCATCTGTTGTCCTCGGTGCCTTTGTATTTTAATTTACCACAATGGAGGATAATAATCGCATTCGAATGGAGACACTTTGAATGAAGATCCTTTGAGGTTGTCGTCGTCGATGGTTTTTTGTTTTATTTTTTTTATTTTTTGCTTCTCTCCTCCATTCGCATCATAATGCAAATTGTTTTTCTTTCATTGTTTCCTTATGGGAGCTGCACTTTAGTTAAAAGAGTATTTTTGCCTTTTCTAATATCACTTACGAGATTATCCTGCGGAGGTGTTGAGGGGATTCTTCGAATTGAAATTGAACGGCGGTGGTTGAATGGGAGCCGGTTCTTGAGATTATGTTCGAGTAACTATGCACATCACAAATCTATGGGATCTCGTAAGGTGGTATTGCGCTGAAGGATTCTTGAAGATGATGCGCTTGAAGAGGCCGATAGAAATCACTACACCGCACCCGTAGGAAATGGCAACTAGAAAACTGGTTTTAGGAATGTGTCCTTTATTTACTCTAATCGACAAGTACTCGTTGATGCTAAGATCTACAGAAATTTGCATATGCATCAACATCCCTACCAAGTCCAGGAGTATGCTAAAGCCTAAACTTTCCATTAGGCCTGTCTCATAAGAATGCCTCGTAGCTCACAAATTTCTGATGGCACGGACGACACAAGTGGCCTTTTAATCGTCGGTCCGACGGTACTAATACCTAAAAAGAACTCACCCTTAATCTCCTTTAACGAGCCCGCCGAGTTCCAGAATCCAGCACATCAGCACAGAGAAAGTGCTTCGTGGTGTCGTCATTACTGTCACAGTAGGCGTCATAGAGTGTTGTACCTCTTAGGTAAGTGCTTAGCGAAAGCGTTGATCCATCGGGTGGTCTGTTACGACGCCTGTAAACAGCCTTACAGCCTATCCACTGAGTGATACCATTAAAGTCTCTAGCGCCTCTTAAGACATTGGGAAGCATTCGTTTGGTCTGCCGGCATCCTGTAGAGCCATGTAATCTCCAATTATGCTCACAAGAAACCCGACTGCCAATGGAACCTTTAACAGAGGACATAAGGAGAACAACGCAGGGTCTTGAGAGAATCTCACCGATTCCTCATAATATAGTTCATTGTCAAGAGGATTACGTATATGCAGACATATGTACGAGTATATCCGCTTGGAACACGAACGCAGGTTATCCTAACAAGGAGTGACATCTTAAAATTTTTGAATTCCAACCGGATTCCAGCACTGTAAATGGCCGAATACATTCCCTTCTTGGCTTAGATTCTGGTCGAAACCATTTCTGAGAGCGCACCGGACGGAATGTCCATGAAACCAGAAACCAGACAGTCGATGTTCCATCAGATAACCAACGCATGCGAAAGAGTTGGTCTCATCATAGCCATGCTGATCCAAAGGCCGCTTTTCTTGCCGAAAGATTTTTTTTTTTCTTTATAATCAGCGCGCGCTCAATGGGGTTTTTGTACCCTTAAAATGTTCGTGCACAGCGCGGGAGAAGGAAATTTAGGGAGGAAGAAAAGACAGGTACCGATGTACATTGGTTTTAAAAGTTTGTAAATTATAACGACCAGGAAACACAGAGATCGGCAGCGCATTCCATAAGGGAGTTGTACGGCTTAGGAAAGAGTCACGATATTTTAGAGTACTTCCGAAAATGGGCTTGAGGGTATACTAATGAGCATTCATAGCGAGACGGGTCTTACGGTTAAAGTTTGAATGGGCGGAATGCTATTGGCAATTTCGATGGAGCACTGTTGGTGGAATTAGCGATAAAACAGAGTGTGACACGAGACATTACGTCGGTGTTCGAGGGTGTCCATTGTTTGAATAATGATGACCAGATGTGGGCATTGAACTCCAATTTTGGGCGGATAAATACCTTAAATATTGAGGCCTGGTGAGAGGGAGTAAAGTATTTCTTACATCGCTTGACGAAACCTAAACATTTCGCAGCATTTTTGGCGACACCGAATATGTGGTCATTCCAACGTAAGTTGTTATTGACACACATACCGAGAATGGAAAGTTTATCGGTTTCAACGACGCAAGTGCCATTCATGGATAATGGCTGGGTATTTAACGACAACAGACAGCATTGTCTTTTGGAGGCATTAAATTCTACTCTGTTAGTGGTTCCCTAATTAGTTATGCTGTTAATGCCAGAATTTATTGAGCTTAACATATGCTGCCGTTCCCGCTCTATAGCCGAAAAGTAGGGAGGGAAGTTCGGGAACAAATATGAAAAGCAGAGAGTAATGTCTCTCGTCCGCAGAGGTGTATATTGGATTAGAAGTAGCAGACAAGAGATCGTTGATGAAAATTAAAAAGAGTGTCGGAGACAGAACGGACCCCTGGGGCACACCAGCATTTATTTTGTAGATATCAGACTTGAAACCGTCCAACACAACTTGAATTGAACGTTCCGAAGAGAGTCATCGATCCCAAAAGCACTCATTTTCGACAAAAGAGCCTGATGCCAAACTCTGTCAGATACGTTAGAAATATCAAGGTCAACTATCTTGCTTTCGTCAGATTGGTGTACGCTTTGGCTCCACTTTTCGGTGAGACATACCCTCAGATCACCAGTGCACCTGATGCTACGACTGTCGGTCGTGTTTCGTGATATTTCATTAGCTGACGGTTTATCAGCTTTTCCATGACCTTGGAAAGAAGGGACGTAAGTGAAATGGGTCTGTAGGAGGAGAGTGAGGAAGATTCGCGTTTTTTTGGGACGGGCTGTATTCCATCTACTCGTAAGGAGTCCTAACGAGTAGGATTTATGAAAAAGCTAACGCTGTACTTTTGTCAGCGTGGAGGAACACCGCTTAAGAAGAAGGGGAGATATACCATCTGGACCAGCGGACTTATGTATGTTAAGATCTTTAAATACTCTTGCTACTACACGAGTGCGAAAGTGGATTCGTCCCATTGTAGATTCGACGCACTCAAGTGTAGGCGGAGACAAAGCACAATCTGGGAGTGTTGAGCTGGCCGCAAAGTGTGCAGCAAGCAGATTGGCTTTGTCCGAAGAGCTGACAGCTGGAATGTCATTATAAATTAGCGTTGGGATCGAGGATGTGGCAGAATTTCTAATGTTTTTGACGAACGACCAAAAATGACCGACAAAACATTTCTCTAACCCCGACAGCCTCTTTACAGCTCGAATTGTACCATGCCTTTTCTTTTCATCTGATTAGGGATAAAGTTTCTCATTCCAAAGAGAATAGTGTCCGTGATCATATCAGCAGCGGCAACTACGTCGTTATCGAGGAAACATAACGACCACTTAAAATTCCTAAAGAAGCTGTTCAGACCGCTCCAGTTAGCTTGCTCGTATTGTCATACGGTTCTTTTAGGAATCTTTTCTCTAACTGTGTTGTCAGTATACGAGAAATTAGCAGATATAACACAGTGGTCCGACGAGCCTAGAGGGGAGAGCACATCAACGGTGTACTTATCAGGGAGAGAAATTAGAAACAAGTCCAGGGTGTTGTCGGTATGACTATCAACGCCTGGTATTCGCGTGGGCTCGTTTACAAGCTGCGTTAAGTTGTTTGATCTCAACACACCGTCCTTCGGGTGTTGTCTGTCCAGACTGTCGAAGCCACCCAGAATTGTGTATATTTAAATCGCCCGTAATAAGGATTTCGGTATGAGGATACAGGGATACAATTCTTTGATTGGAGTCAGACAGCGCATCGAACGCGTTAAGAGTCGTATTGCTGTCCAGTTTGGGGCTACTGTAAATAAAGCAATAGTGGATAATTTGCTTACGGAGATGGAATTTTAACCACATGAAATTGAATTCCGGATTGGAACATTGATCATTGTGGTGGAATTTGTTAACCCACATCACTACGCACATAGGTGGCGAGACCGCGATGAGGAAAGAATAATGGCACGAGTTCGTAGCCAGGTAGCTTCAGATCAGTGTGATCTGATAGGTGTGGGCGGGGATCTACCTGTGTTTCACTAAATGCCAAAACAGCTGGTCTGTATGTACAGACGTGGACGTACGCAGAAAAGTGATTACTTTTTAGCCCGCGAATAGTGGCTACGACCACCCTGAATTCCCTAGTCATAATTACAAACAAACAGAGTAAACGCAAACACCGACGATACTAAGCAAGGCTGCGAAGTGAAAATTCTGATGTTGGCTCACCGAATCAAATTGCTGTAGGTGTTATGCCCTTATAACAATATGAAATAATGCACCGACAAGATTTTTATTTACAACCCGCTATCCATCAGTTGTCAGATACACTCAGTCACTGCCCGTACCGTATGATAAATGCAGTAACGGCAGTGACCAAGCGCAAGCAACAGTACTACGACCAGGAGCGGGAGAGGTGGGATACCGCACTGTGTGATATTTTTGGTTTTTTTTTAAATACACTGCACGGTGCTTTTATACACTACCAGATATGCGATAGCATTTTTGAGGTTTTCGACGGACAACCTCAGTTTTGAGAGAACCAGATTTTGAAGTGAAGTCTCGCAGAATCTAAGTTGGTGTGCATATTGCATCTCGGCCAAAGGATGAAGTTTTGTGCACCTGAACTAAAAGAAGTAAGATCGATAAGATTGCGCCTCTTGGCGAGCCAGTTGTCATCGTTTGTCTTCAGTGCAAGGATAGCAGTGAAAATTCTCTTCAGAGCTGGTCTACACATTTCTATAACACAACTGGAATTGCGATATCCAATGAGTTCAGTTACCGCCTCGAGTACCTGATCATAAGGAAACTAATCCGATGCAATGGCGGCAACGTGCCATTCCCCGTTATATTCATAGCTTACGTCTGCAGTAACTAAATCTCGGTAGCAAAGTTTAGGTGGTGAGCGCTCCGCTTGTATGCAGACACTCTTTAATTTGACCAGCTCCCACTAGCTATGGATCTGAATTTTATCATTGCTAGCCCTCCCAATTTGAAGCGTCTTCGAAATTATAGCGTCATCCTTATGGATATGCTGGACTTATGACGTTTCGGGATTTGGAAGAGAATTTTCCAACGACATCCAAACAGTTAACCCGAACTGCCACAAACAAGATTGTTTCAAGTTTTTTACTCAAAGATGATCAACCAACTTCCGTCCACTAAGAGTGATACCTTAAATGGCTGTAGAGGGGTTTCGTCTGTACGTCGTTGGGGCGTAAAGCTATCGCTGCTTTAGTTTTTTTTAGAGGATTTAATTTGGTACCTGTCCATTGGAACTGCAGTATTTGCTGGGCACAGAAACAGTTTAATATTGGCACTGTGGACGAGAAAATCAATCAAAAGAAGGAATATCTTTTATGAGGATGAGTTTCGGTCTCTCGCCGATCTGTTTCTCTTCTATGTCATCTCTGATAGCATAAGATATAACCGTGCGATTGCCTCCCTCTTTCTTCTCGTCTTCACCTGCCCGTTTGGGGGAAGTTCTTTAGATTGTTTTTCTACTGGAGCCTGTTCGATGTTTTCAATTTCCCAGGACTAGCTGAACGCAGTAGATTGAAGAACCACATGGCTATTGGCATAAAGTTTGGCCATAAGAGGATGAGCTTACCCTGTACTCTGTACATACGAGTATATCGTTGCAGAACAAGCCACCGAACGTGTCCTAAAGAGTGTCTCAAAAGTCATCAGGATCGAAAGATCTAGTAAATTCTGGGTTCGCGCCTGAATCAGCGTTGTGCTTATTAGCATGTTAGTCGGGACCTCAAGAATCTGTGCAACGCTTGAGGTCGACACTGGTGGATTGTCACTATTGCGTGTATCCCCTGGAGTATAATCCCTCTATAATGCCGGCGAGCTGGTTCTTATAATGCCTAGCGTGGACGTTTCAGACAGAAAACTAGTCCATTATACTTCTTGTAATGGGATTTCTCAGTCTTTCGAAGAAAGTCGAGTAAGTGCTTCAGTGATAAAGTGTCTATAGTACCAGCATCCACCACTTCAACGCCGAGTACCTACAATCTGATGCGAGCATAAACCGGACATTCACAGAGGTAGTACTCTGCGGTATAGTCATCACTTTCACAGCAAGCGGCGCAGGATGTTGTATGTATCAACATTACATTTAAGGGCTTAGCAGCTTAGTTATGACGCCAGTTTCTCCTACTGAGGGATAGCAGGAAGGCTGCTGACCTCTTAGAGACGTCAGAAAGCATTCGTTTGGTCTTCCGGCAACCTAGCGAGTCATGCTATCTGCAGTTGTGCTCATATGAAACCCAACTGTCAATGGAATCCCTAACTATTGACACAGGCAGATCTAACATAGGTTCGGCTGCTTAAAAGCCCTCCCCTGGGCCTCGCCTAGCAAGTTCATTTCCCATGATACCATAGTGAGCTGGGACCTAGACAACGCTCAGTGAATTTTGCCTTCGACAGCGTTCGGTGAATTCGTATTTTCTCAAAGTAGCTCGGAAGTCGTAAAAGGGTTCAGCAAAGCTCTCAGCGCAGCTTGACTGTCGCTACAGATGCAAATGCTTCGCCTTCTCCACCGATTCTGTTCATGTTCACATCCTTACAATTGCAGCAATGTGTATCATACGAGGGCGGGTCAAAAAGTCCGTGACTTTTGGATTAAAACAGATTTTTTGATAAAAAAGTAATTTTATTTTTCAACGTAGTCTCCCTTGAGCTCTATACACTTTGTATGACGCTTCTCCAATTTTTTTATCCCTTCCAAAAAAAATGATTTGTCGAGGTCCTCAAAATGACGAGATGACTTCATCATTGGAGTCAAATCTTTTTCCACCAAGCCATTTCTTCAGGTTTGGGAACAAGAAGTAGTCGCTCGGAGCCAAATCTGGAGAATAGGGTGGATGAGGGAGCAATTCATAGCCCATAGTAAACCACTTTTTTACCATTGAAATCGATGGTGCAGAGTCCCCATAGTATTTATCAAGCTTAGCCTTGGTCTCGGTAATGGTTTTTTTTCGCAAGAAATAATGCTTAATAAGCACACGAAATTAACTTTTTTCCATTTTCTCCTCAAATTAGTGAGTAGTCTGATAAAAAGAGCTGTCAAACACAAACTAACCGACGCAGCAAGTTTAAATTTTGACAGGAGTCAACTGACAGGAGTCCTGTTGACAGGAGCAGTGTTGCTGTTTCAGTAAAGAGGTCAGAAATTCAAAAAGTCACGGACTTATTGACCCGCCCTCGTATGTATGTCTTCCAATCTCCCGACGAGCTATAAATATTTATGAGAACAATATATTCAAGGGGACGCAAAAGTTGTCACTCGATGTACTTTGGACGTCATTTTTTTCATGAAAGAAACATTTTTTTCTGCTTTTGAATTATGTTTACCTGATGTCTTCAATTTTTTTCCACTAAGTCGAGAAAATGATATCGGCTAAGTGGCCGTCGCCAGAATTGATGACCATTCGGGCCCGATTTGTGGCATTTTCCATCACTCTCGCCAGAACTAAACTCGCATTCTCGATGGATATTCTCTTCGAGGGCTTCAAGAGTCTGAGGCTTATTGACGACTTGTGACTTTAAAAAACCCACAAAAAGAAGTCTGGAACGGTTAGATCAGGCGGTTTTGCCGGCCAGTGCAAATCGCCAAAACGAGGCGACCAGGAAAGGCAGCCCTCAGAATTTCGGTTGTGGCTCGTGCAGTATGCACGCTGTTCTATCCTGTTGCTATTACATGTTCTTCAGTCCCAATTGAGGAAGGAGAAACCCGTTGAGTATGGCTCTGTAGCGCTCGTTGTCCACAGTAGTCGTTTGGCCTGCGGAGTTTTCGAAAAAATAAGGCACGATAACGCCTCCATCGTAAACAGCACACCATGCAGAGCTGATGATATGCGGATTTTTGGTGCCCCAGAAGCGATACTTTTGCTTATCCACATATCCACAGAGATGGAAATGATCCTCGTCGCTCATGATGATTTTCGATGAAAAGTTGTCTCCCTCGTGGCCGAGATTCAGGATGGCTTGGGCGTTGATTACACCTGCCTCGCGCTCAACAGCTGACAGCTGATGCACTGTTTGCACTTTGTAAGGGAATATCTCACAGCCTTCCCCAAAATTCGCCCAATTGCTTGGCACGTCGTCTTTTCGATACTCCGTAGTCCTCCGCTACATCTTCAACTACAGCTGCGATATTCTCTACAGAATTGCTGCTCCGGGGCCGGCCAGACCTGATGTCACATACTCTTCTAGGCGAGTGGCTAAATGTTGTAGTGTTTGCCTAGTTGGTTGACCGGAAAATCTGCGCCGAAATTTACGCTGCCCCAACACCACCGACGAATTTTGTAACAATTATTCCGCGTTCTTTAGGAGTATAGTGATTCATGTCAAAAATTATAGCATCGTGCGATAGGGTGATATCCTAGTATATGATGGTATTGCAGAGAAGGTAATATTTTTTGCTGCTGTGCCGTGAACCTTTTCTCTTGAAGGAATAGATTTAATAGCGGTCAAGCTTTCGGGGTAACTTATAGAAAAAGGTTAGGTGAGGCTAGGTTAAAGTTGTCCCCATTAAGGTGCAGTTAGGCTAGTTATGAGTGCATTGTGATACCACTCCTAGAATTAACGTTGGTGGCCTTCACAGAGTAGAGATCATTTAGATCTTGAAAGTGATAACTGCTTATGGATTGGGTTCTGATATATGGCAAAGGAGACCAAGGCACAGTGTCACGCGATTATGTTTTTGACTTTGAGGTATCTCTTCTCCTGAGGCTGATTAGTGTGAGATTGAATGCCATATTAGTCCAGATGTCTTACAGTTGTCTCGATGACTGGCCTCAGAGTATGCTTGAAAGTGAGTAATTTATTTGGCGTAGGACATTGGTGGCTCCACATTGTCAAGCCGGTCGTGGCAGTTCTTCAGTGACGCAGTTCCCTGGGATCTCCGGATTTCCTGGAATCCAACAGAGTGAAGGTCGTTAATCTCCAGAAGTGGCAACACATTTACGCATGTGGACTTCGATTAGTTTCATAAGATGTAAATGCGCTACAGGTTTTTCTAATATAAAGGGTGGTCAAATAGCAACGATAGTCTTTCCAATTATAATGTTTCAGCAGCTGTCAAAGTTACCAATGACATCCAGCTGTCAAAATATTCAGTAGGATTTGCCATTTCACCGTATATTATTCTACGCTTGCCGAACGTGCGGAAATTATTAAAAAATATCGAAATTCCGGCTCAGTTGTAAATACGCAACGTGAATTTCACGTTTGAGAGTGAGTACAGTCTTTTGGATCGTAAGCACCAATCAGACAGAGATTGGTGCGAAATGAAGAAAACATAGCCGCCGTAGCATCTAGTATCGATGAAGACCCAGAAATGTGTGAATTGGGCATCGCCAGAGAGTCAAATCGGCTTATTTTGCGGTTGGATTTGGGATTACATCCGCATAAGATTGTGCTGGCGTAAGAATTGAAGCCGGATGACAATAGACAGCGCCGTGAGCACGCTAATTGGGCCCTGGAAATGTTGGCCGGAAATCCGAATTTTGGCCAAAAAATCATCTTCTTGGACGAAGCCCACTTTCGGCTCAGCGGCTATGTTCCCAAGCAAAATTATCATTATTTGAGCGAACATAATCCACAAGTATTCGGCCAAGCATCAGTGCAAGATTGACAGTTTGGTGAGGTTTATGGCATGGCGGCATCATCGGGACTTATTTCTTTCAAAATGGGGAAGGGAACACCGTTACCGTCAACGGCCTCAGGTATAGAGCGATGTTAACCGACTTTCTGTGGTCAGAGCTCGCCAACATCGATATATCTGAGCTATGGTTCAAATGAGACGGCACTATATGCCATACAAGCTATACAACGCTCGAAGTTGTGAAGGAGAAATTTACTGACTGGGTCATCTTACGGCGAACGTTCATAAATTGGGAGCGGCGATCATGCGATTTGACACCACTCTATTATTTTCTCAGGGGCTACGTCAAGTCCTTAGTCTGCGCTAATAAGCCAACCAATTTGGACGAGCTCGAAGCCAACATTCGAGACGCTATTGCCGGAATAACGCCACACATATTGGACCGAGTCATCAAAAATTGAACCAACCACTTGAAGGCCTGTCAGCGAAGCCACGGTGACCATTTGAATGTTGTACTATTCCACACATAATGGCATGAACGTAGCTTCAAAACAAAGCCAGCACCAATTGCATGTCTCACATCGTTTTAGTTTTACTTACATTTTTTTCCTATCTTTCATCAAATATTACTCTTTATTCAGGCGCCCGAATATGATTAACCTATAAGTCGCCTTTAATAAAAAGTAGTAGTGAACGATATTACCTAATCCGTTGTCGAATGGTGTGGTATAAATTCCTGTTCTAATCTCATCGGGCCACAATGGGTACTTGGGAAATGGTTCGATGAGTTCATGTCGTATGGCAAACATTATCTTTTAGGTGAAGCTAAGGAGACTGATGTCTCCATAGTTGGCTCGGTTTAGAAAGTCACCATTATCATGGTTCGGATAAACAAGCTGAGGTTTTATTCACCAGGCGTATTGGCTGATGCCTATTATTATAATGCGCTTGCTTATGTGCATATAGCTTTATGCACCATTTTACCATAGTCTGCTTCGCATTCAAATAGAGGTTGCTTTTGTTCTCAATAGCAGTCATCATTCCGAACTTTGACAGTTGATAGCGGCCATATTGTTGAAGCTACATCTGTCAAATTGGCTTTATCAAAATGGATGTTCTGTTCGGGTAATGTTCCGCGTGCTTCGACCATTTTACGGTCGCCATAATCGTCTTACAAAGAGGACTATTAGCAGTGTGGTAGACAAATTTGCTTCCACTGGTTCAGTAAAGGATAAACCAACACCCGTACGACGACGAAACGCAAGATCTGCCGAAAACATCGCCGCTGTCCGTGAGAGTGTGCTGGAGAATCCTAGGCACTCGATTTCGCGTCGCTCGAAAGAACTCGGCTTTTCGCGGACCACAACTTGGCGAATTTTGCATCGTGGCTTAAACCTGCACCCGTACAAAATTCAACTGACCCAGGACCTGAAGGTAAACGACCATAGACAACGACGTGTGTTCGCTGAATGGACTCTCGAGCAGTTGGAAACTGACCCAAATTTTCATCGAAAAATCATCTTCAGTGATGAGTCCCATTTCTGGATGAATAAGTACGTCAACAAACAAAATTGTCGAATTTGGGGCGATACCAATCTACATGACATCCAAGAGCGTCCAATGCATCCCGAAAAGTCCCTGTTAGGTGTGGATTTTGGGCTGAAGCGTCAGCGGTCCATATTTCTTTGAGAACGATGTTGGCCAGGCGATTTATGCACCAGAGTCATGAAAAATTGGATATTTCGAATGCGCGCCACCCAGATCTACCGCGGCGGACATTTGAACGATGTTATATTCCATACATAATGGCATCGATAGGCCTAAACGAATAAAAAATTTCGACCTTTCTATGGGACAGCAATGCGCAGACTTGCTCGGCTTTGTAAATTTTTCGTTTTGCAAAGTCGTCAGCATTGCTTCTGCCCTCACCTGAAACTTTTGGCTGTATCGCAATAGTAGAGCCTTTGTGTGTGCAGGCAGTTAACCATCAATCTAAATCTAAAATGCTAAACCTTTTCTGGAACTTCTCGCGCATAAGGGGTTCGCTGTTCCGAATCAGTAAGTTATAGCTTCGGTTGACTCATGAAAGTTTCATCTGCTGTATCTCAGTGAACTGAGTAAGCCTGAGAATCCTTATTGACCTCACCTTGAAATATATTGACTTCCCACGCATATAAGGAATCTCATCAACCGTATACCTTCCTTTTGTCTGCTCAGCACTCGCGCTTACAACTGTAACAAGTAAAAGTGTGATGTGTAATCATACTTAGTTACAGTTTCAGGCATGGCTAGGTTGATGCCGCTCTGTGACTATTCCAATAGTACTACAGCCAGTCGCTAAAAATGTCGACTTAACATCGAAACTGGATTTGAAATAACAATTGCTCATATTGTTTTCACCATCAGTTCTCCACTGAAATTGTCAGTATTATTCCGCCCATTCAAACTTTCGACAGTAACTCCCGTCTCGTTATGAGTGCTCATCATTACACCCCCAAAATTACCTTCGGACGTACTTTGAAATATCGTGATTCGTTTCTAAGCCATACAACTCGCTTATAGAATTACCCGCCGAGCTCTTTGTTTCCCATTATAACTTGCAAACATTTAAAACCAACGCACATCGGTATCTCTCTTTTTTCCCCTCCCTTTCGCCTGAGCTATATGCAATCATTTTAAGGGTACATAAAATCCTTTGTGAGTGCGTCAAATATAAAAAAAAATTAGACTTGAAGCGGTTCAAGTTCTTCGAAGTCAGTTTGAATTTCAACATCACCATTCAAGTGAGGATTCGGCAAACGCTTATCAGAAGAGCAAACCAACTGTTACCTCACACAATTCTGTTTGGATAGACTAGTTGCGAGTAGAAGATAACAAACTATTGCGACAAAGAGTTCCAAAAATAATGTGAAATTGTTTTTCAACAGCAAAGAGGTCATTGGGGAGCAGCAATTAGATTTTGTTCACCTAAACCAACTGAGATTTCATCTTTCAAGTTAACTCATAATTTTTTTAAAAGCGTGTGACCATAGCTACCAATATGTTACAACGTTTCAAAAATACATATATTCATAGCTTGGGCATCTTGAATCGGAAAGCGGTTCCCCTTGTAACAATGGACATGACAATTCCAAATGTTACCAAATGAAATATGAGTTTCCTCGGCAAACCAAGGAATTCCGGTCCCTAGGCAGTAATATTGTACTCGTACTTCTCCGGAAACACCAACCACCAAATCGATATGACGTGAACTTGTCATTGGCTTAAGGAGTCTCCGCTTTCTACTGCTTTCCTACATAGCGTTCAGGACTCGACTCCATGTATCAGAACTGGCAAGACCAATGTTTTGTATACTCGTAGCATGTATTTCGTCTGTCGAAGTAGATATTTTGAGTCTTCCTCGGATATGTCTTCGTCGAATATCCACAAGGATATAATTCGTAGATTTGATATTTACCGCGGGGTAGATAAACTTCTCAACAATTTTCAAGTTACTATTGTCAATAGAGACGTTTTGCCTTAGGCGGTAGATGGTTATTTGTTTGTTGACAGCATATAGGTACTCGGTTTTTTGCTCATTTACATGAAGAGGCTAACTCGTTTCGTCTGTTCCTTACTTAATTACCGTGAAAACCTCTATGAGGGCTTGCTGGAATCGACACAATGGTGTCGATGTCGTCTTCGTAACCTAGCCGCTAGCCAGACTTGTTGAAGATAGTGCCTTCCGTGTAAACACCCTCCTGTGCTCTAGCAGGTGCCAGTGAATCTTTTTTCTTAAACGCTATACACGTGTGGATTAGTTTTGGAGGAAGCGATTTAAAATTGCACATTGCACTGCGCGTTTTTCGGCCCTCGTCTTATGGAGCTCCAGATAATGAATGCGTTCATAAACGGCTTCGAAGACGATAAAGATATCGTGAGTGTCGACTTGAAATTAATTATTGGTCTTTTCCAGGATTCGGCTTAGTGTGGAAATTTGGTGTATGGTCGGTTTGGCGGGCCGGAAGCCCGATGAGTGTATATCAAAAGTGCCTGTGACTTTCTTACACGCTAACATTAAGCAGAAATATGCCTCGGTAGTTCTTACAAGACATAGGATCATCCTTCTTGAAGATGGGGCACATAGAGTTGGTAGTCCAGTAATCCGGAATACTATTATCCATCCGTACTTTGTTGATGATTTGGGACAAGCACCCTACCGAGGAGCCGAGCTGACCATCGATAAGTGCACACGCACAAATGGAGTGCAGTGAAATCAACATCCACAGTGCGGGCATCCCAACCTTTCCTACCCTGGCCTTACTGTTGCTTGCACTCAGTCACTGCCGTTGCTGTATTATGCACATTGCCCTACAGCGCGTGCAGTGACTGAGTATATGTAACAACCAATGGATAGCGGGCTGTGGATATGAATTTTGTTGGTGTGCGGTTTCCTATTGTTGTGAGGGCATAACACCTACAACAATTTGATTCGGTGAGCCAACGTCAGAATTTTCACTTCGCAGCCTTGCTTAGTATCGTCGGTGTTTGCGTTTACTCTGTTTGTTTGTAATTATGACTAAGGAATTCAGGGTGGTCGTAGCCACTATTCGCGGGCTAAAAAGTAATCACTTTTCTGCGTACGTCCACGTCTGTACATACAGACCAGCTGTTTTGGCACTTAGTGAAACACAGGTAGATCCCCGCCCACACCTATCAGATCACACTGATCTGAAGCTACCTGGCTACGAACTAGTGCCATTATTCTTTCCTCGTCGCGGTCTCGCCACCTATTTTTTTTTTTTTTTTTTTTTTATATGCATTTTTATTTATATCACTTATTTTACTCTTAAATGCTATACAAAAAAACGCTTAAAAGTTAGCTTAATTAACTTAAAATAATCTTATTGTAACTTACTGGCCCCATGCGGGCACTCTAAGTTAAACCTAATACTTAAACTATGTCTTTCCACGTATCTTACATTACATGTTTAAACTATGTCTATTTATTATAATGAAAACTAAGAAAACATTTTTTAAGAAAAACTTAGTATCATGACTTATATTTTTTTTTTAACTTATTATAAAACTTAAAACTAAAACTTACAAACTACCTAAGAATAAATCTTAATTTACTTAACCTACTTACATCTAATCTAATACATAATATATACGTACATAATATATATACATTATATATATATACGTAATATATAAATACATGTACAGGTCTCGCCACCTATGTGCGTAGTGATGTGGCTTACCAAATTCCACCACAATGATCAATGTTCCAATCCGGAATTCAATTTCATGTGGTTAAAATTCCATCTCCGTAAGCAAATTATCCACTATTGCTTTATTTACAGTAGCCCCAAACTGGACAGCAATACGACTCTTAACGCGTTCGATGCGCTGTCTGACTCCAATCAAAGAATTGTATCCCTGTATCCTCATACCGAAATCGTTATTACGGGCGATTTAAATATACACAATTCTGGGTGGCTTCGACAGTCTGGACAGACAACACCCGAAGGACGGTGTGTTGAGATCAAACAACTTAACGCAGCTTGTAAACGAGCCCACGCGAATACCAGGCGTTGATAGTCATACCGACAACACCCTGGACTTGTTTCTAATTTCTCTCCCTGATAAGTACACCGTTGATGTGCTCTCCCCTCTAGGCTCGTCGGACCACTGTGTTATATCTGCTAATTTCTCGTATACTGACAACACAGTTAGAGAAAAGATTCCTAAAAGAACCGTATGACAATACGAGCAAGCTAACTGGAGCGGTCTGAACAGCTTCTTTAGGAATTTTAAGTGGTCGTTATGTTTCCTCGATAACGACGTAGTTGCCGCTGCTGATATGATCACGGACACTATTCTCTTTGGAATGAGAAACTTTATCCCTAATCAGATGAAAAGAAAAGGCATGGTACAATTCGAGCTGTAAAGAGGCTGTCGGGGTTAGAGAAATGTTTTGTCGGTCATTTTTGGTCGTTCGTCAAAAACATTAGAAATTCTGCCACATCCTCGATCCCAACGCTAATTTATAATGACATTCCAGCTGTCAGCTCTTCGGACAAAGCCAATCTGCTTGCTGCACACTTTGCGGCCAGCTCAATACTCCCAGATTGTGCTTTGTCTCCGCCTACACTTGAGTGCGTCGAATCTACAATGGGACGAATCCACTTTCGCACTCGTGTAGTAGCAAGAAAAAGTATTTAAAGATCTTAACATACATAAGTAAGCTGGTCCAGATGGTATATCTCCCCTTCTTCTTAAGCGGTGTTCCTCCACGCTGACAAAAGTACAGCGTTAGCTTTTTCATCAATCCTACTCGTTACTACTCCTTACAAGCAGATGCAACACAGCATTTGTCCAGCCAGTCCCTAAAAAACGCGAATCTTCCTCACTCTCCTCCTACAGACCCATTTCACTTACGTCCCTTCTTTCCAAGGTCATGGAAAAGCTGATAAACCGTCAGCTAATGAAATATCACGAAACACGACCGACAGTCGTAGCATCAGGTGCACTGGTGATCTGAGGGTATGTCTCACCGAAAAGTGGAGCCAAAGCGTACACCAATCTGACGAAAGCAAGATAGTTGACCTTGATATTTCTAACGTATCTGACAGAGTTTGGCATCAGGCTCTTTTGTCGAAAATGAGTGCTTTTGGGATCGATGACTCTCTTCTTCAGTGGATTAGAAATTACCTTTCGGAACGTTCAATTCAAGTTGTGTTGGACGGTTTCAAGTCTGATATCTACAAAATAAATGCTGGTGTGCCCCAGGGGTCCGTTCTGTCTCCGACACTCTTTTTAATTTTCATCAACGATCTCTTGTCTGCTACTTCTAATCCAATATATTTCTTTGCTAACGACAGTCCTCTTTGCTTTTCATATTCTTTCCCGGACTCAGTCCCTGCTCTTCGGCTGTAGAACGGAAACGCCAGCGTATGTTAAGCTCATTAAATTGTGATATTAATAGCATAACTAATTGGGGAACCACTAACAGAGTAGAATTTAATTCCTCCAAAAGACAATGCTGTCTGTTGTCGTTAAATACCCAGCCATTATCCATGGATGGCACTTGCATCCTCGAAACCGATAAACTTTCCATTCTCGGTATGTGTGTCAATAACAACTTACGTTGAAATGACCACATATTCGGTCAGAAATGCTGCGAAATGTCTAGGTTTCCTCAAGCGATGTAAGAAATACTTCACCCCCTCTGATCGGGACTCACAATATATAAGGCGTTTATCCGCCCGAAATTGGAGTACAAGGCCCACATTTGGTCGGGTGTGCCCAAAACATCTCTGCATCCCCTAGATAAGATTCAAAACCGTGCGATAAAACTCACTCAGTCAATGGACACCCTCGAACACCTACGTAATGTCTCGTATCTCACTCTGTTTTATCGCTAATCCCACAATCGGTGCTCCTTAGAAATCAACAGTAGCATTCCGCCCCTTTAAACTGTTAACCGTAAGACCCGTCTCGCTATGAATGCTCATCAGTACACGCTCAATCCCATTTTCGGACGTACTCTAAAATATCGTGATTCGTTCCTAAGCCGTACAACTCGCTTATGGAATGCCCTGCCTAGTTCTTTATTTCCTAGTCATTATAACCTTCGAACATTCAAAACCTACGTTTATGGGTCCCCTCTTACTATCCTCCCTGATTTTCGTTCGCCCGCGCTGTGTACAAGGAGTTTAAGGGTACTTAAATGTGCGCAAATTATAAAAGAAAAATAAAAAAAGCGGCCTTGTTGTTCTTCAGCTTTTTGGTAGTACAGCCAAAATCTTTTATTCTGTGAGAGAGTCCGCGTTCATCATTGATTGGCAACGTGTTCTGTTCTTACCTCTCAACCTATTGCGCATTAAGTAGCTACTACGTTATAGTGCTTCTTAAACACATCTACTGTTCCTTGGGCTTCGGTTACTAGGTTTCCTCTCGCTGCCATCCATTGTTTATATTTCCTGAAAAACACCCGGATATTGTTCCTGTCCCGGAACACTTCAGTATCCTTGTTCAGCGAGGTCACGTATGATCTTTTGGTTTTGTGCAAGATGTTCTGTTCCTCCATTCGTCTGGTTCCCTCCTTTTCCACGCTGCTCATGTTTGCGTTGCAGTCCTTGTAGGTTTATATTGTCTGTCACCTGTTTCGTCCTCATCATCGCACTCAAGGGGTCTTTTTCGGTGGTGACTGGTAGCCAATCGTGGCCTTGGTTATCTCTTTGAAGATGTCGCGGTACTGATTCCACGGATTGTTGGCGTTTATGGATGGCGAATGCCGTGAGCAGTCCTAAGGTTGTATTCCTTGGACGATTTGCACCATTTTCTTGTTGGATAGTCTAGTTCTGAATATGGCTGCAACCAAGAAGTGGTCAGAGTCAACGTTTGTCCCTCTGAATGTTTGCATATTCGGAATGTTTCGCGTATATTAGAACGAGGTGGATTTAGTTGGCAGTTTGATCGTCTGGAGAGCGCCAGGTTGCTGTGTGGATCTTGCGCCTTACGATCCTAATGCTACTTATTACTGTATTACGGGTTGCTACAAAATCGAAGCTTCAACAGCCTCGTATTGCGCATACTAGGCTGGTTGAGGTTCTTATGTAAAATATACAACCTGCAGTGAGGTTTCTCCTGGTCCTTCCGGGATGCATTCAACGGTTTCGTCGTAGTCACGTAGACAATGAATTTGATCAACGTTGCTGTCCATCGCGGCTAAAGATACACATTGCCAGCTTGAGAACTTTACCATTCTCAACTGTCTCAGGGCTTTGAAATGGGGTCCGGCTGAAGAAGGAATGAACAAAAAAGTTAATCAAATTATAGTAACATATAGTGCTCCAGAAGAAGATGCATTTCTCAGTTATTATAGCGACATATTTCCAAATAAGAAATATCAAATGGACTAAAACACTTGACAGTTTAGGAATCAGATCGAATATTTGCCCCAGTACAAGTAATCATTCTGACGCCACCACCCTTTCGGCAGTCAGCAGCAATTCTTCGAAAGCGATATCTTCGGCCTTTGAAAAAGTTTCGAAGACTTTGATCCCTCTCTCTGTGCACAAAACGGTCAATGGTGAGTGGGGAGACCAAACCTTTGTCCGCACAAACAAAGCCATCAATTTGGTACCCGATTTCAGTAACTTAGACGACTTAACGTCATTTAAAATTGAAAAGCATTAATCCTCCCGTCGACTACTGTCAAATTTTGTGCGTCGGGAATTTAAAGCAAACAACCGCATAAATTTTATCTGACAACTTCTAGGAAGTGTTTGGCGTTGTCCTACATCAATTGGGACAAGTCTTTGAGGTGCTTCATAATCGTAGACGAAACATGGATTCACTACAAGACACCGGAGACCAAGCAGCAGACGAAGTGGTGGGTACTTCCGAGTGATTCGGCTCCGAAGGATGTCAAGGTGGATCACACGCCATAAACACCTCGATTACCCTTAAAAGGGAAAGACAGTCAACTGTGAAGATAATATTAATTCATTGAACCAGTTCCATGGCGACTTGAAGGAAAAAATACATCATTTGGCCAAAAAGAAAGTGCTATTCCGCGAATACAAGGCACGAGTGCACACGTGCGTAGTCGCCCTGGCGAAAATACATCAACTGTACTCCGAATTGCTTCCTTATTCATCATATTGTCCAGATTTAATACCTACGGAGAATTTCCTGTTTCCTTTGAGATGAAATAAACAAATTTCTATTTTGAGGACTTGGACAAATTGTATTTGGAAGGAGCTGAAAGGAGATTGCGCTGAGATCTAAGGGGTTTTTTTTTTCCAAAAATAAACTTTCATTCAAAAAGTCACGGACTCACCAATCCACCCTGTATCGTCCCGACTGAAACTCAAATTTCATTAAGTATTGCATACTGAATGAGCGTGGTTGGACTAAATGGTGCGAAACACCGCAGTTGTATTTGATATAGATTCCTTATGATTCCTTATGAAGAGGCAATCTTCCGTATTTGACATTCTTATAGTCCTACATAATATTGGACTTAAACTACAAAAGTTGTTGTGATGGAATCTCAAATTGCTGTATCCGATTTTCCAACAATGCAATACGGAGATAGCGAGTTACTTAAATACTTAAGGTGGCACTACAGGCCGGGCAACTTGGCCCTCAACCAACAAGCGTCTCCAGCCAGCTCGATCTTTTACTAGCTGCCTCCAGTTTCACATTCTATGTTGGCTGTGGTTTACTTCTATTTGCGTGCGAAACCGGAGTCGCGGACTTCCTCTACTGCGCTGTCCCTCGGGGGTGGATTCAAAGACCGACGCATTGGTGCCCTTTAGCTCTACATCACCAAGCCACATCAGAAGTTGGACCTTGACTGTTCTGGCTGTACAAGTCGTCGTTGTATCTCGTCCTCAGCTCACCATCTATGCAGACAGGACCGAAAATCTCTCAAAGCAGCCAATAGCATCCTCATCCATTTTTGATAAAGTCCATGCCTCTGCGCCGTAGAGCAGGACTGGGATTATTAGGGATTTATATGGGGTCACTTTTGTTGCTCTAGAGATAACCTTGCTAGTCAATTGCTTTTTACCTCAAAGAAGCAGCGATTGGCTGCTATTCTTCGTTTGTTCTCAGTGCTGGTGTCGTTGTCTGAATTAATAGCGAAGCCTAGCTAGAAAAAGTCCTCAATTACCTCAACTATTGTCGAGGATGAAGTTCTGTGCGAGAAGTGGGTGTCAGGCGTCCTTTCTGGTTGACAGCACATACTTTGTCTTGCCCTGTTTGATTGTTAAATTCATCTTCGCCACTGACATCACGCGGCTTTCTTCTTATTATGTAAATATCATCGGCGTATGCGAGTAATTTGACGGACTTTTGCGAGATTGAGCCTCTTGTGTTGGCGCGTGCACTATTCTTTCAAGAATCATGTAAAAGAAATCGCATGACCGAGCATCGCCATGTCTTTGACTTGAAGGATTTCGGTGGGGTCTTTACCGGCCTTGACGGAGCAAGGTTCATTCTCCATTATCATCCTTCACAAACGGGCAAGTTTGGCAGAGATGCCCAAACTAGATATTGCTCTGTATAGCTCGTCTCTATAGATGCTGTTATACGCGACTTTAAAATCTATGAATAGGTGGTGTGTATCAGCTTGGAGCTCATGGGCTTTTTCCCAGATCTGCCGAGTGTGAATATTTAGCCGATGGTGGACTTTCCTGGCCTAAGGCCATGCTGATATGGACAAATCAGGTTGTTGACGACCGGATTTAGGTCTTGACATAATCTGGCAAATAGGAACTTGTAGGCGATGTTCAGAAGACTGATGCCTCGCCTCATTTCGTCCGACCATATTTTGCAGTTGAGTTGGTGTATGTTCCTCACCAATTCATTGCCTGCCGCTTTGAAGAACTAGCCAGCCAGGTCGTCCGGTCCAGCAGCTTTGTTGGACTTAAGCTCACATATGGCTACCTTCACTTGATCCGGGTCGAGTGGACGGCATTGTTTTTCTACGTTGTCCAAGTTGAAAGGTTCATTCTGCTTGACTGCGGTATACAGTACTTGCCGGGATACGTCATCAAAACAAGGTTTTGTCGCTGTGGCCGAGATAAACTCCACACTCATTGCTGATGGCTTTTTGGAAATGTTGCCAGTGGTCTTCAATACTTGATGCCTGCGACATAGGACCTCATAAGAGATTAATGGAGACTCTATCGGAAAGTATTAGCTTGCCTTTACGATGTTCGGGATATCAGCACCTTGGCTACAACAAGGTAATGGTCAGCCGATGTCAGCCCCTTGTAACATTCAGACGGCCATACTACTGGAGGAGTACCTTGCGTCAATCGGAATGTGGTCATTCTGCTTGACTGTTGATTGATCAGGAACTCTCCAAGTCCCCCTGTGAATATCAAGATACGAGAACCAGGTGCTGGGTCCGATAATGCTTCGGCCCGCCGCAAAGTCGAATAGCCTTAATCCGTTATCGCAGGCGGTATCATGCAGTCTATACTTTCGGACAGTACTACCAAAGATGCCTTCTCTTCCTAGCTCTTTGCTTTAAAATTGTCCTTGGCGATCATAGCTAGGGCACTGCTCGTGAGCCTTGTTTAAGAGCTCGTATAAGCTATCTTTAGCCTCGTCTTCTTTCCTTTCTGTGGGCTCCTAACTAATATTGGCAAATTTAGCCTTAATACGGATGGTTACGAGGCGCTCGTTAACATGCTGGAAACTCAGGACTTCTTGTCTAAGGCACGACCTTTCCCATCGATAATAATCGACGTAGAAAAGGTAGCAGTTTTTCATCCTCTGTTTCTCCGGCTCATCACATCGCATTTCTCGGATGGCGGTAACATCTGCTTTGAAGCAGTCCGGTTGGCACCTTTCAGCTCTACCCACCAACCACCCCCTTAAAGGCTTTTTAATATGAAGATCGTCGATGCGAACATGTCATGGTGTATCATAATGTCCTGCTCAATCATATTATCCCTGAGTTAAGGTCTGTAGAAAGCATTTTCCGCAGCTCTGTTTCTTGATGAATATGCGCATCAGTTGCCTGTGGGTGGCTATAGCTATGAGTATAACTTGAAAGGCGACTGGAAATAAACGTGAAGGATATTCGATTACTATCCGCTAAGTACCGAGGTTTACTGGTTTCGGCCCAGCTCCTGGGATTTGGTATATATCCTCAAAAATGATGCCGTCTAAAACGTTGTAGATAAGGAAGAGCCCCTACGATCCATGAAAACTGACCTTTTTGTCCCCCAATTAAATGACGGAAGAGCTGTGACAAGACGGGACAAAATGTCACACGATGCATGACACAATCAATTTATTGAAGGAAACGCGCATAATTTTTGGGAAATTGACCAGTGACTTGGTCTGCAAGAATGTGTAGGGATATAGCCTACATCGGTTACCGATATACCTTCCCAGCTGCTTGAAAGAGTGGTCGAAAATGTTGTCTTTCAGAAGGCGATTTATTCGAGTCAGCGCCGGCGCAAAGGGGCAGCAGTCATAAACTTTACAAGCTTCAGGTCTAATCTATTATAATGAGATCTAAGTAATCACCATTGGACTATGTATTGGATCAGTCTCAGGGACATAAACGACGATTGAAGACCCTGCCAACGGGCTTTCAGTCAATTCTCTCAAAACTGAGGTCTTCTCTTCATAAGGAAGATGAAACTAAGAATTCGCGACTAATCTTGTGCGAAGAGGCATCACCATCAGCTTGGTATGTGGGTGTCACAATTGATAGCAATTATCTTAGACCAAACATGCAATGGGGAACAATTTTTTTAAGGTACTGTTGGTAAGGACTTTTCACCTAAGAAGGTTTGTTCGATCCGCAATTTAGACCAATTCTGTCTTACACAAGTAAATTACCCAGTTGTTTGATGGAATAAGTTTGACTGCATGGGTCTTCGCTCAGGGCTGACTTTGACTCTGACTGTACTATAGACGCACTGAGGGGTCTACATCCCATAAATTTTGTTATCACGGGCTGCTGTTTCAAAGTGGTTATAGGGACATTTCATCTGACACAATGACATCGGAACTTCGGTATCTGTGAGAATACGAAGTCGTCTTTCCATGTGCTCATGGCAGTCTATGCCTGCGAATCTGAGGCAAGAATTTTGCCAAAGAGTCCCAAATCGATGTAGGATTCGGCACTGACATCAAGCTAAACCCTCGTTAGATGAACGTGCGTTTGTGCTAAATTGTGAAGAACAGGTGAAGAGCGCAATTTTGTACGTCTGTAGCGATAGTCAAACTGCGCTTAAAGCCTTACTTAACGATCTCACAACTTATAGACTATTGTAGTTCGAGGGTGAATAGGTTATTTGAAGACAGAATCACTGGGTTTATTTTGAGTCCTAGGGCGCAATGGGATCGCCGAAGAACTTTCTAGACAACGCTCAGAAATTGACTTCTTATGTAGTTCCTGAACTTTGCTTAGCACTGTCTACGTCGTGCATCCCCATTGACCACCAGGATACATGTGAGCATAACCAAAGGTTGCATGACTTTCCACGCTGTAGGCATACGACAAATGCACTCCGATGTCTGTACAAGTTCAGTGGGATCCCTGGTGTCCCTTAAACTCTGGACTTGCTTAGCATTTAAGTATTCCATGTAAAAGTGACGGCAGTCCCGGCGAAGATTGCTGCGAAAGTGATAACGACTCTGAGAACCATTTCCTCTGCGAGGTTTAGGCATCCATTAGGGTGAAGGTAGTTGATGATGACGTGATTAGTGCTGTTACTATTGGCACTTTATTACAGAAGCGATTAAACATCTATTAGAAATTCATTAACAGCAACATAGAAGGTATGTTGCAGTGATCCCCTGCGACAAACTAGAGATCACCTGATTATACAAGCAAAACAGTAATGTGTACTTCAGATCTGTACTTCGACGATGTGCTGCTTGACTTTTAAGACGTGCCATGACTACCGTGCCATCAGATAGGCGTTCGAGGAGTAGACTAAAATAAGATGTTTGGAACCAGCCTGGCGTCTCTCTGCTGGTCGTTTGTATGGATTAGGAACAAGTGACAGCAGACCCAAAACGACCAGTGGCTTACTTAGTTAACTCAATTCAGCGTTTCTCACAATGGCTACATGGGGCTTCTTGAAGATGAAGTTGGTGATGAATATGTACACCACTTTTCCTATTATTGAATCGAATGAGCTGGGAGTCACTTGTCACTTATGGGTTGAATGTTGGTATTATATGCCGCTGTAGGGAGTTAAGAGTTTCACTTGTAAACTATGGTGCCACCTTAATTAACATTGAACAGTCTAACTCATAGTTTAGAGCTGGTATAATGCTGATAGTGCCAACGTAAAGCTGTATTTTTCGTTAGAAATTTGGCTGGGCCTATACTTGTATGAAAGCCACTAAATATTTTCCTTGGTAAAGAAGTCCATTAATGACCAAAACCACTTATCGACGAAGCACAACTTGGGTGATTCAGCCACAGTGTGCAGTTGTGGTTCATCTGAGTCGATTGTAAGGAGTCGCATCTACATATCATTTACTCTATACGACACAGACTTAGAGGTCGTAAGTTTTAGCGGAGAACAAGATACCTTCTTACAGAGGTTGAAGAAGAAATGTCGTCATAGAAAATAGCTGCCCCAGACAATTTAAAATCTAGTGACAATGTATCTGGCGTTCGTCAGACATGTGCACCAAACACTTCAAACAGTTTCATACCCCGAGACTATCAAGTGATTTTGATAACTTCAGCGGCCGTAACTCATTTCATTCACTTCTTCCACCTTATCTAGAGGCCTTGTCATATGACGCAGACATCTCAAACATTACATTCCATAAAGGACACTGCCCTAGCTATTTATTTCCAAAATATAGGTCAGCAACGTAGATACCCGGCGAGTTTTCATCAAATCTCGTCGTTCTCGCTGATATCAATGTCAAATCGTCTGTCCAGTGATCAGCAACAAAACTTCTCTTCATTGTGTCCTATGATAAGGGCGAACACCTCACTTTCCTTTGTCACTTCATTCGTCTGTTTTTGGCGAAATTGTATCCCTATCGACCTTTGGCCGCATCCCTATGATTTGTGCGTAGGTTTTGCTCTCGTATGCGGGTCTTTAATTGATTCCGATTCTCTGCGGATTTTTGGCATAGCTACGTGGTCCATATGGACTGGTTTGCTTCGATGATGTGATGCTTCCTCGATTCGTTATCGAATTCACAGAGAGATTTCGTGCGAATATATCGATGCTAGAGGCACTCTTTCCCGAAGCGCCCCATCAAGCTCATCCAAGATCTCTGTGTGCGATTGAATCTAACTCGTGTTATCATCATCGCGCCTACTAGTACACTTGTACACACATTGGCAATTGTGCAAATTTTGTCACCCCATATGGGGTGGAGTGTCGTGGAATTTAAAAACCGAAGCCTTCTTTCGGATGACTCTAGTCAAATCTACGCATTCGGTATTGCGGCTGAAAGTTCGTGAAGTTGTCAAGTCTCGAAAAAGTGTTATGTGGTCGAAATCGGTTCTGTTTCTGGATGTGATACGAAGGACACCAAGTGCTGTAGTGGAAGATGACCAATTTGCGATGGTCAAGGGTAGGGAATCGGGAAATACGTTAAAATTTGCTGAAATATGGTTACGGGATAATTGCCAGTGCGGTGAGTGCTTTCATCGGGACTCGCTGAGCAGGAAGATCAGTTGGGAAAATTATAATACGAAGGTTAAAGTGAAGAATATCACGGTATGCATGTTTGGGTCATCATTGGAGGGGATGTAGTTAGTACACAAAGGTTCTTCTACGGCCAGACAATGGTGGACAGAATACTAAGATCGATTGGAGTGATGAGAATTCATCTGTGTTCCAGTTGAAGTGGTTGAAGGAGTGGAATTTTCGTCCTCTAAAGAGGGAGAAATATCTGCAGAGTTGGTATAGACCCAAAAGGATTCATTGGGGAAAGGACGATTTTGAGAACATTCTTCACAATTTTAAAGGATGACAGAGGTAAGATGGGGGAAATAATTCTGAAAGAAAGGTCTGTGTCTGAATTTTTCTATTTCAGCTCTTCAGGAATGGTTACAGCCATTGGCACTGAAAAGTGTGGCGAAGTTGGAAAATGCTCCTGTAGAAGTTGATGTTGTTGTAGGATTCATCCGGCTAACTACATATGTGTAAGTGAAGGTTGACAAAATGGTGTTTGAAGTATATTTAAAATAATGAGACAGCGACTGGAAGGTAACCAATCCTGGAAATCCTTAAAAGTTCAAGGCCTATTTAGGATTACTTTCAGATATGTTGAGTCGATGTGGTGGGACGATCGGCGGTGTCTTGTATTTCTCTTGCATAGCCTGCATTCCATTAATGTGATTTGTAGCGAAAGGCCGCTTCTTCCACATGAGGACTTTAGTTCACTTTTGGTCATCCTGTGAAATTCCGCGCTCCAGAAAATTGAGTTCTCCCTTACTTGATTGCTATATCTTCTAGGGAACGCTTATTTTGCCATTAGCTATTGATGATAGGATTCATAGACTTTTGTGAGATTCAACCAGACTGCCAACAGTGCTCATCGCTTGGTTAGTCTTGAAGGCAATCACTGGATTGTGAGGTGGAGTATGGCTGAAAATTTGCTGCATCAACAAACTTATCAACATTTGTTTATCTGCCTTTTACTAGAAGTCAGGAACTTTTTGATGGAAGCCAGTAAGACTGGGGTCTCAACTTTCCTTATTGACTTGAAGTGGCCACTAGTTTAGGCTTCATGTAGTCATGTCCTCAAGGCTAGTGTGCTATTCAAATAGATGCTCTTTATGGTTTTGCCGTCGTCTGAAGTCTTACGATTGTTGGTCTTTGATCTACTTCAGTTCATCATATTACTGAAGCATAGGCCTATCGTGGCACATGTCACATAACCAAAAGATGATTATCGGTTACAAGCGCCGGGTTTCGCCAAGCAAGTTCATTGATGGCCTCATTTACGCAATTCCAAGGTGGACCAGACCTTAGGCAGGAATCAGGGAATTCGGTTTACTAACTGCCTTTAAAGAGGTCTTGTATTCTCGAACTATCTGGGCGGTGGTGGAGGGGTTTAGCATTAAGCCTAGCTTGGCTATCGATACAGAGGCAGATTTTTTAATCTGTTGCTCTCAAGGCACACATGTGCTTTCCGAGTAGTGAGTTCTTTGGTTATCGTCCCCCATAGATATACCAGCAATGCATTTTAGATCGATTGCAGAGCCATCGATGAATATCGATGAGGTCAGACCTGTCAAGACTCGTATTCCCGCAGCAACTAGAGTTCCAATGTCTTTATGTCGGACGGCATATTCATAGATCACTTCAAACTCAAATGAGATTCCAAGCAAGAATGCAGTAAGAGTGCAGCCCATAGATTCAACAATGCGTCTAAAGCAGAGCTAATCGTGCTAAGAAAAGCTTCCAAAGCAGATGAAAGAAACCATGCTTTGGCGACTGATGAAAGCATCAGGTATATTTCTGTGAGAGTTTATTCCACCAAACAACCAGCGCATGAGATAGAAATAGTCAAATCATAGCTATACGGTAAGCGGAAAGCCCCTTAGAGGCTTTCAACGCAACATGTACAGTCCGAAGGCGTTTGTTATCTAGGATAACACTCAAATACTTAGCTTCATCGGAAACGTGGGTAGTGAAGCCTTTTAGCTCTAGATGCATCAAGCATCTCATAAAGGAAAAAGCCTCTGACCCATTTCCCGTCACCAATCGTCTATCACGGCCGAGGCATGATCCATTAGGCAATGCGGTCATATTTTCGAATTATGTTTCAGCGTAGTATTAGAATCACCAAGAGCATTTTCACAAAAGTCCCTATAGGATGCACACTCTGAAATCCGAGTGCCTTTCTGTTTCGATCTATGAAGATTCCAGTATTCTTCCAAAGTCTGCTTGTTTTTTCTGACTGAATAGAACACTCAGACAAAGACCTAGTCCACCATACTCACTTTAAGTTGCTCCTGATGGAATGTTTCAGTTTTTTCGAAGTGCCTACAGCACCTGCATCCACCCAGACAACGCAGAGTACCCACAGCTTGATGGGGGCGTAAGCTGGACATTCACAGAAGTAGTGCTTCGCGATGTTATCATCACTTTCACGGCAAGCGTCGCAGGATTTTGTATCACTTATGCCCAGCACATTCAAGCGTGCCTGTAAGCAACCTGCAGTCTTTCCTGCTGAGGGACAGCAGGAAGGCCGCTGACTTTTTAGAGATGGCGGGAAATAATCGTTTGGTGTACCTAAGACCTGGGGCGTTATCCCATCTGCAGTTGTGTTCATATGAGACCCAACTGTCAATGTACGTTTTAACCGAGGACGCAGACAGACCTGACGTAGGTTCGGGTCCTAAAAAACTCTGCTCTGGGTTTTGCCTGGCAAGTTCATCGGCGATTTTATTTCATGTGATCCCATTGAGACCTATGGCGCCGACAATACTCAGTGAATTCAGCCTACCGACTGCGTTCAGTTATGTATTGCTTTTCGAATTACAGCGACTTCCAATAGGGACTTCCGAACTTTGACAGTTGATAGAGGCTATATTGTTGAAGCTACATCTGTCAAATTGGCTTTATCAAAGTGAGTGTCCTGTTCGGGCATCGTTCCGAGCGATTCGCCCATTTTATGGTCGCCATAATCGTCCTACCGCGAGGACTATACGCAGTGCGGTGGATAAATTTGAATCCACTAGTTCAACGATAAACCAACACCCGTACGACGACGAAACGCAAGATCTGCCGAAAACATCGAAGCTGTCCGTGAGAGTGTGCAGGAGAATCCGAGGCAAACAATTTCGCGTCGCTTGGCGAATTTTGCATCATGACTTGTTCCTGCACCCGTACAAAATTCAACTGACCCAAGGGCCAGGGCCTAATTTTCATGGAGAAATCACCTTCAGCGATGAGTCCTATTTCTGGATGAATGAGTACGTCAACAAGCAAAATTGTGGAATTTGGGGCAATACCAATCCACATGAGATCCAAGAGCGTCCAATGCATCCCGAAAAGTCCCTGTTTGGTGTGGATTTTAGGCTGGCGGCGTCATCGGTTGATATTTGAGAACGACGTTGGCCAGGCCATTATTGTCAACGAAGGGCGCTATAGATCGATGATTACCAATTTCTTTTGGCCTGAATTGGATGATATGGACACCAACGACATGTGATTCCAACAGGACGGCGCTACGTGCTACACAGCTCACGCCACATTGGAAATTCTGCACAGCGATTCAAAGGCATGATCATCTCACGTGGAGGTGATGTGAACTGGCCACCGAGATCGTGCGATTTGACCCCGTCAGACTTTTTCTTGTCAGCTTTTCTGAAGTCGCAGGTCTATGCGAATAAGCCATAAGCCACAGCGGCCCTCAAAGCCAACATAACCCCTCCCATCGATCAATTCTAGCCTGAATTATGAGCCAGAGTCATGGAAAATTAGACATTTCGGATGCGCGCCACACAGAGAAGCCGCGGTGGGCATTTGAACGACGTTGTATTCTAAATATAATGGCATCGATAGGACTTTCAAACGAATAAAAAATTTCGATGATATCTCACACACGCTTTGTTTTATTTAAGTTTAAAGATAGGAAGCGCTTAATGAAAGACCCTTTAGCTTGGGAGTTGTGAGGGGGTTCATCAAAGTTCTAAGTGCAGCTTAACTGTCGCTACAGATACAAATGCTTGGCCCTCTCCACCGGTTCTTCACAATATGTTTCATTGCCATCAGGATTGCGTAAATAATGGAGACAGACGCAAGTTTTCCTAATGACGAGTGAAATCTAACGATGTAATCCTCTAGAAAGACATGAGCGCCGCATCCCATATCGGTTTTGAAGCCATCCGTGACATCCGACTACATTCCTTTCCTGGCTCAAATTTTGTTTCAAACCGGTCTTGGGCACATGCCATGTCAATTTCGTATTTTTTCCGCCGAGGGAGTTCTGGTGTCATTGGCATGTCCATAAGACTAGAGCCAAATGACAGATGGTATGCGTCACAGGGTTTAGCGCAGACGCAATAGACGTATTTTCATAAAAGTTTTTTCCATCAAACCACCGTGTGGATCCAGAAAACCCTCTTCGTAAACAAGTCCCATGTCTTTCCGACAGCTCTTTTGCACTGCCAGAAGGCCGACAGCGCCTTAGAGGCTTTCGACGTAACGTGTTTAGTGCATAGATGTTTGTTATTCAGGAAGACACCCTGGAGAATTGGATGCCCTTAAGCACTGGATGAGTCAGACTCCTTGAGTGAAAGCCCATTTCTAGTACACCAATCGTCGATCACGTCTAGGACTACCTGCGCCTTAGAGCAGACAGTCTCTAGAAACAATTCAACATCCGCAAGCTTGTACATAGACGACAGAGCTATTGCTCTGGTACACCGTTCATGGCCTCTGCTCTCTCTGCCTGTTGAATGACTGTGTCATTTCAATTGGCACAGTCTATTACCAACGCAACCCAGCTACTTATTCCCTACTCATTATAGAACATTCAAAACCAATGCATAAGGGCACCTCTCTTGTTTCTCCCCAATTTATCTTTCGACCATTTAGCGTGCGATCATTTAAATGTTATAAATAAGCGACACTTTAAACTACAATGGATACTACCATTTTTGTATTTTAATTGTTCTTGTTTTTCTTCTATTCCTCAGCGATGACTTTGTTGTGAAGCTCCGTCCTGGTGCCAAGAATTACTCGTACCTATCGGAGCCACTACCACTGCACACAGATTTGCCATACTACAAATGCCCAGCGTCAGTCTCCTGCACTGCCTCGTACAGTCAGCATCAAATGGCGGTTGGAACACAATCACAGATGGTTTCAATATCGCCGACATCCTCAAAAAGGACTACCCGGAACACTTTCGCACCCTAACTCAGACACAAGTCGATTGGAACGACATTGCTGTGGATGATGGCGTTCCCTTCCACAATATTTGGCGTGCACCAATTATTAAGTAAGACCATTACTCCCAGTCAATCTTGCAATGCTAAATCTGTCCTTCCTCGTACAGCCTAGATGCCGATGGTAAATACACACGCATCAATCATAGTGTTCCGCAACGTGACAATCACTTCTCCATCGACATTGACAAGCTGATCCCCTGGTATGAGGCAAATGCCATTTTTGTCAAATTAGCTCACGAAGAGGCGGTCACCTTCAAAAATGTTCCCGGTGATGTATTGACATTCAACAATCTACGTCTCCTTCATGGTCGGACAGGATACGATGACACCGAGGAGAATGTCCGACACATTGTAGGTGGCTTTATCGATTGGGACATCATCCTCTCAAAGATGCGAGTACTCAAGAAAACTTTAAGCTAACCAAAGTCGTTCGTTTCTATGTTTTTTTGGTTTCCTTTTTGTTTTTTTTTTTTGTTTTTTGTTATTAAACATGAATATCCATATAAGAAGGAACGTCTTGAGTTTTAATTCAAATGACAAACAAAAAATCCATCATGAGGCACTTCCTTTATATCCATCTCGTTGTGCCGGGCCGGGAGTAACTCATGCGTCCAATGTAACCGTGCAGAGTTAATATCAATTTCG
Source organism: Volucella zonaria (assembly GCA_963966105.1). Classification (NCBI taxonomy): domain Eukaryota; kingdom Metazoa; phylum Arthropoda; class Insecta; order Diptera; family Syrphidae; genus Volucella; species Volucella zonaria. The sequence continues at coordinate 179,679,903 of OZ014531.1, read as the reverse complement.
TGTAATATAATCTGCCAGAAGCTTATTATCCAAATATCCGATAAATCTTCCAGATTATTTGCATATTTATACACTTGTAACCGCGCACAGACGACAGATATTCAGACACAAGGACCTTCTACCCCACTCTCTGTGGTGGTAGTGTCTCTCCCCTCCAAAAACATCATCTTCTGGATGAACTTTTATAAGAAAATACACTCCATACACAATGTTGTCAGAGTCGGGGAATATCATCCAGCCACAAAAAAAAAAAAAAAAAAAAAAAACTGAGAACAGGACGAAGATGGGAGATGTAAGCGAAAAAAAAAAAAAAACTCTTCGTAACGAACCGGAAGATCCTTCTCAATTTCCGTTAAACTAAATCATGTGACATTAAATAAGCATAACAAATCCCAGCAATTGCTAAAGAGGCTGTACGCGCGTCTCCTTACAATCACCCATTCTCGCCACTACTTCCCCACCACGAAATGGATGAGTAGTACATGTACCACTTGCTTAACCAAATCGGCGTGTACTCGTATACCAACAGGAACAACAACAGCAACAGCAACAGCAACAGCAAGAGCATTGGCATCAGGAGGAGCTCCCAAGGATAACGTTTATCCGTGATTCTAAATTAATATTTTTTGAAAAACATCTGCGGTTCGGCGGAGAGTACATTACCCGATTGCATTTGTTTCTCTCTTCCCATATAAGGAAGCCTGTTATCCAGGTCACCCGCCACCCTTGTACTATATTTAATAGAAAGGGCATCGTAAAAATTATAAGTAGAAGAAGGAAAAATAAAACTTTTTCCCCGTACAAAAATATGTCCTTTCAGAAGGCCGCTTTTTCCATAACACTACACAAGCAACGTGTGCTATAAGAAGGCGCTCGTAAAAGGTTCATTTTCATTGAAATTAAAAAAAAAAAAAAAACAAAAAAAAAACCATGCTCCATGCACTCATAAATAATTCACGCAGGAGCAACCCCAAGGAGTTGCTGAGCTCTAGGATTGCACACCCGGCCAGCTGGACTAGGGCCAACCGGCCGCATACATATACGACGAGCAGTAATAGAAATATTTGTATGGCGGACAAAACAAAAGGACCGCTCACGTTTAATTGCAGTAAACTATCCGGCAAAAGGATATGACCAACATGTCCGACTAAAATTGCGAATTAATAAGTAAAAAGCACCCGCTGCACATACTAACATGGGTACTGTGGATTTGCGTCCTTATCCCATATCCATATCCTTATTCACGTCCACTTCCAAGTGCTTATTCGTAGTCGTAACATAAGTAAGGCGCGCATTTAGAATTTAAAGAAACGGTCCACGCCAAATTGTCCTTTTTATGGGACGAAATAGTTTCAACAAACATTACACTAATAGTCAATGCTGTATCCTGTACTCTATATCCTTTATATTCGTACATACATCCTGTGTCCTGATGCCTGGTTACTACGCTGCTATTTTACCTCATAAACAATTAAAGCGTCATTTACATGTAGCAAATGTTTTCTCTTGCGTTTTGTTTTGTTTTTTTGTTTTTTTTTTGTTTGATTTTGTTGTTTTCTTCTTCTTTCTTTTTGTCATCATTCACGTCTTCGTCGTCCTGTTAGTCCTTGTCATCTTACAAGTGGTAGAGGAGTCGTTCTTAGCTTGTACTGCTGCATCAACCCTTGGAAGGCGAATAAAAACAATTTGTAAAGGCACCCCCGAACACGTGTAAATGTGTGTGCAACAGTGTGGTTCATATAATTCAAAACCAGTAAGAGGGTACATATTTGCTTAGCACATGCAACTACGTTTAGTGCGAGTTGCCACTGCTAGTGGAATTCAAAATTGCTTCGGAGTAAGTGAAAGGCTCCTTCTCAAACAGACGGCATTTGATCAGCAGACAAGTCTCTTCCTCGTCCTGTTGGAACGGAAGCCGTATGTTTTTTTGCAGGTATTGTCAGACTCATGCAATGGTTAGGCTCGAACCAACCTGATACTCACTAAAACCCCCCTCTTGCCGCGTAGCTTTATCCCACCATTTAGCCGCCTTAGCAGTACTTCAGCTTGGAGCCACCGTTCGTGTTCTTAAAACTGCGCCACAGTAACGGAGAAGGTCGTCTCTCAGTGTAACAAATATCCAGCGCAACTGTCCCGAAGCGGCACAGCGACGGTTTGTTTCGGTATTTCATCCTACTGACAATCTGGAGGAGTGATAAATATGATATGTATGGAGATACTGGCCCATTCACCGCCTGCTCTCCCTCTTCTTGTCCGTCATTGCCGAGTGCGCGTAGACACCCACGGCCCTCCATATATCCTCGCAACAACACATCGCTGACACGATATTTTCGGGAGTGATGAGTGATTATCAGACCCAACCGGTCCACTAACACCTGTCGTTGCTGATGCCATTACGTCCAAACGAAGTACGTGTACTCGGCGGTATCCTCCACCGTATGGCAATAGCTCCGTCTGGATGATTTTTTCACTGTCAAGCGCTGAATTGCGGTATCCAGAGAGAAGCTACTTCCAGTACGCCAATTGCTCGCATTCCCGGCACAGAAATTTACCTCTGCGCTTTCGAGCTAATAATACGAGGAGCACGTTTCTCGCGATCACCATCACGTAATCTGAAGGGACCCAACGCATTTCGCTGACCCCGTCTCGACACCAATACAGAATTGGCGACCGACGCTAGTAACAGTCTTTTGGCCTCTCTCGTGTCGCCAACAATGGGCATCAGCCTAGACGGTACGGTACGGATGATACCTTGGTGGCTTTATCTGCCGCCCTTCCTATGTGCTCTCCAAAGGTACGTCGTGTGGCGACCCACATTCCAAGATCGCCAAGTAATATATCAGGCTCGTGTGGACTACTGGACGCCGCCAGCTCAAACTTGTGACCCCGCGCTCAGTCCGCCACACTAACAACCACCCACCGTATCTTGCTCTCGGCCATCCCACGGGATCTCGCCATCATGGCCAGTGCGATATCATCCGCAAAGCCGGTCAGCCTGGCTCCGAAGGCATTTCTAGGCCCAGGCGCTCGTCCTACACGAGCTAGCAGAAATCGGACCCAATGTCGAGCCAGGGGCCACTCCCGACGTCAACCGCTTCTCTCTTGGTTTCTACGTGGTCTCGTACCTGAGCACTCTACCCTGGGGATAGCTATCTAGCATCTCTCAAAGGTAGTCCGGTATACTTTGGATGCTGTTGGGGCAGCGCCTTGTGATGACACCAGAGGTATGCTCTAGAGAGTGTGATCTCTTTTTGTAATATGTCATCCGTCTGGTCGTAACTTTTGCGCACAATATTTGTATGTACACTGAAGTAGCTTGTAGTTTCCCTACCGGACTCATCATCCTTAATTCCATCTGTTGACCATATTTAGGGAAACTTTGACAAGAGGAGGGCCTATGAACTGTGCACCACGGACCACTTTCTTGGCAGCTTAGTAGGGCTCTTTGGTTGCTTGTAAATCCATGTACTGGTACCCATCATAGGGTCTTCGTATTGGTATCTAAGTAATGACTCATTTACGGATTCCGGAAAGATTTGACCTGATTTTTGTGGAGTTCAGATCATTAACACCTGTCTGGCTACTCATATTGATACAAATTGACCTCATGGCGATGTCATTTTTAGCAGTAACTGTCACAGCCTGGATAATGGCAGCTAATTCAGACTGGAAGGCTGTGTATCCAGCCTTAATTCTGTTGAAGTAGTTAGCTCCTAATATTTAGCTGTGGATCCCAGTTCCTGTGTCGCTTTCCATTTTAGAACCACTGACGTAGGTATAAAGCCAGTTCCTCCGTGTTGGCGATTTGTCTAATTCTAGATAGGGTTCCCGCACTCTTAAAACCATATTGGCCGCCTAGCCATTGCAGTAAGGATCCAAGAGTAACAACATGATCTCCAATGCCGTTGAGGGCGTTGTTCTGATTGATCTCAGAATTCCGATGCTGGTATTAGTTCTCTAAGGTCTTTCATAAGAATATCGAATTGTATGTCAAGATGGGTCCTACAATTGCTCTATAAAGCCAATGTAGCACAGCCGGTTTAAAGGCCCACATAGTGCTGAACGCCAGAAATACAATTGTTTTCTCATTACGTCTGATAGTCTAGGCCAGCTCCCACAATCTCTGGAGTCCTGAAAGTAGGGTCCGATCACCTTTTAGTGAAGAGAACCATTTCCATTTTTGAAGGCTTGGCAGGTGGACCTTTGCAATGGGAAGAATTTCTCACCAGTACTAGTGCATTTTTAGACGTTTCACTAAGAACTGGGGGGTTTTGAAGGATACCAGAATGGCCACATCGTCAGCTAAGGCTGTCGAGTTAAAGCAATCATCCATTGTCATTACCAAGATCTCGTTCATCACCGTGTGCAACCCCTTTCTGCAGCTTGCATTCTGCATGATTCCATGTGATTTGAGCTTCATGGCAATCCAATTAAGGAGCCGGTGTGTAGTTGAGTTGTTTGCAGGCTGTGTACTCGTATAATCGATATGTACTTACGTTGAACGCTTTTCAATATCGAGGAAACGCCGAGAGTAAATACCTTGAAGTGGAGGGATTTTTCTGCTGGTGATACTACCAGTGGAGTGTCGTATCTACCGATCTGCTTCTCATTCAACCCAGAGTTTTTTGTTCTGCGTAACGAGAAACCTAATGGTCTTTTGGAGCCGTGTGGCTCCAAATTTATCTACCTAGGCCATGTAGGGAACTTAAGAACATAAGCATGGAGATCAAGCGAAGGATAGCACATGCCAACCGCTGTTTCTATGGGCAAAATAGGTGATTGAGCACAACAAGCTACACAACACTCTCATCACCGCTACCCTGTTATACGGCTTCACTAGAACTCCACCAACTGTAAAGCCGCATGGATCTGGTCAGAAGGCTTCGCCTTGGCTAGGTCATATAGTGTCCAATACAATACAGTCGAAGGATTTTCGAACCCAACCCAGTAGGGCAACGCAGTATAGGTAAACCTTATTTAAGAAGGTGGCGCACGCAGTTGGAAGAAACATTATCCAACTCAGTGCGCGCGAACATAACACAGCTAATTACGGATCAAGCTGCGTTGAAGCCTATGACAACTCCTGTCTGTAAAGTAAAGAAAAGTATGTGGCATGCCTTCCCTGATTTATGGAAAAATGATACGAACTTTGCTTCAAAGATTTGGGGACATAACCCAGCTAAAGCCATCCAGGGTGGATTTCCTTTGAAATATCTTACTTACTTACTTACTACCTACAGCCCGGTTTGGACCAAGGAGTCAGCTAATCATCTTTATCCTGACGATTAACGACATAAATCTCATTTTAACGAATTGTAATCTTTCTATTTTCGCTGATGACATGAGAATTTCCAAAGTCATTTCATTGCCTTCTGACTCCCATTGCCTGCAAGATGACTTAAATAAGTTTTCGGTATGGTGCAAGCAAATCTTTTTGGAGCTTAATGTCAGCAAATGCCAAGCGATAACCTATTCCCGCAAACATCTACCTCCCCCTCCAAGAAACTACTTCATCTGCGACGAGCCTATTCCTTCCACTACCCAAGTACGGGATCTAGAATAATTTGTGACAGAGAATTGAATTTCGACTCACATATTGACAGCATTATAAATAAATCTAACTCTGCACTTGGTTTTATCAAACGCTGGTCGAAAGTATTTTCCAACCCTTACCTTACAAAGTCCCTGTACGTTACTTTTGTAAGGCCTCTTCTCGAATATTGCAGCCAAGTTTGGTCGTCCTATAAACTAACCCACATTCAAATAATAGAAGCAGTCCAACGCAGGTTTATCCGTTTCGCACTTCGTGGTCTACCCTGGGCCGACCCATATGGATTACCCCCCTATGAAAATAGGCTGAAACTAATTAGCATGCATACCCTAAAAAAACGTCGTGAAGTCGCTGATGTACTTTTTATCCACCAGTTACTGACTGGAAACATCGAGTGCTTCAGGATAACGCAAAATATTGCATTCACTCCCAATCCCCGTAATCTAAGATCTGTCCCACTCTTCCTGATCCGAACTCACCGCACCAACTACGGTCACTTTGAACCCATATCTAGAATGTTGCGTATAACGAACAACTACGCCGAAGTCTTTGACCTAAATAGCGGCAAACACGAAATGAAAAAAGCACTGCTCAATATGTCACTCCCTTAACATCTCCCTCGTCCACCATTTCTCCTCGCCCCATTAGGTTAAGAATATTCCTTGTTAGTTTTAAGTTTTTGCTTGTTAATAAGCTTAATAAAGTTGTCCGGGGTAGACCCGGGCTAATAATAATAATAACATGCCTCCTCATCTTGTGTGAACTTTTGCCAGAGTCCGGGGGTGGGACTCTGGTATCCATGCGCTAAAGGTGAAATAGCCATCAGGCTTAGTTCGCTGTTAAAACGTTTCCTCCGTTCTCCGTTGGTGCAAACAGAACCGAAATCGCTGATCGAAATTTATCTTCCCTGGTGGTTAAATAGGAGCATTCGATTCTACTGCCATCGCTATCTGGTGAGAAGACTGAGATCCACGATCATAATGCTTTGAAAGCATCAAACGAAATGCAAAAATCTCGGTGTTCGAGTGCGTAGGGCAATGATTCACAAGACCACAGACCACGTACTGTGAAAACTACATGCGGATTCAGGCGCCGACGTAGGAGTCATTCAAATTTCAAATTCAAAGACACACTCAAGTTTCAAATGAGCACAAATAAAGAGTGATACTCAGCCTACAACCCGAAGCATGTTAGCACTTCTCTAGAGAGCAAATTATCTGTAGAAAATACAAAGTACACTGACCGTAGAAAAAGCGGATCTGTGGTATTTGAGGGTTACGGGGTTTGATACCGGGATACCGTCCCGAGAAACCAATAACACCGGTCAAGTGTCATAGATTTTACAAATGGCGCCGAATGTCGATTCGGTTTTGACATTTGTGATACTCTTGACGAACGCGGAATAATCGTCACGATGCTCTTGATGAACAAGTCGTCAGTGATTTTGACGCAACGTAAATTTCGTGCCTGTAGACAGTGAATCTTAGTGACTGCAACAACATAGGACCGAGCAAGTTCTGGACGACCTCATGCCTCTGCCGAGGATATCGCTGCGTGCTTGAAGATGTCGTAGAGTGACGAGGCCCATTTGCACCTATGTGGATGTGTGAACAAACAAAATTTGCGCTTCTGGGGCATTAAACCGACGAAGAGCCACTACCTCGACTTAAAGTCACTACATGGTGTGCCGTTTACAGTCGAGGAGTCATTGGACCATTTTTTTTTGTTAGTGCCGCTCGGGTCACTGTGAATGGTCACTGCATAGCCATGATCAATGAATTTTTCATCCACCAAAGGATGAATCAACGGCACACACTGCACAAGCCACAACCGACAGTCTAAAGCAGTATCATGCATTGAGGCCCCCTTTGTTTTTTTTTTTTTTTTTATAGGTCGCGCGCGCTTAAGGTTTTAAGGTACCCTTAAAATGTTTGCACATAGCGCCGTCGAAGGAAAATTAGGAAGGAAAGAAAGCTAGGTACCGATGTACGTTGGTTTTAAATGTCTGAATGTTATAATGACTAGGAAATAGAGAGCTCAGCAGGGCATTCCACAAGCGAGTTGTTCGGCTTAGGAACGACTCACCATACATCAGAGATGACGACGTTCAAGATCTATCAAATCTCGTTCTTCCGAATGAACATGAAACTTACGCACTTTATGGAACACTCTGCAATGTAGTTCTCAGGTCTTTTGTTTCCGAGAAAATCATGGACCATTACTTTAAGGCTGTACCATGCCCGCCCTTCATTAGTATTGAGTAGCTGTAAAAATTCGTTTTCTTTTATTTGTGGTCCGACGAAAATACTAGCTCTTACTTTGGCTTCGGATGACATAGGAACCAATTTTTTTCAGATATTGAAAAGTCACATTAAACATTATGTTGTCCTTTCTCGAGCTCGGTTCGCTTAGGCCATGAGTGCTGCTGGTAATGCGAATTGTCTGCTCTACTGTCCCATAAGCAAAGGTAGCAGGGATGTTTGGTTTAATTGGTATACCCGCCTTGCGTTCCTGCACAAACTCGCACATATGATACTTTAAACTCTGAAGCAGATGAGCCAAAGGTATAGATGAAAACTTATTTCCATTGTGAAGAAGGACAGCTTTTAAACATTGTCCGGAATTTTCTATGAAAAGACGCCCAGTCAGAATTCCGATTTCTTCAAACGAGCTCTTCACATCATCACAATAGCAAAGTCCGTATTCGAATCTTAGGTTAGGTTAGGTTAAAACAGGCGTGTAATGGGTATGGCATCGTACAAACACTAAGCACCAAAACGGCCCCATCACGACCCCTGTGGAACCAGTTGAATTTATGTTCAAAGACCAAAAACCTAAACAATCTCCCTGGTGAAACATCCAATTTGAAGTTCGAAAAAGTGTATCCCTAAAAAAATTCTTCGACTATGCGGTATTGCGTCGTATTCACACAGTATGCCTGCAGATCACTGCAGAATCTGCAAATACTCGTATCTGACAATTTGAGTCTCTTTGTGTGTTTCTGCGGGAGACAGGGTCCTGTCCGAATTGCTATTATTACCCTAAGCTTATCCCTGTTTAATTTTGTTGACTCCTTATATCTTTTATTGTCAAAAAGTGGCCAGGTTGGCAGCCTTTATAATTTTTTCCTCGATAGCGCACCCTACTATGCAAAGGAGTGGTTTGATGTTGGCAACCTCACTATTGGCGAGTAGCCCTCCTTTTCTTGCAGGCTCATCCGCTTGTTCATTTCCCTCTATATCGCAGTGTCCTGGCATCCAACACAATCTCACCCGGTTCTGAGTGCATACTGCTTTGAGCGCTGTGCGACAGCCTCTGACTGTATTAGAATTGATGTTGGTCGATTCCATTGCCTTTAGTTCGGCCACCCTGAGGACACCCAGGACCTCTGATTGAAAAATACTGCTTGCGTCCCGTAGTCTTATAGACACGCTTAGTTCTGCGTCTTCTGAGAGGATACCAGAATCTGTTCCTTCCTCTGTTTTCGTACCGCTTGTGTGAAAATTGCAATTTTGTCAATCCTTCCTCTCCGGATATATGGTATACTCGTACATACATTAGAATTGGATTGCCTGACAGTGGCTCCGCTACGACCGTGCTGTGTCCGAAACTACTCCTCTTCAATCTTTCTTTGATCACTTATTCTAGCACTTGCAACTGGTACTAGTAGTTTTGGATTGAGGCAATACGATATCCCTTAGCTCTTGAGGTCATTTTTGAAGCTGACACGCCATAGTTCTAGATCGAATTTGGTTCTCCGACGACATATGTTTGTTTTTCAAAGTACCCTTAGTACTCGGCGATTTTCCAATATTTTTCCAGCTAAGCCCGTCGACAATTTTAAATTTTCAATTCTCTTTACATCTTTCAAAAATTCCTCCCTTTCGGGCTCGGATTTTACACAAAGTAGTGCCACACTTGTTTGTGATACACGAGAATACTATGTCAATTTGGGCTCAGACGTGTTGTATGCGGCAGAACCAAGCAAAAAGTCTTGGATTTCGACGCGTAAGCGAACGTCTTGTACTTCGTAGAAATGCGTTCATGCACCATAAAAGAGGCGATGCTACCAAAGACTGTTTCTACCAGCTCCTCGACGGAACCTGGTCTTAGTCTATGACCGGGTTTGTCGAACTAAGCAAAATAAACTTTCCTGCGGGGCGGAATACCACCTTAGCTAGCATACAGTGTTCACCTTAAAATATTTAAACGAACATGACATGGAGACCAAATCAAAGACGCAAGGTCTCCTCCAGCAGTATACCCGTAGATGTCAAAACAATTTGAGTTGCAGCCAAGGTTCTTTTACGGCTATCTGCAACAACGGAGCAGCACTGTGAGGACATTTAACTGTGAGTAGCTACAATTGCAGGAAACTGTAAGACCTTTGCCAATCAGGTAACCCCTATCAGGATTAAGCAAGCCGTGGAAGGCCTCGTAACTCTCGTTTGGCCGAGGATATCGCTGAAGTGGCTGAAGATGTTGTAGAGTAACGAGGACCACTTCTATCTATGTGGATACGTGAACAAACAAAATTTGCGGTTCTGGGTCACTGAAAATCCGCGAGTAATTACATCCTCTCAAAGTCACTGCATGGTGCGCTGCTTACGCTGGAGCATTCATTGGACGGGCCAAACGGTCACTGTGGATGATGACTGCTATAGAACCATGATCAATGAATTTTTCATCCCTCAATTGGATGAATTGGGACTGGAGGGCATGTGGTTCCAGTAGGATGGAGCAATGCCGCATACTGCACGAGCTACAACCGACATTCCAAAACAGGGTTATACATTGTGGCCCACCTTGTGCTTAAAATTCAAAATAAACTTTTGCATCGAAGCCAATCAGATATCCCTTAACCCTCACCAAACCTCATAAAATCCGAATCAAGCGCTGAAGATCAGTGGCATCGGCGCAACAGAAAAAAACTGTCAGAAATTCCGCAACTGAAGTGCTGGGTTTTATCCAACCATCCCTACGAACCTCCTGCTTTGATGAAGATTGCAGGCCAGCACATATAGCAAATAGTCATACAATGACTTGCCTACGTAGCGGCACTGTGTAGAAGGACGACGGCGTTCAGTCGTTCTACAACCAAAAGTGAAGGAAAGAAGCTTCTTCAGCGTGCGATCTGGAAAAGGAAGAGTTGCTACTCTAAGACAAAAGTCCGAAAGTTTTGCCGAAAAGTAAAAGATAGTGTCAGGCCCCATTAGAAGGAAGTAGTAAATCTGAACGTATGGAAGAAAACACTTTTCAGACAGTTTAACGGTGGGGAAGATCCCAACTCCAAAATCAGGTAGAACCAACGATTCAACTTTGGTGATAAAAGCCAGGAAAGGAGACACTCTAAAGTGCACCAACTGTAGAGGCATAAGTTTCCTTTTCATCGCGATCAGAAGAGTGCTCATCATTCATTTGAGGCAATCATAGAGAGTCCTCAAGTCATACTCGGCGAAGCAATGCAATAGAGAAAGTTCTCATACAAATGGAATTGAACCTCATTTATGGTGGAGAGGCTAAGGTCCACCCCGCCTAAAGCACCATCTAAGTAAGGCCTAGTACATTTTGTACAGACATCCCCAAAGTGGTAAAGGATACCACAATTTGGTCGATCCGGGTTATCTACTGCATGAATCTTTGTCGGTTTTACCATTGCTAAAAATTCTTCTCCAAGATATTGCTCCTAATCCCCAAGCTACAATGTTGCCAAACATCAAATTGAAGTTACCCACAATCAAATTAAAGAAGGATGCTGTATGGTGGCTTTTGACTTTGAAGAATTTTCTGTTATTCCTATGTAAGGACTATCTTCTCGCTGAGCCTGGTATACTTATGGACTAGGCAACATCTGCCATATTGTTAAGAAAAGCGGCAACTCCGGCAAGAGTCCACCATTACCACTAAGACAACAAATACCGTGGTAAAAGAGATCCTCCGTCATTTCAGTAGATCTGGTGCTTGCACGAAAAGGAACCGTAAAACATTATGTTAAGTGAAAATAAATTTTATCGCAGCCCGCCGAGTGAGCACTTGTAGGAGTATGCAGCCATGGTGGGCGGTAAACGTTCTGCATCCTGTGGAATAGCACTTTTTCATACTCTCGAGGTAAAAAGCCGGAAACGGAAGGCGTACGTACCTAGATGGGTATACAAATACATAGGTGATTGCAATGCAACTGTACCTATGCCATTCGAATCCAATTGCTTGGAAGCATCGAAAGTAGGTACGAGTAGGTGGCTCCATTCTCTACTGGTGTCCTTGGACTCACATCCATACCCCAGCGTAGTATTACCAGCAGTGAATGCATAATATTTGCTTGGAGTACATAAAGCCAGCTTGCAACAGTTTTCCTCGGCAGTGGCAATTTGGTGTTTGGCTTTATGTTTCGCGAGTGAGTTGGAAGCGAGAGTGGGCCCAGTTTATGCCAAATGGCGACGACCGTGACGCTGAATGTCGCGGCATGCATTTCGATTTGATTGTGCGACGTCAGACTGTACCAAAGGGTGGCAGGTAGGGAATTTATTGGCGCATCAAGTTTGTTTGGATGAATGGATTTTAGTGTGGTCTACGGTATTTTGGGAGTTTTCGGTTTGCTTTTCTGTTGAAGTTGGAAGGAGATCCTATTTAATTTGGTAATCTACTAAAGGGCTTATTGTTGGTTGAACTTTTTAATAAAGTCCAATGGGAAAGGAGCAATTGTTGCAAACCGTTTCGTTAAGAATTTATGATAGAAACGTTCGGCTTGTGCTATTACCAGCACAACTTTTTGGAGAAAGACGTCTTCCCCAAACAACTCTTGGTGTGAGTAGGTTGAATTGGAGCGCAATTTTGGAGAGACCCATTGAAGTCGCTGTGGAAACAAATGGCATTTGTTACTTTCAAGATGAGGATATATGCACTGTGAACTCGAAAGAAAAGCAGAGTTTCGAGTAGCAAAACCGGGATGCCGTGGTGCTACATCCAACGTGACCTTCGAGTTGGTTACCAACGTGTGGCACAACAAATTGGCAATGAAGAAGTGATCATTGTTGTATTGTCTACAAACTAAAGGGGCAGGACTACACAGTGCACACTTTCATCATACAGTTCAAAGGCTCAAAAGCTAGGTAGACTCAGAAGCTTCAGAGATCTTTCCACTTACTTCTGTATTTAGCTGGCGCTACGAGCCAGAGCGGACCTGGTAATCCTCGAACAATAGAAGAATTATATTGACAAAAACAGCAAGTTGTGATTGAGTTACAGGTGAGTTCTTTACCTCCTTAGGCAAGGCGCCTGGATTTTGTAGACGAGATCCGACAATTGTTTCACAACCTTGGCAGGGCCTTCCCAATTGCTCTGTAGTTTAGGGCACAGACCTTTCCGCCGCTTGGGGTTAAAAACCAGATTTCATCCCCTGCTGTAAAACGAATGGTGGTAGCTTTAAGATTGTACCTGTCCTTCATTGATTCGGCTGCTATTTTAAGATTTTCTTGTGCTGCTGCGGACCCTTGGCTGTCGTGTTCCATTTCTGGTGGTGATCCGAACACTATGTCGACCATAGCTACAGTTCTCTTCCGAAGTTCAACATGGCTGGCGCGAGAATCCTGTAGATTCTTGTTCTGCAGCGCGGTAAGCGAGTAGGACTGGTTGTAGAAGTAGATCCCAGTCTGTTTGATGAGAGCTAACGATTTTCGCTAAGTAGTCCAGTAGCGCACGATAGAATCTTTCCACCATACCGTCGGATTGGGGTCGCAGAGGTGTTGTTCTAGTTTTGTGACTGCCCAAGACCTCCATTCGATGTTTCTACCTTGGTCCGAATGGATAAAGTGCGGGACACCGAATCTGCAGCAGACGTTATGTATAATTTGTTCGACTATTACCTCAGCTGTTTGGTTGGGCAGGGCAAAACATTTCGGTCATTTGGTGAAATAGTACATAACGACGATTTTGCATCGGTTTCCTGCTTTGGTGCGTGGAAGTGGGCCAAGTATGTCAACAGCAATCCTCTCAAATGGGTGTCCTGTACGCCTTGGCTTAAGAAGCCCCTTTGTTCGCTGAGTAGGGCCTCTGTGAGCCTGACAAACAATGCAGTTTTTGCACCATAGTTTGGAGTGTACCATTCGACCGATCTAAAAATACCTGTCCTTTATTTTGGGGCCCCCGCCCAATTATCAAGGCTTCGTCCATCAATGTCTAATAAAAAGCGGGGCAGAGCATATTACTGGTCTTATCGTAAACATCTTCAGATGACGCCACCGAAGGTTGCTATGATTTGACCAGCTACAATTTGCCGGTCATAGATCTTGTTGGTGGCAAGACCACCGGTAGTCTCCACCAGGACTTAAATCACGGTACCAAGGGAGTCAGGAGTCCCCCGGATTTTGGTCCGGGCATGACTTGTTGAGGTAGGCCCCCTTGTGGGAGCGTCATGGTGGCTGTGTCTTCCCGGGTCTTCCTGGGTTTGACCCATTGTAGAGTAGCAAATAAGTACTGGATGCTGTGACCCTAAGAACAGTAACAGGTTTTAGGTCGGCCTCGACTCATACCAAGGGTGGAACTTGTGCCTCCAACACAGTTCCGAATTGGTATCAAAGTATTGGCGGAGAGCGATGTCAAGGCGTATCCTTGCTCCCATGGATGTATGGGCATCCCGTAAACATAAGTCTACATGACAGGTGGTTTACGTTAAAAACCAGAGACTAATATGGTATATAGCCATTCAAACGCAGAAAAAACGCTCAAGAAATTCTCACGTCCTAATTCAATCAGAAAACAGGACCCTAGTTGCTTACATTCGCAACGAAGTAGGGACACGCTCTTTGACCCTTCTGGATCTGACTTGCAAGATGCTGACGCTATCAGAACGTCTCAACATTCATCTCAGGGGGAGATTTAACTGCATAGCCGATCACCTTTCTCGGGGAAAGCGCCTACCAGAGTGGCACCTATTACCAACGGCAACCAACAGATTGTTCAATCTTCGGGGTACTCAGGACGTCAATTTATTCGCGTCCGCAGAGGCAATCGTGGTCAACAACTACGTCTCTCTAGACTGCAAAGATCGATTAGCTCTCTACTCAAAGGCCTTCAGCCACCAGTAGGACTCCCAGCTAGGTTGGATATTTCCACCACCGAATCTAATGCCCAGGGTGTTGGCACACCTGAATCAGGCAAAGGGACGCTACATAGTAATAGCACCATGTTGGGAGAAGACGTTCTGGATGGCAGATCTAAAGTCGTGTACCTTGGAGGCACCGATAGCAATCGAGAACCAACTTACCACCTGCCCAAGTAGACCTACTGACCCTGCAAGCTTGGTTAGTTGGAGGTGGGGAGATTTCATAAGCGAATGGTCAGACTCTGAGAAGCAACTCTTGAATGGAAATTGGAGGCAATCTACTCATAGCACGTACTTTCCGGCGATTAAAAGATGGTTAAATTGGTCGGAAGTAAACAAAATTAATCCCCAGACACCTCAGGCTCAACACGTCGCTAGATTTAAAAGAAAATTTGGCTTATAGTACAATTTTGTTTCATAAATCGGCAGTAGCAACATTCTGTAGAATTTTGCAAGAAGAGTTGTCAGAGAGCTTATTGGTTCGACAGGTCCTCAAGGCAATCGGATCTGCAAGACCAAGAAAAGAGCAAATGCCTATTTGGGATGCTCAGATTATATTTGATTGGTTAGCTACATCCGGTGTTAATCAAACCTTGTTTGAAGCACCAAGACGAACAGCTACCATTTTCCTTTTAGAATCAGGTCGAAAAGTGCATGATCAAAAAGTTCCCGGCCACACCCACCGTGTGGCGCTCCCATTGTTCCGATTTGAGTTCTGCTTTTTTTTGTTAAGTTGGTAAACCTGTTGTTGACATTCCCTCTAAATCTAAGCGTCATAGCTTGATATTTGCAAAAGTTACGTAGCCAAGAGTACATCTAACTCTGCGTGTGTTGACGATTTTTTACAATTTTAGAAATGGATTTCAATTTGCAACAACGAATTTGTATTTGTATTGGCCCCAGCGCACAGTGGTTCAGGTTCCAAAGAAGGGCGGTCATAGGGTTTTTTGGGCAGATTTACAATGAAATCATATTATTTTGGCCTGGGAAATGGTTGTTATGATTACTAGAGGGTTAGAACAAGACAAAAAAGCTATTTTTTTAACAGAGTATATTCATGCATAAAATATTCATCATATACAATATAAATAACATAATCTCACAAAAAAAAATCGGGTTATAATAACAATAAAATTAGTTTTGTTTATCTTATCAAAACGTAGTATTTTACATGAAACAAGTGCTATTTACATAGCATTAAAAGTGTTAGGTAATATAATACAATGAAGTTACAATAAAGCTCATAAGCTTAACACTTCTTTCACTAACTCAGACTTCTTTTTATACTGCAACTTTCTTAAACTAGAAATAAGTGGATCTGAACTAAGAAGAAGCCTGTGCAAGAGATCCATGTTAGTAACATCTCGGGAATGTTTCCTAGTATTATCGCGTCTGAATAGTTTGACTAATTTATTACAAGTCTCAGCGGCCTCCTCAGATAATTCACCAATAGATAATAAAGAACTATCTATCACTTCTGCTCTGTGAATCAATACTTTATGTATAATAATAATAATAACAATAGACTTTATTTCATGAAAAAACGTTAAAGCGTTACATGTTAGCATTATAAAAATCAACAAATGAAATTAACAAGCGCTTTAATATAAAATAGTTAGGAGCATTCTATTGTCAGAAGAACAAGAGGCGAATGCACCTTTAGTAAAAAATATCAAATTGAGTTAATGTGTAGATGGGGTACAACATATCTAAAAAAAAATTCTAAAATTTATAATTCAAAAACAAAATTTATAATAAGAGAATAATGTGTTAAATCATTGGAGTAGGCAGATTTTTTATTTCACAATGGTTGAATGAAAAAAGCCAGTTACGAGTCTCTTTCAAAAACTTTGACTCCTTTCTTTCGCATTTAATATTATTTGGTAAACTATTAAATAAACGATACGCAGTAACATTATAGAACCGAGAAAAAATAGTTTTATTCATTTTCTGTACTTTAACGAAAATTCTGGTGTTAACGCGTAAGTTGTAGATACCATACAGCCTGGCTGCAGTATACCCGGATCTAAGAAAGAATAGTTTAAGTACTTTAAAATAATATAGATGTCTTAATGGAAGAATTTTCAGACTTCTAAATAACTCGAAAACTTGGAGTTCTGCGATTAACTCGGGAGATGATCCGAATCACATGCTTCTGTTTTATCAGTAGAGGTTCAATTTTATTAAGATGGGTACCGCCCCAGCACGAAATTCCATATTGAAGTTTAGATTTGAACAAACCATTGTAAACATTGAACGATTGAACAAAAAGTGAATTTACATAAATCAGGAATAAAATTGGCCCTAAAATGGACCCTTGTGGAACATCTATGTTTATAAAATTTACAGCACTTTATTTTTACTCTTTGCATGCGGTTATGCAGATAAAAAGCAAACCAAGAATGTATCGATCCTCTGAAACCTGCATTATACAGTTTATTAAGCAGCAACTTATGGTTTACAGTGTCAAATGCCTTTGTAATGTCTATAAATAAGGCAGCAGAAGTTTTAGAATCATTCAAGCTATTATAGATTTCATCACACAATTTTCATAAGGCACCTTCGGTAGATCTTCCGCTTCTAAAACCGAACTGAAACTCACTAAGATAATTAGTTTTATCAAGAAACGATAGCATTCTAGATTTAACATCCTTTTCAAAAATTTTAGAAAAAGTAGATAAAAGAGAAATAGGTCGGTAATTGTTTGGAACTGTAGTATCTCCTTTTTTTGAAATGAAATTACGACCGATGTTTTGAGTGAAACAGGAAAGATACCTTTTTCAATATTAAGGTTAAAAATATAGGAAAGAACATCTGAAATTAGGAATGATATATTTTTAATAATACTACTTGAAATACCATCGTACGAAGAGGAGTTAGAAGATTTTAACGATCGTATACTTTTATGTATTGGGTATATAATTTATTTCGTGCGGTTTTTTTTCAAAAATTTGAACGTTTATTTAAGAAAAACATGTATAATAGTATTATTCAAAGTATTGCCCATCTGAAGCTATGACTTTTTCCCATCTTTCTGGCAATTTGTGGATCCCAAGCCCAAGCCAATTTTTGTTATTCTGCTCTGATGTGAACCGTATTTCAGTGAGGGCGTTCTGCATCGACCGGAACAAATGGTAGTCAGAAGGGGCAAGGTCTGGGCTATAAGGCGGGTGGGGTAAGATTTCCCATCCACTGTTTTCCAAATAGTTCTTAACCGGAATAGCAACGTGGGGCCGAGCGTTGTCATGAGGGAAAATTATTGCCTCGTGTCTGGTCGCATATTCCGGGCGTTTTTCGGCCACTGCTCTCCTCAAATGGATTAATTTTGTTCGGTAGCGTTGTCCATTGATTGTTTCACCCGGTTTTAGCAGCTCATAATACAGCACACCCATCTGATCCCACCAAATACAGAGCATTACCTTCGCGCCATGGATATTCGGCTTTGCCGTTGATTTGGCTGGTTGGCCGGGTTTCACATATGATTTTTTGCGCTTGGGGTTGTCGTAATGGATCCATTTTTCATCACCAGTAACAATCCGATGCAAAAATGACTTCCTTTTGTGGGGTTCCAGCAGCATTTCGGACCTGCAAAACCGCCTTTCGACGTCTCTCGGCTTGAGTTCATGTGCAACCCAATTTCCTTGCTTTTGAATACATCCAGCTGCTTTTAAACGTTTTGAAATGGCTGCTTGAGTGACACCCAAGCTGCGAGCTCTTCTTGTGTTTGGCAACAATCTTCATAGAGTAATGCTTCCAGTTCTTCATCTTCAAACTTTTTTGGCTGCCCAGGACGTTCATCGTCTTCCAAGCCAAAATCACCACTTTTAAATCCTGCAAACCACCTTTGGCACGTTCGCTCAGCTAGCGCATGTTCACCATAAACTTCCACCAAAATACGATGACTTTCGGCAGCAGTTTTCTTCATATTAAAGTAATGAAGAAGAACTCCCCGCAAAAACACTTTTTCAGGCACAAAGTTCGACATATTTGAGTGAAAAAAAATTATTGTTGTTTACGCTTCAAATGAATGACATATACTGAAATGACGTACAATGACAGTAGCTTTCCAACGCATGTTCCAATGGAATAATAACAATAGAATAATACAAGTTACGCACGAATTAAGTTATAGACCCAATATTTCAAGCGGTGTAAAACTTTGAAAGAAGAAACTGTGCATTTGAAATTCCTCCTGCTGGATTGTGGGGTCAAATTGGCATGAAGAGTTATCTAGCATTGATAAATCCTGAATGGTACTTGTGACGTTTGCAAAATAATCATTAAAAAGATTAGCAATCTCTAAAGGCACAGTTACAAGCGTATTACGGGGGGCGTTCAATATATTCTCGATATCGGGGTGAAGCTGTGGTTGTATATATAAATTGACTTATTTATCAAGTAATACTATTATTTTTGTGCATTCATGTAAAATTTCATATAAATGTGATTATTAATTCGCGTTTTATCTCTAGTTAAACAGAATCTTAATGGCAACTGAGACGATGATGGTGAAAATTGAGCATCGCGCTGTCATTAAATTTCTCACTAAGCAAGGAAAAAGTCAAAAAACTATTCATGAAGAGATGGTGGCTGTTTACCAGGGTTCCGCACCCTGTGCAAAAGTGGTCAAGTGAGTTCAAGAGAGGCAGAGAGAGCACTGAGGACGACCCCCGCTCCGGCGCCCCGGCTACTGCTTGTACGGGAGAAAGCATCAAAGAAGTCGAAAAACTTGTTCTTGAGGATGCCCGAATAAAGGTGAAAATGATGGCAGAGATCACCAAGCTTTCAATTGGTACCATTCACACCATTCTTCATGACCATCTTAACCTTCAAAGGTCAGTGCAAGGTGGGTGCCACGAATGCTCACAGCGCCTCAGATAAAAAGTGAGAATCGCATGCTGTAGAGAGCTTTTGGAGATGTGTAGTGAGAACGCGGACGGTGTTATGGATCGAATTGTTACTGGGGACGAAACATGGGTCCACCACTATGACCCTGAAAGCAAACAAGAGTCCATGCAGTGGCATAAAAAAGGAACAGACCCCCCGAAGAAGTTCAAAATCACTCCGTCTGCCCGAAAGCTCATGGCCACAGTTTTTTGGGACTCAAAGGGAATCTTGCTCATTGAGTACAAAAAAAAAGGTGAAACCATCAACGCCACATCCTACGCTTCCACTTTGCATAATTTGCGGGAGGAAATTAAAAAGAAAAGACGGGGTAAACTCGCAGCGGGTGTGTTGCTTCTTCATGACAACGCTCCTGTTCACACGGCGCGAGTTTCCAAGGCTGCTGCGCGAAATTGTGGTTTCGAAGAAATCCAACACCCACCCTATAGTCCAGATCTTACCCCTAGTGATTATTTCCTGTTTCCGGATTTGAAAAAATGTCTTCGTGGAAAAAGATTTTCGGATGATGAAGAACTCAAGTCGGTATTTTGCAGAGAAAGAGGAAATTTATTTTTTTGAGGGTTTAAAAAAGCTTATCTCAAGATGTAACAAATGCATTGATGTTAGGGGAGATCATATTGAAAAATAAAAACAATTTAAATTGAATTCGCATTTTCCTTCATATCGATACCGAGAATATATTGAACGCCCCTCGTATCTCTGTTTAGAACTAAATCAACGTTAGGTTTTTTTCTATTTAGAATCTCGTCGACGATTTCCCATTCCTTATTAGCGTTGCGGATATTTTCGGACAGCCTACTACTGAAGTAGGTATCTCTACAGAGAGGTATTTCGGTTCTTAGTTCGTCACATAGTTTTTTATAAAAATCTTTTAAGCCGAATATTGTTTGGATGCCTGGTAACACAAATAAATAGATGGTTTTCCTTTCTAATTTTCCTCAGTAATGATACAGTCATCCAAGGTTTGATACAAATAAATTTGTTGCTTTTTTTCCTTATTTTTTGGCTGAAATTCGAGATATGAAACTGAAATTTAGTCAAAAACAAGTCAAACGCAATAGAAGGGTCATCTACTCTGTAGATTTCATCCCAAAATTCAAAAGTCAAAGCTCTACTTAAAGCAATAAAATCGATTTTAGAAATATCTTTAACAACAGTCTGCTTAGATCTGAAGACAGCGTTGTTAAGCTGAATACTGATTAAAGAGTGGTCAGTTAGTTTTAGATCGTATATTGTTGATTTATAAATTAAGCAGTTATTCCTATGTAACCTTATGTAGATATGATCTAAGCAAGTGCTAGAGCTCACAACTACTCGAGTGGGTTGGTACAGTAATGATTCGAGGCCAAAAGAAGACAAAGTTGAAGTCTCCGTTAAAGTCTCCCAACAGAACCAGATTTTTACAAGTTTGCTTTTCGAGAAGCTCTGAAAATTCATCCAAGAACACCTGTACTGAACATATGTGTAATCTATAGATTCCACTAACACAAAACCGGGCACCAGAAATTTCGCATTTTACACTTATTAAGTCAGCACTGATCATATTAGATTTAATAATTTCACACGCCATGTCGCTTCTAAAAAATACTGCGATACCACCAGATGAATAAGATTCATTGTACGTAGTATCAAATGTAAAATTAGGTATATAAAAATCTGAAACCTCAAAATTATAGATCCATATCTCAGAAAGGAAAATCAAATCTGGTAAATGGTTCAAAGAAGCAAGAAACTGCGAATATTTTGGTGTATAACGGAGAAGCCAGAGAAAGAATTATTTGAATGTTCTATACAGAGACAATTTAAGCTAATAGAGTTAAGCGAGAAAAAATTATTATCACTAGGATTATTATTGATGAAGGTAAGTTATACCAAGGGTATTCCTCCACAAGCATCTTGGCAGTATCAAAGCATAACTCTTAAATTTTTCTGAATTTATTTTGTAACCAGAAGAAAGGCTCTGCAGAAGGTGACTACATCTGTCAATAAGATCCTTTCTAATACCTGTTATTTCAGTTCAAATATCAGAGTTATGGAAAAATGTACCATCCATGTGTTTCCGTCATTGGATGTGCCACTTCCTCCACTTGTCTACAATTAAACCTAATTTTTCCATAAACTATCGTTGAACTAGCTCTTTTCTCTGAGCACGACCAGCTTTATCTTCTGCAGAACGCGCTTGTCACTTTTTAATATTAATTCTATAAGAAACGTGAATAAGGTACTCGAAAAATCTAATGTATGAATGCAGGGACCTCTTGTAAGCATATCTTTAAATCGTCCATCTCTTTTGGTGTTGCACCACAAATGTAACACCTACTCGTAGATAAGTCGCTAAGTGCAGAACAAACTTTACCATCTACCATCGTCAATTGTAAGGAATGGGTGATTTTAATTTCGTTTCCATTAATAAGCACTGAAGTAGGGACTAACTGGTTAATTTGGCTTTTGAACTAAACTTCTTCTTGCAAGGTGACTTCCTGCACCACCTAGTAGAGGAAGGTCGTGGGTTTTTCCAAATGATTGATTCATCACAGGTATTTGGCTTATAGACCAGATGTGACAAATAAACTCGAATCTTCGATAGTTGAATCTGAAAATTTCTGCTTATATTCACTATGGCCTGTGCTGCCATCAAAACCCCATTTACCAATTAAAACTAAGTCATCCTTAGGTTCGTGAAGACTTTCAAACACAGCTTTCTGAGATTCAACAATGCGACTTGATGCATGGTCTAACAATGATTGCAAATTGATTCCAGCAGAAGATTCCGTCACGCGAATGTCAGTTGGATAGCAACGTTTTTTGGCAGCACTTTATGATAGGACGAAAAAACATTTGGTATTTTAGAATGAATCACTTCCCTTAATAATAAATATTGGTTTTTAGTAAGCTTAGCTTCATTAATAAATGAAACAACTTCATTCGTGCTAAATGGCAAAGAACTTTCTGATTGATTTGAACTGCTAAGTAGCGGAGTAGTCCATCTGTGATAAAACTGCTAATCTGCGACTTTTGGACCTCTTGCTGCAGTCTCCAAACTCCTTTCTGTATCGTGTTCCACTTGTAGATTAAAGGGATTCCTTTGCTCGTCGTTGTAGTTTCCACATACTTCTCCATCAGATACTTTAAGTATTCAAACTTCAGTCTCATTTAACCAGCTTTCGTATTTGGCCACTAGCTTAGCTTTTAAACTTCTAAATTGCTTCCAATATATGGCAAACCGTTTACAGAGATTCAAAAGCAGATTTCTCAAGCAATCAGTCTGGATCTTTTCAGCATCCAGTAAATTTAATTTTAATCTAATTTTGGTGGAGGCGAAAGCCCCCATTTATTCGGCTTAATACAAGCTATAACTTAAAATTAAACTTAAACTAAAACTTAAAACTAAGGCTGGTTATTCTGGTGAAGGAGAACCGATTTGAGGTAGGAAGTGGTGCGGTGGAAGTCAAAGACGCTAGGGTTTGAATTAATTTTTCGTAGCATGCGGGAGATTGGTTCGTTCGCGCCGTAGGTGGTGTGGTGGGTTGGGAGATAGAAGAGACGAGGGGTACGTAGATTACGAGGGTTAGTGTTGAGGAAAATAGAATTGTGAAGGGACGTGCATTCAACCTGACCTGAAAGAAGTCGATGAATGAAGAGAAAGTCGGCTGCATCTCTGCGTTCCTCAAGGGTGTTTAGGTTAATAAGGTTGAGACGGTTTTGATAGGGGGGCAGAGTAAAAGAATCATCCCAGGGCAAACCTCGAAGAGCGAATCGAAGAAAACGGCGCTGGATGCTTTCGATTCTCGAGATATGAACGCGATGATATGGGGACCATACTTGACTGGCGTACTCTAGGAGGGGACGAACAAAGGTAATATAGAGGGACCTGGTCACATATGGGTTGGTGAATTCTTTGGACCATCGTTTTACAAAACCTAGTGCAGAGTTGGCTTTAAGGATTATCCCATCCATATGCAAACGGAAGTTGAGCTCCCTATCACACAAAATGCCGAGGTCGCGAAGAGATTCAACGGAGGAGATAGGTTGGTTGTGGAGAAGGTAGAGTCGGGGAGGAGATTTGAGCCGCTTATGTGAAAAGGTGATGGATTGGCATTTGATGATATTAAGTTCCAAACAATTTTTGAGGCACCAGATCGAAAAACTATCAAGGTCTTGTTGAAGAAGGAAGGAGTCATGGGGAGAGGAAATGGTTTTGAAAAATTTGGTATCGTCGGCGTAAAGGGAGACGGACGAGTACTTGATGATCCTATCGAGATCATTTATGGTTAATATAAAGAGAAGGGGACCGAGATGGCTACCTTGAGGAACTCCAGAGGTGGCCAAAAATGGAGCGGAGTGGGCTGACCTAAAACGAACACTGTAAAAACGGTTTTCGAGGTAAGAGGATATCCATTTTAACAGTATGGGTTCAAAGCCGAGGCAGACAATTTGAAGAGTATTAATCAATGAGAGATTTTATCGAAGGCTTTGCTAAAATCGGTTGCAACTACATCGACTTCGTTGCCGTTCTCTAGGGCAGAGATGGCAAAGGATACGAATTCAACGAGATTTGTGGTGGTTGACCTACCCTTTAGGAAGCCGTGTTGTCTAGGGGAAATAAGTGATTTGCATTGGAAGCTTAGAGCTTCATACAAAATACTTTCGAGGAGTTTGGGTATATGGGAGAGTTTAGCGATTGGACGATAGTTTGTTATTTCGTTCTTTGATCCCTTTTTGTGGATTGGGGTTATAAAGGAGGTTTTCCAAACCTGAGGAAATTCTCCTTGTGAAAGGGATAGACGAAAGAGATCAGAAAGGGCAAGGGAAAGAGACGAAGAACATTTTTTAAGAAATATGGCAGGGAGGCCATCTGGACCGGATGTAAATTCATCATTGAGTTGGTGTAATTTATATTCGATATAGGAGGGGTCCAAGATGTGAGAGAGAAGTGGGCCGTTGGAGAAGTTCAGTAGGTAACGAAAATAGGATGGATCTGGTACAAAGGAGTCGTTGGTAAAGGATTGTTTAAAGAAGCTGGCAAATAGGTTGGCAATGGTGAGTGGATCGGTTGATGACTTGTTGTTGAAAGAGAGGGAAGGAGGGTAACCATCGGACTTTCTTTTGTAGTTAACAAATTGGTAAAAGGACTTAGGGTCATTTATAAGGTTGACTTGCGCATTGTTAAGGTAACGCTGGTAAAGGGAATCGTAAAGTTCGGTGAAATGAAGATAAGCACCAAGATAGTTGGAATAGTCGGACAAGGATCTGGTACGCAGGAAAACAGCCCATAACTTGTTTCTCTTGTTTCGTAAGGAACGAAGCTTGCGATTATACCAGGGTATAAGACGGGAAAACGGAACGTAAAGGCTGAAAGAATTAAATATTTCTTTATAAAAAATGGATAAGGCATCATTTACGCTTAGGTTGTGAAAGTTAAAGGGGGATCTGCTAAGATGGTCACAGATTTTGTGAAAGTTTGCTTTGTGAAAGTCGTAGGATGAGAGAGTTGTGGGAGGAGTGGACTGGAAAGAAGAGTTATGAAAAAATGAAAGTAGAAGGGAGGGGTGGTAGTTGTCGATTGTAGAGAGAGATAGGGGACAAAGTGAGACTGAGGAGTTAATTGAATCTGTTGTGAAAATAAGGTCCAATTGCCTGACAAATATAGTTGGATACACCACTGACTTGGCATAGACTTGAGTCTGTTAAGCGATCTAAGAAGAGACATTACTTAGCTGAGTTGGCATTTGAAGCGATGAAGAACGATTGATCGTCTGATGGAATCCACTGTAGCTGAGGAAGATTAAAGTCGCCGAAAACAAAGATATCGTCAGTAGAGTCAGACAGGTCAATTAAATAGTCGATCGCATCGACAACAAGTTGGTAAGATTCGGTAGGTTGAGCTGGCAGGATGTAGCAACATAAAACGTAAAGGGACTTGAAGGGGAGTGATATTTTTATAGCGACAAAGCCGACTTTAGAGGATGAAGAGATGGTAATGGGGGAAGAGTTAAGGCTGTTGTGGATCGCCAGTAGGACGCCTCGACAGGGGGAATCATCATGTGGGCGGGTAGGATCGTCGTCGCGAAAAACATTAAAAGTAGGGGGGAACAATTCCTGGTTCTTTATGTCGGGAATCAAATTGGTTTCAGTCAAGGCGTAAATATCAAAGGGAAGAGAATGTGATTGACGTAGGACAGCATTGGTTTTAGAGCGAAGACCTCTTACATTCTGGTAGTAAAATGTAAGAGGGATGTTGTGGGGTGGAGATGTATGGCGGGATGGTTTAAGTGCTGACGAGGAAGGCACGTTATGGACGAAAAAATTTATCGTGGTCAGCTCGGCTTCGCTGTAGGTATGAGACTCGTTTAGAGTGAACGTAGTGGCCGAAAGCAGCAAGGTCGTCTGCTACTTTCTGAGGGGACATGCTAAAAATCTCGTGGTACCTGACATAAAGGTTCCTGAGACTGATAGGGTCAGTAGGGAGGCCTTCCTGCTGGATGGATACCATGACGCTGGTTTTGGTCTTCCCTTCGTAGCAGACCGAGTCCGATTTGTCGTGTAGATAGGCGAGAAAGAGACGAATGTTTTCATATACCTTTCTCTCTCTAAGCCTAGAGAGTGCATAGCGACTTTCTGTAGTTCCATTGGTTTGCTGGGTTAGTTTAACTGTGGGGGGAAAAAGAGGATCAAGAATAGGGGCAGTGGAGGAGGGAGATGGAGATTCGTGGTTGGATATGGAGTTGGGCGCCGGATGAGATGTTGGGTTTAGGGTATGGGAGTTAATAAAATTAGGGTACTTAGCTCCAGTTTGTAGGTCGAAGTTAGGAAATGAGTTGTTTGCTGGGATCGGTGGCGTAGAAGATTGAGAAGGGATAATATGGGTGGTTGGGGTTAAGTTGAAAGAGACGCGTTGGCGCGGGGGCTTGGGTGAAACATTGGAAATTAGCGGATTAGAGGATTGGTGTGTAAGGGCTTTGTGTCGGATAAGTGAGGAGGGGGGGGCTAAAATCGGGGAACAAATTCGTTTTGAAGCTCCAGTTGGGATCGGGATTAGAGCTTCGTTTTTTATTAGCGTGCTTTTTAGTTGGAAGGGGGTTTGGGAGCGGTCTTTTTTTAAGCTTATCGTTACGTTTATTTTTAACATTTTGGTTGTCGTCGACACGTGGGTTTTCTTGTTAATCAGAGCATTTGGTGATACTTATCTTCCCAGGTTTAGTGGCCTTACCAGGGGAAGTGGGGCATAACCATGAATATTTGGTTGGGATGCTGATTTTGAAGCTGCAGGAACTATTGGAATCAGCAGGGGAAAAAGAATTCTCAAGGGATCCAAACACTTCCCGAAACCTTTCTGCTATTACGGCCCTATGACCTACGGCTGTACCACTGTGGAGCGGTTCAATAGTGGTCGTGAGTCAATCGAAGATGATGAACGCAGTGGCAGACCATCGACATCGAAAACCGACGAAAACATTGATGAAGTACAAGAAATGTTGGTCAATAACCGCAAATTAACCATCAGAGAGATAGCGGAATACTTGAACATTGCCTATGGATCCGTCCAAGACATTTAGGTTAATGATTTGGGTTTCCGTCGTGTAGTAGCAAAGTTGGTGCCAAAAGACCTCAATTTCATGCAAAAAAGAGACCGCGTTGACGTCGCAAAAGAGATGATTTGCGAGGCTGAACCCGATCCCAGACGAGACGTGGATTTATGAGTACGACACGCAATCCAGACATCAGGCAAGTGAATGGCGTTCAGCAAATGAGTCGAGACCAAAAAAACCACGTCGTTTCCAGCCAAAAATAAGGCAATGCTCACGGTTTTCATGGATTACAACGGTATAGTGCATCATGAATTTTGGCCAGAAGGCCAGGCAGTAAACAAAGAGTAATACGAGTATTTGGGCTTATGAGACGTTTGCGTGAAGCAATTCACCGAAACAGACCAGAATTGTGGGCAGAAAACTCGTGGATTTTGCACCATGATAACGCATCGTCGCACAGTGTCATCATTACTCGTATTCGTAATTTTTTGACGAAAAATGCAACAAATACCATCCAGCAGCCACCGAATTCACCTGATTTGGCTTCCTGGGACTTCTTTCTGTTCAATCGAGTTACGAGATACTTCGGGGAACGCGTTTCAGCAGCCGAGAGGAAGTAATGGAAAAATCGCAGGAAGCACTGATGGACATACCGAAAACCGAATTTAAAAAATGTTTCGAGGATTAGATCAAGCGCTGGCATAAGTGTGTTGCAGTCGATGGGGATTACTTTGAAGGGGACAATATACACCCTGAATGACTCGAACTGCAACCAACTTCAGACTGCAATAATTTCCTAACCGTTCATGACAGTGAGCTCAAATTTTGACAAATGACAGATAATTTTATTATTTGCAAGCTTTTTAAACGATTTGCGTCTCAGTTGTGTTGAAAAATTTTTATCCGCGATGGAATCCAAACGTGATAGTGTGATTGCTTTATATTTGGCTGGAAAACCACAAGTAGCTATCGTTGGAACCCTCCAGCACCTCAACGTGAATAAATAATTTGTGTCTCGAACCATAGCTCGTTACCGTGATACTGGCAGCGTTGTAAGACGCCATGGAGGTGGTCATAAAAAAACAGCAACATCGGCAGAAATGGCTCGAATGGCTGAAGGCTCGAATTGAGCGAAATCCGCGTCGAAGTGGAAGAAAAATGGCTCGTGAGCTCAACATATCGTTGGAACGGATGCAACACATACTGGAAAATGAGCTTGGGGTCAAGCCTTTAAAGTTCCAAAAAGCACACGATCTTACACTGCAACAGAAAAAAGTTTGAGTCGAAAAAGCGAAGGAGTTGCTACGCTTGGACGAAAGTGCTGAGTTGCCGAATTTGGGTTTTTCCGATGAGTCGCCATTTGTTATCGAGCAATATGTCAACAAACAAAATGACCGAGTTCACTTGCCAGAGAGGTCCTTCGAAAATTTACACCTTCGGACGGCCACCAGAAAGCAGGCAGCACCGATGGTGATGGTTTGGGCCGCCATAACCGCCGATGGTCGCTCTCCGCTCATATTTTTGGATCGTATACCGTGAAACTGTCTTAGAGCCAGTATTGGAGCCTTGGGCAAACAATCATTTTTGGCCGGAGACCGTGGATATTTCAACAAGACTAGGCACGTTTCAAAAAGCGCGCGTCAACCAAGATTGGTTAAAAAAACAATGCTCCACACTTCATTTTTTCGACACAATGGATTGCAAATTCTTCGGATGCAAATCCGTTGGATTTCTCTGTCTGGAGTATTTTGAAGGCGAAGGTTGGCACTAAAAAATACCAAAGTTTGGATCACCTCCAACAAGCACTTCGCCGGGAATGGGCCAAAATACCGCAGAGCCACTTGCGTGCAGCGTGCGATGCTTTCTTCGGCCGTCTTAAGACCATTATTCGCGCCAAAGGTGCACATATTGAAAACTACTGATACAATTTGAAAATTGATGTATTTTCCAACATTTCTTGCTTTGGCACAATAAAATTTATCAAAAAATAAAAAAATTATAGCATTTTAAAAAGTTATAGTTCGAATAAGTCACTCTGTAGATTTAGATAAATAAAGTTGTATTCCAAGTTTCTGAATACATTCCGGGAAATTTTTGAAGGTAGAATGTCGTCATCCGAGATGGAGATAATTTTTCGGCCAGTTTTTGGGTCGAAGACGGATTCTTCTGATCAGCAGATATCAAACACGTCTTCGGATGCATGACTTATATGTGAAGGCAATGCATAGCGTTCACTATATTTGGAAGTCCTTTTGCCTCCGCTATGGCCTGTTACTGACCACCGTCATTACATCGAATCTCGTAAAATTCTCTTTGTTAGCAACATTGCACCGCATTAATTTTACTTTCTACAAAATAGCTCCAGCAATTTCCTTTTGGTCAATTAGCCTTTTAATTGACTTCCTGCCAATATCCACTTAATCAATTGGTCTTTACGAATTTCGACCCCACTAAACCAAATCGCTTTGCTCTTCTCAACCAGAATGAACATTTTAACAATTTATGTCGCCTTAAATGCGAGAGAACCAGCGCTCACATAAATATGTCCTCGCCCAAATGATCTTTTTTACTTGCTAATATCCCACCATTTCGAGTCCTGTGAACATAAAGTACAGTCAAAAGCCGTCTCCTCCTTATGCTCAATTTGGAAAATTGCCCAAACAATTTAAGTCAAATAACGCGTCTCATTCATAAAAGCTAAATCGCCGCCACTTGGTTGAATGTACGGACGTCATAAACCGCGAACGAGTCACATGTGTTGCAGGATAGTTCAAAATCACCCTTGTTACCCTCCAAACCCGGGGCCAGTTCACCTTTTCCCCAGTCTATGTGCGCGGTTTGGTTCGATTTCACATTGAAATAATTGAAACATGAAATTTATCTTTTTGCCGGAATTTATTGACCTTAAAAGTGATCCGAGCATTAAGAGTCACATAACGAACATGCACGTCACCATTCGAATATCTCGCCACAGTAGCACACCAATTCGAATACACCGCATGTCTACCCTTCGAACAATCTGAAAAGGGGTTAACACACCCTCTTCTATGTGTGGCATTCTGAAACTGTATGAAGACACATTTGCCACAAATTTCACTTTCATCCCTTTGGCTTATTACCAACACCACGTTGTCGACTCTAGAGATTCTCGGGAAGAAGAACCGAAATCGAAACCGATACCGATACGGATACCGAGTTACGAGTAGCAACAGTAACAGCAATAGCAATAGCAACAGAAACAGAAACAGAAACAGAAATACACAGCAGATACTCGTAAGCCAGGGGAGACTCTATTCCGAAGGCGATGTGTGCAAACGAAGGAATGAGGATTAGGATATGCGCTGCCCTGGAGGACAATAAATTCTTGCATATAGCAGGCCCTAGCTCGTTTGGCTCATGGATTTGAACATCTCGGAATGATCTTAAAATCACGTCGTAAAAATGTCCAAGTTAAAGCTCATAAGTCGCAACTCACCTGATGGACGCATTTATGGGGTATGTCCTCCTCGTCATACTCCTCACTATGCCACTCACACTAGTTGGGGGTGCCACCTCATCCCCCATCATCCTGGTATAAATATTTATTTACATTCAAAGTTCGAACCCTTTCTACGTTACGGTTTTCATTTTTTTATGGTGCCGTTCCGATTCTTCAAGACGAATGTTAAAAAAAAAAAAAAAACAGCTTGCGCAGCCTAGTACGAGTAGTGGATGTTAGCAGGTCCTCTACAAGACACACTCTCTCTATCTCACATTGATGGGCGTGATAGAGGGCAATGCGAATGGGGGATTGAGTATGGAGTATGAAGGATAATATGCAGATGGATTCAATAACGCAAAGTGCTGTGGCAAGGACATCATTCAATAAAACCTATGCTTCTACGTTCGTCGAGTTATGTTCGACCATAAATATAACGGAAAATGAATAAAAATTGCTACTACTACAACTCCCGCAGTGGGGTTGGCACGGGCAAGAAACAAGAGTCGGAGGAGGTAAAGTAACTTGTAATATGGTAAATAGGAGGCAGCTTCAAGGATACGTGATCTGTTGCAAATTGGTATTGCGTGCGTTCAACATAAATGTTGAACATAATTCCGAAGCATGTCTTCGTCTTCGTCTTCGTCTTCTTCCTGTACGAATATTTCTTTCAAGCACTTTTGGATCTTCTTCTAGGTACATATTTGTGTGGATGGGTGGTGCTCTTTGGAATAGCATTTTGGATAGGAGGCAACAAGGTTACGCTTACGAAACGGACAACTGTGCCAAACAAGCAGCACGACAATCATTTCCACTTAAGTCCAAGTGATGTCGAACATTGTCGACAACAATATTCTCACAACTTTGGCTACTTAAAAGGATATGCAATTTGTTCGATTGTCACTTGTCCTTTTCGTCTTTGTAGCCATTGTAGTCGTTCGGAGCCGTTGTAGTCGTTGTAGACGTTGTAGACGTTGTCGTCATTGTTGGCAGTGTCAATGCTTGTTGTTGCTCGCAAATCACCGAAACATAGCTGAATGTCAAGAAAGTTTTCTTGTCCTGACAAGGGAAATTGCTAGATAATCGGAGATGCCTCGAACGGAGCTGGGGTAGTCTCTTAAACACGAAGGACATGTAAAATAATAGTCTAAAGTCGAAGGCATATGAAGTTGTCTTGAAGATCTCACAAAGGTTGGAGACTAATGGATGGTGTATCGGTAGAAGTCATAATTTTTTTTTTTTTGGAGCTGGAGTTGTCCATACTGTTTTGCGATAGTCAATTCTAGGAAACTGTAAGAAAAGTAGTTAGAATTGTTTTTTATTCGTCACTGTTGAACATTTACTAATGTCCACATCTTACTTCCAACAGACTGGATCTAAGTAAGTGGCTCCTGCCCAGTGAACGTTTCATGAAATCTTTCATTGCCATGACATGAAATCCAACAGAGCTTCAATCGTATACCTTTGGAAGAATGCATCAGCCGGACACTATTTTCAGCAGACTATCTTATTGTTGGCCTAGGTATCTAAATGCGTGAATGTCCTGGGTCGCTGGTTTAACCAACTAGCCATCGATAACGAGTGACTAAAAGTAAGTTGAACGAACAGTGCTTTTGGGAAGTTCTAGACTGCTGCGATTGTGAGTAATATCCTGCCAGAAGAAGTTGATGTCATCTGGTTTTCTATCATCGATAGAGGAGTGTTCAGTACTTAGTGCACCATAAAACCAAACGTGTACATATTCACATATTTTATTTGTTTGCTAATTTCTTTTGCTCTCACTTTATTTTTGTTTGTACTAAATTTTGCTTCATACCACTTCAAAGCGATAAAAAATGTAAATTGTGGTCTCTTCTAATTGGACCGTCAACTGGAGCAGTCGTTTGGTAAATTTTGATTCATATTACACACTAATAAATTATAAAATTAAACATTTGACGTATACATTTAATCTTACTGATATGTATTTGGTCTAAGGAAAACAAACACAACCTTTCGTGGATATGATTTATTACAGAATGCTCGAGTATTGTACAAGTAAATACATTCTAAGTATGAACTAGTGATAACAGTGCATAGTTTATGCAAATAACATATAGTGTACATGAGATGTAACAATGTAATAAATGATACACTAAGCATACCCATAATAAAATATACATAATAAGCAAATACATAACATCACTTCCCTTTTAAATAATTGTTTTAAATAAAATCGTGTTAAATTAAATTCATTAAGTTATAGTTCTAGAAATTCAAATGTCTGGTTTTATTATAACATTGGGTCTACAAGTAAGTTTCCAGCGGTTTTTTTTCCAAAATTTGAAGTTTTATTATGAAAACATAGTTACAATGCTTTATTCAAAGTATCGTCCATCGGAAGCTACAACTTTTCCCCATCTTTCTGGCAATTTATGAATTCCGGACCAAAAAAAATTCTCGTCTTTCGAGCCCAAGAACGTATCGAGCCAATTTTTGATTTCCTCTACTGAGCTGAAGCGTATTCCCAAAAGAGCGTTCTGCATCGAACGAAACAAGTGGTAGTCAGATGGTGCCAAGTCTGGACTGTAAGGCGGGTGAGGCAGAATTTCCCATCCACTATTTTCCAAATAGTTTTTCACCGAAACCGCAACATGTGGCCGAGCGTTGTCGTGATGAAAAATGACGGACTCATGCCTGGTCTCATATTTTGGCCGTTTTTCTTTTAATGCCCGCTTCAAACGAATTAGTTGGGTTCGATATAATGGTCCTTTGATGGTTTCACCACTCGGAAGCAGTTCGTAGTATACGACACCCTTTTGATCCCACCATATGCAGAGCATGACCTTATTCATGTGAATATTTCGTTTCGGCGTCGATTGGGCGGGCTCGCCGGGCTTTATATACGATTTTCTGCGTTTAGAATTATCATAATAAATCCATTTCTCATCACCAGTGACAATACGATGCAAACATGATTTATTTTTATACCGCTGCAGTAACATTTCGGACATGCAAAGTCGCCGTTCGACGTCTCTTGGCTTCAATTCGTACGGCATCCAGTTTCCAACCTTTTGAATGAATCCCAGTGCTTTTAGGCGCAGGGAAACGGATTGTTGCGTGACGCCCAATGATGCAGCAAGTTCTTCTTGAATCTGACACGGATACTCATCCAGTAAAGCGTCCAATTCCTCGTTTTCAAAACTTATCGCCTTTCCGGGGCAATCTTTGTCTTCAACTCCAAAATCACCACTTTCGAACCGTTTGAACCACTCGCGGCACGTCGATTCACCAATACATTCCGCCCCATAAGTTTCCGAAAGCAAACGATAGGCCTCAGCCGCACTTTTCTTCATATTAAAGAATAAAAGCAGCGCTTCCCGCAAATGACGTTTATTTGGCTGGAAACTTGCCATCATTTTGCTCGATAAAATATACTACACCGATAGAACTGCTCAAATATAACGCTGCAAAGTTGTTGACAGATACAAAACCTACAAATAAAACACATGGGGTCTGACATTTCTGCCCGGGATCCACTGGTGGCGCCATCTCTGAAAAACGCTGGAAACTTACTTGTAGACCCAATATATACATGTGTTCCAACTAAGACTTTCGGGAACTTTCCAATAAACTATCCTTTTATCGTTTGACTCTGATTAACTACATCTTGTGCGTATCATTCAATTATTTGGTGATCAAAAACTTCAAAAATGAATGTTTTAAAAACTAAACGCGGTCATATTAAAGGATGCATTACACGCACTTTGGCGTTCTCAGAAACAATCACTCCACTTTTTATGTTGCAAATTCGGTTCCAAAAATTGTCTGAATCTTGGTCTGAGTTTATCCACCTCCAAGACAAACTCTATGAATTCGCCGACGATGAAGAATTCGTAGATTCTGAGTCTGAATTTGCAGAGTAGGAAACCAAATACTTTCAAGCGCATTCCGTTCTAGATAGCGCCATTCGCAAACAAACGGTTTCGGATTCGAGTAACCAATCGGTCGATGAAAAGTTGGCTTTGCAGCAAGCCTCATTTTTGAGAGTTTTAGAAGCATCAAAGGCACCTAAAGCGGAACAGTTACCGAAGATTTCCATTCCCATATTCTCTGGAGATTACAAAGACTGGCCGGCTTTTAAAGATCTGTTCACGGGAACAATTGACGAAAATCCTTCGATTACTGCAACGCAAAAGTTCCAGTATCTCAAATCTTTTCTGGGTGCTGGATGCTGCCAATTTAATCAAACATATTACGTGCTCCGAAGATAATTACATCGAAGCATGGGATAAATTAGAGTCGCGCTACGATAAACCTCATCTCATTATTCAGTCATTTGTTCAAACATTTTTATCTTTACCATCAACTACGTCATCAAACATTTACATGCTTCGGAAGCTCACTGATGGTGCTGATGAAGTTATAAGGGGTTTAAAAGCATCAAGAGGAAATTCAAGAGATCCCTGGTTGACGACACAAAACAAGCATGGGCAGAAGTCGCAGGCTCTCGTGATGACTGCTGTTCTATCGATGAATTCCTTGACTTTTTACAGGTTCGTTGCAGTTGTCTTGAATCAACTTATGCAATGAACTGTTCTGCCAAAACATCAAATAAAAACAAAAATACTATCCGCGCAGACGTAGTCGAAACCAAAACAGCATGTCCAAAATGCAAACAAGATCATTTGCTTCCGTACTGCAAAGCTTTTAATGTTCTAAGTGTCGACGTACGACGTGATTTGGTCAAGGACAAATCACTTTGTTTCAACTGTCTTCGGCATGGACATACATCAAATAAATGTAGTTCAAACTATCGTTGTAGAATTTGCAATTCGAGACATCACTCGCTTGTACATGCTGCCAATCCTCGTCAATCTCAATCTCATTTCTCGAATTCAACAAAATCGAATCAAACTCTATCGAATCAATGTCAATCGTCGCCATTGTCATCGCCCCATTGCTCTACAAATCCTCCGGCTATAAACAACAATTCACTCAAGTCTACTCATCGTGCTTTCACTCTATTGCCAACTGCTCTGGTAAAGGTTCGAGATAAACAAGGATTGTATCAACAAATTCGTGCACTCTTAGATACAGGATCTCAAGTCTCCTTTATAACCGAATGAGCAGTTCAGCGTCTAGGATTACATTGAAAACTTTCTCGGTTACCTGTGATAGGAATCGCATCCACTTCTGCAGGTGTTACGAGTACTAATGGTTTGGTAACCCTAAACTTGTGTTCGCTGCATTCTGCGAATAGCCTCCAAATCGATTGCCATGTTGTTTCAAAGCTGACTTCTTTACTACCACCTTTTTCCGTGTCAAATTTCAAATTTAAGTCCCTCCTTTCGCTGGAACTGGCTGATCCCAACTTCGCCGAACCGGGTCCAATCGACGTTTTAATTGGGGCAGATAAGGTCTTCAATATTATTAGCGGACCTGCGACACCATCAACACATGTCGTTCCATGTTCTATACCAACAATTTTCGGATGGGTAATAGCAGGTAGTATGCAACAAGTTGCATTAATTGACGACACCTCAGCAGTAAAAACATTTTGTGCACAATTAGATCATTCTCAAGAATTTGATTTGGAACGATTTTGGCGTTTGGAGGAAGTTCACAATGAACCCTTCCTTTCAGTGGAAGAACAACGCGCTGAGGAACACTTTGCATCCACATTTAGTCGTCAGATAGATGGTAGATACATGGTAGAGCTACCATTTAAACAAAATTCTAATCTCAACTTTGGAGATTCACTTAGCATTGCTCTCAATCGTCTTAAATCCCTAGAACGGGAATTTCTCTCAAACCCTGACCTAAAAAACCAATACACTCGTTTCATAAACGAATACATGGATTTAGGTCACATGGAGAAGGTTCCAGAAAATGAAATAAACATGGACTTCAATGCTTGTTACTACTTGCCCCATCATGCGATTTTTAAAAATGATTCTACGTCAACCAAGGTAAGAGTAGTATTCGATGGATCCGCAAAATCTCACAGCAATTCTTCGTCACTCAATGAAGAACTTCTCGTTGGTCCGACGATTCAACGAGATATTTTTTCCATATTTCTACGATCTCGTCTTCATCGATATACTATTTCAGGAGACATAGAAAAAATGTATCGCCAAATATGGATGACAGCAAAACACACAAATTTTCAGCGCATCGTATGGCGTAAAACGCCAGAAGAGCCAGTGCAGCATCTTCGGTTATTAACAGTAACATATGGCACTTCAGCTGCTCCTTCTTATCCTAAAACAACATGCTGAGGAAAGTAGAGAAAAGCATCCTGTAGCTTCTCAAATTCTCATCGAGGATTTCTATGTTGACGACGTGTTTACTGGAGCTGATAGTGTTGAAGAAGTCATCGACCTTCAAAATGAACTCGTCAACCTATTGAAATCAGTAGGTTTCAACCTCCGTAAATGGACTACCAACTGCTGGCCTCTCGTCCTCATATTGCCCCAGGATCAGATGGAAATTTCACTTATTGAATTTGAGGACTCTAATGTCGTTAAGGTGCTCGGATTGCAATGGTACCCATCAAAGGATAGTTTTTCTTATAAGGTTACCTTTCCTGAGTCAGCTGTGTGCACAAAACGTCGAATTTTCTCAGAGGCTTCGAAGATATTTGACCCTTTGGGTTTCCTGTCTCCTGTCATAATCGGAATTAAAATATTCTTCCAAGACCTCTGGCGGCAAAAGGTAAATTGGGACGATGAGGTCTCACAAGAACTCTCGCATCGTTGGACTTCTATTCGCGATGAACTCCTCGAATACTATGGACAAACAAACACAATTGGGAGTTACATGCATTTTGCAATGCATCTTTGAACGCTTATGCAGCAGTTGTATATTGTCGAAGCCTCAATGTAGACGGAACGATTTCTATATCGCTAGTAGCAGCCAAAAGCAGGGTAGCACCCATAAAAGTTTTATCGCTACCGAGGCTCGAGCTTTGCGGAGCTCTCCTTTTAACCCGACTAGTTAATAAAATTAAATTCTCATTACAGGCTGATGAATTGAAGATTTTCGTATGGACAGACTCATCAATCATGTTACATTGGTTATCCTCGCCCCCAAAAAAATAGTCTGTTTTCATTGGAAACCGAACTTCCGAAATATTGTCGTCAATTTCTCTCAAATCCTGGAATCATGTTCGCTCTGGATCCAATCCCGCAGATATTGCAACGCGTGGAATTCCACCATCTCTTTTCGCTTCCACTGATATGTGGTGGAATGGTCCGTTGTGGCTCAGTACTGGCTCCAGCAATTGGCCAGTATCACAATATTGCATTAAAAACATTCCTATTGATCAATTGGAGGAACGTAAAACAGCCAAATTTCAGGTAATCGTATCTAATGTAAATTCAACTAACATTTTTGATAACATAATTCACAATTCTTCAAATTGGATGAAATCTGTGCGTTGCCGTAGCATATGTTCTTCGATTTTTGTCAAACTGTCGCACTTCAAACATTTGTAATACACAATCTTTATCCGTTCGGGAAATCGAAAATGCGAAAACTCATCTTATCAAAAGTGCTCAGTGTTCGTTATTTTCATTTGAGGTAGACGTACTTCAAAACCGGAAGCATCTACCCTCGCGAAACAAACTTAGTGCTTTAGCTCCGTTTCTTGATCAAATGAACGTGCTTCGGGTCGGTGGACGCTTAGAACAATCGGAACTTTCCTACGATGAGAAGCATCCAATTATTCTATGCAAATCTCATCCCATCACTAAACTTATTATAATTTATATACATTACTTGCATGCCGGTGTAACATTAAAATGATGACATTAATAAAACAGAATTTTTACATACTCGGGTGTCGAAATCTCGCTCGCAAAATAGTTCATGATTGTGTCGTGTGCTTTCGACAGCGTCGGACTCATTCCAGCCAATTGATGGGAAATCTTCCCAAAGAAAGAGTGCGATATGCTCGTCCCTTCAGTAAGGTTGGGTGTGATTATGCTGGTCCGATTACGCTTCGACTAGTCAAGGAACGAAATCCAAGATTTGTGAAGGCATACATCGCTCTCTTCGTTTGTTTCATCACGAAAGGTTTCCACATAGAGTTGGTAGGCGATCTATCAACAGAAGCGTTTCTCATGGCATTAGTTCGGTTCGTGTCACGTCGCGGAAAGCCATCGGAGATATGGTCTGATAACGCAACAAATTTCCACGGTGCAAAAAGGTTACTCGGCGAAATGTATGATCTTCTTTGCAAACAACAACATCACAACATCATCATTAGCCATTTATCTAAGGACAAAATCGAATGGAAATTTATACCACCTGCGGCGCCACATTTTAGTGGCCTCTGGGAGGCGGGTATAAAATCTATTAAAATACATTTGAAACGAGTCATCGGTGAGAACAGACTCACGTACGAAGAGATGTATACTCTTCTTTCCAAAATAGAGTGTCTGCTCAACTCAAGGCCTATGTGGCAAACATCCGATTTTGAACCGACTGCACTAACTCCATCTCACTTTATGATTGGAGAGTCTTACTGTGCAGTTTCAACACCTGATTTTACAAATTCATCCTTTTCAATTCACACTAACTGGTCTCTTTTACAGAGTTTAATGCAAGGTTTTTGGAAGCGATGGCACTGCGAATATTTGACATCGTTGCAGGATCGTCCTAAATGACAAAAACAGCATCAGAACCTGAAGATTGATGATATAGTACTCATTCACGAACTCAATCTACCACCTTCTTTGGACGAATCACCAACGCTCACCTTGGGAAAGATGGCAGATGTCGAGTTGTTACAGTGAAAACCCAACACGGCAGTTATGTTCGACCGGTTGTAAAGATTGCCCCTTTGCCTATTACTGAAAGACCGGAGTCTTTCAGAGGGGCTGAATGTTCAGTACTTAGCGCACCATAAAACCAAACGTTTACATATTCACATATTTTATTTGTTTGCTAATTTCTTTTGCTCTCACTTTATTTTTGTTTGTACTAAATTTTGCTTCATACCGCTTCAAAGCGATCAAAAATATAAATTGTGGTCTCTTCTAATTGGACCGTCAACTGGAGCAGTCGTTTGGTAAATTTTGATTCATATTACACACTAATAAATTATAAAATTAAACATTTGACGTATACATTTAATCTTACTGATATGTACTCGTAAAATTAAATTCTCATTACAGGCTGATGAATTGAAGATTTTCGTATGGACAGACTCATCAATCATGTTACATTGGTTATCCTCGCCCCCAAAAAAATAGTCTGTTTTCATTGGAAACCGAACTTCCGAAATATTGTCGTCAATTTCTCTCAAATCCTGGAATCATGTTCGCTCTGGATCCAATCCCGCAGATATTGCAACGCGTGGAATTCCACCATCTCTTTTCGCTTCCACTGATATGTGGTGGAATGGTCCGTTGTGGCTCAGTACTGGCTCCAGCAATTGGCCAGTATCACAATATTGCATTAAAAACATTCCTATTGATCAATTGGAGGAACGTAAAACAGCCAAATTTCAGGTACTCGTATCTAATGTGAATTCAACTAACATTTTTGATAACATAATTCACAATTCTTCAAATTGGATGAAATCTGTGCGTTGCCGTAGCATATGTTCTTCGATTTTTGTCAAACTGTCGCACTTCAAACATTTGTAATAAACAATCTTTATCCGTTCGGGAAATCGAAAATGCGAAAACTCATCTTATCAAAAGTTCTCAGTGTTCGTTATTTTCATTTGAAATAGACGTACTTCAAAACCGGAAGCATCTACCCTCGCGAAACAAACTTAGTGCTTTAGCTCCGTTTCTTGATCAAATGAACGTGCTTCGGGTCGGTGGACGCTTAGAACAATCGGAACTTTCCTACGGTGAGAAGCATCCAATTATTCTATGCAAATCTCATCCCATCACTAAACTTATTATAATTTATATACATTACTTGCATGCCGGTGTAACATTAAAATGATGACATTAATAAAACAGAATTTTTAAATACTCGGGTGTCGAAATCTCACTCGCAAAATAGTTCATGATTGTGTCGTGTGCTTTCGACAGCGTCGGACTCATTCCAGCCAATTGATGGGAAATCTTCCCAAAGAAAGAGTGCGATATGCTCGTCCCTTCAGTAAGGTTGGGTGTGATTATGCTGGTCCGATTACGCTTCGACCAGTCAAGGGACGAAATCCAAGATTTGTGAAGGCATACATCGCTCTCTTCGTTTGTTTCATCACGAAAGGTGTCCACAGAGAGTTGGTAGGCGATCTATCAACAGAAGCGTTTCTCATGGCATTAGTTCGGTTCGTGTCACGTCGCGGAAAGCCATCGGAGATATGGTCTGATAACGCAACAAATTTCCACGGTGCAAAAAGGTTACTCGGCGAAATGTATGATCTTCTTGGCAAACAACAACATCACAACATCATCATTAACCATTTATCTAAGGACAAAATCGAATGGAAATTTATACCACCTGCGGCGCCACATTTTGGTGGCCTCTGGGAGGCGGGTATAAAATCTATTAAAATACATTTGAAACGAGTCATCGGTGAGAACAGACTTACGTACGAAGAGATGTATACTCTTCTTTCCAAAATAGAGTGTCTGCTCAATTCAAGGCCTATGTGGCAAACATCCGATTTTGAACCGACTGCACTAACTCCATCTCACTTTATGATTGGAGAGTCTTACTGTGCAGTTTCAACACCTGATTTTACAAATTCATCCTTTTCAATTCACACTAACTGGTCTCTTTTACAGAGTTTAATGCAAGGTTTTTGGAAGCGATGGCACTGCGAATATTTGACATCGTTGCAGGATCGTCCTAAATGACAAAAACAGCATCAGAACCTGAAGATTGATGATATAGTACTCATTCACGAACCCAATCTACCTTCTAAATGGGTTCTTGGACGAATCACCAACGCTCACCTTGGGAAAGATGGCAGATGTCGAGTTGTTACAGTGAAAACCCAACACGGCAGTTATGTTCGACCGGTTGTGAAGATTGCCCCTTTGCCTATTACTGAAAGACCGGAGTCTTGAATGTTCAGTACTTAGCGCACCATAAAACCAAACGTGTACATATTCACATATTTTATTTGTTTGCTAATTTCTTTTGCTCTCACTTTATTTTTGTTTGTACTAAATTTTGCTTCATACCACTTCAAAGCGATAAAAAATGTAAATTGTGGTCTCTTCTAATTGGACCGTCAACTGGAGCAGTCGTTTGGTTAATTTTGATTCATATTACACACTAATAAATTATAAAATTAAACATTTGACGTATACATTTAATCTTACTGATATGTATTTGGTCTAAGGAAAACTAAGAAACTTAGTAAGACAAACACAACCTTTCGTGGATATGATTTATTACAGAATGCTCGAGTATTGTGCAAGTAAATACATTCTAAGTATGAACTAGTGATAACAGTGAATAGTTTATGCAAATAACATATAGTGTACATGAGATGTAACAATCTAATAAATGATACACTAAGCATACCCATAATAAAATATACATAATAAGCAAATACATAACATCACTTCCCTTTTAAATAATTGTTTTAAATAAAATCGTGTTAAATTAAATTCATTAAGTTATAGTTCTACGAAATTCAAATGTCTGGTTTTATTATAATATAAATTCATATCTAACTTAGTTAAATTTTTCATATGATAATCTAATTGGTGGAAGTCGAGCTCTTTCTGTTCTTCTTGGCATGAGTTCTGTATGTTTATGGTTTTCAACTACAGGCTCTGGTGTATCAGTTTTTGTTTCCAAATTAATTTTTGAATTATCGTCTTGTTGTTTGTCGTATAATACAGGAGGATAAGAAGGCATACTTGTTGGGGTTTTACAAGTTGTTGACTCAGGAGTTTGAATAACTTGTTTTTCTAAGCACGGACGCATTTGATGTTGATGAGCGATTCGGATGTTATTTTCATACTTCAAAAGATATCGATTCCCGCTTATACCTTGAAGAACTGTAGCTTTTCCCCATGTTTTTGAAATTCGCAACCACACCTTCTCTCCAATAGTGTAAATAAATTTTTTGCAAGATGATCTGTCCATATTCTTGGTTTCAGGATTAGTATTTTGTCCAAATGTTGTTTGAATTTGACGCAAAATTGTTCGTGGCGTGGACTTAAAAATTTACTCAGTTGGACACTTTCCTGTTGAAGGACATGGCGAATTTCTGTAAAGGAATAACAATTCAGAAATGGTAGATTCTACTTCATGTTGTGAATACTGTTTTCCCTCAACAAATTTCTTTTTAAAATTTTTTTTCACCACCTGTACTAATCTTTCAGCTAAGCCATTCGCTTCTGGATAATATGGAGGACTTCTGAGAGCTTCTATTCCTCTGCTTCTCAAGAACCGAATAAAACGATCCGATGTAAATGGTGGACCGTTATCAGAAACTAGTTGCTCTGGTAATCCAAATATTGAGAACAACCGGTTTAGCTTCAAAATAACAGCATCAGCTGTGGTAGAGGTCATATAATTGACATCTATCCATTTGGATGTAGCATCGACGACCAATAAAAATGTTTTTCCAATGAAGAAAAAAAAAATCGATATGTATTCGAACCCAAGCTTTTTCTAATTTTGGCCAACCTAAAAAAGACTTTTCGTGGTTGTTGGCGTTCCTTTCTGTTTGGCAAGGGGTACATTCTGTGCATATTTCTGAGATGTCCTCATCAATTTTGAGCCACCAGCAGATTGATCTAGCTAAAAGTTTCATTTTGACAATTCCAGGGTGCTCTTGATGTAACAGCTGTAAAATTTCAGAACGTAGAGACGTTGGAACAAGGAGTCGAATTCCATATATAATACATTCATGTTCGACTGATAATGAATATCTTCGAATAAAGTATGGTTTTAAAATGTGATCTTTTATATAATCTGGCCAACCTTTCCTTACTAATTCTAACACCTTGCACAAAACCGGATCTCTCTTCGTATGGTACGCGATATCTTCATACGATAAGGGTACATGTTCATTCTGATTAAATGAATTAATTAGTTGCTCTGTCATTTCATTTGTCCGACTTTTTTTCAGTGGCAGTCGCGACATAGCATCTGGA
Source organism: Volucella zonaria (assembly GCA_963966105.1). NCBI lineage: Eukaryota > Metazoa > Arthropoda > Insecta > Diptera > Syrphidae > Volucella > Volucella zonaria. The sequence continues at coordinate 179,636,270 of OZ014531.1, read as the reverse complement.
CCTGACATTTCCTGACCTTTCATATACCTTATCTCATAGTCAAAACCCGACAATAATAAGGACCATCTCTGAAGGCGACTGTTATTCCTTTTCTGACATCAACGATTATTTTCAACGGCTGATGATCTGTGTAAAGGATAAACTTTTTTCCAACCAAATATTTGTGAAATTTGCGTATCCCAAAAATGATAGCAAGTGCTTCTTTTTGAGAGTAGTTTTTCTCCGCTGAATTTAAAGTTGCCGACGCAAAAACTATAGGACATTCTTTGCCTTCTCTTATTTGACTAAGTACAGCCCCTATACCTTCCTTACTAGCATCACAAGATAGAATTAGCTGCTCAGAAGGATTGTAATGTTGCAAAAGTGTTTCTTCGCTCAGAACTTCTTTACTTTTTGTGAAAGCATCCTGACAAGAAGAATCCCAGACAAAAGCTGTTCCACAGCTCGTGATCTTATACAGTGGCGCTAACAAGGACAACTGCATTGGAACGAATTTTCTATAATAATTTAGAAGTCCTAAATATGACTTAAGTTGGATGATATTTTCAGGAACTGGTGCATTCCTAATGGCTTCTATTTTACTTGGACTTGGCTTTATACCCACCTTCGTAATTAAATGACCTAGGTATTCAACTTCCGTTTTGAAAAATTGGCATTTGTTAAAATTGATTTTGACATTATATTTCTCAAAGGCTGATAGGACACGGTTCAAATTACGAACACATTCTTCGAAAGTGCTTCCCTTAATAAAAACATCAGCGATATAGCATAGCGAATCGGTCCCTCTTAAAATTTCATCCATTGTCTTTTGAAAAATACATAGTGCACTGTTCAGGCCATATGTTAACCTATTAAATCGCATTAAGCCTAGATGGGTATTTACTGCTGCTGAAACGCTCCAGTAAGATCAAGAACGCAGAATACTGCGCCTTTCTCCAAAGATGCTAACATATCATCCACATTTGGAATTGGATAATGTTCCATATCAGTGACTTTGTTCAAAGAAACCTTAAAATCTGCACACAGACGTATATCCCCGTTCTTTTTGACTACAACAACAAGTGGACTGGCCCATTTGCTGAACTTTACTGGGGTGAGTATACCATTTACCTGAAGACGACGAAGCTCACATTCTACTTTGTTCCGAAGGGAATAAGGAACTGGATATGCTTTACAAAAAATTGGCAATGCATTTTCCTTCAGTGCTACTAATGCTGTGTAACCTTTAATTATACTAGACTCTTTTGAAAATACTGACGAATACGTACTTCGTAAATTTTCTACGACTTTATCAACTAAGACCGATAACTGTTCTATAAGATTTACTTGTGTTGATGGCTGACTAAAAAAATCTCTCCAACTAGGAAAAAAGACGTCTAACCATTTCCTTCCGATTAAAGTTACAAATGACCGTTGACTTTCTATTACCACCAGATCCAAAACTTTTGACATTTTTCCCAACATGACTCTAACGGTTTTCTTTCCAAGAATTTTTAGATTCTCTCCTGTCACAGAACTCAATTTTCCTATAAATTTCTTTAAATCACTTTTATCAAAATTTGTCTCAAATATGTGACTTGACATGACTGTAGCACAAGCTCCTGTGTCGATTTCCACCTCAAAAGAACGACCATCTATCCTAATTCTCAACAACAAGGAACTTGTTTTGCTGACCCTTAAGCTCTCCACACTAGGTGCAATTGTTGTATCAGAAATAATTGGAACTTGCTTACCAGGTTGACTGTCAATCGTATTAATGTAGTCAAGTGTGTCTTCTGTATACTCCTTAGACGATTCCGTAATATCTTCGACTTTCTTCACATTTCTTGAAGTTTTCCCTTTATAAGACTCTTTTTTCGAGGACTTTCGAAGTATGTCCCTTTTTATTGCATGTGTAACATATCCACTCTTGTGCAGGGCAAGTTTTCGGGTTGTGTTGACGCCCACATCTATAACATGATGAAGACTTGGATTTTCTATTGTGGAAGTTAGAATTGAAGTGAGATTTTTCAAAATTTTTATTAGAACGATACTTAGCTTTCTTCTCAAATGATTTGACTGCAGAAACGGTGTCATCACTGTGCATTGCCTTCATTCCTGTCAAGGCAACTTCCATGCTTATAGCCTTTGTACATGCTGTTTCAAATGTAATGTCCTCCTCCGAGAGCAATCGCTTTTGTATATTTTCATTATATAATCCGCAAATAAGTCGATCACGTAAAGCCTCTGATAAAAAATGTCCAAACTCACATGGTCTGGCTAACTATTTCAACTGATTCACATATTCACTAATGGTTTCTGTTGCTTTCTGATCTCTTTTATTAAATTTAAATCTTTCTAAAATCACTGTACGTTTCGGGTTGAAATAATTTTGCAAGAATATTTTACATGCTTGGAAAGTTTTCTCCATAGGTGAACTAGGCATGCATAAATTTTTCAAAACACTATAAGTCTCGCCACCAATTAATATTACAGGCAACGGCAATTTTTTGTCATCTTGAATTACATTGACTACGAATAGTTGTTCTAATCGCTCGCAATAGGTGTTGAAATCGTTCTTTGATTGATCGAACGGTTCAATATTTCCTATCAGTGCCATGATGCGTGTATCCACCGTAAATTGACTACGACTGTTCTTAATATGTATAATGACGGATTATGACTGTGGTTGGATTTAAAAAAAAAAATCGAAAAAAACTCGTTCAACTTTTTTTTTTTTTTATGAGTTCTTTCCGCTCGTCGCCAAATGATATGTATTTGGTCTAAGGAAAACTAAGAAACTTAGTAAGACAAACACAACCTTTCGTGGATATGATTTATTACAGAATGCTCGAGTATTGTGCAAGTAAATACATTCTAAGTATGAACTAGTGATAACAGTGCATAGTTTATGCAAATAACATATAGTGTACATGAGATGTAACAATGTAATAAATGATACACTAAGCATACCCATAATAAATTATACATAATAAGCAAATACATAACACGTACAAAAACACAAACAAATAAAAACATTTACTTAAAAACAAGGAAGATAGGATAATCAATAGTTGTAAGTGCCAACGATGTGCCCTCACTTTGTCTGTGATAAAAGAATGAAAAGGGCATCTTCCATGCCCTCGAGCTCGAGGATCCTGCATGGAATCAAGAACGATATCGGCGCAACGTTGGCTGACGCCGTCTGAGCCACTCATATCCTACAAAGAACTTCCTTGCAATGGCTTAAGACAGATCGTCAGGGCTTCCGACCGTTTTCGGCTTACGTTTACGATTTGGTTAGCTATTCATACCACCAATGTATGTTTATATGAAAGACCCTTACAACGACAGTGGCTTTCAGGTTGGTTTTTTGTAGCATGGATTACATTTTTGGTTTACACCTATATAGTCTATTGGAAGACGGTTAAAGAAGTGTCTAATTCAGCTCATTGCACTTTTGTTTCTTAAAAACTTCTAATAGTCAAAGTTTTTATGGCAGAGACCTTGTGGAGGAGATCCCTATACCTGACTCCTTACAAAACTGTCAAGGTTGATTGTTGATTCCCGTGTTATCTGCGTCTAAGTGACTCCGTTCTGATAATTGGGACGTCTATATTCAGACAAAGAAGAACAAAGAGTGACAATGAGTTTTTCAAAAACCACATGGTGATGGCTGATGACAGATGATGCTGATGACAGCTGACAAGTTAGCTCTGTTGGTTTACTCATCCACAGCAGTTCCCCTCTTGATTGATTACTCATAGGTGTACCTTCCTTCAACTACAAGACGCTCAGGTGGAACCCGGTTTCGGACTGGACGTCGCGGAATCTCACTTCGAGCGCCTTGGTCTGCTTGTTCTGTATCGCAAGGTTGAGTTGGATTAGCCTGCTGTTCTTGACCTTCAGGATTTTCGCATGAACCTGACGACTCCCTTGAACGTTGATTGAATATATTTGGAGTATACTATATGATCCTGTATCCTCTAGTCCACAGTGCCTGTCCATTTACTACCAAAATGTTAGAGGTTTGCGCTCTAAAATCTCCGTCGTATATCTCAATTCTCAAAAGTTCTCCTATGACCTAATTGCTCTTACTAAAACAAATCTAATTCCGGACATTAATAACCTTGAGCTGTTTCCTCCAAATTTCAACGTTCTTCGAAAAGATGGATTTGAAAGAGCTGATAATCTCTATGGCCGAGGTGTTTTACTAGCAATCCGGAACTTTTTCCAAGCAACTCCTGTTGATATTCCCCACACTGACAACTTTGAGTTAGTATGTGTCAACATTACGCTCCCCAAACGCTGTCTTCACGTACTTTGTTGCTACATTCACAAATCCCAACCAATTGAGTCTTATCAACCTGTAGTTCACGCAGTGGATTTTTTGACTGATAATGCACAACCTGAAGACTGTATTATTCTAGTAGGGGATTTCAACCTCCCTCAACTTAAATGGGGGCCTTCCGGCCTTCATTCCGTCTCTCTTAATTCGTCCACAGAAATAGAAATTTTGATGGTGGACTGCCTAACCAACTCAAGTCTATATCAGATCAGTGGAATACCTAACACAATGAACAGACAACTCGACCTTGTCTTCACATCCGATTCAGATAACTGTGTCGTTTATAGGAGGGATCATCTTCTTTCTACCCTAGACTGCCTTCATCCCCCCTTGTCAATTATATACTCATATGAAAATGGCAACACAAGTGTCGATGCGGAAAATTCATTTTCATTTAACTTCCGAAGAACCGACTTTAACAAACTTAAAAACCTCATCAGCAACATTAATTTTGATTTTATTGCTGAGACGACTAATATTGATCTTGCCCTATCAACGTTCTATTCGTTAATTTTCTCCTGCTTTGTCCAATGTGTTCCATATACCTTCCGAAAGGACTGCATGTCAGCTCCTCCCCGGTACAACAAGGAGTTGCGCTCTCTCCGTAATTACAGAAACAAGTTGTGGCATAAATTCTTAAAGACTCGATCTGATTTCGACTACAGTAATTATCGATTGGTATATAATCGTTTTTCTGAACTTTGTGAGTCTCTTTACCATGAGTACCTCCACCGCATGCAATTTAACTTAGTCTCGGACCCTAAACGCTTCTACCAGTTTGTTAATACCAAAAGAAAGTCAGGCGGCTACCCATCTACTCTCAAATTGCTCAGTGAATCTTCTGCCGACCCGAAAACCATTGCAAATTTCTTTGCCTGTCATTTTAATAAATCCTTTTCTAAGAAAACAGCTGAACCCGATCCTAGTTACTTTAGCTATATGAAAAACTATCCTGAGACATCATCCGTTTCGCTAAATATGACAACATCTTTGGTATCTGATAACATTAACAAACTAAAAGATGATTTTTCGTCCGGCCCTGATGGCCTTCCGGCCATTGTAATAAAAGAGTGTATTAACCATCTCTGTCCTTCACTTGCTGCCCTATTTAACTTGTCTGTCTCAACAGGTACTTTCCCTTTCCTATGGAAGGAATCTTACATCATCCCTATTTATAAAAAAGGAAGTAAGGCCGAAGTCGATAATTATAGGCCCATAGCAAAATTCTCTTGCATACCCAAACTTTTTGAAAGCGTAGTCTATCAACAACTGCTTCCGTACTGTAGGCCAACTATCTAGTACAAATCAGCACGGTTTCATGAAAGGTAAATCAACGACCACTAACCTAACAGAGTTCGTCTCTAGGACGCTTCATGCTTTAGAAGACGGCGATGAAGTCGATTCAATTTCACACTGATTTCAGCAAGGCATTCGATAAAATTTCTCACCAACTTATCATTTTTAAATTAAAAAAACTTGGCTTTTCCCCTCATTTTGTGGCATGGACCAAATCCTATTTAGAAGACCGAGAATACAGGGTCATCTTCAGATCTTCAATATCCGATCCAATTAAAGCAACATCTGGTGTCCCTCAGGGTAGTCACCTTGGACCAATCATCTTTATCCTGACGATTAACGGACATAAATCGCATTTTAACGAGTTGTAATCTTTCTATTTTCGCTGATGACATGAGAATTTCCAAAGTCATTTCATTGCCTTCTGACTCCCATTGCCTGCAAGATGACTTAAATAAGTTTTCGGTATGGTGCAAGCAAAACTTTTTGGAGCTTAATGTCAGCAAATGCCAAGCGATAATCTATTCCCGCAAACGTTTACCTCCCTCTAAAAGAAACTACTTCATCTGCGATGAGCCTATTCTTTCCACTACCCAAGTACGGGATCTAGGAATAATTTCTGACAGAGAATTGAATTTCGACTCACATATTGACAGCATTATAAATAAAGCTAACTCTGCACTTGGTTTTATCAAACGCTGGTCGAAAGTATTTTCCAACCCTTACGTTACAAAGTCCCTGTGCGTTACTTTTGTAAGGCCTCGCCTCGAATATTGCAGCCAAGTTTGGTCGTCCTATAAACTAAGCCACATTCAAAGAATAGAAGCAGTCCAACGCAGGTTTATCCGTTTCGCACTTCGTGGTCTACCCTGGGCTGACCCATACGGATTACCCCCCTATTAAAATAGGCTGAAACTAATTAGCATGAAGACCCTAAAAAAAACGTCGTGAAGTCTCTGATGTACTTTTTTTATCCAGTAGTTACTGACTGGAAACATCGAGTGCTCGAGAATAATGCAAAATATTGCATTCACTCCCAATCCCCGTAATCTAAGATCTGTCCCACTCTTCCTGATCCGAACTCACCGCACCAACTACGGTCACTTTGAACCCATATCTAGAATGTTGCGAATAATGAACAACTACTTGACCTAAATAGCAGCAAACACGAAATGAAAAAAGCACTGCTCAATATGCCACTCCCTTAACATCACCCTCGTCCACAATTTCTCCTCGCCCCATTAGGTTAAGAATATATTTGTAAGTCTAGCTTTAAGTTTTTGCTTGTTAATAAGCTAAATAAAGTTGTCCGGGGTAGACCCGGGCTAATAGTAATAATAAGCTTTCATTTCCGATTCTGTCCTCCTTGTCAGCAGACTTGGTGGGATTTCCCTGAAGTACCTGATGCCTAGGTCGTAATTGGTTTAAATGTCGCCTCCAGATCTTATTGCCTACTTGGACGGCATATATCACAGAACCAATTTTTGTAAGTATAATCCCTGGTACCCAGGAATGTTGAAATTCGTTGCATAGATTGGGTCATCCGGTTGAAACTTCTTATGCCTTACTCTAAGTTTACGGTTGAACTGGTTTTCCGTCTTCCGAGTCTTGAGAAGAATTTCAAGCTGGTGGTCTAAGCAAGTCGAGTGATATTTTAATTTTACGCCCCAGCATGGCTTCAGCGGGTGCTATAATGTCGGGAAGCTGGGCGTTTGTTGTGGAGCGATAGCTTTGCTCCGCTTTCAACTTTTTCATTCAACGCTTGAAGATGTCGACGAACTTCTCAGCCTGTCCATTTGACTGTGGGTGAAAAGGTGCAGTTCTTATGTGTTTGATACTGAGTGTGGTACAAAACTCGGCGAAACCACCAGAATCGAACTGAGTGCCATTGTCCGACACTATGCATTACGTCTGGGAGCCCAAACCTTGCGAAGACTTCTCTCTGCACACTTATAGTAGCCGATTCTGTCGTTGACTGCATATAAAAAATCTCCGGCCATTTTGAGAACGAGTCCACTAATATTAAAAACATCCGACTCTGAAATGGTCCAGCGTAATCAAGATGAATTTGCGACCATGGTTTGGTTGCTACTGGCCAAGATGCTAGTGGTGCTAGTAGGAGCGGGCGCTACTGTTCCACATGCTGCACACTCTCTGACAACTTCCTGTATGCCTTCGTCTATATGTGGCCAATACACATAGCTGCGTGCTAACGCTTTCATGCGGACTATTCCTGGGTGCCCAGTATACAACCTTGAACTTCGCTTAGCGCATCTCGACGGAAATAGAACCTCTTCAGATTAATGTACTCCGGCCACGATGTTTGAATAAACTTCCGAACTTGACTCAAAATAGGGTCAATTGCGGTCTCTCTTTGCACCAATGGAAACTTCACTGGTAGATGCTGGAAGGAATCTGACGAAACTCTGTTGGCTTCAGCTTCGACGTGAATGGCGGCTATGACGAATTCCTCTTCCTTGTCAACTACTTGACGGGTTATCAGCCGCGACAACGCATCGTCGTATCCAAACTTTATGGTATTGACGTACTCAATTTTGAAGTCATAAGTAAGTAGCACTAGACCCCATCTTTGTAAACGATGCGCTGTGAAGACAGGTATTCCCTTGTTAGAACCAAATATAGCCAACAGTGGTTGGTGGTCTGTTTGCAGCGTAAATCGTCTACCATATATCCATTTGTGAATTTTTTTTACTCAGAACACTAGAACTAAAGCTTCTTTTTCCGATTGACTGTAATTTTGTTCAGTCTTGCTGCCTTAGTCTTCTGTGAAGCAGCGCGGCATTCCATTGTATTTCCCTAATTTTCGCTTTTAACTGAGAATAAAAATTAAGCATGCTCAGAAGTGCTCGTACCTGTGTAACGTCCTTGGGCTTCGGCATGTTTGCAATAGCTGCGACTATATTTCCATCAGGTCTTCGACCATGTTCGTCTATTACGAATCCAAGAAAACCTACACTGAAAGGAACAACATTTTTCATAATTCAGTTTAAATCCGCATTCTTGAATGCGCTGCAAGACTATCTCAAGATTATGTGCATGCTCCTCTATAGATTTTACCGCTACTATAATATCATCAATGTAGTGCATTACGCCAGCTAGTCCCGATAACATGGTGCTCGTAATTTTTTGAAATGTGCCACGTCCAGTTTGATGTGTGTTAATTGTCAACAAGGATCGTGACTTTTCATTTACTTTCACGAATATATCCTCGGGCAAAGGTAATGGAAATTGATTTGCCTCCAGTGCATCAGTCAACCCTGTTGAGAAGTCTGCACAAATTCGTACCCCTCCTTTTGCTTTTCGAACTGCAACAATCGGTGCAGCCCATTATGCGAGATCTACCTTCTTTATTACACCCTTATTCTCAAGGCGACTGAGTTCGTCGTCTATTAGTGGAAGCGAAGCAAATGGCACTGGGCGGTTTGGCATAAAGCACGGAATAGCACCTTGCTTAAGATGCAGGATTGCTTCAGCTTCAGTGTATAGTCCCAACGAACCATCAAACAAATCGGAGTACTTTGACTTTATTGCAGCCACCACGCACTGAATAACCTCTGTTGATGATCTTACCGATTCCTGTCCGCTGCCTTGTATATGATTCCAAATAGAGTTCAAAGGAACATCAAAAAGATGTAAAGCCTCAATGCAGTCTATTCCCAGTATGTTAAGATGTGGTATACAGGTTATGCAGCACACTCCTTCGAGAAGCTGTCCACTAGCGTTCCTAGCATCTTCACTGTTCCTTCGGACAATATGGTTATATTTGACGCTGTATCGACCTGTAGCTGAACGGGATGTCCATATATGTACACGCATATAAATTGACGCCGTTCAGCATTATCCACTTTCGACACTGAAAAGATACTTTTTGCTTCATGATTAGTTTTAGGATTACCAAAAAACCTGTTTTCCCCTTTCGCATTACTGCAAAATCCTTCCTTGTGCCCCTGACGACCATAATCGCTGCATTTATGTGCCTTGTACCAACATTTGTCGGTATAATGCATACCGCCACAGAACCAGCACGGGCTTTTTGGAGCTTTGGAACTCTTAGGTTTGCCCGACTGCCGTACAACTCTTACTCCATCGTCCTCTGAACGACCTTTGACAAGGGCAACATCATGTTTAAGCATAATTATGCGCTCGCAATCGCAAGCCAAATCTGTGAGGGTCAGTTGTGGATCACGTTCATCCGCCTCAAGGTTCGTGAGCAACCGCGTTCTTACGAGGGTTGTCTGAAAAGTTTTCGACCGCAACGTAAAGATAGCGGCACTCGTTAATAAAAGTTAGTGAATGCTAGTTGTGCATCTTTTGGCAGTTACTTACCGAAGTTTCAGTCTTTTTGGACTCGCAGTTTTTAGTTGACAGTCGTTTGAGTGAGTCGATGTGAGTGTTTTTTGTGAAAATGGAAAAAATTGAGTATCGAGGAGCTGTTATTAAATTCTTGTTTTTGAAAGGCAATACGCCTACGCAAATCAAAAATGAGTTGGACTCTGTATATGGGGACTCTGCAACATCATTTACCACAGTGAAATTTTGGGCAGCTGAACGTGGCCGTAAGAGCTTGGGAGATGCTGAACGTTCGGGACGTCCAAAAACTGCAATCACTGACGATAACATTGCTAAAGTTCACCAAATGGTGTTAGACGACCGCCGAATTAAAGTGAGAGAGATAGTAGAGGTTATGAAAATGTCCAAAGAACGTGTTTGTTACATATTAAATCAAGATTTAGGCATGGGAAAGCTGTCCGCGCGTTGGGTGCCGCGTTTGCTTACGTTAGACCAAAAACTTGTTCGAATGAACATTTCCAACGCTCTGTTGGCGCAGTTTAGGCGCAATAAATCCGAGTTTTGGCGCCGATTAATTACTGTAGATGAAACTTGGATACACCATTATACGCCCGAAACAAAAATTCAGTCAAAACAGTGGACTGCAAAGGACGAGCCGGCTTCGAAAAAAGCAAAATCTGTGGGCTGAGAAAGTGATCGCCACTATTTTTTGGGATAGTAAAGGAGTTATCTTAATCGTTTATCTTCAAAAAGGAAAAACCATTACAGGAGCATACTACGCATCATTATTTGCCAAGCTGAATTCAGAAATTGCGTAAAAACGGCCACATTTGCAGAAAAAGAAAATCCTGTTTCACCAAGACAACGCGCCGTCTCACACCTCAGCGGTTGCCATGGCGAAAATCCATGAATTACGGTTTGAACTGCTTGACCATCCGCCTTATTCACCAGATCTAGACCCAAGCGACTTCCATTTGTTCCGTCATCTAAAAACTGCGCTCGGAGACAGAGATTTTCGTCAAATTTTCACCTTCGTGAATAATTATTTTGCAGAGAAAAACGCCAAGTACTATTTGGACGTGTTAGAGAGATGGGAGCATCGCTGGGAGATGTGTGTAGAGTTACAAGGAGACTATGTAGAAAATAAAAAACAATGTTGATAAAAAATGTCTTGTATCATTGCTTGGTCGGAAACTTTTCAGCCAACCCTCGTAAAACGGAGTGCAACACAGTGGTATCCATATTCGAATTAGAAAAGCGGAGATGTGATTCTATGACAGATTTCCGAAGCGTTTGCTTAACCTCCTTTTTCATTTTAACCATAAAGTCCCTCTTAAGAGGCTCACATGTCGAAGATTCTTAAAAGAGATTCCGGATGCAGCCTTAACAGCCTTAACACCTTCCCTACCTAGCATTCTTACGTTAAAGGCAGGTGTACAAAAACCATTCAACCTTCTAATATTAATAATGTAAATACCTTAGCCACATTCTTAGACATAGTATTAGTATACCTACGGACCTCTGCAACATTAAACCTCTATAGTTACACCATTTTTGGCCAACTGTTTTCAGTGTCATGATTCAAGTTGGTTGAAATCCCATCCGCTTATGGCACGATCTTCCTCTATATACAAAAGACCACTCTGGGTAAGAATCGAAGACTCTTCGGGTCGGTGTGCTAACATTTATTCACTCTATAAATTCTACCCATCTTATGTGACTTATGCACATTTTTCTAACGAAGACGCTGTTGCTGCGTAGCTTGAAGAGTTCACTGTTACATATCGCTTTCCACGTATTCGTTAGTGTCAATGGTTTTGCGCCATACAGAAGGACTAAGATGATAAGCCTATTCTGCTTCTTGAGAAGATCATATTGCCTTCTTTGACAAATCTTTTCTTAATTTCTGAAGACATACTGTTGCAATTTTATTTTTCCCGGCGTTGAAACAATATCCAAATTAAAATTTACGAGTTCAAATTGGTCGCCAGTCTGGCTGCAGGAATCAAAAACAATTTTTTTTCTAAAGAAGAAGAACGAGCGCGAACCACACAGATGGTAGTTTGATCTAAAATGGCGGATTGAGATGTAAACAAAGAAAACCCAAGGGAAATTTGCAACAGGCAGCGGGTTAAGTGCTGCCACTTTCGGTGGGTTTATGGTTAAAAGAAAAGAATCTGCGGCAACAGCAAATCTCAAAAAAATACCCAAATGTGTTTGTAGACGACACGCAATCGTTTTGAAAAGGAATTGCGAAACCTTAAGAAAGGATGAACGGAAAAAAACAACAAAAATTAAAAGTCACGTTATAACCAGCGATTTATTGATCGGAATCTCGTTACGGCACAATCGATTGAGCGGTATCAAAAATTTATTGATCAAGGTTAAATGAACGACAGTGAAAACTACCGGAACGGAAAGCGCTTAAGACTGGGCCGCTATCTTCCGTCTTCCCGGACGGTTGAAGAAAGATTTTTTTTTCTCTAGTGTATTGCGTGTCCCGTTTGTCTTTCTTTTTACGGGAGTTTAATTTGGTTTTTTTTGTCTCTCTACGCGGGAGAAAGCCTACCGGGATCTCACTACACAATACTTAGCTGTTGTTTGGTATCCTTCTTCCTTCGTCTTCCTGACTCTCCCTATTGTTCCCTGATCCTGTCAAGTTTTCCCTTTATCTTCTATCTTTCAAAGGCGACTTTTTTTTTGTCACTTTGACTTAAATCTCATTTTTGCTTTTTTTTTTCTTTTGATAAACCTCTTTCCAGCGTTGTGGTCAACCAAGAACTGGCCGTCCTGATTCAACTTATGTCCACTCAAACAACGGCCACCCACACACACATTCGTGCATTACATCCAAGCGGTTCTTAGCGGACCCAGTGTGTGGTATATGTGTACAGCGCTCCGCTACTTAGCTGGAGCGTGTAACCATGGCTTGGGAATATCAGATAGCGTCCCACTCTTTACACTGATTAATCCCTTACCGCATACGAAGCCATATTTGGACTCCGAAGTTTATGATTTTTTTTATAGGCTCATTACATATGGTACATCATCACAAAAAACTAAATTACATCAAAACTTAATTCGTGCCGTTTTTTTTTTCAAAATTTGAACGTTTATTTAAGAAAAACATGTACAATAGTATTATTCAAAGTATTGCCCCCCATCTGAAGCTATGACTTTTTCCCATCTTTCTGGCAATTTGTGGATCCCAAGCCCAAGCCAATTTTTGATATTCTGCTCTGATTTCAGTGAGGGCGTTCTGTATCGACCGGAACAAATGGTAGTCAGAAGTGGAAAGGTCTGGGCTATAAAGCGGGTGGGGTAAGACTTCCCATCCACTGTTTTCCAAATAGTTCTTAACCGGAATAGCGACGTGGGGCCGAACGTTGTCATGATGGAAAATTATTGCCTCGTGTCTGGTCGCATATTCCGGGCGTTTTTCGGCCACTGCTCTCTTTAAACAGATTAATTGTGTTCATTAACTTTGTCCTTTGATAGTTTAACCCGGTTTTAGCAGCTCATAATACAGCACACCCATCTGATCCCACCAAATACAGAGCATTACCTTCGCGCCATGGATATTCGGCTTTGCCGTTGATTTGATTGGTTGGCCGGGTTTCACATATGATTTTTTGCGCTTGGGGTTGTCGTAATGGATCCATTTTTCATCACCAGTAACAATCCGATGTAAAAATGACTTCCTTTTGTGGCGTTCCAGCAGCATTTCGGACATGCAAAACCGCCTTTCGACGTCTCTCGGCTTGAGTTCATGTGCAACCCAATTTCCTTGCTTTTGAATACATCCAGCTGCTTTTAAACGTTTTGAAATGGCTGCTTGAGTGACACCCAAGCTGCGAGCTCTTCTTGTGTTTGGCAACAATCTTCATAGAGTAATGCTTCCAGTTCTTCATCTTCAAACTTTTTTGGCTGCCCAGGACGTTCATCGTCTTCCAAGCCAAAATCACCACTTTTAAATCGTGCAAACCACCTTTGGCGCGTTCGTTCAGCTAGCGCATGTTCACCATAAACTTCCACCAAAATACGATGACTTTCGGCAGCAGTTTTCTTCATATTTTCTTCATATAATGAAGAAGAACTCCCCGCAAAAAAACTTTTCCAGGCACAAAGTTCGACATATTTGAGTGAAAAAAAATGATTATTGTTTACGCTTCAAATGAATGACATACTGAAATGACGTACAATGACAGTAGCTTTCCAACTCATGTTCCAATGGAATAGTACAAACCGAATTAAGTTATAGACCCAATACATTGCAATTGTGATCTGTCAAATATTTTGCAGGTTAAGTTCAGCGCGCTCGACGGCTCGGGTGCATTGACAAAAGTTTGAGTAGTAATTAAAAAATAAATATCAAAAAGGTGAGTAAAGTGATGAAAAAAAATAAAACTACATTCTCTGAACTTTCTTGAATACGGGAAAACATGAATTTTTGCTTTTTATGTTTTTTTTCTTTCATTTTTCTAAATTTACCATATGTGGCTTGGTATGCATTTAAGGTTACTTTTATTATATATGGTACACACTTATTCCAGAAACGCAACCAGCACGCTTCTACGTCTCTGCTAAGTATATTAATACTATTATTGGTGATGGAAACGTGAGTGATGATGACATTGATTCGGATTGTGATGATGATCTTAGTTCAGTTCCAAAAAAGCACATTATCATACCTGAGCCTGACTCTGATTTTTCTGAAGAAAACGACGTACCTTTGATAAATTTACAGTCTGCAACAACATCCAAATCTAAAAAGGGGAAAATGCCAGCTTACGATGTTAACAATTTCCAACTCTTGGTAACACAGATTTACCGGATACTATAAAACAACTGAATTCTCCTGCAGACGTTTTCAAGTTCTTGTTTACAGCTGTTTTGATTAATTTTATTATTGAGCAATCTAACCTCAAATCTGTTCAAGACAATATCAACAAACCGGCAATGATCACGAAAGACGAAATGGAAAAATTTATAGGAATTTTCATCTTTATGTCCTGTTTGAAGTTACCGGCAAGTATTGGTCAAAAGAAATTGGAGTGTCGCAAGTTTATGAAATAATGACGTGTAACAGATTCGAAGCTATCAAAAGATTTTTTACATTTGTACCTGTGGTACAAATTATTTAAAATTCGTCCTTTATTGGATATGATTCGTGTCGTCATGAATTAAAACAATATAACCCAGCTAAACCTCACAAATGGGGTTGCCAAAATCCAAGTCTTGAGCGGCGTTAGTGGCTTTAGCTATGACTTCGATATCTTTGCTGGAGACCAAAGCAATTCGTACCCTTCAGACGCACCAGATCTTGGCGTAAGCTCAACTGTGGTCAATAGATTGACATCCACAGTTCCACGACATCAAAACTACAAGATTTGTTTTGATAACTGATTCAACAGCCCAAATCTTCAAGTAAATTTTTACAAAAACGGTTTACTTCACTTGGGAACTGTGCGACTCAATCGTGTGTCAAACTCAAATATCATATTCTTTCAGAAAAGGAACTGAAGAAACGAAGTCGCGGAAGCATGGAAGAAACGGAAGCAGTCATAGATGAAGTAAAGTTAAGCCTGGTTCCCTGGGTTTAATAACAAGAATGTGAACCTTCTTTCTGGCTACGTTGGAAGCGAGCCAACGACAACAAAACGACGCTATATTCGACAGGATAAAAAATATGTTTGCCAACCTTCTCCGCAAGGTGTCGATGTTTATAACCAGGATATGGGAGGAGTCGTTTTACTTGACTGCATGTTGGGTTATTACAAAATCCATTTGCGGTCTTGTCAGTGGTACAAACGGATTTTTTTTCACATGGTGAACGTATTCCTTGTAAATGCTTGGTTGTTATGGCGTCGAATCAATGCAGACGTAAACACCTACATGTCTTTGTATGATCTTAAGCTCGCTGTTCCCGAGCATATGCGAAAGTTAGGGAACCCTGTTATTACAAAATAAACGTGGTCGTCCATCAAGTAGTGTCGGAACATCGACAACTAGACGGAGCGGTACTCCCTCCGTTTGCCTGACTCTCCAGTACCCGCGAAAAATCCACGACAAACTCCTGCTAGACATCAAGGTATGCCTTTGGATTCGGTACTTTCTGATGGGATTAGCCATTATCCGATTTGGAAGAAGAACGCCCGACAACGATACCAATATTTTTCCAAATTTCGTTCTTTCACATTATGTGAAAAATTTAATTTTTTTTGTGTTAAAATGACAAACGCAATTGTTATAAAGAATTTTACGAAATATAAGCAATTGCATACCATATATGACTAACTGAATTTTAGCTACAGTGCATAGGAAGCCATATACGAGTATAACTTCTAAAATATAAGTAAATAATTTTTTTTTCTCAGATTGATCTCATCATTTAAGGTTAAATAAACGCATTTTCGCAAAACAAAATTTCTTTTGCTTCATCTCTTTAATAATTCATGCGGTAAGAGGTTAAGTTCTTTTTCCATTGTACAATTTGTTTTTATTTTTGTTTTGTTATTTTTGGTTTCTCTTTTGTGTTTCGTTTGGGACTGTGGGTGTGTTGTATGGTGTGTGTTGCAGACAGTTTGCCAGACGCCCTGGTGTAGATGTTTCATTTACCCAGAGGGTTCCAGACCGTCCATCTGGCTCTAGGCGTATAGTCTAAATAACATGGCCGCCCGCCATATGATCAGAGTAATCCAGGCTCTGTCTACCACGAGTGGACCTACTGGTTGTCACATCCGAGGAGCGTAAAGGCAGAGGTCCGGGATTGGAAGAATCCACAGGTGCCTTTCGCAAATACATTCGTCCAAAGCGACAATGGACACAACAGACAAGGCTGGATGCTATCCATCAGGAGAGACAGAACAACACGTGGGTCAGGGGTCGACTATTTCTCATTGGACCCTTGAAAAAAAAAAATTGCCTATATGTCTGCTCTGTTGGTAGCTTGACCCTCCGTCCCACCTGTTTATGTTGTCCTTCCAAGATACTGAGAGAGTGCACCGATGCCTGATGCGCCTATGGCTGCCATAGTTGGAAGAACAACTATTTAGATGAAAAGCTTCGAAGGGATGAAGGCGAACGTTTTCACTGGAAAAAGGTCCAGCATTTTGTGGTAAATTCTACCGCTACAATACCATCATCAAGCTTAACAGCGCAGGCGAGGCACACAATGCCTATTTTGACATTCCTTTCAATTAAAATGTAATTTCTTCATCTTGTCTAAGCCCTTTTTTAGCATCGAAAGTCTCCGTAAAAATGTTCTTGACCGTCGTTATTGTTCAAAATCGGACGACAGGGAAAAACTAAATATGGCCCTGCAAAGCTTATGTCTATGGATGCCGTCATTTGCGGCTTGACCGGATAGAACGATATTGAGTACCGATTTTGACTTTTTTGGTTTTCATCGTGCTGTTGTCATCCATTGCAATTCATGAATCCGTATTTTTTGACTGTTTCCTTCGTCTTGAATCGCTTGGAGCACGCTATTCCCTCAGTTGATGTCAGCTTTGCCTGTTGTATTCACAAACCCAGATCTCGTTATCAGTAATAATACGTTTGATGAATGTTTGGTAATATTTCGCCTCGGAAAGCATGTTTTTTTCACTGTCCGCACGGGAAACTCAAGCCCTTCAGCTCCAGTTTTGTAGCGTCACGTTTCAAGCCAAGTTGGTTGCTTAAAATGCCATGAACGGATCTAGTAGAAATGTTTGGCATCTGTAAATCTTTGATTTCGTCGACCAGTTGATTGTACATAATTTTTCCTTTAAAACATCGCTGCTAAACACTTTTTCAACATTTCCAATACGTTTCTACTTTCAATGTTTTCTAACACAAAATTTCTAATAAAAAATCGCCGAAAAACCCATCGCCGGATGGAAACCCAATGCTGTAGCTTTCACAAATGTCATACTATGATGCTAAAAATTGCTAGGAATGTCAATGACAGTTGTCGATCAAACGAAAACGGCTCATGTTGGCTATTCTGGGAACACTTTGTGGAAGGTTATTAATATATCTCGAAAGGTCGGCCGTCAGGTCCGGAAACAATGTTGTGGTTGAGATAGGATATCGCCGTTTTTACTTCCGTGTAGTCGGGTATGCGGAAGTCTTGTCCTTTTACCTTCGTTTGTTCTGCCCGATAGCTGAATTAGGAATCATTGCCTGTGACTTTTCTACAGAATTTCATTGCTCATTTCTACGTTTACGTTCAGGTCTTGTTAATGCAAACATTACGAGTATTTTCCTTTTGGTTAGACTTACATACGAATACATACATTTCCTCGATCTCTGGATTCGATTGCTATTCCTGTTTCCTAGCAGAAGTCGATGCTTTTCCCTCTTTCTTTGCTTTTAGAGCATAGTAGCTTACCCCATCTTTCTTCGCGGCCTCCTTTCATAGGTGAGAATACGGCAAATACCATAAAGCTTCTGGTGGCATACGTGATTGCAGCCATTTCACGTTGAGTGAAAGTATTTCTTCGTTATAGATGTACCATAGCTGCAACAGGTAGTGCTCCGAGTGGACATAGGCCCCTCGGAATGTTCGGACATCTATAATACTAGAGGAATGATTTGCGTCGATTAGTAGATGATCAGTTTGGCTGACCGTTTTATGAGTAGGTGACCACTATGTGCCTTCTAGCAGCAAAACCTATCAGCCTAAGTTTATTTACGGAAGTAGGGTCCTGCTTTCTAATTTTACTATCAAAGAGGAGCTCTTTTCCGATTTGGTGTTTAAACCATCTAAAGGGTGACCAGATAAGAACGATAGGAAACATTTTTTTTAAATAAAACAACAACGGTGTAAGATATAAAATTAATTCGGGTTTTATTTTGAAGCTCCGTTCATGCCATTATGTGTGGAATAGCGCATCATTTATATGGCCGCCTCGGCTTCACTGACAGTGCCTCAACTGGTCGGTCCAATTTTTGATGTCTCGGTTCATTACGTGCGGCGTTAGTCCAGCAATAACGTGTCGAATCTATGCCTCGAGCTCATCTAAAATGGTTGGCTTGTTAGCGTAGACTAAAGAACTGATGTGTCCGTGACTTTTTGAATTTCTGACCTCTTTACTGAAACAGCAACACTGCTCCTGTCAACAGGCATCTATCAGTGGACTCCTGTCAAAATTTAAACTTGCTGCGTCGGTTAGTTTGTGTTTGACAGCTATTTTTATCAGACTACTCACTAATTTGAGGAGAAAATGGAAAAAAGTTAATTTCGTGTGCTTATTAAGCATTATTTCTTGCGAAAAAAAACCATTACCGAGACCAAGGCTAAGCTTGATAAATACTATGGGGACTCTGCACCATCGATTTCAATGGTAAAAAAGTGGTTTACTGAATTTCGTTGTGGCCGTACAAGCACTGAAGATGCCGAACGTCCTGGACGCCCAGTTGAGGTCTCTACACCCGAAACAATCGAAAAAATTCACGATATGGTGTTGGCCGACCGAAGATTGAAAGTGCGAGAGATTGTGGAAGCCGTAGGGATCTCGCATTGCTCAGTGGTTTCAATTTTGAATGATCACTTGGGCATGAGAAAGCTTTCCGCAAGATGGGTGCCGCGTTTGCTCACAGTCGACCACAAACGTAATCGTGTAACAACTTCACAGGAAGGTTTGGCGTTGTTTAATCGCAATATGGAGGAGTTTTTGCGCCGTTTTGTAACCGTGGACGAAACATGGATCCATCATAACACACCAGAGAACAAACAACAGTCAAAACAGTGGGTTTCTAAGGGTGAATCGGCGCCAAAGAAGGCCAAGGTGGGTTTGTCAGCCAATAAAGTTATGGCGACTGTTTTTTGGGATGCACGCGGGATAATCCACATTGACTACCTTCAAAAGGGAAGAACAATCAATGGGGAATATTATGCCAACTTATTGGACCGATTCAATGACGATTTGAAAAAAAAACGACCTCATTTGGCCAAGAAAAAAGTTCTCTTCCACCAAGACAATGCAAGGGTGCACACATGTGCAGTTGCCATGGCAAAAATCCATGAATTGGGCTATGAATTGCTCCCTCATCCACCCTATTCTCCAGATTTGGCTCCGAGCGACTACTTCTTGTTCCCAAACCTGAAGAAATGGCTTGGTGGAAAAAGATTTGACTCCAATGATGAAGTCATCTCGCAAACAAAGGCCTATTTTGAGGACCTCGACAAATAATTTTTTTTGGAAGGGATAAAAAAATTGGAGAAGCGTTGGACAAAGTGTATAGAGCTCAAGGGAGACTACGTTGAAAAATAAAATTATTTTTTTATCAAAAAATCTGTGTTTTAATCCAAAAGTCACGGACTTATTGACACGGACTTATTGACAGAAAAAATAATCGAGTGGAGTCAAGTCGCTTGATCGCGGTGGCCAATTAATGAACGCTCGCCGTGAGATAATCCAGTGGCCAAATTTCTCTTTCCCAATTTCGAGTGTGGGGCCCCTTGTATGGCATGTAGCGTTGTCTTGGTGGAACCACAACTCGGATAGATCAATGTTGCCGAGCTCTAACTACAGAAAGCCGATTAACATCGCTCTATACCTGAGACTATTGACGGTAACGGTGTCTCCTTCCACATTTTGAAAGGACAAAGATCCGATGATGCCGCCATGACATAAACCGCACTAAACAGTTAATCTTTGTGGATACATTGATGCTTGGCCGAACACTTCTAGTTCTGGATTGCGTTCGCTCCAATATGGGCAATTTTGCTTGTTGACATAGCCACTGAGCCAAAAATGGGACTCGTCCGAGAAGATGATTTTTTGACCAAAATCCGGCCGACATTTCCAACGCTCAATTAGCGAACTCACGGCGTTGTCAGTGGCCATCCGGCTACAATTCTTGCGTCAGCACAATCCAACCGCAAAGTAAGCCGGGTTGACCCTCTGGCGCTGCTGATCGGCGCCGAATTGACATTTCTGGCCGCTACGGCGGTTATATTTTCTTCATTTCGCATCAATCCCTGTCTGGTGGGTGGCTTAAAATCCAAAGGAGTCTACTCACGCTTAAAATATTTGCACACAGAAGGAAGGAAAATCAGGGAGAATGGAAAGAGAGGTACCGGCGAACATTGGTTTTAAATGTTTGAAGATTATAATGAAATAAAGAGCTAAGCTGGGCATTCCATAAGCGAGTTGTACGGTAAAGGAACGAATCACGATATTTTAGAGTACGTCCGAAAATGGGCTTGAGGGTATACTGATGAGCATTCATAGTGATGCGGGTGTTACGGTTAACAGTTTGAAGGGGCGGAATGCTACTGCCAATTTCCATGGAGCACTGGTGGTGGAAATAGCGATAAAACAGAGTGGGATACGAGACATCACGTCGTCGGTGTTCGAGGGTGTCCATTGTTTGAGTGATATTAGTATTAGCTATGAGTTTTATCGCACGGTTTTGGATCCTATCTAGCAGGTGCAGAGATGTTTTGGGCGCACCCGGCCAGATGTGGGCATTATACTCCAATTTCGGCCGGATAAATGCCTTATACATACATTGTGGCTAGATCAGAGGGGATGAAGTATTTCTTACATCTCTTGAGGAAACCTAGACATTTCGCAGCATTTTTGACGAAACAGTAAGTTTTCATTGACACACATACCAAGAATGGCTGCAAGTGACATTCATGGACAATGGCTGGCTGTTTAAATTTCGCTTTAATGACAGCAGACAGCATTGTATTTTGAAAGCATTAAATTCTACTCTATTAGTGGTTCCCCAATTAGTTATGCTGTTGGTGTCAGAATTTAATGAGCTTAACATACGCTGCCGTTCCCGTTCTACAGCCCAGATCTGAAGGCATGATGACAACCGTCCTCACGATGAAATTCGCGTTACGTATTTACAACTGAGCTGGGATTTCGATATTTTAATAATCTCCGCACGTTCGGCAAGTGTAAAGCGATGTATGATGCAATGGAAAACCTTACTGAATATTTTGACAGCTAGATGTCATTGCTAAATTTGACAGCTGCTGAAACCCAAGAGTTGGAAAAACTACTATTGCTATCTGGTCACCTGTTAAATGGGCATGGCCAATAGGTTTTGTCGATGAGGTCGTCGAAAAGTTCTTCATATCGTATATTTCCTGGAGGAAAGATCCTTGAAGGATCTGCTGCCAATGAAGTTACTTACTGTAGTCTTGATCTTCCATTCCGGGACATTGCTGGATCTCAATCAATATTCCTGTCCAGTCGACTCGCCTCCTAATTACTTGCGTCTAGTTGCGTTTGGTTGTGACTATCTTCCAATTTATGTAAAACCTTAAATATTGTGCCTCTTTTGTAGCGCATGGTAAAGTTTCGCTAAAAGGTTTGGTGATGTTTCCTCCGGATTTGATAGAGTCCCGCTGTTCTCCATCGGCATCCTCCATAGTTGAACTAGTTTAGCAGGAATGTCACTATAGGCGCTATCATATGCAACCTTAAAATCGATGAATCGACCAGTTAGGGTATTGACGATCGGTTTAAGTCGTTCACATAATAAGGCAGCAAGGACATTGTACGTGACGTTTAATAGACTTATGCCCCTGTAGTTGAGGTAGTTTAAGCGGTCTCCTTCATTCAGAACTGGACAGACGGAAATACGTTCCTCTAATCAAATTGCACATGCTCTTTACCAGACTATTTCCTTCAGCTTTAAAGAGCTCGGCGGTTAAACCGGAGGATTTCTTAGATTCAAGATTCGACACGGCTATCTTCTGTTCATTTTGATCAGGTGTACAAACGCTGGCGCAGTCTTTATCTGAGTGGTGTACTCCACCTGGCGGCGCTATTTTCGTCACCGTTAAAAAGTCCGCAGAAGTGGTTCTTTCACAATATTTAACACGCACTGTGTTTCAACTACGATCTCCCTTTAGTTGTTTTTGCTGGCTTCAGTTTCGGTTTCGGTTTCGTTAGTCTAATACGTCCTTTTTGCCTTCAGGTCAAATTTCCGAACTTGGTTCCTACAGTCCAGAAACTTTTTGTAGCTGCCATTTTTGCTGTCCTTAATGGTGCTCTTCAAGGATGTCCTCGAATCTGATTAAAATCCAGACTAAGACAGATAGTTCTTAGGGATGTTATTTCGTCATTCCACCAGTAATAAGTTGAGCTGAATGGGCTAGCCTTACTTCTTGTCATAAGAAGCTTCACACGCGGAAATTAATAGGTTTCCACTGTCCCAGATCTCAGTTGGCAAGTACTAATGACCTCCCCAAACGTTTCTCTGTCCAAAGTTGCGTCTTTTCACCTTGCACTAGTTATTTTGGGGGTGTTTCGTTATTTCTCGTTTAGGAACTTGAAAATGGGTGCCTGATGGTCACTTTGTGTATAGTCCTCGCTGACCCACCGTTTTGTGTTACTTGCTTCAAAGCTGCTGGCAAAGGTTATGCGTTTGATAGACACCGTGACCGCCTTTGGGGAAGTATTTTTCGCGTCCTCGTTAACTAGAAGTATGCGGCGAATATCTCGAATAAAGCTCGCCGTCTTGCATCCGTCATCCTGCTGCCCCATTCTGTTGTCTATGCGTTGAAATCTCCCCCTATTACTACATCCAGCAACTTTTGATATTGTTCCCAGGACAGGCTTGGTGAAGCATAGCAGTTGTATTAGGGATTGCCCTTGATCCTGGTGCTGGCGAAGCCTTCTGCCGATTCGGTAGTTTTCTGAAAGGATTTGTTTCTACATGTCCATATTGCTGATTTTGTTGTCTCATCGCTTACCCAGATGCATTCGTTTAGAGCTCTATCTGTCTCGTTGATCAGAACCACTTCAGTTGTCATTTCTTTGGTCATTTGGGTTAACAAGTTTCGTGCCGCATCGCAGTGGTTAAAGTTGAACTGAGCAATCTTCATGGTTTTAGACTAGACAGAGCCTTTTTCAACACTGGGCATTTACTGCGCCCAGCAATATATAAAAGAAACAAAGTGGATCCTTGCTGTAGTTTTCGGCTATATGGCCCTCTTCTCTGCATTTCAAGCACTGCTATCAAAAGCGTCATTTTGGATGGCCTCCTCGCTGCATTGTCACTGGTTCTTGAAGCATTACTATGAGGGAGATTGTAATCGACAAAAGGCTCTGCCTGACGATAAAGCTCCGCACAATATTTTCCCTATGCAATGTCAGCGAACTACTGGGCCTTTTGACTTACCTGCATGATTCATTGACGACCAAGAAAATCCATTGCAATGCACAAATGCACGGACCACGAAAAAAAGTGAAAGACCATTAAAGCGTTCATTGTGTGATACTTACTTCAACACCGCGCATAGAAAAGAACTATCACAGTCCAAACAAAGCATAAGCTACGAACGGTTATTTATTTTATTTCTTTACTATGAAGGTCCTTGGCTATTTCATTATAATTCTGCAAATAACCAAGACTCCCAATGGATTAACAAAATATTTATTTATATGAATTTATCCCACATCATCTTTCTTAAGCCACCTTCATGAGCTCCTAACCCCTTAAGACTCCCAAAAATGGACAAAAATAAGAAAAAAAAAACCCTTTTCTCACACTTCATTTCAGTATCTAAATCCTTTGATTAAAAATTAGAGCCATCACATACGGAAATTGAAATGAAACGGAACGGAAGCAAAATCGAGAAAGCATCATCCCTTAAAGCCTCTCTACCTAATCAACCTGATATGGCCATGTGTTTGGCATAAGGCATAAGGCAGAAAGCAAAAATCTATTATCCTATCGACGACCACCCAATTGTCCATCAAGAATAAAAAATAAAAAAAAAAAAAAAAAAGACCACAAAAGAGACCAAACCGAATAGGAAAAGGAAAAGACCAACAGTAACGAGTTCACAATGCCACAATCCACACAACACGGAAGAGCACAAACAGAAGGCCGACACGGATTAGGGTTACACATCAGGATCGAGATCTATCCGTGTACACTTCTTCTCTTCTCGGACTTCGTCTTTCAACTCCCCCATCTCCAGGTTCATCGATGCTTTTCGAGAGCCAACACACAATTACATTAAGGACTCGATTGTGTATTCGATATGTACACGAGTGCGCGCCCTTATGTCACACAAAACAACCAACAAATGACTCCCGATGGAGATGCTGTGGCATCTTCCATTCTACATCTCATTCTATCACCGCCATCGACATCGACTACACCACCCTCATTCCCCCCATACCATTGTATATCGTATCGTATCGTATCGTATCATATCCTATGCTATGCTATGCTATGCCATAGCTATCCTCTCCTATGCTATGCCATAGCTATCCAAGGTAATCCCGAATCTTTTCATTCACATTTTTTATACGTCGTCGATGAGGTTGGCCCTGACTGCGGCTGTAGCTGTGGTTGTGGCATCCTTGAAGTACACATTCCCTTTTGTTATCCTTTCCACTGTCGTTGTGCCTTGTAATGCGCAAAATAGTATCCTTTCGCAGCAAATAAAGGGGTAAACCCCTATAATCTCATGGTTGTTTATAAGTTCATAAAAGTCAACGAGAGAACAGTGGCAAAAAAAAAGAAGAAGCAAAAAACAGCAAAAAAAACGCTGAAAAAATAGAATACCCACCCCTAGGGTATGAGGTCGACCTTCCAGCTGAAGCAGGGTATGCGAAAAAAGTGAATAAAAAAAGAAGAAACAACGAAAAGAACAAGAAAACGACAACAACAACAGCAAGTGAACAACGAATTTGTATCAAATCCAATTTCCCCTCGATCAATGGTAATGTGTAATTGAAAACCCTCGGTGAATAGCACCCTTGGGTATCGGGTTTGGCATCCTGTCGATACCTTCATTATTTTTCCCATCCCGTTACCATCTTAACCCTCTCTTACACCCGGTACACAGAGACGTACTCGCACCCATGCAGCATAGTAGTTCAACAGTTTGTTCAGGACTTTGCGAAAAGATAGAAACGCTTCTCAAGCGTCTCCATTGCCTAGTCGTCACTCCTGGATGGGTTAAGACGCTGATGGGTGTCAGCAGAAGGTCCTTATTTATCCTTTTCTTCTCTTTCTTTTTGTATGTGTGTCATCGCAACCCTCATCTTTATTTCGTTTTTTTTTTTTTTTTTTTTTTTTTCGGGCGTTGGGAATAATGTTTTCTCTTTATTCTTGTGCGTAATTTCTGAGATGTCCTCCCACCTTTGACGGGGGTGGATTGAAGCCCAGCTTCAGCGGATGTAGGTCGCAGATGATGGGCTAGCATGTGCTTAACCCATACTTACGATTTACTATTCTCTTCCTCGTGGCCGTCTTCATCGGTCTCTATGTGTTGTCGCTCGTCATATCATCATCGTTGATATCATTATCAATATCATTGTCCTGGCTGCACCAACGCCCTTTCCAGATCCACCATCATCCTCCTGAAATCGTGCCGTGAAACTGTCAGGACCCCGTCCTATTCATTTGAATAATATACGCAATTTATATTTGTAATCGTATTCGCTTTGTATGGAGTGTGTGTGATTTGTGATCGAGTTGGTGGCAGGGGTTGTGCTGATGTTATGTCATGCGGAAGCAAGTGTCGAACGATTTGATTTGGGTCTCGGCCAGGAGGAAGTTGTCCCTTTTATTCGGCAGCTGCTTGTTGCTTGTTTAGGCATTACATTTGTGAGCTGGAAATTGGATCAGGGCAATTGGTCGCAAGTGGATTTCTGTTCTTTTTTTTGTGATTTTTAATGGAGCTCCATCAATTTTAGTCGATTTGGTGAAAATAGAATGAATGGCTAAAGAGCTTGAACGATTGTGTGTACGCTGGAAACACAGAGGGACTGCATGTCGGGGAATCTGTCACTATGACATGCAATAGTATATTAAGAGAGCTGTTCATAGATCTGTTAAATAAGTCGGTGACTCTACTGTCTTATAGAGAGTAAGAAGCGTACTTACTACCCCAAAGTGACGTGACTTTTAGATCTTCTTCGAACTCAAAGACTTGATCCATAACTTGTTTCAGAGCGCAGCTACTCGAATTTCTGATCAAAAGATTGGCCGGGCTTCGATTATACGATCACATTGACACGGCTAAGAGAAATAATTCAAACTTTTCAGTTTCACGAAGCAAAGGAGATGGCCTGTAGCCCATATGGTTGTGCTACCATGGCCGTCAGTACATGTCATCATTCTTCCAAAGGCTATAGCTGGTTTTGTAGTGTACGAGTATGTCTCAGAAGCCTTCTCATCAGATGCACACATACACTAAGGAATCTTCGTTGTGGCAACATAAGCTTCTGGAATCTTTTGTTCCGTAAACCTCGTTCATTTTGTAGGGTAGGTAGGTAGCTAAGAGTGGCTGTTGGATGAAACCAGCCTGCTTAGGCCTAATAGCCCATTGTGATGCCACGTGGATCTATGATCCTCTTACTGATGGAACCAATTTGAGCTTCTGACGAAGCGAAGGAGACTGTTTACGTCTGTATTTTTCAGTGAAGTTTTCTTCTCTGGGAGAGAGCTGGACATGTACAGAGTAGGTGGAGGGTTGTCTCCTCCTCCTCCTCGTCCATGGAGCTTCTGCAGAAATCATTTGTAAAAGCGCCAAGCCTTCTTGCGTGCTTGCCTATAAGGCAGTGTTCAGTGATGACACCTATGATGGCGCTGAGATGTTCCTTATTTAGAAGGACCAGACACTTAGAGCGATACAGATCCAGTTTTGGCCAGATTTGTTTGGTCGCTAGACATGTTGGTCTTTTATTGGCATCCAGCTTTAATATTAGTTTGCACGCAGCGATTGGGATACCTATGCTACCCCTTTCCCGTAGAATAGGTAGAGTGGTTCCAATTTTTGCGAGTTCATCGGCCCTACAGTTCCATGGAATGTCTTTGTGGCCCGGCAGCCAGCAAAGGTGAAGGTTGAACTGCTCTGCCATCTCCATAAGAGATGATCGTCAGTCAAGGGTGGTTTTAGAATTTAGTGAGACTGAGTCCAGGGATTTGATAGCGGCCTGACTATCCGAAAAGATGCGGATATACTTGCAGATATCACGTTTTTCTTCAGCCAGGACAGAACTTCTTTAATCGCTAAAATTTCCGCCTGGAACACACTTTAGAAGACGGAAAGAGAGGCTTAGATTTAGCGTGTCTGAGAAAACACCGCCACCATCCATCTGTGTAGAGATGGATTGACTTGTCCTCCATGAAAGCATCTACTTCCCAGAAGGATCTAGAGGGGAAGCTTACATGGAAGTTTTTGTCAAACCGAGGGGTGTTAGATGAAGCAGAATGTCAAATGCGGCAGAGGGGGTGAACCGCAAGGCTCCGCTTATGCATAGGCATGCTGTTCTTTGGACTCTGCTTAGCTTAATGCAGTTTGTAGCTTTATTGGCTCTTTCTTGAATGTTAGGTTTCCAGTTTAGTTTTCTGTCAAAAATGAGACCCAGATATTTTGCTGTATCGGAAAATACAAACTGGTACCGTTTATTAAAGGAGGGTCTATGGTTGGAATTTTATATTTCCTGGAGAAGAGGACAAGATTAGTTTTATGGGGGTTTATTCCCAATCCACAGCGATCTGCCCAACGGGTTAATCTATTGAGATTTAGTTGGAGGAGTTCTTTGAATGGTATTAAGATGCTTACCTGAGACGGCAATAGCAACGTCGTCTGCATAGGCAATCACCTTGCTACCTCCCTCTTCCAGGTATATCAGCAGTTCATTTACTACTAAGTTCCAGAGAAGGGGAGAGAGGACACCGCCTTGCGGCGTACCTCTGCTGACACATCTTTTAGCAGAAGTCTCACACAGTTTGGAGTTGATTATCCTGCTTTTTAGCATAAGATCAGTTCCCCAAGTGAGTCGTCTACCTGCAGAGTTGACAGCGCAGTCGTGATTGCGGATGTGTTGACGTTGTTAAAGGCGCCCACTACGTCCAGGAAAGGTACCATTGTGTACTCTCTATATTGTAGGGATCCTTCCATGTGGCTAGTCAGTGAATGCAGAGCCATTTCCACCGACTTTCCTTTACAGTAGGCATGTTGAGCCGTTGACAGAAGTCTAGAGTCAATTTTAGCTCGTATATGGATATCAATCAGTCGTTCTAAAGTTTTCAGAAGGAAACATGATAGACTTATAGGTCTGAGGTCCTTTGGGATGACATGAGAACATTTTCCGGCTTTGGGGATGAACAATACATTGACTTCTCTCCATGACAGTGGAATGTGGATAAGTTCTATACAGCTCCTCATAATATTTCCTAGCGCAGGCAGAATAATATCTGAGGACCGCTGCAGCTCGGCAGGTATTATACCGTCCGGACCAGCAGACTTGTATGGTTTGAAGCGATGCAGCGCCCAGAGCAGTTTGTCTCTTGTGATCAGACCCTGGATTTTGGTCCCGGTTTCAGTAGACCTGTTTGGGTTGCTACTGACCGTGAATTGAGAGCTACCTGGAAAGTGGGTGTCCAGTAGCAGGTTGAGTGATTCATCACTTGAGGTAGTCCAAGAGCCATCGGTTTTTTTCAAACAGCTAGGCATCATAGGATTCGTAGAAAAGATTTTTCTTAGCCGCGATGCCTCAGAGGTTTCCGTGATTTTGTCACAGAAGGACCTCCAGGATTGTCGCTTTGCCTTCCTCAGTTCTTTTTTGTATAATTTGAGGGATTCTTTCTATGAGTCCCAGTCAGTCACAAGTGTTTCTGAGCAATCCCAGTGCTGATGTCCACCAATTTGGCTTTTTCTTGCCTCTCTTGTTCATTTTGTAGCTACGAGTTGAAAGTGTATCATTTGAACAAAATCTGGTTACTACCAGTGAATGGTACAGAGCTGGGGTGCAGTATCAGCATTCGCGAAGGTTTGCAGCAATTATTACATCTACCTTCCTCTACATTCCCCATTGGGGAGCACGCGCCTGGATCGGACCGGACAATGTCCACGGTCACAATGTGCTGCTCAAGAAACTAGCGTATAAGCTTGGTTAGGGAGTGGGCATCTTTTCTCTGCTGGCAAGCTTTAGGTATACTGGAATCTTTTTTTTTGAATCTGGAGATCATTGTAATTCTACGAAAGTAAGACAGCGCCTTTACGCTATCCTGCAGCTACGCTAAAGAAGTTACCTGTAGGGAAATTGCTATCAGAGGCTTCTCCCAGTCTATCGAAATAGGAATAGGATGTGAGGTCTTGGGCATGTTGAACAAAAGGAATTCGTTCCGGCTAAGCTCAGAAAAAGCAAGAGAAATGCGTTCAGAACCTGAACGGTGTTTGTTTTGACTTGATTTCCCCAGATCGTCCGTTTCATTGTGAAGCGCTAATTTTCAGTAGTAACTACGCCAGCATTCTGACCTAAGTCCTTAAAAGGGCAAATCTGCTTGAGAAGATACATTTAGAAGATCTGATGGTGTTAACGCAGTTTCGAAAGCAGAGAGGCTCTCCGTCACATGTTTGAGACTCACTACACAGATGGTCTGATCAGAACCAGATCAAAACCAAATCACAACCAACTTCTATCGCTGAAACTGCAAATGAGCTAAGTAGCACCGCATGCCGTAGCTGAATACCAGTCATAGGTTTTGGTGACGGATGAGGCCATCAAACACGTTGTTGTTTCCTTTGAATGCTACAGACCCTCTCACATCGACGGGATGTATTCATTTATGCTACAAAAGGTGTGATGTAGATGCTGGCAACACTGAAGAGAATCTTTACTGCTAGCCTGGCACTGTCAAATTTAGTTCAGTACTTAGGAGTACTGAACCTCTGGAAAACAGTAAGAGTAGCTTTTACAGCGAAAATCTGAAAAGTTGACTACACGTTCGCGAGAGTATGGTCGAGCTTTATGTGCGCAAAACTTCGCAAATGGATCATCTGTCAAATGTGGAGCATTGCTACTTACGCGGAAGATCCTACGAGACCGCGATCTAAAATCCGGGAAGCAGAATTGAAGGCGCGCTCAACAAGAAACGCGATGAGAATTTTCAATCAAAGGTCATTCGACAATATTATAGCAGGCAAGGCGGCGTTCTGTCTCCAATTCTATGGTGCATATTGGTCGGCTCATTGCTAATTGCTCTCTTTAGTTCTAATGCCTACGCTCAGGCATAAGCACATGATATAACCATGCATGGTGACTGCCTGTTTTAAAGCGCAGGTAGCAATAGACGTCATCGGCGATCGGTGCACTAGAAATAGGCTTTCAGTCAATCCTCCTAAAACCGAGATTATTCTCTGTATGAGAAGAAGGAAGCTGACTGGTCAGACTCATCTGGTGCTTCAAGGCATCACTATTCGAGGCTCCAACTAACCTAATTAGTCAAACTTCTTTGGACTAAACATGCCATTTTTAAAAACACCACGGACCTTTGGCTTTTCTAGCCGTGTGAAGGCATTCGGCGAGATATGGTACTTTGTACCAAGAAGTGTTCTTTAGATCCACACGGCTATGATAAGACCAATCCTTTTAGGTGATTTTAACAACAAAATAGGAAGGGAGGACATTTTTAGCAGTGCACGCTGCATGATACCACGTCTGGAAATGGACTAGGGCTAAATGAATTTGCTGCGGAACGGAACGTCACTATAACTAGCACAAGGTTTCCACACCTCTATGTCTACAAAGGTACATGGCGGTCACCTGATCATCCAACCGTCAGCGTTGTGATCCACGCAATACACTACCTCGCATAGCCAAGGTACGGCTACGGAAATCTCAAATACAACAACAATGAACAAATACTGTGAGGAAATTTAATGTTGAACCGTTGCAATCAAAATGAGCCACTTTGAAGGATCTTTACCGATCCTTCAACCTTCCGTCATGTCCTGTGCAACCAATATTAAATGCTGAAGATCTGCGACATTAAGGTCAAGAAGCCACCATGTCACCACCACCACAAAGCCCATGGTCAGATGAAGAATGCAGGCAAACAAGCGTAGGAAAACAACTATCCTACAAAGCGGCACTGCATACCAGAAAGGGAAGAAAATCGGTTTCTCTATAGGAAAAGCGCGGGATCGAGAAAATAAAGAGGTGCCACTCCTGAAACACTGTTCGGAAGTTTTACTAAACAGCAAACACAGTGCGTCAAAGCAACAAGACCCGAACAGAGGCCTGTGAAGATGAACAAGGAAACTTAGTGGTAGAGATATATTGCGTCAAGTTTTTAACGTAAACACCTGCCCACACATCAATTTGAGCAAGGATATGCCTTGCCATCGCCTTCTTCCTTCCTGAGATACCAAAGTGGAACTGTGTTGGAGGCAAAAGTTCCATCCTTGGTATGAGTCAAGGCCCTGTTCTTAGGGTTATAGCACCCAGTACTTGTTGCAACTCTACATTGGGTCAAACCAACAGGAAGGCCCTTCCCGCAATTTGGGTTAAAACCACAGCCACCATGACGCTCCCACAAGGGGGTCTACCTCAACAAGTCAGGCCCGGACCGAGATCTGAGGGGCTTCTGAGTCTTATGGTACCGTGATTTAAGCCACCTTTGGTGGCGTCATCTGCAAACCATTACGATAAGACCAGTAACGACGTCATTGATGGGCGAAGCCTTAATAACTTGGCGGGGGCTCAGTAGTAGAGATACAGGATATGGAAAAACCTATTCTTGCAGACTGTTAAACGACGAGAATAATCTAAATTCCGCTGTCAGACAGAATGAACTTGGGTTTGAAAACCAGGATTTCGGTCCACCCGGCCAGAAGGAAGTAAAGGTAAGTAGTAATATCCAAGCTTAAGTGCAACAAGGCTGCTGGACCGGACTGTTCACTTGCTGAGCTATTAAACTCAGCAAGAGAGATGACTTGGTGGAGAGCATGCACAGTGCATGGAGATTTGGTGTGAAGATGGAACCTTAGCACCCTCTTAACTGCGTCAAATTTTGGATATAATGTCAAAATAGACTGCTGTTACTTCCATATATGTACAACGTGGCGCAAAAGTTATCACTCGATATTCTTTGGCTGGAATTTTTTTTATAAATGAAAAACGTTAGTTCTGCTTCTGGATTATGTTTACTTTATGTCTTGAATTTTTTTTTGTTAAGTTGAGAAAAAGTAATCGGCTATGTGGCCACCGCCAGAATTGACAACCATTCGGACCCGATTTGTGGCATTTTTCATCTCTTGTCAGAACTTCCGGCAATAGGTCGCATTCTTGATGGATATTCTCTTTGCGGGCTTCAAGACTTTGTGGCTTGTTGGCATAGATCCGTGCTTCAAAAAAATGGAAATGGGCCTCGTCGCTCATGATGAACTTCGGTGGAAAGTTGCCTTCCTGGTCGAGATCCAGGATGGCACTATTCCGCGTTCCTTAGGAGTATAGCAATTCATGTCTTATTGACGTGTACATTTATCTACTTCACAGATGTCAAAGCAGAATTGACATTTGCCGCCATTTGCAAAAATGACAGCATTTTCCGCTAGGGTGATGACTTTTGCGCCACCTAGTATCTACCTCAACTCCACTGTTAAGTCTGATAATGGTTCGTCATCAGAAAGTAAACGACGGTTTACATACCAAGAAACAATAAGGAGACTCTGTAGAAGATGCTTATCATCCTAGTCCTGCTGTATGACAGAAGACTATTAATGTTAACGGAGATAAAATAAAATATCCTTGACATTAGAGATCTATGGAGAAGTTAATGCACAATAATAGTGAATTCTACAAGTTGCTTAGGATAACTAGGACATATAGACCGAAGGAATCAGATACGGAGGGACAACGCAGTAGAGGAAGACTTTAGCTTAGCTGGTAAGCGCAATTAAAAGGAGACTTCAGCCAACTTGGAATGCCCAACTGGAGGCAATTAGCCAGAACATGAGAGACTTATTAGTTGGGACACAGGTCCAATCCAGACTGCAGTGCCGTCTAAGTAAATGTAGTACAGAAGGAATTTTCTCTTCCGAAGAAATGCCTCCTGCCGTACCTTGTTCTAGCGCTTCAAACCTTCAATCGTAACGACCTGAATGCTTGTCACGTTAGTCTCAAGCCCACTTTAGGACGTACTCGTATGTACTTTGATTTATTGTGATTCTTTCCTAAGCCGTATTCATAGAATACCCTGCCGAGGTCTAAAACACCGTGAAATTGCATCGCTAATACAGTTTTACTCGCATGTTGTCCAATGCAAGAAAATGTTTCAGGCAGACTACCAGCTTCAAAATCACCTGACGTTGGCCGGGTCTTAATTTTCGTCAAGTAGTTGGGTCAAAACGCAAAGCAAGTAAGTCCACTGTAGATTGGACTCCAATTGGCCGGTTGAATATGTTGAACCTTTTTCCCAATCTTCTAAACGCACACTACAGGCATAGCCTATAGATGAAATATAAGAAGTGTTTTTTCCCGTGGTAAATTTTCCCGCAACAAAGTTTATTCTTCTTCATCCGCAAATTCCCTTCGGTCCCTCTTCCTTCTAAGTGAGAATATCAAGCTTTGACGGAGATGGAGGGCAGCCGTGATCATATCAGGCAGACAGTTCATCACCCCCAGACCTCGGAAAACAACCCGCATAGGTTTTACGGGCGGTTTTTGTCCTCAGAAAAGAGCGAGACCGAACTTCGGTGAAGTTCTAAGGACGGCAGGGAGACTCACGACGAACCAGGGGCTCAAGGTGCGACCGGAAGTCCACCAAGATCACCGTCGGCGGAGCCCGTAGGATAGAGGAGAGACTCTCAACGGGTAGCGTCAGACAGGACGTCTGAAAGTGCGACTTGTGTGGGCGGATGGTCCTTCAGGCTAGACACTTCAACATGAAGATGACAGGTGGAAGATCCTTGGAGCTTACACCCCAACAAAAGCTAAGCACCATAACATTCCGCAACCGATGTAGTTACGGATACAAGCAAATGCATCAGATCCCACAATTGATGTGGATGCAGCTAGCCAAGGAGCTCGCACAGAGCAAGGCGGTTAAAGGGTGAAGAGAGGATGATCTTTCTTATAGCACCACCCCAACGAGGAGCAACAGAGGAACAACAGTGGTGTGCTGGCGGATGGCTAACATAAAAGAACACACTCACGTCATTAACTTTTAAAGTCAAATTTGATGGGTGAAAGGACGATGACCTCTTTCTAAGCTACAACCCCACCGATGACGCATTGAAGTAGCAGCAGAGGCATATATTGTAGACCAACAGCTGAGCCATATGCCAGCCTCCAACCAGAGAACATATGAACATACAAGCAATAACAACAATCAACAACAATATAAAACCGGCCGAGGCCAGTGAGCAGAAAGGACCAATAACAAAATAGCGAATAAATAATTGTAAGGAGCTACACGCTATTGGTCAGTCCTCATTTCCCAAATCTGAATGTCGATCCACCGCAGTAATTAGGGACCCGCGAAAAAAGTGGCAGAAACCTATACTTAGCTTTTTAGGGGCGGCGATCCAGAGTATGGCCACATTCTTTCTTTTGTCCCAACACTCCAGCTACCTTTTGATAGAGTTTCCTTTCTCCGCCGCTTGTTTTGTTATGTAAAATTTTTTTTTTAATTCGATAGGAGAGAAGTACCCGGGTGACAGACAAAAGAAATACTGCTCTTCGCAAATTCCCCAAACAAAATCTACTGTTAGGCATATCTAGGATCTCCAAACTTCTGAGCCACGGCCACCCACAAAATTTCCAAGAAAAGAAGACAAGTCAAAGTTTAATGAAGTACTGGACAAATTAACTAACATAAACGGCAAGGACAACAACGAGTTTATCCCATTTGCCACAAGGCTTGCGCATCACCTGCAAAAACTGCCCGAAGAATATGCATATGAATTAACGGGAGAGATTCAACATTTATTAACCCCACGTAAATTGAAAAGTTTGCGCAAACAAAGGCGAAAGCACCAGGTATTCTGTATCAATGGCAATTCAATGGAATATACTCGTAGCAGATGCAGCAGTCCTACATCCTTTTTTGATATAAAGTGTGACCAGATAAGAATGCTGTAAAAACAAATTTAAATAAAGTAACAATGGTGTGAGATATAAAATTGATTCTGGCTTTATTTTGAAGCTAAGTTCATGCCATTATGTGTGGAATAGCACGTCATTTAAATGGCCGCCTCGGCTTCAAGCGGTTAGTACAATTTTTATTAACTCAATATGTGCGGCGTTATTTCGGCAAAAGCATGTCAAATGTTGGCCTCGAGCTCGTCCAAAGTGAGTAGCTTGTTAGCGTAGACTAAGGACTTAACATAGCCCCAAAGAAAATAATCGAGTGGTGTCGCATGATCTCGGCGGCCAATTGATGAACGCCGGCTGTGAGATGACCCAGTCGCCAAATTTCTCCTTCACAACTTCGAGGGTTGCGTAGCTTGTATGGCATGTAGCGCCCCGCCATCTTGTTGGAACCACAGCTCGGATATATCAGTGTTGTCAAGCTCTGACCACAGAAACTCGGTTAACATCGCTCTGTACCTGATACCATTGACGGAAACGGTGCCTCCTTTCTCATTTCGATGGAAATAAGGCCTGATGATGCCGCCATGCCATAAACCGCATTAAATAGTCAATCTTTGTGGATGCATTGATGCTTGGCGGAACACTTGTAGATTGCGTTCGCTCCAATATGGGCAATTTTGCTTGTTGACATAGCCGCTGAGCCAAAAATGGGCCTTGTCCGAAAAGATGATTTTTTGGCCAAAATCCGGATCTCCGGCCAACCTTTCCAGCGCCCAATTAGCGGGCTGACGGCGTTGTCTATGGTCGCCCGACTTCAATTCTTGCGTCAGTACTATCTTATAGGGATGTAGGCCCAAGTCCAACCACATAAAAGGCTGAGTTAACTCTCTGGCGATGCCCAATTCAGCTGATCGACGCCGAATCGACATTTCTCGACCGTCTTCGATATTGGCGGCTACGGCGGCTATGTTTTCTTCATTTCGGACCCATCTCTGTCTGGTTGGTGGCTTAAGATCAAAATGATTGTACTCACACTCAAATTTTTAGACGGTGAAGCGAATTGCCTGCACGTAAAACGATGCGCGGCAATAGTAAGTAAGCCAGATGGATGTCATTGGTAACTTTGACAGCTGCCGAGACATAGCAATTTGAAAAACTATCATTACTAGCTGGTCACCCTATACTTAGTGCTGCAGTTTCAGATGCATAAATTGATGATCTCGTATTGGCGGACCGCCGAGTGAAAATTCGCGAGTTGGTTAAGATAGCAGGCATCTCAACAGAACGCATTTGCCATATCCCGCACGAGATTTTGGGCATGTGAAGGCTGTCCGCACGATGGGTGCCCCGGTTGCTCACACCGGAGAACAAGCGCAATCGTAAGACCACTTCAAAGACGTGCTTAGTACTGTGTATTTGAAATCCGAAGGAGTTTCTGTGTCGTTTCGGCATCCTCATCAAAAATTCCAGCAATCTGAATAAGTTTCCACTCATTAAGTAGCGCAGCGTTATCTCCAGACTCCAACTCGGTTCTACCCGCATGCATGTATCGGCTTTCTTTAAACTTCCGTGAACTCAGAAACACACTAATTTGTGGAGATCTCAACGTATGAAAAATTTGTACTCGCCAAGCTGAGAATTTTTTCAATTCACATTTAGGCGCGAAAGATTCTAAAAATCCCTAATGTCGTCTTTCCAAAACAAGTCGTTGAGTGGATGCACTTCAATATCAAGGTCAGACCTTTTAATTAGCACAGGTTTCACCCAATATTTTCTTTTGGTTTCCTTTACTTTTTTATCCTCTTTTGACATTTACTTTCTAATTCTTTCAGTTCGCGAATAACCTCTTGCATTTAAGTTACCTGCTGGTAGTTTTCGAAATTTTCATAGATAATACGTGTTTTCAACTTGCAGCTTGCCACTTTTAGGTGTGGTTGCAGTACTCATTGTAAGATGCAAACATTCAAAACCAACGTACGTCGGTACCCTCTTTCTTTTATCCAAAATTTTTGTTCACCCGCGCTGTGTGCAAACATTTTAAGGGTACAACGAATTCTCTTGAGCGCGTGCTAGTTGAAAACAAGAAAACACAATTGCATCGCAGTGTTGGACGATGTAGGAGAATTATAAAGCTTAAATCACAGCGACATGAAAAAAAAATCTTTCGAATGCTTTCAGTGCTGTTTGACTGTGCGTGAGTAACTCGGATGTGGATGGCGAAGCGTTTGTCAAGAATGGTACTTGCACATTCTTGGACGGCATGAAGTTTAGCCTGAAATACGATCGAACTTTTTCGTATTGACCTTGTAGCATTTGCATTGTATCCATTTTATGTATATCCTTCCATATACCACTTATTTGATGTTGGGTTTTGGAAGCTTGTCGCGTTAGAATCATTACGTTGAACATCTAACGCGCAGATGTTGGGTTCAGGAATCTCTGAGGAGTCCAATTGTATTGTACTAAGAGTTGCATCTCTCCTGTTTGTAATAATCTGGCTTCTCTAACGAGGTGATCCAAAATGGTAATAAGGTCCGCACATTCCGCTATTTCCCCAAGCGCGTCCTGGCCATTCGGATACATGGGAAAATATGGATCATAAGACAGCATAGAAAACCGCGTTACATATTTCAGCGACCAGTGAAATAAGACAAAGGAAATAATACCTAAGATAGCTAACGCAAGATAGCGAAGATTTAATTTTGCATTTTCGTAGTCAAGTGTGGTCTTCGTCGATCCAGCTGCTCCTAAAGAGCTCCTAAAGAGCAGAGTTCTACACGATAAAAACTAAATCGAACATCCATGAGAGATTGTGAATTAAATTTGCAGGCAACGCTGTTGACAGTGAAAACGATGCTACATCCCATTCAATTGTTTGCCAAACACAATTCCACAAAGCACTAGCAGGCACACAAAAGAACGCCCAAGACTGCTCCATTTCCGTAGTCCTGACGAAATAGCTTTATTTCTGCACCAAATCAAGTGATACGAATAACTGCGTCAAAATTAAAACGCACGTCAAGTTCAGGCTGAGACAATAAATCAAAAATCCTTCACTCTTTCCACACGTCATGGGGTGCGTGTGTTCTGCTTCAGACAATGCAGGCAACAAGCTTGGACAACCTAGTGGTAGGTAGTAACAGCCTTGCATTGCAATTGCAACAAAAGGACAATGACACGCCAGTTCTCTTGTAACCGGCCACAGCCCCTTTTATGCAAGCATACGCCTCAAACACCCGCACTTCATCTCGAGATGTTTAGAGAGAGAATTGTATTGTACGAGCATGTATTTGGCCAGTGTCAAGTGCGTAGATATTTATTCGATTAAATGTGCGTATCCTTGTGGGTTTCTCATTTTGTCCATGATGCATTCGTACTGGAACAATCTCTCTTTCTCTCTCTCTGTGTTATAGTGGACCGTAAACGCTTTGTTTATTGAGCACCAGCAACACACCAGTTATTTGTTTATAAATCGTAAATTGCATTGCAATGTTGCGTCGAGCGAGAGTGTCGGGTCGGGAGTGCTGTGCGTGCAACAGTACGACACAACACTATTCGTACACTCACATACTTTTGTTAGACAGACATGTCGGCTACGACATCGAAAGCGATGCGCAATAGTTATGGCAATGTCCTCCATAAATTTTATCTCCGGAAATCAAAAACATAACTCACAAACATACAAATTAACATTGCTCGAGCCGATTCGAAGCTCAGGACACATTCAGAACTGTTTGTACTCGTATACGAGTATAGATCCCATAGTTGAAGATGAAAACCCTTGCGTATGGAGCATTGCTCTGATGTGGTGGGTGTGGCAGTGACCAAAATAACAGACGACAGCAATATTGTGCCAGGGTAGTAATTTCAACGGCAGTGAAAACTGAGGGGGTGACTGAGATATGAGTCGAGTACTCGTTCGTACGTACGCTGCTTTGGAAGCTGAACTCGTTTCAAAAGCTTTAACACGCTTCGACATATGAGAACATATGAGCGTACCCAGGGATTGGATTCTACTGACGGATTCCAGTGGATGGGTGCTGAAGGGAAAAAACTATTATCATCAAGTCGATGTCCTGTGGAGGTGTTGTGTATCATCGATTTACAAATTGGCATTAATTAGATTAAACGAGGAATGATTCGTATATCGTCCTTTGGTTGACGGGTGTGTGTAGAAATTAAGGGTAAACACTGCCGGTGGCAAACAGGAAATGGCCCACATATGTATGCACACTTTCAGGGCAACGAGTGGCAGTTAGATGAGGAGACGTACTCGTAGGTGCTAGGTGTGAGGTACTCGTACTCGCATGCAATCGAAATGAAAATTGACAGATACGAGCATGAATATTTCATTAAACATTTCTGCGATCGATTAAAATGTCAAATTCTGATTTTACGAATGGTCAGGCGATTGATATCCTGGAGTGGATACAGTGATGGTATTTTGGCGAAGATATTATGAGCTATTAACCATTTACCAGGCTCGGGAAGCTCTGGATATAGAGGGTTTTGTTTGATTTGGTAGAACCAAATTGCTGTAAAAAGAAGGAAAGAATCACTACCTTGAAACAAGGCGAGGCAAGTAGATTTGTTGGGATAGAGGGTCAATTCATGACTTGTGAAATTCTCCTCAACTTCAAATCAGCTAAAAGCATGCAAAACATGCAAATAGATGATAGGAGCTCTCTGGAACGTACAAAAGATTAACAAGGCTGGTCGAGTCGCCAACAGGTCTAGGTCGAAAATTGTCGAACCATTGAAATGCTGAAGATCCACTGCCAGCGTTCGTTTGCACGAAGCCTGGATCAAATTTAGAAGAAATCAGCCTAAAAAGCAACAGCTTCACAAGATGTACAGATCATTTTGAGGCGTGTGCGAAATATTGGCGTAGTAGGGCGTTTTGAAGGACCTACACAGATTCTTTTGAAGAAAAACTTGACAGAGTACGTAAAAGATGCCACAGTAAACAGGTTCCGAATCCAAGCCTTCATCGACCTAAGCATCGATTGTATCATCATGCGTCGCACGATTGTGACGATAGCTAGTGTTAAAGACGCCAAGGACCGGGGGATATTGACCTGCCAAACTATCAGGAAAGCTTTGCTGAGGTAACAGTTTATAAGCTTAACACTCGTTTGCCAGTGGTTGAAGAAGGATATGCCAAACGCCCACGACAGGATGAGTTGTTCGACGACATTTAACTGGACGACAGCAAAGGGTTGGATATCTTAACAATATACTCGTAGATATATCAGAGTTGCCTCGCAAAGAGGGCGGATGGGCTTAAGTGTTCAATCGAGCTGGCGACTATTTTACTGGCTTTTGTCCAGCCGTATACAAAATATCATTTGGTAAGATAGTGGTTGTGATAGAGGGCAGAGATCGCTCTTGCATCGACTACCGAGTAATGAACAAGGTGACGCGAAAAAAAGTAGATCCTTATGCCTATAATCGAGACTGAGAATGAGTTTTTTACAACTTTAAACTTAGCTTCGTATTACGAGTACTCTCAGATGCTTGCTGCCGTTTGCTACTGATCAACAGTGCTTCAGAAAAGCGTTGAGCATGTAACATATGAATGTTGTAAAATTTCTTGAGTTTTTAAGCGAATACGAAGCAACCCTAAACGCAGGTATGTGTGCATTTTAAAAGTCCTACATTGATCTAATAGGCAATGGAGTGAGCACAAAAGCTACACGAGACAAATGCTAATGGAGCACTTCCAATGCCCAAAGATTTGCATGGAACTCGACAGTTCTTGGGTGTCATAGGATGTAAATTTATGGAAAACTATGAGCGCTAGGCCACCCCATTGGCAGATTTGATGAGATCAGACTATCTGTTCGAATAGTTCGAAAGGCAAAAACCTCTCGCAGTGGGGTATAGAAGATAACTCTTTTAGTCCCGTGATCTTCTACAGCCGCATCTACTTTCTCCAGATGAGAAGAGCAGAAGCTGGAAGTCCTAGTGTAGAACTTCAACCGATCTGCGGACCATATTTTCAAGTAGCAATGATTTGAAATTTATTCTACGAATGTGCCGATCGTGGCTGCAGCAATTCAACTAGTTTGGGTGAGCTTCATAGCAGGCTGCTTAGACTGGAATTTATCTTGCAATTCCAAAAACCTTCAATGCGTGAGTGTATATCCATCATGTTGGTTAAACTTGTGTTCCGACTGGGAATTGCACTGCTTGGAGCACGGAATCCAGACCGATGCCATCAGATAAGACTGTCGGAGGAGGTTATGATTCATTCAACACTTTTTTTCAGTGAGATTGGTACTGACAACCTTGTGAAGTTTTCATCGATTTGGAAACAACTGTAGTCGATGAAGTCCGTACCCAACGCTGCAAATAGCTATGCTCATGGTCATTACACCATTGGCAAGGAAATCGTCGACTTGGTCTTGGACAGGATCCATGAATTGGCTGACCAATGTACCGGAACCCAAAGCTTCTTGATTCCCTCTTGACGGAAAGAAATCTAAATTGGATTTCGTCATCTAGTCAGACTCACAAGTGTCGGCCGCCGTTGTTGAACCCTACAAATCTATCTTGACTATCCACACAACATTGGCAGATTCATTGTCGACTATGAAGCCATATACGATATCTGCGGCAGGAACTTGGACATTGGACGATCAACCTAACCAACTTGATTCCTTTGTGTGGCCAGATTGTATCATCCATCACTGCTTCATTGCGTTTGGATGATGCATTGAACTGAATTCCAAACTAACTTGGCACCATACCCACGTATTCACTTCCCTCTGGTCACTTATGCTCCAGTTATGTCTGTCGAGAAAGCCCACCTACGCCTGTTTCTAATCAGCCAACCAGATGGTCATGGCACATACATGGCTTGTTGCTTGTTGTACCGTGGTGATGTTGTGCTTAAGGATGCCTACGCTGCCATTGCTATCATCAAGACCAAGTCCACTTTCCAATACGTCGACTGATGTCCAACTGGCTCCAAGGTCGATATCAACTACCAGCTCTCAACTATTGTACCTGGCTGTGATTTTGCCAAGGTTCAACGCACTGTTTGCATGTTGCTCAATTCGACTTGATGTATTCCAAGCGTGCTTTCGTTCATTGGTATGTCGGCGAAGGTATGGAAGAAGGTGAATTCTCGAAGGGTTACAGAGAAGT
The DNA here is from genome assembly GCA_963966105.1 of Volucella zonaria. Lineage (NCBI taxonomy): Eukaryota > Metazoa > Arthropoda > Insecta > Diptera > Syrphidae > Volucella > Volucella zonaria. The sequence goes on along the minus strand of OZ014531.1, from coordinate 179,593,382 downwards.
TGGCATGGACTCCGGTAACAGTGAAGACCAAGGTACTGAAGAATATTAAGCCTGTTCCTCAAATTCCGGGAATTCACTAAAAGTGCAAACGTCCACGTGAATCTTTCGAATCATGAAATTGGAATAAAAGGACTAACCGGCGCCGCTTGATGACTAGTGGGAAATAAGCGACATGTGCATATATCCAACGAAGATTGGGTGACCACCTTGTAGAATCAGAAGCACCGAAGTCTAATCAACGCCCTGAATGTAGTCGAAATGATTTTGAAGAAAAAACCGCTCTAAAGGTCTAAAGGGACTATTCACTCTGCTATCGGAGAGCACCGCCTAAAGATAGTCCCTGAAACGATATGGAAAATTCTGAACATGTACTACGATGACGCTGTAGATCTTGCCGAGAAAAAACCTTCGGACGAATAAGGGATATATTTTGATTCTCCAAAGTAGGGGATTTACAAGAAGCTACATTAAATCATCCGTCGAGTGCGAGTACGAAAAAAGATGTGGCGGACCCGTAGGTAAATTTCAGATCACAGGCGCTTTATAAAGGGTAATTAGGACAGGTATGCCCTCATTCTAGACCAAAATTTCATTAAATACATACGAGTATACAAGCGTGCTTGCGATAAGAGGACTCCGAACTTTAAGGACACCACAAGCCAGTACCTGTCCACTGAAAACTGCAACTGCCACATGTTAACACCATTCAAATGCATGCATACGTCTAGGTAGACAGAAAATATAACGACGGCAGAACGAATAGGATGGGATGCGATACAGAGCACGGACTCCCGATGAAATATTATACCAGCCAGGAGAACCTGCATTGGAGGAGAACGAGGCTACAGTCACGGTTTTTCGAAAACTTGAACCACGATAGGGTTCTCAAATGATCGATATGCTATGGAGACAACAGTGATGGTGTCGGATAAAAAAAATGGTGTTGCAAGTCCCGGATGAAGGTCTTTGTAACAAAATTAGGGAAAAAGAATGCTCATACTCGAGGACGAGATAGATGATAAATTGGCCAAGTCCATCGACGACCGAGTAGTGTACTCGTATAAAGCTGCGACAGTGGTTGACCAACGATGGTTGGGTGCTTTAAAAATAGGGTAGGTACTGAGAGGTGTCAACCTGTCGATAGTCAGTTCTATTTCTACACACCAATGCTTATTTTACCTCCAAATGGTAACTATGGGGTTCTGGTCGATGTCCATCCGGACTTGACTTTGCGTTATTGGCGCAACGGATGGTGATGTGGTTCCTAAGATGAGGTAATCCTCTGCCGCGTTGTTCGTCTGATACGGAGTCGAATATTTTCGGATATATGCCCCTGCGCTCAAGATGAACTAGCCAACTAAGCCGGATTATCCGAGCTTTTGAAATGTTTCTCCATTTGTCCATCGCTAGCTACAACTTCTTTCTATCTTTCTGGCAGAGCTCGAATACCGTTACGGTAAAAGTGTTCATCTTTTGAGGCTACCCACGAATCAAGCCATTTGTTGATGTTTTCATACGAACGGAATTGTTGATCAGCGAGACCATGTGGCATCGAACAGAACAAGTAATAATCGGACGGGACAATATCTGGGGAATATTGCGGTTAGGATAGGACTTTCTATATGAGCATTTCCGGGCTTGGCAAGATGAGCCCGAGCGTTGTCATGCTGAAGAAACACTTTTTCGTGCCTTTGCTCGTATTGTGGCCGTTTTTCGCACAGTGCTCGCCTTAATCGCATCAATTGAAGTCGATACCGTTCCCCAGTGACGGTTTCGTTGGGTTTCAATAGTTCACTATAAATAACACCGACCTGGTCCCGCCAAATATACAGCATAATCTTCGCAGAGTGAATATTCGGCCGAGCCGACGACGTAGAAGCATGACCGGGCAATCCCCATGACTTTCTTCTCTTGGAGTTGCTGTAATGAATCCATTTTTCATCACCCGTCATGTTGCGATGATGAAAACCCTTTCTTTTTACCGCTGGAACAGTTGTTTACAGGCGAAAAAACGACGCGTCGTCCTTTGACTTAAAATCATAAGGAGTCCAAGTTCCTTGTTTTTGAATCATTCCCAATGAATGTACATAATCACTTGGAAATGGCTTGGCGGGTAACTCCTAATGCTGAAGCAAGCTCTTCTTGCATTTGCCACGAATCCTCATCGAGCAATGCCTCCAATTCAGCGTCTTCGAAGGAGTTTGGACTTCCTTCACGCGGACGGTCGTCAACATTGAAATCACCGTCTTTGAAGCGACGGAATCAATCACGGCACTTTGTTTCACTTAGAGCAGAATCTTCGTAAACTTTTTGGAACTCTCGATAGCCGCTGTTCCCGCAAATGACGATTATGTGGCGCAAAATTAGACATTTTCATCCAACCAAAAGTATATGACGCCAAAACAAAATGACTATTGTGTCAAAACGGTTTGTTTACCATATGTCGAAACTTGGTTTTGAATATGTTAAAATCGAGCAGCACTTATTGCTGGAGCCATCTATTGACAAACAGCGAGAACTTAGCTGCGCACCTACTATTTTTAGTTGCTCGAGAGATGGCTTTATTGCTCAACTGCGTTCTAAGCTCAAAGAAGCAACAATTATTAGAATGATTCTTTGCATGACTTCTGCGATGATGTCGATCAGAGTTGATGGCGGAGCCGAGGTATATAAAGTCCCTTACCACCTCTAAGTTGTCACTGCCTGTCGTGAGGTTTTACCCTAGGCGTCGATTTGGTGTGTCCCCCTTTGTTGACAGCACATCATTTTTTCTTCCTTTGTTCACTTCTGAACTCCAACTTTCCGCTTCAGCTTGAATGGTCTCAATCGCTTCGGTTCATTCTTCCCATTCAGGAGTAGCTGAACAGACTTGTGGAACAGATTGCCCCAAGAGTTGGATCGCGAGCTTCGCACAATTCTCTCAAGAACGATGAGGAAAAAACCACTCGACAACGCATCGACTTATTTAAGTCCCTTTGTGATATTGAAGGTATCGATTTGGTCATTACCGGCCTTGATGAAGGAACGCGTATTCTCCATCGCTTGGCAGGGATGCCAAAACTAGACATGCTCTGTATATTTCACCTCTCAATGAAGTGGTAGTTTGTATCAATGTGGGACTCTTAGATCTTCCAGGACCTGCCTGGAATTGGATTTTATGGCCTAAGAGGTGGATTTTCAGACCAGTAGAGGTAAATCAGACTGTTGACGAAGGGTCTTAGACGTTCACATAATACGGCAGATTGGATTTGTAGTTCAGAAGACATCCCTTCTTTAGGATCGGACTAATAATTCTGCCGTTCCATTCGTCGGGTATACTTTCGTCGACACAGGTTTTAAAGGTGAGTTGATGTATAGTATGCTCCGAATCCAATCCCACCGTGCTGCTTTGAACAAATTTGTTGGACTTCAACATCGAGATTGCTATCCTTATTCGGGTGGACGGGTGAATGGAAATGTTGTGTGTCCAGGTTGAGTACTTGATTCTGTTATCGGTGAGATGATGGTCTTCATCACCGTTTACCAGTCTCCAGAAGTAATCTTTCCGAATTCTCAGTACCTACTGTGGTTCTACTATAAGATTTCCTCCTGAAGCTTTGGTATGTTCGTTTGTTTATGGTAAAACTTCCGAACTTCACTATTCTTAAAGCACCTCTCAAAGGCTTCGATCAAGCGCTTCTCGTGCCCTTCCTTTTTCTCTACTGAGAAGCTTTAGTACTTCCCTTCTTTTCTGGTTTTGGAGATCTCAAGCCTGTTTCGCTTTTTTTTGCAGGGGCATTCTGTACATCGAACCAGAGGTTTCTTTGTTTGGGCGGGTTAAAACCCAACACATCAGAGGCGGCCTCTCTAATTTCTTTTGGCAGTGATGGCACTGGTCTTCTACGTTTGATTCTCGAGCCATCGGTTTCTCTAGAGGTTAAGGGAGAGTCGTTCGGAAAAGGCCTTGCCAGTTTCATTTCATGTGATTGTAGCCGTTCGACTTGGGCTGTTACAATAAAATAATTGTCCTAGCCGATGTTAGCTACTCGGAATATTCTGTCATCCGAAACACGGGGCGAGTGCTTTGCGCCGATCGCATTATGATCAACTTGGCTGGCCTGCGCTCATTTCCGAAAGTGATGTCTTGAAAGCTGTGCTTTATCGTCATTAAAGTCGACAAGGGCGATTTTAAGTAATTTTTAGAGCATTGCTCGAGAGTTTTGTTGAAGAGGTCGTAGTTGCAATCTTTGGCAAGGTCGTCCTTCTCCTCTGTCATGGCGTTGGCGTATATGAGGCTTGTGTCGGCAAATTTAACTTTTGGGAGAATCGTCGGAAGGCCTATGATTAAATGTCTGAAGCCCAAGATTTGTTCCTTTCCTCGGACAGTAAATCCGCATCCGAATAAATGCTGCCTTGCCTGCCTTGTTGTAGCATTCTCCACAATTAATATCAAGTCTTTTGTGCTCTCTTTCTCCGGACATCACACTTCTTGAATGGCGGTTACTGGTTTGTCTCCGATAGTTATTTGGATGCAGTCCGAATATTCCACATAAACATCTGCAGATCAGTGTCTTTAATGTTTTGTTACGATGGTCAACATTGAAATCCCTCATTATTCGAGGTGATTAGCCTCACATTTTTATCTCGTCTGTATTGCGTTGTGAGCCTTATGGCTACGTAGGCAAGCATTGTGCCTGAGAATGCACTTGGAACATACTACACCATTCCAATTTGACACTGTTGTTGCACTACTGGCTCAATCCAAGTACTGAATGGTGGCTCATGAATCAAGTGCGATGCAAGTTTTGCAGAGACAGTTCTTTCTAATTAGCTTACCAAATTTCCAACACTAGATAGAACTGTCAATAGGCGGACCGACTTTGAAGGTGATGATGGATTTTACTCGCCGCTCAGAGACATTTTCAAATCAGCGAATCAATCTACAATATCTCGCTCAAGCACAAGCCTTTCATCCACTTTAAGCTCCCTCCTAAATTTCAATTAACAACCATCAGCCTCCTTTACTTATTGTTATTCCAAAAACATTTCTCTTTTGTTCCTGCAAAAAAAAGAAAAAAAAAAGGTCCAGAACTTTCAAAGCCTCTTTCTCAAAAAAAAAAAAAAAAAACCAAACTGCTGACCCCTAGCACCCCTATATAACTCGTAATTCGACAAGAATCACAGTGCATAGCACTATGCCACGACAAAGAGCAGGGGGACACAAAACTTTTCTCAGCAAATTGATTTGTTTTTACTAAAATATTTCCCAAACAATAATTCGTCCATAATAAGATCCTTCAGCAAGCGCCTGCAACTTGTAAATTGTACAACTTGTGTGCAAGTTGAAACCCCTGACAAGCCAAAAGTTTTGTGCAACATTTACACACAGTTTTGTTTGTCGTTCTTTTTGGTGCGACGCTAACTCTGCATAGCCAAGCGCAGCCCCACAAGTATAGCCCTTTTAGAGACTAATACCGGCCCAGTCGCACGGAGCGTGTGAGTGTACGAATACCAAGTGAAAAGTTTGTCCTTCTCTGGAAGAGCATTCTACGTAGATTTTCAGCTTCTAGAAGTTCACCTCCTCGTTTATCCTTTACAACTTAATATTCATAAATTTAAATCGACCGTTGATGGCTTGTTGCTGCCGCCCTCCGGGGGTTCTTGACTGCCATAATCCTTTTCCTAAATGTATTTGTAATGCCCCGCTAGCATCACAGCGCAGTACTAAAGTCGACATAGCTTCTCAGACCAAAAACTCCTGGCCCTGATGATAGCCCCCCCCCCCTCTGCATCATCAGACAGCTACATTACAACATTACGTATCAATTGACTTTTTATGGACTATAAAATGTCCTTTTTCATTGGGAAGAAGTGTGCCAGTAATGAGGGACGAAAGGGTTTTTTTTTTTTTCTTCGTTTTCTACTTCTTCTACTCTGGGTTCTCTATGTGTGGCTATTTGTTGCCGTTTCACATCCTGCCGAGATGGTAGTTTTGTGGTTGGCGTGCTTATATATGTAAATATAAAATAGAAAAAAAAGACAGGGATACGGATCGTATTCACACGCCGAGGTGGTGGTCTTTTTTTATGACATTTTCGAAGGCGAAAGGACACTTGTTTATGCATTTTTAATGATGGTAGTCGGTGGATAGAAAAAAAAACAAAAACAAAAACAGAAATAGAAATAGAAATAGATATACAACGCAAAATACCATTTGGTCCTTTTTATTCGGGCAGTTGAATTGCTATTACCATTGCCAACCGACTGACTGCCTGCTGACTTTAACAACGACGAGAAGAACTCGCCAATTAGGTTTAATGGATGTCGCTATGCAGGGGTTTACGATTTGGCAAAATGAGCAAGTCCTGCGCACTATTGTTACTTCGGTATCCCTGATTCTATTTCTGGTCTTTTCAAAAATCCAAAGCCTCTGTGTTGGACAATAATGATGCTTCTAGTCGGGCGATGCCATGGCTAGAAATCTCGGCTCGGTTCATTCATCCTTTGTTCTCCCAACTGGTGCGGCAGTACATTCGAAATCGAAGTCGTCTCATTGTCTAAGGCTTCAACTTGGCCGAATACACTGTGTTTTACCTAAACCCCTATTGATACGAGTACCATTCTTGCTCAAGTCTGGAAAATGTTGCACCGGCTGTCCAAATATTTCTTATCCTCGAAGCCCCTGCGTCGATCCTTACTACTGACTTGGTGGTTGTCTCGGTTTACTTCGTCCGTCTTTACATAAGGCTAGTGGCACTCTAGGCGAAACCACTGCCAATTTGGAATAGTACACCACCAGTGTTCGCCAAAAGTCTTTGGAGAAATAAGGAAAAGCAACAGCCAAACACGGATCCTTCCCCGCTGCGACAGTGCGAGGTCTCAGCGCGATCGGCTCATACCATCCAAGTGATTGGTCTGTTGTTGTTTCTCTTGAGTGCATCCTTCGATGCTATCCTCAATACCCAAGTGACAAATTTGAATTCCGATATTGACATCAATTGGGAGGATTGTGTCAATACAAATTTCCCTCGTACGTCAATTGCCCGCTTGGAGCATATCAAATGCGGTCTCGTTTATCTCATTGTCCTGCACTACAGTCCTTCCAAACATATGCAGAAATTGGCCACAGGATTCAACCGAAAACATTACTCGAATTGATTTTAATTTGTCCATTCCAATTAACATGTCTGCAGGTATGCTCCGAAGAGGTTAATGAAAAATAAGTCACCCCATTTTGTTGTTGTGTCTATGTGCTTGGACAAGCATCCGAAGATACCAAGCCAAAGTCACATGTACTCGTACAAACGTATACGATTAGGTACTCCTGAATGAAATCGATGCGAAGAGGAATTCAAGGATGAATTCCGATTTGGAGAATTATCTGAGTAATTGGTTAATGTCGAGTTAATGGAATAGAATGGGTAACCTCGGGATAGTTAAGGGGTAATTTCTAAAATACTCCTTGTAACTCAGATTCAGATAGGGATTCAGATTGAAATTTCTATTGAATTGAGGAAATACCATTTGTTACGGTGTGTTGAGATGGCCATGCTCGGGTTAATGATGGTAGATTATCACTTAAGAGTAAATGTGGATGAAGATTTAACGATTTCATGGGTATTGTGGGGAATTTTAGGTTAAATAACTGTGGGGGCGAGCTTACTTAAAATCCTGAGAGCTGATTTTTAATGTTCTTTTTGCTGATCCTTAGGGCTTTGAGTGTAGTGACTTGTGCTGATCGAAAAATGTAATGACGACTGACGACTGTAATGTCAATTATTACTTTCGGGAGCATTTTAAAAAGTATTACAGGCCGTGGGATTATAGGGCGCGTGTTCTGAATTTTCCATGACGGACAAGACCATCGCACTAACTCCAGTAACACTCTAGGACTTTTGGCAGTTTTAGGCATTTTTGTTTCACCTCGTTCAGGACTGTTTCACTGTTGCAGTGGTGGAATTTCCGATGATAGTATCTAATCAAAAACTAAATGGTGATGCGATGAGACTTGGGCAGAATTATTGCAGTTTTGCATCCCAAACCAACACATTCGGCAAAAAACGTCCTCCCTTGCAACCTCTCATCCAAAAACGGTGACAGTTTATAGAGAGGGCTGCGCTCGAGAAAGTTTTGGTATCTATCCGAGTTTAGCTCTTTTCAGCTCTTCTATTTCAACCGAACCTGTCGGAAGAGAACGCTGATGAAGACACTACAACTGCTTTGCCCAGATTTTCTTGTGTTTCGCTGACTCCTCTTAGCTTGTCCACGTGCACAAAAACGCAAGCTAACGTCCGACGCATTTTGGTCCAGGCGGAGAAACAGTTTTCGTCAATAATGGCTATCACTTCACTTATTTGCAATAGATGCGGCCGGAATTCTGCTTCGCTGTCAGTATTAATTGTAGGCGTACACGATTGGCCAATTACTTTTACTTTCTCGAAGGCATGAGGGACTTGTAAACCATTCATCAGTTTCCCTCCAGTCGACATCTGTTTTGCAATTGGCGACTTGTCTTGAGCATTTTTTTTTTATAATTTGCGCCCAAATTTTGTATAACAGTCTCGCTGGATCTTTCGCCTTGGTAAGCATTTTGGACGACACTACTAGGGCCTGAAAGGCAAAGTGAACACCTTGTGATCACACAAGATTACATCGGCAGTCAAAATATTCACTTTTGATTTATCTCTGAAACAGAGTATCGGGTTGTTTCTTTTATGATTCCTGTTCCTTGCCACTCCTTGAAAGACAAAGGAAAATGGTATTTCAAAGTCGTTATGGAGTAGTACGAAGTCCACATTTGAGTAGATACCCTATTCATCTGATAACATTGAGCTTGGCTCCTCTCTTAAAGATCTTAGACAGTAGTTTAACTAGTCCTGGCCGTGACGCTGTTCTCATGGCACTAGATGTGTAAACCCAAATTTTATTCCTTGATCGTCACCATGTTATAACGTCGTAAGTTAAGAAGGGTTCGATGATAACTCTGTACATTCGGGATCAAATAAGCTGCTGCAACGATCGGAGAATTTTTTCTATGTTCTTTCACATTTATCTTCCGGTTTTTAGTATGATTCCTAGGTATCTTCTATAGTTGGAGGGCCGTGCTCTTTATAGAGGAACAGTCTAATATTTTTCCGTTTGAGTGTTTTGCTGTTTGGCCAATTCACAAAGTGTTCCACTGGTGGCCATTTTATTATATCGCTCTTTTTGTAATCTGACAGATTCAGATAAATCGTTTCAGTACCAGCGAAAAAGAGTGCTCCAACATTAGCCATTGCAAGGACATCCTGCGTTTTCTTCCTTAGCTGTCGAAAGTTGGCCCTCAAATCAGCTAGCATACTGGATGTAGACTGTGAACTCGGTAATTGCTTTCTCCTAATTTGGAATAATGAATGCAGTAGTCTGGATCTTGTGGATCTGGTTTATGGTATTAAATTGAACAAGGTTTTCTCTCCGATCACAGTTCAATGGTTTAAATACGCGCGTTAAACGAGTTCCTCTTCTTGGTCTGTGTAAAATCCTACTGACAGTCCTTTGTTCAAAATCTTTTCATGTGACTATCAAACTTACGAGTAGCAAGTTAATATCTATAAAAATCCATTCCCAATTGCAGCATTCACTACGTTTACCTACATCAAAATGCGTTCTCTCAAATCCTGCGGAGAAAGAAAACCGTTAAACACACACATCAGCCTTAAACTTAATTAATACACCATAAGTGGTCTCTGGTCTGACCTATATTTCATTCTGTGCCGGGTTTTCTTTGTGCCCCAATTTTGTATAAAATCCCTAATTACGCGCCCCTTCAAAAGTCAGTTCAGTTCCGTGTCCTTTTTATGCAGTTTCACTCGCATTTCCTTGCATTCCATCGCATTTTCTCTTATTCCGCATTCAGACTACCTCGACGACTTCCATTTGCACATTTAATTTGTTTAGATATCATGTCCTCGTGTTCGTACAACTGCGAGGCAGGTGGATAGGTGGATAGGTGGATAAGTTTTCAACTTCAACTTTAAATTAACGCAATCTTGAGTTGAGAGTTCTCTGTTTTGAAAAGAACCATCTTTGCGGGATAGCTAGCTATCGTAGTCACAGTAGTCGTGGTGCTAGTTGTTGTTGTCGTCATCATTGGTGTCATAGTTGCCGTTTTCTCTTAACGTCACCCCATTAAAGTACACCACAAAATGTCACCTAATTAAAACCACCACCCTCATGATGATAGTTTCCGTTCAGACTTTGCTATGCTGCAGTCACCACCAACTCTTTCATCCCTTAACACTTTTTCACCCAAAAGAGACCAAACCGGTTAGCAAAAAAAAAAGAAAAAATCTGAAGTGGTGGTGTTGGTCTGACAAAACTACAATCCTCAATATACAGAATCCCGATAGAATACCACCCATTGCAGAGGAGGATTTGGATTAGTACTTCGCACGTGTGTGCATGTCCTAATGCCTTGGGCAACTCCTAAGTGGCTTGGGATGCCAATCATAAGACGTTGGACATAAAATAAATTTGATGTTCACTTATAATGCTTAGACCAAACTAATCATCACTTGGTAAGAGCATGCTCTACACCCTGGAGCTGATGGTGTTTGATGTTCTCGTTGTTGTTACTCATACACTTGTTGTCCTCTCAGGCTAAAGGGGTGAAGAAGTCATATTTGTTAGCACACTCTTAAGGGTTGTGTTCATAACACCAAGTCAAATCGATAGTCTGTTAAGGAGTAAATAAAATGAGTGACATATTGCGACTGTAAAATATTTTGAGATGTTAAAGGGCATAGGACCTTCCCGTTCATCAGGATGGCTTCTCATTCAAATTAATGTCAGTTTGGAGGTGATTCTATAAAGTGTACTTGGAGCAATCCAAGATTGCAGTGTTCCTTTTCGATTGCTAAACTTGTTGCAATAGGAGCCTTTTGCTGGTAAAGTTGGTGGTTGGTGGACACGCCAAAAGCCGATCGAAACGCAACAGGGGAGAACAGACGAATTGACCGTCCAACAGGAAAAGTCAAGATACATTCCCTTTAGAGAAGACCACGTATTAAGCAATTAACTAGGCGTTCTACATATTGAAATGCATAAGCCCACGGAAGTATTAAGGAAAAAATGCCTTCCTTCCAACTCCCTCAATCAAAATAGAAGCGAACTTAAAAAAAAAAACAAATCAACCGGCAGAAATAAAGCCGTCGGTAGATATGGGAAACGCGTTAAAGTCAATCCTAAAGACACTGACTGACAGGCAGATTATGACAAAGTCACCAAAAGTCGTTACTAAAAAGAGGTAACCTAAGAAAGGAGCAAAGGGAAGGATTGGGAGGAGGATTGGATCAAATGTCGGTCTGAACTCAACTACACTACACAAGAAACGTAAATGGAAACAATCGTTGGCTCTTTTTTTTCGAAGCGATAGAAAGTATCAACGAATCAGATAGGTTAAGTAAAATCCTATCCAAAGATCCAATAGCGCCAGGATATCTGAAAGACTCCAATGGAGTTTGGACAGAGAACAGACTGGAAAAACTATTGCTTCCTATAGAAACTCACTTCTAGGGCTGTAAGGACGTTGGTGAACAGGTACTTACTGCCACCACACATCAACTCTCAACGAACCCATGATCTCTAACCTGATCACAGAGAATAGAATAATCCTTTCCATGTAATAGCACGCCCTTCCATACAATTCAATTCAATTCAATGGATTTTATTTGCACAAAAGAAGTTTTTCATTTACATGTATTACCTGCAAAGCAGAGTGCTTATCTGCAGGTGGTTGGACATAAATTGACTAAATTAACTTTTGAAATGATTTAAATTGAAAAAAGTTTGTTTACAATTAGGTTACATTCAATATAGTGCCGTTAAAGTCTTCTTTAACGGTCTACTTCACAAAATAAAGTTCAATTAAATGCTTTTTTAACTCTTTTTTTCTTTTTTTAAAATTCGGAATCACTTTTAGAAATTGTGGTAGCGAATTAACTAAATTAGGAACGGTGCATCGCAGTTCTCTATCACCATGCGTATTGTAAGCTTCCGGAACTTCTAGCATCCCTTGGGCTCGTCTTCGGGTGTTTTGTGGGTGGTTTATGGGACGGAGAAACCGTTGGTCGTTCATATAGGTAAGCAATGTTGTCATCTGGAAAAGTGCCTTTACATCTAAAACTTTAAAAGTTGAATTAATAGGTCTAATTATTTTGACAAGACGATGTTGTAATTTAGATATCTTATCCAGATGGGATTTCGCTGCGTTTCGCCAGGCCATAATTCCGTATCTAATGCGTGACTCTGCCATCGAGTAGTACACTTGCTTTTGTACCTCCATATGAGAGTAACGCTTAAGATGCACCATTGCAAATATCGTGCTCTTAAGTTGAAGACGCAGGATGTTGATGTGTTCACGCCACAGAAAATGCTCGTCGATGGTAACTCCAAGATATTTGATGGCTTTGACTACCTCAATTGTGTTGCTGCTTCTTAGTAATGGACAGTGATCATTACGATGAACAATTTCTATAGCTTCCGTTGACTTAGAAGGGGTCCTAATGTGCATCACCTTGGTTTTGTCTGCGTTTATCACCAGACCGTTATCATGACACCATTCAGATACAGCGTCAAATTCATCTTGCAATATCTTCATGGCTAAATGCAAGTCCTTGTGTCTTACAACGATTGCAATATCATCAGCATAAGCATAGGCAATCGATTTCTTAAATGTCCTTAACAGTTCATTTGTGAACAGAATGAATAAAATGGGCCCCAATTTGGAACCTTGTGGTACACCGTATTTGCTAGATTTTTTTAGACTTAATGTGTCAGATACCTTGACTTGGATTACTCTATCAGTCAGATAGCTTTTGAGCCAGCTTGCCAGCAATCCTCTTAATCCCAATTTGTTGACACTTTCCATGAGTTTTTCGGGTGTCAAGGTATCGAAGGCTTTGCTGAAGTCTATAAAAAGAACAAGTACGTGATGATTTTTATTTAGCCCTGCATTAACCACATTGGTAAACTCTCCCAGTAGCAATTGGGTGCTCTTGTATTTTTGAAATCCAAACTGGTTTGGGTGAATCACTCTATACTTCAACATAAAACAATTTACACGTTTAACGACTATCTCTTCCAAACATTTTTCAACCGCTGGCAGAATTGAAATTGGCCTATAATTTGCCGTGTCTTGTTTTATTCCTCCCTTGTATATTGGGCGAATTATAGACGTTTTCATGAGCTTAGGTACACATGACTGACACAAACTAAGGTTTATAATCTTCGTGATTATAGGGGTGAGACTCATGGCATTAACTTTGAGATCGACTGGTCTTATGTTGTCTGCTCCAGGACCTTTTGTGCTACTTAGTTGACACAATATCTCGTAAACTTCAGGTTCCGTTGCTTCTTCTAAGTAGATACTTTGTTGAAGTTGCCGGTTGTCATGGTTTGAGGTTTTGGTGTCACACATATGCATAATGTTCGCTGCTTGATTCGAAAACAGCTCCGCGAAGTCCTCAACAATGTCTTTTAAGCCTTCGGATTCAGACGCCTTTGGAAAATTGATTTTTATAATTTCGTCTACTGAACATCTCTTTCTTCCAAGCAGTTCATTCACAATTCTCCACGTTTTCCTCGGGTCGTTATTAGCATTTATGAATTTTCGTTTGTAAAAATTGGCTTTTATTAATTGAATATTCTTGTTAACTGTGTTTCGAAATTTCTTGTATTCACCCTCAAAAGTCTTGCATCTGGGGCTGTTTTTCCACCTCCTATATAGCTCATCCCTTTGTTTGCACATTGGTATTATTTCTGGCGTGATCCATGGCTTATGTTTACGTGTTCTTTTTGTTGTGGTCGTTTTGAATGCTTCAGCGTATATTTTATTCATTTCTCGTACAAAATTGTTGTATAGTACCTCGACGTCATTTTCTTGGATTAGATGTTGCCAGTCTGTTTGCTCTATAAGCTCATTAACTTTCTGCTGATTAATGTGTTTAACTTCCGTTTCCCGAGAGGTTTCTGTTCTATCCAAGTCTTCTGTAGCATATAAGACGGCGTAATGATCAGATAGATCGGTTACAATAATTGCAGAGAATATGTTGAGCTTGGTAATGCTAACATATATATGATCAATTAACGTCGCCATATTATTTGATATGTCAACACGTGTCGGTTGTTTAATAACACTTATCAACCCTTTCGACGCCATCATCTCCATGTATTTAAGAACAAGTGAGTTATTCTCATCTATGATATTAATATTGACATCCCCTAGTACAATGTTTTCTTTTCTTTCTTTTATAATTTCATCTAATTCGTCAATGAACCTTCCAACACTAGAGCTAGGTCGCCTGTATATTGCATGTATATGCTTTTGACCACCTTGATGATTGATTTCCAGGTGCATGCCCTCGTAGTTGATTGGATTCGCTGGTATTATTGTGTAAGAAATATTACCTTTTATATATATTGCAACTCCTCCACCTTTCGTCGCGTCACGGTTTATAAATTCAGTATTAAAGCCGTCAATGCGATAAAAGTCATTTTTTTTCTTCGGTATATTAATTTCATTCAGTACTAATATATCGATGTAAGAAAGCACATTTTCAATTTCTGCTAAAAAGATATCCCAATTTTTTGTAATGGATCTTATATTAAAACTTACGCAACAAAAATTCATTTTTTCCAAATATTTTTTTTCGATGCCGCCAACACCATGTATTACCCTAAAGTCAAAGTCGACATCAGCTTCACTGCATGTGTTTTCCATTTTATTTTCTTCTATTTCGAATCTCTCAATTAGAATTACGTACAACAACAATGCTTAGTTGTTCATTTTGTTTACATCATACCTTTGGCTCAAAATTATCGGTATCGATTGTCTGAAGCTCGGCTACATCCCGAACAACTGGAAAGAATAAGGATTACATACAAAAGTCTCTCCTAGCTTCTGTTAAAGGCACTGAAGAAAATCCTAGATCAACATACGAGTATAAGACAAAAACTCAACAAACACAACCTATGCTTTCAATACGCTTACCTTAAAAGGAAATCAGTAGAGATGGCACTATTCGAGGTTGTAGCTACCATAGAAAGGAATATGCGTTAAGAAGAATACACCATGGCCGCCTTCCTAGATATCGGAGCAGGATTTAATGATGTCAGCACCGGACCTGTAGGCCGGACTTAGACAAGCTCCATGATATCCTTCCACAATGGATTGAGAATATGATGAAGAGCAGAATTATCAATTGAGAACTTAGGAAACACAGTCAGAAAAATGGTTACAAGAGGGCTGTGGCTTCTTATTTTAAACGACATCCGTACAAGTTTCCAACAGAAGGGTGTTAAGCCAGTAGCCTACGTCGACGACATAGTCATTCTGGTGGGAGGAAAGCACCTTCCATGAACAGCTAACTAATGGGTTCGGCCTTGAACACACTCGCAAAATAGACAATACAAAACGGTTTAGGGATCAGTCCATCAAAAACCGAGCTAATGTTGTTCACAAGAAAAAGAAAGCTAGAAAAGTTTAATCTTTCATCTGAAGCTAAATATCTAGGAATCATCATAGACAGTACGCTCAGTTGGACGCGCAGCATCAGGGAAGAACAGACAAAGCATTAGTCGCATTCAACACATGCCATAGAATCTTTGATAAACATTGGGGACTTAGACCATGTATAAAACACTGGATGTACATGCCCTTAGTTATATAAACCCATTCTTACCTATGATGCGCTGGCATGGTGGAAAGCTTCGAAAAAGACTAGTTGCACGAGGTTAAAGTCTAATTCTCAACAAGCTGAACTAGGAATAATGCTCAACCTCATTCCTTTAGACGAATTCCTTAAATGCACGGCTTCCAAAAGCTCGATCACACTGAAAATCAGCCCTATGGGCTCATTTCAATTTAGGATACGCGTCTATAATACGGAGTACGGACCATCAAAACTGACGAAGTGTAGTGAATACATCATGCCAAGCGTGGATTTTGGTAGGAGTTTCTCCACATCATTTCCTAGCAGACATGACACTGCCACCATCAAAGGAAAACAACACCTCTAGGCCGGCGGCTCCAAAATGGAGAAAGGTACTGGAGCTGGAGTCTACTCTGAAATGCTACGGATTCAGGACTCTTTACAGTTTCCGGACGAATGCAGTATTTTTTCTGGCATTTGTAAAGCTACTCATGGAACTCGATCCTTCAGAGATCTCTATCTTTGTGGGCGGTCAAGCAGCCATAAGAGCTTTGACAAGTGAAACCACCGAATCGATAGGAGTACAAAAATGTACTCTAAGTAGGCTCTGCGCATTTTACCGAGTGGATATCTGCTGGGTACCAGGACACACAAAAATGAAGGGGAATGAGAAAGCGGAAGAATTAGCTGGAAAGCAAGTGAGAGCCTCTCTGCACAGGAGTAACACGCACATTTACATAAATCTGTCAATTGAAACCCTGAAAAGCAAAATGGAACTTCAACAAAGCATGAATCTCCAGGAGTGGCTGTGTCATCTCACACTTCCCTTAGGTAAACCTAGACAGCGGAAGAACACGTACCGTCTTTGGACTCAATGAAGAGGAAATAGGGATTATCACACACTTGTTGTGCCACTGCCCTAACATCCAAGTACGCTGTGCCAAACACCTGTGTTACAGACTTTTTGGAGAACTTGAGGACGTCAGTAAAGCAAAGATGATATATCTCATTCGATTTGCTATAAGCTCTGGTTGGTTTTCAGCCAACAGAAGCTAAGTATGACCCATTGTAACAATAATAGTACCAACATCAACAGGGAATCACAATAGACCAATAAGCCTTCGTGTATGCTTGTTCCTTAGGGACTAGCACATCCCTTGTTACCTAATCTGACCATAACGAAAATATCCGGACGGAGAACAACCGCATCTCAGCAATTGGAAAAATCTCTTATGCAGAATTACACCACGGAGTTGGGAATCAAGACCGTATAATCACTTCCACGTGGTGCCTGCTGGATAGCCATTTTGGGAAGCAACGATGAGCGTATACGTGAATATGAATACTCGGAACAGAACAAGTTCAGTGTGAACTTCAGCACGCATGCGCCAGACAAGGCATCTTTTGCTGGCCTGACGGACAAGTTCCCGCAAATGTATAACAAGAATTACTCGGAAGGAGGACATGAAGCAGAATTTTCCCACGATGGAATCAATGGTGATGTCTATAGTCAGACTGCAGGAACCTTTATTTGAGCTACTTCAACATATTCGGATCTCATGTTAATAAAGAATTTCCATGACTGAGGCAGGATCTGGAAAAAGAGAAGCGGATGAGCCCTTGATTGGTTTGATTGACGGCAGCGCTGCCATCTCCAAAGTCAATTACGGGAATCGGAGCGTCGGACCCCTTGTGCGAGATACTAAAGTCAATGACATGGCCTTTCAGGTTGGGAGTTGTGCTTTGGCGTAACTCCTTACCACGGAAAGTGCAAATAAGTTCCGAGACAACAATACCACAGCAAACGAAACAAGAACAACTACCATCGCATCTGCAGTGGAATGTTCGTTGCATTTCAACGACGGACGAGGGCTGTTAGTTAACTCTACGACCAAAAGAGACCTCAAGACCATCGGCTTATCCAGAAGAAGAAAAAGAATACGAGAAGCGCGAAATCGAAGGTACTCGTATTGTATTTAGAATTTGTACTCCAGCAGAACATACGGGAGTTTTACCAAAGAATATGCCAGGGCAACAAGACCCGTATAGAAACCTGTGGAGATGTAGAAAGAAATCTGTAGCAGAGGTAAAGTCGGTAGCGAGAATATGGAAAAACTTCTCCTGTATTTTATATAGCGACAGCCAAAACCTCCGTCCGCTTGACCAAAACAAAATGAGGGAAAGAAAGCTTAAATCCAAGTGCTGCTATGCCTGACTTCTTACTGCCCGAGGTATTCGAAGCTGCTGAAAGTGATTTTTGGCAGAACATACACCAACTCATTTCTAAGATCAGGTCAGGAAAGTGTACATCTAGTGAATGGATTCTCAGCATCCTTTGCACGATCCGCAAAAAATGCGATCCCCTCAGATGCGCAAACTATAGAGGTTTAAGTCTCCTCAACATCGCATACGAGATCGTATCTACGAGTATCATATTGTGTGAAGGTTTTAAAACTATCGCCAGGAAAGTCTACAATCGACCAAATGTTCACAACCCGGCAGATCCTGGAAACAAACTCTAGAAGTCCTAATGCAATCTCTCCATATCATCGATTTCAAGTTCGCATAGAGGAGCATTTGTAGAGACGAACTATATAGAGACATATGTAGTTTGGGCATCCCTCCAAACATATCTGAATGACTATGAACTGTTCTGTCAAAGTCGGTACTGACTTAACCGGTAGCTTTGACATCAAAAAACCCTCTAGACAAGGTGATGCGTTGTCATCTGACTTCTTTAACATCATACTTGGCATAACTGTGCGGGACTCACAAGCCAAAACCGGCTTCAAAAGTCTGTGTTACTATTAGCGTACGCCGATAATATCGACATAATGTGGAGAACAAAGCAGGCCGGTGCGTTCGTTAGTATTGTAGCTGAAGCTGCGAAAATGGATTTAATGGCAGATGGGGGCTGTCAACAAGAAAAGATACACAATATCGACGAATTAGACAGAACGTCACAGTCGACAGGTCTAATTTTAAGGTATTAAAAGACTTTGTCTATTTCGGCACTGCTCTTAAACCTGCCAACAACATCTCAACGGAAACTAAACGAAGAATCACCAGCCGCTGTTTCTTTGGGCTAAGATGGCAAGTAAGGCCCTATCCCAAAAAGCTAAGGAGACCTTGATCAACCCAGTCCTATTTTACGGTGCTGAAGCACAGACTCTATCTATAGCGGATGAAGATATCCTCAGTCGTTTCGACAGAGAAATCTTTCGAAAAATATCCGGTCCCGTTTGCGTTGTCAGTCTTTGAAGGAGAACATTCAATGACGAACTATACGAGCTGTAACACGACAATGATCTGGTCAGAAAGCTGCGCGTCAGTCGCCTGAGATGGCTAGGACATGTAGAGCGAATGGACACCAATGCTTCGGCCCGCAGAGTCTTCAAATCGAACCCAAATCGACGACGCAGTAGAGGAAGACCTCACCTTAGGTACCGCGCACAAGGAGAAGGGGATCTCAATCGACTTGGAGTGCGCAATTGGAGGCAGTTAGCTAGGATCAGGCTAACTGGAGAGGCTCGTTGGTTGAAACCTAGGTTAACCCCTAACTATAGCGCTATCTAAGTAAGAAAGTAAGTTGTTACGTTCCTTTCGATGTCATCGGTGGTGTTGTGTGTCCCTTTTTGCTCACAGCATACGAGTAGTTTGTTTTGCCGCTTCTTTTCCAATAGTTGAGAATGCGTCAGTGACAACTCAATGTTTTCTGCCAATGGCATCAATGTCTTCACCGTATTCAAGTATTTGCGCAAATTTTTGGAAGATTGTTTCACTGCTGTTGCCTTGCGAGTTTAGCATGATTTTCTCAGGTGTGATGTTGCAAAAGTTACATAGCAGCGCATCATCGCCCGGCTCCAAAAGTATCGGGAGATTGTTTTCGACCTACAGCAGCGAGCGCTCTGCATCGGCATTCTGTACAATCTGACAAAGTTTGGCAGGGATATCAATTTGCAGCTCTATCTTATAAATCTTTTCATATCTGCCCTTAAGATGGATTAAGAGGGGGTAAGAATCAATCGGTCAGTTGCGGACTCACCGGAACTTAAACCGCACTAACAAGGGCCGACAATGTCATTGACAAGTGGTTTCAGGCTTTTGCACAAAATGTAGCTTAGAAAGTATCCCAATTTGTGAACTAGACAAGCATGCTGAGGTTCCATTCATCAGTCGTACTTTCCACCGACCAATCTGTGAAAATGACTTGATACATGCTCTCTCCTCCTGCTTTAAGTAGCAGTTATCCAGTCCGGCAACATTGCTTGGTTAAGTTTAGTCATCTGTCATTGCTTCAATTTAACCAGTAGAGCGGAAGCCTTGGCCTTCATCGACCAAGTTGGATGGTTCTTTCTGAGTTACAGTGGAATTAGGATCATTTCCACCGTTCAGAAGTTTGGGGGATATCAATATCTCTAAATGCTTTAGTTGGGGTTGTACCTACTTGACACGCTCTGTTTACATTTTAGTGGCACGTCTTCATTCATTCGAACGTGCGTTCTTATGTAATTCCTGTTTCCTCCAGAGAAACCGATATTTATCCCTCCCACCTTGCTCGTAGATTGTACAAAAGGCTCTCCTCCTTCTACGCATCGTCGACTCATAGTTGAGTTGTTCTACCATATGAGCTCGCCTGTACTCTGCACAAAGTAAAAGTTTTGTGCTCGTGTTTGGGTAACACCAAGCTTATCAGGTGCAGCGTTTCTATCAGTTTCTTGGCATCGATGTCACTGATCTTCAACACTTAAAGCAGATTATGAGGGCGTTCCATACTGGCTGACGGATATGCACATTTCACCGGTTCTGGCGTTGATATTTGATCCTGAAGCAGTAACGAAAGACTTGGAAAACCCGATCAGACAGGTGCAGATGACACGAGTGTGAAGGCCGTTTCGTAGAAAGAATGGCTGAGAAGAAGAGGGGTACGGTTTAGTGCTTAGGGCCGAGTTATCGGAGGAGCATATGCCCATGTATCCTCCACGAGATCTTTAAAGGTTTCAAAACCATTGGCGGCATTCTCCGAAGCTGCATGGTTGATGAGCTTGCTTGAAAGATTACCACTCTTAGGTTTTTGCTGAAATAACGAAGCCAAACCGTCAATCTTTTAGGGTGGATGCTGTAAGCAACATTAACAGCAGTTGGGCCTAGAATTCGGCCTCAGTTGCAGTAGTGCCAGGTCAGTTACGCTAGTGCAACCCAGCTAATTAATTTGCATGCTTTCACGGTGCCGTCTAATAGGCCAAGTGGCCTAGAGTTTTGAAGTTGGATCGAAGAGGAAACCAGGAAACCATGTCTGAGTATAAGCCACATGCTAGAGACGGCTCAACTTGTCTCACTTGTAACCAAAAATACCTTGTTGCTCTTACAGACAGCCAACCTAACAAAAATTGTCAAAGATTTGACAGGAACGTCACATTTAACAAAAACAACCTCCGGGCAGTAGGAAGCTCTTGGTGCCCTACAGTATTGGGGGCATTTGGCCTAAGAATAGCGAATCTTGCAGATCGCAGTTTAAGACGATTGGCAAGGTAAAGGGGCATTTTGATTCAGGTGGAGCGCATAAGGTGATAACCAAAGTAATGAACGTTTTGCTATTAAAGGTGGATCTTAGACAAACAGCAACAGGTGAAGTGTTTACTTAATTTCAAGTAGACCTCCGAAGGTAAATTGGCTCAACATAGAACTTGTGAAAGATTTTCGTTCACTTTGGACTGCAATCCTCCTTACAGCTGGTTCCTAGAATCCAAGAGCGTGCTTACAGCACGGAAGGTTACAACCCCTAGCATTATAGATACCAAGAATCTCGCCTACAGCATAAGTAAACAAATAATACGCTCACATGGTTCCTGTCGGATACACATGGATAAGACTGGGACTTCCAGAGACCTAAGGAGTATCTTTCGTTGATTGAGTTCTCATCAGTCAAACTTTCAATTACTTAGCAGGACCAAAGCCAAAAACGAAAATGTAATTTCCAATTTCCACATTTTTGGCTGCCAAAAACGTGTTTTGTTTTGTTTTGATTGTGTTGCTGTGATTTTAATAATTAAAGTCACGTTAGGTAGCACAGGAACCGAAGAAAAAAATTCGCTGAAGCGCGATTTTGTTGTTGGGAACCAGTTAAATACGCTCCGTTGACATAACGTGGCTCAACGCTCCGGTGCATTAGAGTGCATTCAATGCACTACCCTCATCCACCTCTAGGATGTCGTCATCCTTGAAGCTAACGGTAATATTTTAATACATCATACGATGTCGTACAATGTCGTACAATGTCGCACACAATGCCAGGGAATTTATTATTTCATTTCCATTTGTGCATTTTATTTAGCTTCCGTGGCTAATCTCTGGAGTGGATATCGTGCTTTTTCTAGGATTCCTACCATCACTCCCCCGCCCCCGCCCCCTCCCACTAGTCAATGTTGTTGTTGTTGTTGTTGTTTATGTTCAGATTTTGGTAGGGGCGTGGGAGTGTATAAGGGGCATACAGCGAAGCTGCAGGGTAGAGCGGTATTCGTAAATCCTAAATTCAAACTTTGCATTGTCTTTTAGTGGTGAGATGAGTCCGGGGCGGTTGGTTTGCCTGGTTTGGCGGTAGGCAAGTCAGTTGCTTAGTTTTTCTCTTATTGTGTTATTCTCTCTCATTGTTATCCTTAGTCCTTGGTGAATGGAATTTTTTTTCAGTTTTTTTTATATTTTAACATCTTGCTCCTTTGTTGGAGGACTTTTTCATATTTAACTGAAAAATTGCTCATGTAGGCGCATTTTTGGATTATAAGATGTCTGTGAGGGATGGGACAATGAGGCATGCCCAACTGCTCATCTTATATTCCGAATGTGGTTTATCTATTTGATGGAAATATGCATCTGTATTGGGTGCTGTGTCTTGCCGTTTGGGTGGGACTTGAAGTGGAGGAGGTTCATGTTGTAAGGGAACTTTCAGAAGATTCCTTAGAAAGAAACATTCACGTGGAAGATTTGCTTTATTAGCTTCATGTTAGCACTAACCAAAAATTTTGTGGCAAGTATAAAACTGCGACATAGAAAAGCCTTCCTAGAAGTGCTGTGCTAGTTCATAGATCTAATATGAGGGATCTCTTGTTGGGTGTTTTTTTACTAAAAACATTTTGGAAGTTATCATAACGCTGGAGAACAAGAGTACCTACGAAAGCCAGGATCTAGCTCAGGAGAATTCAGATTCTTGAAAACAACACGCTTCTGAACTAAGCCTGGGTATTATAAGTTTAGAGCTGCTTTAACATTTCATTGGATACAGTCGACACTAGCACAACTAGCATAAGCTGCGTCAGAAGCATCACAAAATCCGTCCAGTTCCATTTTGTGCTTCAGCACCTCCAATCCATCTCAGAATTTTGATAATTTTAGCCACTGGGAGCTCAGTCTTAAATCGGTTCCATGGTTGAGTGAGTGAATCATCCCAGCACCTTCAATTGAAATGCATCAGATGCTGGACTCCAGTGAATGTCTGAGATTTTGATAACTCCTTCTTTATTGAAGCTCATGCAAGTTCTTCTTCTAGTTCGCTGACCATTTTCTGATGTGAAAACCTCCACATTCTATCAGCAGTTCTATCAGCTGGTGTTGAGCTTTCTCGCATTGAGCTAACGTTCTTCCTCCGAACATTACGCCGTCCACGTAAAAGTCAACTTTCAAAATGCTCGAAGCAATCGGGTATTGTTGCTGTTGGTCGGAAGCCAGTTGATGCAGAGTCCTCAAATTCAAAATGAGATATGTGGGCAATGAGGCTATCATTAGGAACCTTTTGAATGCCATCGAGCATAATGTCTCCGTAAATATCGGCATCGAGGATCATGTCAATAGTTCTAGGTACGAGAATATCTCTCGTGTTTTAAGTGAACTCTTGTCTGTGTAAGGCCTAAAATCACTGAATACCCAAACATTTATCGGAGCAAGGATACGCCCTACCATCCCTCACCGTCAATTCCCTTCTCTGATACCAAAGTGGAGCCCGTGTTGTGTTACCCTTGGTATGGGTTGGAGCTGATCTAAAATTTCTTACAGTTCTTAGGACCATGGCCTTCAACACTTATTGCATTGCAGAGCCACCATGATGTCCTCACTAGGGAGTCTAACTCTTCCCATTGATGCCCGGACCAAAGTCCAGTGGTCCCTGACTCCCATGACACCGAGTTTTAAGTCCTGGTACGAGTATATACCACCGATTGTCCTGCCACTCAACGGACTTTGTAACTAGCCAAATCGTAGCAACCTTTAGCGGCGTTAAGTTGTCAAAACCTTTGCTCTACCCACGCTTTTTAATAGACAGTCTCATTCAAGAAGCCTTGAGAATAGGGAGTGGGCTCAGTTGGATCGGTCGGTGCAAGGTTTTTCAACTGCTTTGGTATATTCTTTATGTTGTTTTCAACACCCGTAAGTCTGATTAGATTTCGCAGAACAAGCGCCGAGGCCACAATGTTGCACTGCGATTTTAACCTCGGTTGTATAATAATGTCTACCTTATCTCTTTCTACCTACGCCTGCATTCTTTCCTCCTAGTCCACTGATTGCAGTGTTCGTTTTCTCTTTTGTTAAGCGAAGGACTGAGCGGCTACTTCTGTTACCATTATAGTTTGAGATCCTGGAGCTATTGTCCATCACAACGCTACTACCACTGCTGTGGCAAGAAAAATACCGTGACGTTGATGATTGTAATTTGATTGAATAGCCCGTGGTTGACTTGGAGGTGATAGGGCTTATTCAACTCGTCGTCCTCCGGAAAATGATGAAGCAAAGTATGATGGTTTTTGTTACATTGCTTGCAAGTACGCACACTGGAACAGGTAATCTCTTTGGTATGTCTTAAGCAATTCACGCTGATCTTTGCCTGCTTTACTCTTTCACAACTTTTTTTCGGAATCCAAATACTATGTCCACCCTTCCTAAGGACACAAATAGATTTTGATGTAAGATGATAAGTCCGCACAGTCGATTTGTTTCCTTCTTTGCTTTTGTTTCGAGATGGGGCCATTACTGTGTGTGATATCTTCTTATTAGGACTTCAAACAACTCTTCCTTTGATGGCATCTTGTTTGGATTTAGGATGCCTTGCTCAAACAGATTTCTACTTTTCGTAGATGGAAAGGATGGAGAAGGAAACCTCATAGTAGAACGGCAGTCGGTGCTGAGAATCTGGAAAAATTATTTCTACACTCAAGCTGTACGAAGACAGACAGCATCTACGTCCATCCGACCAAGATGAAGTCAAAACAGAAAATTCCAAGCTTCAGTCTAACAAAGCTGCTGGACCCGATGGCTTGAAGGCTGAGTTTTTTAAAGGAGCAGGTGATGACACGAAGCGTATCAGATATCTGGTTTGACGAAAGTATGCCGACGATTGGAACCTCAGCATTATTTATCGGGTCCTAACGAAGAGTGGTCCCCTGGAACGCGCACTATTTGAACGCATAGATCCATCTGTAAACAGCCTGACTGGCCGCTATCAGTGTCATGTAAGGCCCCAGATTCAGGCAGATCTTGGAAAAACCCAGGAGTTCCAAATTCGATACACACCACTTCTTTATCGGTTTCCAAGTCGCATATGACAGCATCTATGTCTATAAAGAGCTAATTTGGCTATATATGGAGAATGCATGCGTAGTGACAAAACCGAGACCTCTAATAACAGAAAAGGACTTCAGCAAGGCGATGCCTTGTCATTCAACATCATTATTGAAGGAATTGGCGAAACTCAAAGTCACCCCCACCTTTGCATATGTCGAAGACGACATTGATATAATGAGAACAACACAGCGAGCGCGTTTGCGGCTATTGCGATAGAGGATAATCAAGGCGGTATATGCTGCCAGCAGCAACAAGGACATGCGTGACGGTTGACCGAGATACTGCTGACTGTCCTATAACTTTGGGCAAACAGCGCAAACATCAAGTTCGTAGTGTCGTGCTTATCTTTCCTCTCCTTGGTTGTTCCTGGTATCAGCCTGAGTCAATCCTTACTAATGCATGCCAAAATGACACGGGCATGCTCCACCATCAGCATAACATTGGCTTACGAAGTTATAAGGCCCACAAGCTTATACGAGAGAAATGACGAACCAACTAACGACCTTGATTAAAATCGGATTCACTGTTGACGACCTTTGTAAACGTTTACAGGTTAACGAATTTCGGATCTAGGCACGTATAGCCGAGCAATTAGCCAGGAGCCTTGACTGATTTCACACAAATGCCACCCAGGAAGTACGATAGTTTGGGCCCAGCAAAACAAAACCTGTGTGTTGTCGGAAACAAAAACAGCGCTTGTTCGGATGCGGATTTGCCATATGCCTCAGACTTATTCAGGAAATCTTGAGCTTCTGACATGAGCGAGCAAGGAAGGCAAGGACAATGCCAACAAAGAATGTTTCTACTAGCTCCACGACAACACATATGAGCACCATCCTAACTAAGATGTTATTGAAGAAGGACAACTTTGGCCGGATAGTTAGTAGGCATAGCCTATACGACACCCCTTCGGGCAACGGACTAAGGCTATTTGATTTTGCGCCGGCATGAAATATTGCTATAGCGAGTATACAGTTTCCTCGCCCCATTATACACAATTAGACATGGCGGTCTCCATCATGAAACGCTAAATCAAACTGATCACATTGCGTTAGATGTTAGACATGAATCAAGTATTCTACGTTTCTGAACAGATTACCAGCTTGTTGCAGCCAATTACGAATACGGATTTCCCAAACGCCACAACAAAGAATAACTACTGTGAGAAGACATAAAGTAGAAAAGCTGCAATCGTGCTAGGATTAAATACCGAAGATCATTGGCAACACTGACAACATGCGGTTTCACCCGATCACCACCAAGAAATCCCTGATTTGATGAAGAGTA
Organism: Volucella zonaria; assembly: GCA_963966105.1. NCBI lineage: Eukaryota > Metazoa > Arthropoda > Insecta > Diptera > Syrphidae > Volucella > Volucella zonaria. The sequence continues at coordinate 179,566,821 of OZ014531.1, read as the reverse complement.
TCGGCAAGTACATGCAACTAAACAAGAAGCACATGAAGTGGTGCTGCGAAGAAGGACGAAAGCCGCTCGTGGGCCTAATGACCAGAAGAAACGGGAAGAACATCAGCTTCTCTAGAAGAAACAAAAGAGCACGAAAAGCGTGGTATCGAAAGTATTGAAAGTTTGTACTCCAGGAACAACTTACGGAAGTTCAATCAAGAGGTAAAAAGAACGTGGCAAGGCAGTAAGACTCGTACAAGAACCTGTAGTAGAGTCACAGTCCGGGTTGAAAATATGAAAAAACTTCTCCTGCAGACTGTATAACGGCGACGAAGCCCAACTTCCCGCCGTCAGACAGAATAGACAATTCAAATTCCGACAGCGTGACCAAAACGAAGTAAGGATGGCAATTTCTAAGCAGAAATCCAATAAAGCCGCAGGACCAGATGGCTTACGGCCGCGGCATTCAAAGCTTTGTGGACAGCATGCACCAACTCATTTCTATGATTTGGTCAGAAGAGTGTATGCCTGATGAATAGATTCTCAGCACTGTTAGCCTGATCAACATAAAATGAAACCCGCTCAACTGCGCCACCTATCGAGGCATAAGCCTCCTCAACATCGCATACAATGTCACCTGTGCGTTCGCTGGGATTAAAACAGATGCTGCCAAGATGGGTTTAGCGGTATATGAGGGCAAATCCAAGTAGTGACACACAACATCGAAGAATTGGACAGAACGTCACAGTCGACAGCTATAAGGGATTCGAGGTAGTAAGGAACTTTGCCTACCTTTGCTCTGCTATCAATTCTGCAAACAACGCCTCAGTAGACATACGAGGGCTGTTTGACGAGTAACCTGATTGAAAGATAGGTGGCGCTACTGAGCCGAAATGGGAGAACCATCATTTAGTATAACCTCTTTTAACCCGCCTGTCAGAATTTCGTGACAATCCGACGCTTAGTTTTGTTTTGACACCTTTCCGGCCGAAGGCACGGTCTTCGCCTTCTTTGGAACACGTTCACCGGGTAAAACCCGTTGTTTCGATTGTTCTTTGGTCTCTGGTGTGTACCAATGAATCCATGTCTCATCGACGGTCACGAAACGACACAGAAATTCCTTCGGATTTCGCCAATCACGTCTTTGAAGTGGTCTCACGAATGCGCTTCTTCTCCGGTGTGGGTAAATGTGGCACCCACCGCTCGGATAGTTTTCTCATGCACAGGAGGGCATGGAGGAGATGGCTAACGCATTCAGTTAAGATGACTGCTATCTCAGCCAACTCGCGAATTTTCAATCGACAGGCCGCCAATACGAGATCATGATTTTGTCCACGTTTTCCTCTTTGGTAACCGTTTTTGGACCACCTAGGCGCGATTCATCAAAAACCGAGGTGCGGCCACGGCAAAACTCTGCGAACCAATGTAAACGGTTGTACGGGAAGGTGAATGGGTCTCATACACACCATCAGGAATGGGCTTGATTTCCTCGCAGGTTTTGCCACTCAAAAACAATAATCGGATCATGGAGCGATATTGCTCTTTTTCCATGGTCGCAAAAAACACTAACACGAAATTGGTGTCAAAACAAAACTAAGCGTCGGATTGTCACCAAATTTTGACAAGCGGCCTTAAAGAGGTTATAATAAATGATGGTATACTCATTTTGGGTCAGTAGTGCCACCTGTCTTCCAATCCGGGTACTCATCAAACAGCCCTCGTAGAACGAAGAGTCACTCTTGCCAATCGCTGTTAATTTTGGGCTAAGAAGGCCCTATTCTGTAAAATTCAAACCTTGATTAGCCCTGAAGTGGTGAAGTGGTTCACCATCCAGATGTGTCTTGAGGTATTACCCAGTCCGACCGTGTTGTTGTAAATATATAACAAAATAACTGCTACTCTAGATCATTCACTTTGAACACAGGGATTTTCATTTGAGGAAGACGAACCTCAGAAGTGATTGGCGAGTTTTTGGAAATCACCACCTCAGAAGACTTTGAAGGCATTTTGAAGACGCAACTGTTTATGTTATCCTGAATGCGCTCATTTTCTTTTTTGCGACACACGAAGAAATTTGATCTTCAGCCGATGTATTCTGTAGAAACTCCTTATGAAGCTCGAATAGATTTCTCCACTGAACGATGGTCATCATTTGCTGATACTCATAAATTTCTTTGGTATCGTTTCTGAGTGTCAGCTCCAAGGAATCAATTGTCCTCATAATCGCATGTTGATTTTTAAAGTCGAAGACGCTGAGTTTCGTTAGATGATACGAAGGATACCACGTTTAAAACGTCGTCGACCTATTCTATTGGAACAATTTTTTCAAGACTCGCTCTCAGATGGTCGTAAATATTTTATACTGGATTGTGTTTCACATCTTGTCGTGGTTCTCTTGAAACTCCTTTCAAATATCTGCTTGATATACATATTCCTCTTTGTATCGTTCACTTTTTCGCTAATTTGTTTTGGCCTTTTCCAGCTCTTTGTGCTCAAGGTATTCAGCTTATCCTCAATGGTAAAAATGGTAGTTATAACCAATGTTAATTTAAGCCTTGGTTACGTGTTTTACTAAACTCAGAAGGCTCGAAGAACCGAAATATTAAACTTCACACGAGTTAGCCTTAAGTCTGGTGGGGATCTTATGGTTATAACGAGTCCAGTTTGTTGTCCGTATGGATGTACGGGGCTTGCATTTTGTGATCTGCATCATATAATGGAAATGAGGGAGGATGGTGATATCAACCTGATAGACACATACTTTGGGTAATACCTACTACGAATTTTATAGAAACTTTCATTGTATTAAGTCATCCCCATTGGATGCGATCTTTTCAATTTCAAAGTTTTACGAGCCAGGTCTTATGTCATGTTGCTTAGGACAGTTAAGACCTGGCACCAATCCGTATTCAGTTGCGAGAAAAAGATCACAAGATCATAGTCAAAGACCAACCAACATCTAGGTCGCTACAAATTATAAATCAAATGCAATTACGGATGCTCAAACCGCTGACGTTGCATTGAGTGAGAGAATTTTTGGGATTGAAATTCGGTCAGGGCCCAGTTGGGAAAGGGTCTGGACACGCTCTTAATTTGATAAGATGCTTTTGAACCAACTCTTGCCTTTATCCTAGATCAGTACTAAATTATTCATCCATCATAATTGAAGCCAAACTTTCGGCAAAGCCTTAAAGATGTATCATACCAATTACTGCGCTGTTATAAGCTCGACGTGACAGACCCGCAGGTATAGTGTTAAGACCGAATATTTGCCTTGCCGCTTTTCCGAAACTCGCAATCCCAGCCCCTTACATCTATTTGGAACTCATCATGCCGGAGGGTGAAAAAAGAAAGTACTTTGGTTTTGCGGTAAGCCGTCAAGCATTTTGCGATGAAGAAGTAGCACGTAAAGCAATCCTGAGATGCTCAAATGGCTGGTGATACTCTAATGTACGAGTACATCTGGCCTTTATAATCGGCCATCGAAGTGTAGGACGAGAAGTATAAAGGAAATATTATGCCGTCGGAAACCAAAATGTTTCGAAAGTCAGGGCATGTGGCAAGCGTGATCTACTTCTCTTACGCCCACGTTAATAAACTTAGTAGCCAGACTTCAGGGTGGGCAATTCAGCTGGATTCGCTATATCCAACAAAGGGCATCGGAAATTCCAGTGTAAAATTCAATTGGAGGTTAAATTTCCAGCCGATGGTCGCAAAGGAGGCCGACAGAGAAATAAGTGCATCAAATACGAAAACATCAGCAAATTGTAAAATGTTGTTGTATTGTGTTGGAGATCATACCTACCAACTTTATACTCTAAAGTGCAAGCAGCTTTAGACGTGCATAAGAAACTGACTAATCTAGCTCGTATTGTGCTGACCGCAACGTGGTTTTGTATCTTGGTGTCATCCTGGGTAACGCACTTTTTCGGGCTCTAGACCTGTGGCCTTTGATACAAAATTCGATGACTTTGCCAGCCGGTCTTATGGACATGCCGTCTGATGCAATGATACTAAAATTCCTAATGCTGCGAAAATATTATACGAAATCGACATTCCCTTTACCCAGCAATGATTTTGGCCTGAATTTGAGCCGAAAAGGGAATGTCTGCAGTCTTCACGGATGGCGCCAAATTCAATTTATGATGCGGCACTAGTGTCTTTCTAGAGGACGAAGTTAGATTTCACACTTCGGTAAGAAAACTTGCGTCTGCCTTTCACGCGGAGAAAAATGCTATCATTGAGGCGAAGCATTTGACACCCAAGCGGCGGAACTGTTTTACGACTTCAAAATGCAAGGATTCTGTGAATGCAGTCAGATTGTTAGTTCACTCATTCTCGTTTGGACCCGGGTGCAATGAGACCACAAATAATAAAATCGTCGATGCTCTTGTCAGAGCGTTTTTCAATACCACAACCTACATTAGGGCTTCCTGTGTCCATTTTTAGAGCTTCTAGTGGCAGGTGGTTTCCTATGGAGATAACTCTCCAAGTTGCCGGGAGACCGAGCGGATATTTCCCGACGGTGTTTAGAGGCCACTTAGTAGAAAAAAACTATGAACTGCTTACTGGTCTTTTCACGGGGCCTCCGTCCAATTAAACAGGCTACGTCTTTTCAATGGCCTCGTCTGGTAATAAACAAGCTTTGTTCTTGTCTTATGTAAAAGAACATCAGACTGGAGTGAATAATTTTTATACGGTCATTTGACCAGCGGCAATCATTAGCGGCCATTAGGGGTCTTATTTGTAGCCCGACAGAGGCTTAATTTTATACCAGAGAGTCAATAGCTCCTGAAACTTCGGTTTCAGCCTGACTTGAAGAGGTAGCTTAAGCCTAAAGTCGCTGGGAGGGTTTTCCGGCTATTGTTGGAATACTCCAAAATGTAGAAAATACTACAGGGCGCCAGGTTTTAGGTAGCCCTCACCTTCGACCAAAGGTGAAGCCTAGCCTACACGGTGACGTTCTGGTCTTGTGACGGGGTTTTTTTTTTATAATTAGTGCACGCTTAAGGACGAAGGAAAATTAGGGAGGACGAAAAGGGAGATACCAATGTGGGACCCCAGATGGGATACGAACCTACAATCCCGGGTACTAGGCTTATGCTAGGCATCCAAGTGTACTAGGCATAAATAACACAACATCCTGCGATGCTCACTGTAATAGTGATATCGAAGACTATCTCTGTGAGTGTGCGGCCTATGCTTAATCCTGCTTGAACCACATTTCTTCCAGATCAATATTTTCGGAGAAGAAATGACTGGTTACGTCCACTAACGTTGGACTTTGTTGACTCTTGTTTTTTTTTTTTTTTTTTTTTTAAAAAAAAGGATCGATTTTAGCGTCTCCTGGCTGTGGCTATTGTACCTGATGAATCTTGTAGTGGTTTGCTGAGATTTTTCTGCAAAATTGTTTACAGAAAAAGAACAGAAAAAGGCGAATCTGTGGCGAAAATATGTTTAGAGGCATTAAGGCCCTCGTGACAACAGCTCCACTGAAAAATGAAACCTGAATCTAAATCTATTTGGTGAAAGGATTATAATTTTGCTTAATACTTCGAAGGCATTGGACATATTCTTTAGGTTTTTAACCTAAACAACTTTCGTGTAGACTTAAGTTTACAGGATGCCCCTACATGCATGGAAGCAAGGATACGCCTTGCAATCGCTCTGCCGCCTTCCCGTGATACCAAAGCAAAATTTGTGTTGGAGGCACAAGTTTCATCCTTGGTATGGGTCGAGGCGGACCTAAAACCTTTTGCTGCTCTTAGGGACACAGCACCCAGTACTTATTGCTACTCTACATTGGGTCAAATCAACAGGAAGACCCTTCCCGCGACTTTGGGTTTAAACCACAGCCACCTTGACGTTCCCACAAGGGGGCCTACCTCAACAAGTCAGGCTCGGACCGAAATCGGGGGGCTCCAGACTCCCGCGGTACCGTGATTTAAGTCCTGGTAGGGACTACCGGTGGTCCTGCCGCCAACAAAACCTATGACCGGCAACTTGTAACTGATCAAATCGTAGCAACTTTCGGTGTCGTCATCTGAAAATGTTTATGATGAGACCAGTAATATGCTCTGTCCCCGCTTTTTATTAGGCAACGTCATTGATGGGCGAAGCCTTGATAATTGGGCTGGGACCCCGAAGGCATTGGACAGTGAAAACTATTCCTTTGTGAAAAATACTCTGTCGCTAGTAGCGGTAGTGGAAAAAAATTTTAGAAATCTCACCAGGAACGACCGCATTATTCCTTTTGAAGGCCTATACTAAATATATTCTTCTTTTTTTAATCTTGTGCATTACAGTCAAATGAAGATGTTTTCATTTCAAAAGAGAGTACTCAGACACATAACTAGTTCAATGTCATTCATGTTTTTTGAATACCAAAATCACGCCAGATTCTACACGAGTTCCCACGTGGTCTCCTGTACCACCCCCTATACTGCTTTATTTCGGTGATCGATTGGAAGCCGACGTTTCCAGCATTGCGAGCCCGTTGACTTTAAACGGCTTAATCGCGTTGCACTCTTTATAATGCTATGGGGACCTTACCAGTTCATTGTGCTTCCATATTTTCCTAAACTGATCCTCACCTCACATAAGCTAGGATTCATATAGACTTTCATGGTATATAATTTGGAAATGCTCACCCCAATAAGCGACTAACTAGTACCTTGGACGGCCCTTCTGTCGTATTGCTTTGCTGCATTTCCAGTCTCTGCAGCTAAATCGATGAGGAGTTCCCTTTGTTGCATTTTTCACTATGCTATACAGAGTATTGGCCTCTCAGTTCCAATCTTTCCGCTCCTGTCGCTTCAATAATTTGACTTTTGTATCAAGTAATCTCTTCGAATCGTCCTCAGGTGTCTGATGTCGACACTTCTTTGTTCTCCGGTTGTATTTTGCATTCTGCACGGATTTCCATTGATCGCCAGCAACTGTAAGCTTAGTTCTGTGGATTGCTTCCATTTCTGGATTGAAATGACGAAATTGGGAATAGTGCTAGTAACAGATACCAGTTCCTCGCCATCGGTTAATCTCGCAGAGGTCTACTATATCTAAAGTCATTCCGGTCGACGAAGCTGAAATGAGTGTACACTCAGAAAGTTTTTAACGTTTAGTGATAGGCTGCATCTGGTTGAAAATAAATGTCCTTCTCATCCCTCTTTGTTACTCCATCCTAGAATCTTGCCTTCAACATGCAGCTTCTGTACAATTTCTATGAGATAAAGCTGACTTGCCAGAGAAAGCACCAGCCACCCCTGAGAGGAGTAAAGACGATATTCAATGAAAGGCTACGTAAACCATTTATCTTTACTTAAGCAACCACCAAACGCGGGAGAAGCAATATTCGGGGCTTAATACTAGTCATTGTCGTTCTAATGCTTAAGTGTTCTTAAAACTTGTGGGAAGTAAGCAGCAAGTTCATTCGACACGATGGCTTATGTGCCCCAACACTACACTGCACCATCTGGACATGATTTCTAAAATCAGTGTTCTACATACTAGAAGTCTCAAAAATCGCACACTCAGTTGGCATGCTACAACATTGATGTGCCATTATCTAAGGATCGATGATATGACAACAGATGTACAATCATCATACGTTACTTACTCTGGAATAAGGGATCACTTCCAATTGATTGTACTGGCCAATATGGGGGTCTATTAAATTTTCACATCGATTTACGTCGTTGAAGCGTACTACCATTAACAAGAGAGTACAACAGTTTTTGATCTTCCTTTCCACTTTCTCGGAGTTAAGTAAACCCAATTTTGAAATCCGACAGTAAGCAATATTTTAAGGACAAGAGATTAAATTCGCAACGTTGTTGGCTTTCCACTCAAATCAACTAAAAACCAGTAAAAGTAGCTCCATTCACCGAGTTCTTTCTATTTCAATTTGGACAGAATTGACAGATACTTTGGACGACTTAAAGAGATGGTAGTTAAGCTTCAATTAAATTCTCATAATTCGGAAGTATGTCTTTAAAAGTCTTCAAAAGTTGGCAAACTGGATGCAGTTGATCCATTAAGCTGGCGGAAATAAGGCTTGTTAAGTGGTTTGACTTAAGACTGCTTACTTTATAGTGCAGTGGCCAAGATTCGCCTTCAAAAATACGATTAAAATCCTGTGACTAAGCTATCATCGATCTTTTCATAGAAGTAGCAGCCAAACATTGAGCTCCTTCGGTACTCCGGTCTTTCTTATTCTATCCACCTTTTGAAGTGCAATTGAGAAAATCTCAATTCATCAGATTATATTCGAGATCTTAAATTTTCGGTTAATGGAGTTGCGACAAATACTGAGCTCAGTTGACCTATACCAAAGCTTCCCTGCTACCTGTTTCTTCCTGCATTCGTGAATATCTCTCTCAGATACAAAGCCTTCTTCAGTTGTTTTAAAGGGATCTCGTGAGCATGCAGAGTTCATTCCTTGTAGTCTATCAATTTCCACTTCCATTTCAGTTTCATCACATCGGCAACTATCTGAATTACGTGGTTACAATATATGTACACCCTGAATGACTCGAACTGCAACAAATTTCAGACTGCTATAATTTCCAAACCGTTCACGACAGTGAGCTCAAATTCTGACACATGACAGATAATTTTATTATTTACAAGCCTTTTAAACGATTTGCGTCTCAGTTGAGTTGAAAAATGTTTATCCGCGATGGAATTCAAGCCTGATAGTGTGATTGCTTTATATTTGGCTGGAAAACCACAAGTAGCTATCGTTAGAGCCCCGCAGCACCTCAACGTGAATAAATAATGTCTCTCGAACCATAGCTCGTTACCGTGATACTAGCAGCGTTGCAAAACGCCATGGAGGTGGTCATAAAAAAACAGCAACATCGGCAGAAATGGTTCCGAAAGTGAAGACTCGAATTGAGCGAAATCCGCGTCAAAGTGGAAGAAAAATGGCTCGTGAGCTCAACATATCGTTGGAACGGATGCAACACATACTGAAAAACGAGCTTGGGGTCAAGCCTTTAAAGTTCCAAAAAGCACACGATCTTACACCGCAACAGAAAAAAGTTAGAGTCGAAAGAGCAAAGGAGTTGCTATGCTTGCGCGAAAGTGGTTATTTGCCGAATTTGGTTTTTTCTGATGAGTCGCCATTTGTTATCGAGCAAAGACATATTGTCAACAAACAAAATGACCGAGTTTACTTGCCAGAGAGGTCCTTCGAAAATTTACACCTTCGGACGGCCACCAGAAAGCAGGCAGCATCGATGGTGATGGTTTGGGCCGACATAACCGCCGATGGTCGCTCTCCGCTCGTATTTTTGGACCGCGGCGTCAAAATTAATGCGATCGTATACCATGAAACTGTCTTAGAGGCAGTGTTAAAGCCTTGGGCAAACAATCATTTCGGTCGGAGATCGTGGATATTTCAACAAGACTCGGTACCGTTTCGCGCGTCAACCAAGATTGGTTAAAAAACAATGTTCCACACTTCATTTCTTCGACACAATGGATTGAAAATTCTCTGGATACAAATCCGTTGGATTTCTCTGTCTGGAATATTTTGAAGGCGATGGTTGGCACTAAAAAATACCAAAGTTTGGACCACCTAAAACAATCACTTCGCCGGGAATGGGCCAAAATACCGCAGAGCCACTTGCATATAGCGTGCGATGCTTTCTTCGACCTTCCCAAGGCCATTATTCGCGCCAAAGGTGAACATTTTGAAAACTACTGATACAACGTGAAAATTTATGTATTTTCCAGCATTTCTTGCTTTGGCACAATAAAATTTATCAAAAAATAAAAAAATTATAGCATTTTAAAAAATTTGAGTTCGAGTCATTCACCCTGTACATACATATATATGCGGCTGGATAATGCAAAGGAGGGTAGCAAATTCTCCATGGTGAAGTCCACCGCAGTCATCTGTCTGAATAGGCATGCTCCTGTAGTACACTGTAAAATTTTGCTCGAGGAAACCGATCGGAAACCATCGAAAAGCAACTGAACATCGCGATCGGTTTATCGTTCTCCCAGGTTCTGTTTAGCACTTTTCGTAGAGTGTATAGCTGGGACATGCTAGTACCGTGATGAAACCCTAATCAGGTCACTTTATGGGCTTGTAATACTTATGAGACAATCTGAAGGTTAATAATGGTATTCAACGACGTCTTGATCTCCTCTTTGTTGACAACAGCTTAGGAGGATGAAGACCGCATTTGTCTATCAACCAATCTCTTACTTACTTAGGCGGCGCCACATGGGCCTCAACCAATAAGTCTCCCCAATTAGCGCGGTCTTGGGCTACCTACCTCCACTTGCGCACTGCAAGTTGTTTGAAGACCCCTTTCACTTTTGCGCGCCACCTAAGACAAGGTCTTCCTCTACTGCGTTGTCTTTCAAATTAGAGTCGAAGATTCTGCGGGCTGGAGCGTTGGTGTTCATTCTCCATATATGTCCCAGCCATCTCAAACGCTTAATGCGCAGTTCTTTGACCAGGTCGATGTCGCTGTACAGCTCGTAGAGTTGTCTCCACCAGATCCCGTCAACGCATACGGCACCAAATATCTTACGAAAAATTTTTCTCTCAAAACCACCAAGGGTATCTTCATCCGCTTCAGAAACAGTCCATGCTTCGGAACCATAGAGCAGGACTGGGATTACAAGGGTCCTTTATAGAGTTTCATTGGTTATTCGATAGAGGGCCTTATTACACAAGGCAACTCTCTGCCCAAAGAAACAGGGATTGGCAAGCGTTATTCTTCGTTTGATTTCTGAAGAGATGTCGTATTCAGATGTGCTAGCAGAGCCGAGGTAGACAAAGTCCTTTAATACCTCAAACTTATAGCTGTCGGTTGTGACATTCTGGCCGATTCGTCGATGTTGGGTGTCCCTTCTCGTTGACAGCAAATACTTTGTTTTGCCCTGGTTTACCGCTAGACCCATTTTTGCCGCTTCTGTTCATGTACTCTTAAACGCACCAGTGACAGCTCGTTGTGTTCTCCCAATAAAATATCAATATCATCGGCGTGTGCAAGCAATGGAACAGACTTTTGAAAGATCGTACCTCGTGTGTTGGCCTGCGAGTTTTGCGCAATTCTTTCAAGAATCATGTTAAAGAGGTCACATGAGAGCGCGTCGCCTTCCCTTTTTGACATCAAAGATCTCGGTTAGGTCGTTACCGATCTTGATGTAGTAACGAGTAGCGTCATCCTGCACAAGCGGACGAGTTTGGCAGGGATGTCAAAATTAGACATGGCTCCGTATAGCTCGTCTTTGTAGATGCGAAGTTTAGGAGACTGATAGCTTTATAGTTGGCGTAGTTTAGAGGGTCTCCTTCCTTGTAAACCGGGCAAAGTAAGCTGAGGTTCCATTCATCGGACTTACATTCATCCGACCCAATCTTGGAATTAAGTTGGTGTATGCTCACTACCAAGTCATCTCCTGCTGCTTTAATTAGTTCGGCGGGTAGGCCGTCCAGCCCGACAGCTTTGTTCGACTTGAGTTTAGATATTGCTATCCTCACTTCGGTCTCTATTTCTTATAAGAGCCCTTGATGAACTGATTAATGAGCAGTTTAAACAGAGCCTACTCCAGGGGCTGTATATTTTTGAAAGCTAGTCAAAACTGTCTACCAGAGTAACAAAGTGCGTTTTATTGTTTAGAATTAAGAATGACCTGTAACTGGTTTGTAGTATACCGCATGAGTTGAGGACCAATGCCGCAAGGGGCTGCAGAACTAAGGTTATAGCTGATAGGTGTTTTGCTCTGTTGAGGACAGTTCTTCCTCCAACTTCTTAAGACCTGTTGGTCAATCCTTTTCAAAATAGAGAACTAAATGGGTATTGCTACCGCGCTGAGGTTTACGCTAACAATAAGGGCATAGCAGCGGCTATAACTTGTCGTTATCTTGTGAGAAAGCATGGATACCTTGCTTAACATTGCCAGTGTGGATGCCGTAACCAAAGATTATACCACTGTTGCATCCAACAAGAAAAAGGCAGATTTCGGATGTAAAGTTCACCATCTACCAACAAAAGAAGCTCCGAGGTCATAAGAATTCACTATCAATGCGGCAAAATGCTGTAGAGAATCCAGAGTTTGGTCGCAGAATTGTTAACGGAATACAAGGGTGTATTATAGAATGCATACAAGGACCTTGATAGTCGAATTCCGGCTCCTTCAAGCACAAATTTCTGTACAATTGATTGCCTTGACTGCCTTTACTGAACAGAAATCCTAAAAACCATTGCACCGGGTAAGTGAGCATAAGGCAGTGGAATTATGCCGGCCTAAGACATAGAATAAGAAGGATTGTGTATCATCTGGAAACTAGATCGAAAGGATAACTCGTAAAAAAAATATCGAATGGGTGAAACAGGATCTCCATTTTGATCACTTCTAATGCAGCAGCAGGTGCAGTTGACTAGTAGACTTCTTCTTCGGTTAAAATTAACTCAAGGATCGACGAGTTTAACACATTCAACGGTGTCTCTGCGAGCGCCCCAGGAGCGAACGTTTTTTAAAAGACAAAATAATACCACAACATCGAATTAATCTGGTCTGTTAGTCAATCCATTGAAGCGAGAGCTTAGTATTGAAGGTGGAGACCAGTGCTTAACAAGCTTTTACCTCATAATTTCTACGAAGCGGTCCTTCTGGCTGACACTCTTTCCTGAAGATGTTTGCCAAATGCATTGAGTCTTAATTACCCTTAGGCCGTTGACCGTTCCTAGAAGGGATTCCACATGTTCACTTCAATTGAATGGACTCTTGATCTAACAGGAGGTATGAGGGGTTCCGGCTTATATCATCACTTTGATGCAGAGGATATTTAATACACTTTAACCCTTATTTGGATGACACTTCCGGGTGAAATTTTGTTAGGCGTCTTTGCTTTGTGTAGATAGATTCGGCGTGTGCGAACAATCATTGACCGTAACCTGTTGGGGTCTGTAGGTAGGGCGGCAGTGACATAGTTATTATTGGCCGATATGATAGGATGTCACCAATATTCAATTTGCTTCCAATAAATGGTCCCAAAAAATTATGCTGATTCTGGCGGTTCATCTTTGAACAAATGAATTCTCTACCGCACATCAGGGTAAGCCTAATCCTGCGTCCTAAGCTTTAATTATAGTCTCAAATCTTTCCCACTTCTGATTGATTACCGTAGAGCTTCAGAAAACGCATCTCCGAAGCCAGAAAAGAATCTGCATATTTAATGACAAACAAGAAGTGAAACTTCTGCGCGTCTGATTTACCAAAGAGCCCAGGATTTCAGGATTTCCTCCTCCATCTCATCGGCATGGCCCGTTTTGCACTCTACATCGTCTCGTGTCGCCAAACAATGCCAGCCAACCAAGTTGAGGTTTCTGTTAGATTCTACAAATCCACATATTAAACACAGACAACCGCTGGTAGAAAGCCCTCTCAGTTGGGGGTCGTGCATTATAATGTCAAATCTGCTCAGTATTATGCACAAATTAATAAACTCCAAATGCGGAGAAGTGCCGCAGCGCATTTTTTCCCGCTGACGTAGCACTGACATCAAGCCGACATTTATCCCCCGACCGCTATATAGAGGGTGGTAGTTGCTTTGCCTTGCTAGAGGGTAGATTGTGGGAGGTTGGTAGGTTGGTAGGTTGGCTTGTTGGATAAAAGCGCACTTGAGCAAGCAACTCAACCCCCCTTCCGGCTGCCAAAGAAAGATGAATGAAATTTCTGTTCATTGCAAAAATACGAAAAAAAAAAAAAAGTTGAATTGAATGAGAGGCCTGTCTAAGGGTGGGTGGACTACGGTAAATGGCTGGATTTGCTCGCTTTCGTTGTTGTCCTTTTTTTACCAGCTGCCATCATGCCGACAACGAGCCGATATCATGCCAATTTCATTTGTATAATCGAGAAAAGGCAAGACTCACTGGTGGGAGAAACAAAAATGTAAACCCACATAGGGGTTGCCAGTTGCTTGGTGGAGTGGATACGATGGGAAATATGGTAGTCGCTGGTAGGGGTTGGTGCAAATAAACTGAAAAAAAAAAGTAGAAAAAAAGAGGAAACAAAGAATGAAGTGATAGATAAAGTTTTGTTCGCAGATTGGAAAATGCCATAAGGTATGCGAATGTGTACGAGAGTACGAGAATAGCACGAACAAATATGAGTGCGAGGATAATGAAAGTCATGGTCGGCCAGCGCGATGATGATGACATAAAGCGAGGAAGGCACATCGCTTAATGAAAGACTTGGAAATGATGTTCTACAAGGATGGAATCGTATTTTCGAATGAAGCTGTTGATTTCCAACTTTTCATCACCTTCCTTGTGGTGGTGTTAATTGAAAAAGGCGCTAAGAAGTGTCGTTAATTGACGACGAAGGGAAGTGAGACGACTTGCTGTTGTTCGAGTTAAAACTTTTAATAAAAGCAGTTGGCAATATCTCAGCACAGCTAAGTAGCTTCAGGCGTAATGACAGGCCTGCCGAGGAGCTCATGAGAAATTAGATGGCTGGTTCACCTGCCCACCAAGCCATCCACAGCCTTAAACTTAAATTTCTCCTCACTCGCTTAGTGTGCTACATTGCTGGCCATTGTGATTTGGTTTTTTGAACTATGACACTCCCATATCCGAGTATATCTACTTGAGTTAGGGGCTGTGTCTGCTGTTTTATTTACCCTCCTTTTCCACACCAACCAAATATTTAGGGAAGAACTTTTTATCTCGAAAGAGTCAGGATCAGCATGTCATCTAGGACTCAACTACACAAAGCAAAGCTAACAAGAACAAGTTTTGTAGAGCACCAGCTTGGTCTTTGGGTTTACTTTGGCATACCGAAGGAGCAGTGGTTTCTTAAGGACCATCTTCGTCAAATCCCTACTAACACTGCAGGATGTCGATTGACACCAATCTATTTCTTAATAAAATACTTAAAGTCTTGATCTTAGTTTTTGCAAGCCTAACTCATCGATGTCGACATCCATGTCCTAACAGCCGGACGGACATGTGTAGGACACTGCCTGTCATACACACTGTCATTCGCAGCAGTTGACGGGACAAGTTCAAATTAAGTATTTCAAATTGCAAAGTTTTTCAGTGCTACTCGAGACATTTGAATCGACTCTGACTAGATCCCGAATTCAGCAATCGTCTCGTAGAGCTGCTTACGATAAAAACTTTTATATGCGGCTTCAAAGTCGGTGAATGGGAGATATGCTTAGAGTTGAAATGTCTTGATCACGTTCAGGATATATTTTAATGCTGCAGAAGAGCCTCAAACGTCTACATAAAACACTGAACAGGAATTTATAAGCAACATTTAGCAACTGTAGATGCTGCTTTATATAAAGTGTGTGTTTTATATTGTAAAGGTAGTGTTGTGTCATTTAAATGCCTTGCCCTCCGAGTGACCGTTTGAGTTCTTTGGTTTTGGTTCGGAACGTAAGTCCTTCTTTCCCGAGATGTGTGTCGAAATCCGTTCGAGTCGCCATTGCAATGGCGGTGCTCTCTCATCCATCTTGTCCACTTCGGGCGCTGTTTCATATTGGGCAGATATTCTTTGCTCCACTTTCGACAAAAGCAGTTTATCGTTGATTGGTAGATCCATTGCTCAAGCCAACTTACCCTTTCCAAGGTAGTGTCCCCTTGAGGAATTGCGACGAGTCTTCCGCCGATTGCATCTACCTTTAGTGGACCTCTGTCTCTTTTTCTAGCTTGTGCCGGACAGTTTCTTACAAAACATTTGCAGTACGCAGGACTGCGACGAAACTTCGTAGTTCTCGTTGACTCATTGAATACCACATGGTGTTCTGATTCCTGTGCAATTGGCGATCTTTCATCATGACCGCGTATAATGGATCCTAAATTAGAGTCAGAGTAAACGTCGGCTCCCAGGAAGATATCAACAGTCGCAAGCTTGTCGAATTGTGGATCAGCTAACTTTAAACCCTGGATGTGTTCCCAATTTTGCAGAGCTAAAGGTTTGGATGGCAAAAGAGCAGTCAGGAACTTGAACACATAGGCTGGGGTATTTGTCTCGAAAGGTGCTACCAGCAACCCAAAGGTAAGACTAGCATACCACTGGCATGAACCCTTAATGAGTGTTCGCCGTTGATGAAGCCCTAGCAATTATACAGTTGACTCAGTAATGAAAGTTGCTTCAGATCCAGGATCGACTATCGCCCTGAAATTAAAATAATTACCATTTGACGTCCTGACTCGAACAACTTCTGTTGCCAGAAGAACACTTGACTGATGTACTTGAGGAGGGACGCTTGTGTACCTATAGTTGTATTTGTATAATCCCTTGTAGGTTTGGAGCTGATATTATTATAATGCAGCAAAGAATGGTGTTTCTGCTTGCAGTAATAGCAGCGTACACTGCTTTGACATTGGTTCGTCTTATGACTGTACGTCAAACAGAGGTCGTTCTCTACTTCGTTGTCCTTTTGGCTTGGAGTTGAAAATTTTCCGAGTTGGGACATTGGCACTCTTCCGGTAAAGGTGTCCTAACCATCTAAGGAGGGTTATCACAGCTTTTCAGCATGTATAGTTTGCTGTTACAGTGTCACCTCTATCCTCATTGATGAAAACGGCACCGAAAATGAACCAGGCAACTTTTCTCTCGAAGCGCCCGAAAATATTTTCATCCGCTTTCGTCAATGTCTTAGCTTATAAGCAGTAAAGCAGGACTTGGATGATCAGTGTCTTACATAATGTCTTGTTGGCTGCCCGAGAGAAGGTCTTATTATCCAATTCGCTTCTAAACTATCTATGGTGGACTTTCTTGCCCCAAAACGAGGCTGATAGAGGCCGGTCAGACTATTGACGAAGGGTCTTAGGCATACACACAATATCGGCAGGATTCTATATGCAATATTGAGCAGACCAATTTAGTTGGCGCAGTTCAAGGGATCGAAAAACAATGCTGATGACGCTCATTTTTGAGATGAGTTGATGTATGCTCCGTATCCCTTCACCAACAGCTCCATTCCAGCAACTGTGTTAGACTTAATCTTGTAAATTGCTGTCCTGACTTCATCTTAGTCTCGGGGGACGGAAATCTTGTGTGTCTTCGTTCGGGTTGAACAGTTCATTATCCGGACGATGAGTTCTTGCTCTTTATCACCGCAGAAATAATCTTTCCAGATTCTCAGCAGCGAATGTGGTTTTCCCCTTCATCTATGAAGATTTCTGTTCGGGTTTCGCAGTTTTGACATATTCGTTTTATTTTTTAATAAAACTTCCGAATTTCATTCTTCTGGTAGCATCTCTCTAAGGCCTCGATAGACCGCTTTTCTTGATATTTATTTTTGCTTCGAAGGAGCCTATATTCTACCCATTCTTCTTGTTCGTTAAGCTCGCGAGGCCCTCTTGTTGTTTTCCGCGATGTGTTTCTAGATTTATTTACTTCTTATCGAAAACCTTTTCCCTTCTGCGGTCTTTTGAATCCATGCTTCTTTATGCGTGCAGCATTTGGAAAGTCACACCCGCTGTCATAAAAAGCTGCAAACGTTCGTGAATAGATGTTTGCGAAACATCTTGAGGATTTTCTGGCCCAACCGTATCTCTAATGATGAACTTCATGCGAGAACAGGTCAGGAACCCATTGACTCTATCATACGAAGACGCAAGTGGCATGCTTCGTAAAGGTCACGAGTGCATTGCGAGTCAAGCTTGACTACGCTACATATGTGACTTGTAACTGCGAAACTGCTCTTAAAATTCAACCGTGGAATCTAGAATGCAGTTTAAAATCTTCAGAGAGCCTCCATCGGTTTATATCCGAATATGCCTTCCGATATGGTGATAGCGCCTGGTGGAGTTTCAGCACCAATTTCATCTTCCCAAATGACTCAACATTCCCCTCCCATATGCGCGATAGTCGTAATATCTCTCATAGCCTTAAATTTTGAATAAAATTTCCTAGAGAAAGGTCCTTCAAAGTAAACAAGCTTCAACCCTGAGTACGGCAAATAATCCTGGTAATAGTTTTGTTTGCCCAGAGTTTTTACCGTTGCACAAGTTTTGGTTTCCTTTTTGGTTTTTTTTTTTTTTTTGTAACTCCTTCCAGTGATGACTGGCATGACTTTGTGCAACGTCTGATTGCGGATTTGCAGTTTCCCACTACTAAAGCCGAGTAGTACCACCTTATCCGGGCAGTGACACCGTTTTCAAATGCTTGTATCCGTAACTCGCCCCCAGCAAACTGTGTGTATATGGAGCGCACACTATCCGTATCTCCCGGAGACACCTGCATGCAAGCCGAAGCGCACAGTCATATTCATTTAATATGAAACGATAGAGAATTGCATAAAATCTCACCAGCAAATTTCAGTTTGCTAGATGGAAAGGATCTGCTTTGCCTATTACATGAAGCAAACTTACACAAACAACCTCATGCCATGTCGCGGCACCTGGTACGAAACGAATACTCGTAGTATTAGTGCTCTTGCTTGTGCCTACCTTGTGGCTGTGGCTCATCGAAGACAAGGCAAACATCTCTGAAGTAGCACTCCGTATGTGAAGCCCCCATTCAAAGGACAAAACTATCGATTACCGTTCGGCTTGAAATGCGGAATCTTATGAGACACACACACACACACACCCAGACCAATGAGCTAAGGAGCTCGATACGAGTATCGTATATGCCGATAAGTATTGAAGATGGTATCGGTGGTATGTGCCATAAAAAAATCCAGATATTTGCGGTGGCTTTGTTAGCAACATGTTGGCTCGAGATATACGGGCCAGGAGATGAAATTGTATTCCTTCTACTGGGCGAACGGACCCATGGCAGGGATTTTGAATTTCATTAGACTGGATCAGTTTTATGAGTGTCGCAAAATACACTCCATCTTGCCAAAATCGAAGGATTTCACCTTTTTATGTGTCCTTTTGGGTGTCTTTGCCATTTTTACTAAACTCGTAGTCGTACGAATATGTACCTTGCCACTGTAAGGAGATGGGTACTTGTCAGGATATGGGTGTTTTACGTTCTACCCTCAGTGCCTTCATGATGCTTTGGTTCTTGATACTCCTTTTTTTTTTTGTTTTGTGGGTTCTGGATTCTGGATTCTGGGCTCTGGGTCTTGGATACCGGATTCTTGATTCAATGTGTGGCATTTCAATATATAAATTTGCACACACAGGTGTTGGTAGATTTTGTGACGAAATGTAATATGGGTCGTAAAGAGCGTAATTGCGGAGGGGAGTTAACTCTTATTCGCATAGTGGTGATGCTGATGGTATTGTATTTAGGGTGTGTGAAGGAAGATGTCATGCTGCTAAGAGTGGTAATGCGCTAATTGTAGATTAGATCGAAAGTACGCATAAGGGATTTTATATGCTCATTGGAAGTGATTCGTCGTTTATGGGGAAGGATTTTGATTTAAGCTTTGATTTCTGAAGTAAGCTTAGAATGAGGAATTCCCAAACACCTTCCGATTAGGGGTATGAATTTTATGAAAGTTACTATTTAATTGCACATTCTTGGTCTTATCAGTTTGGAAACATGAAGACAAGAAAGCTACAGCATATCTCTTTTGTCGATCAGTTGATTGGAGCTCAAAAAGGTATGTAGACATGAAACTTCTCCTTTCACAATGCCTCTAAATCTCAGGATATGCTGCGTCATATTGGATGGCTAAATGTCAAAATACTTGAAGACGCAGAAGCACGCTGGCGGACGTCCAAGAAGCGTTGATTATTTACTTAGGGTAACCTACCCAGTAGTCAGCCTTTTAGTGTAAATCCTTATTGCCAAGAATTATATTTAATATAAATAAAAGGAAAACAAAAATAATTTTTTTTTTCAATTAAACTCTGTTTAATGAAGTTTAACTTAAAAACATAACAAAAACAAAAAACTTTTTTCTTTAATTATAATAAGTAGAAAATAAAAAAAAGGCACTTTTGTCCAGTGCTCAGCCTCAAAGATCCAGTAGTCAGCCGTTCAGGA
Organism: Volucella zonaria; assembly: GCA_963966105.1. Classification (NCBI taxonomy): domain Eukaryota; kingdom Metazoa; phylum Arthropoda; class Insecta; order Diptera; family Syrphidae; genus Volucella; species Volucella zonaria. The sequence continues at coordinate 179,546,916 of OZ014531.1, read as the reverse complement.
GCCAGTAGCCAGGAGTTTTTAATTATAATTGCAGCTATATATTGCAGTGAAGACATATAAAAGGAAGGCTTTGGACTTCCTCATACATTGTTCCAACAAAATCCGTGCACTTAAGGTGGAACCATAAGGCACATTTGTCGCATCCTATGTTTTTTAGGTCGTTGTCTTCTGTGTCACTTGTAAGATCTTCATCACATTTGAAACATTTAATTTTTGCAAAACATTCCTTTGTAACTTTTCTCCTTTTCTTATTTCTTTTCTTTTCCTGTTCGTTCTTTCTCTTGCGAACCTCTTCTTCTTTCTTTTCTTTGGCCTCAATTCGATGTATTTTTCTTGTTAAAATAGCGCTTTTCTTATTTTGTTTTTGTTCTTCCTTTTCGTTTTCAAACTGTCTCCATTCTTCAGAAGATATTGCTCCAATTCTATTTAAACATTTAGGCTTTACCGATTTTTTCATTGGAGATGGAATCTTTAAATGCTTTTTTACGACAGGAGACAAGCTTAACGGTTTTATGAATGTATTATGAGAAGATAAGGGATTTCGAATTGCATATGCCAATGCTGTACTAGTAGTCTCTTTTTCTTTGTTTTCAAAATCTTTCTTGTTTTCCGATAAGATTCTTTCTTTATCGTTCCCTATATCCTCATTGTTTTCGACAGGAACTAAAACACCTTCTGTCGAAACTTCAAAATTCCCACATGGTATATCGAGATATGTGCCTTCTCTAACGCCTTTTTTTCCTTTCTCCGTGTGGTTTTCTTTATCAAACTTATCAGAAATCCTGGTAGAATTTCCAGTAAGTTCAAATGGTTCCAATTGAATCTCATTGACATCATTAACAAAGAAGTTGTTCCACAGTGTTTCATCATCAAGAACTGGCAAACTGACGTTATTTTGTTCATCTGCTATTAAAATAGCTGGAAGGACATTCGACGTATTGACCATAGGTTGATTTTCTGTCAGATTAATTCGATTTTGTGGACTTCCAAAGCTTTTAGTTTCTTTTCGCGTTTGAATAATGTCAAGAACAGTTTTGACATCAATCCCAGCATTACTTAGGTCTTCGCTTAAAAGATTCATGACCTTTGTGGCGGCATCGAATTCCTTTTTGCTTACTGATTTTGATGCCGTATTAAAGGAGTTTTCTCTACTTTTAGTTTTTAAGTTTTCAGTATTATTGTGCACGCACTTTGTGTAATCGACACCATCCGGATTGAAAGGATACAACCCACATTTTCGAAAACCATTTGCTATAATTTCTGGTAAATTTTCTTTCCTTAAAATTCTCTCTAAAAGGGGACAGAATGTTGACTTTGTCAAAACGCAGTTCATGTTTTCGGGTTGCATTGCCCAGTCATGAAGCGTATTCTTCCATTCCGACTTGAGAGGTTTGAAAACACTTACGTCGGCAGGTTGCATAATATGGGTAGTATTCGGTGGAAGAGCATACAAAATAATGTTCCTATCATGACAAAATTGACTTAAATTCATTGTCAAATGACTTCGGTGCCCGTCAACCAAGACAAGGATTGGTTTTTTTATGCTTTGGTCTGTTATCCACTTGTCTAATCCTTTCGTAATATAGTCAAAAAAAATATCTGACTTCATCCAGCCGGTGTCAGATTTTCCTAAAAACCAAGTAGCTGGCATGCTATTAATAACGTCTTTTGGAGGTCTTACGTAAGGAAAAACTACACACGGAGGCAACGTTTTGCCACTTGCGGAAAAAAAGAGAAGAACCGTTATAGCCTCTTTTTCTTTTCCCTCTTCGATCTTGTATACATTCTTATACCCACGAGGTGCTATAACCTTTCCACTTTTTGGACAAAGACTAAAACTTGTCTCATCTCCATTAAAAATCCGATCCGGATCCTCCAGTATGTCACCTGCATCTATAGTGTCTAAGTAGTTTTTTAAATTTTCAAACCATTTTTTGATGCTTTCTTTTGTTACTACGGCTCGACCCTTTGATATGTCTTCAGGAGCCCTGTGACACAGAACTGGATTTCTTTTTAAAAAGGATTTATACCACTTATTACCTGGTCGATTGTTAATAAAGGGATTAGGTCTTTTATCTTCCAACATAATGGTTTGAACTGTATTCAAAAGATCATCGGACTTCAAGGGGAATCCGCATTTGGTGAGGTTGATGCACCAGTTAGCAATTGCTGTTTCCTCTTCTTTAGAGAGGACGGCAACTGGTCCCATCTTCCGCGGACCTTCTGGTACCCTTAAATGCAGTCTATCTTGAAGGGTGCCCCTTGGCACGCCATATTCCACACTAGCTTTTCGTATCTTCATACCATTTCTAATTGCCACCATCGCTTGTGTTAGTTTCTCTTCCGAGTATTTGTGAATCGGCCGCTTCGACATGATATCTAAACGGTTTTCAAAGTAAGTATTTGTCTAAATAACAGAGTTATTTAGAGTTTCTTTACTAACAAAACCACGTAATTTATCAAAACCGCTTAAAATACCAATATTTAGATCGAAAAACATCATACGGCTGACTACTGGAACAAGGATTACCAGAACTCAGCCGTCGCGCCAAACAACTTTTGAAGGTGGCCGACTACTGGGTAAAATGCTATAAATACTTCTAAAATAAGTGTTATATAATTCAGCATTATCGAATTGACTTGCATAACCAATTTCAACCATATTGGTGAAAATAACGAAAATACCAGTAGTCGGCCGCTTGGGGCTGAGTACTGGACCAACCAGCTAAAAATGTATCCCAGTAGTCAGCCCCCTTATTATTTGTCTAATTTGTTATTAAAAATATGTTTTTTTTATTACATATCGAAGAATAAGTATTGTTAATAAAGAAATTCTATACTGCGTTATCAAAACAGTGAAAAATTAATAAAAAACGTACCTGTATCTAGAGCACTATACCTTATTAAACAATTAGACCGTTACCTACGTCTGCACACGATCACGTTAGCACTGCAATTGAGTGGAGTTTTCTCTCAAAGGGTAATGGATCTATACTTTGAATGAATCCGTAACTGTTAAAAAAATGTTGATGAATGTTCTCTGTTTTGATTGTGGTAGTGATTTTTTTATTTTAAACTATTCAGAGGCAAAAAACTCAAAAAAAGGCCGACTACTGGCTGAGGGCTGACAACTGGGTAGGTTACCCTACTTCTTTAGAAATCTCTAAAATTAAAACACCTCTCAAGTCAGTGCATTTTATGACGAATGGCTAAAATTTCGGGATCAAATGCGGAGCAAAGACTCCGCGAGTAGAGCCTTAATATTCATGCAAGTCCTAGCCATCTAAGGTAACAGATGTGTACTGTTCGACCTGTACAGGACGAAGAGTACACTGTCGTATCACCTCCTTCTTAAACCGTCAATAGAAAAAGAATCAAAAATCACTCACAGAATCTGGCCTTCGAAATACTCGTACTCAACGATGCCTTTTCTTGGCTTCGCTGACTTTCGAACTTTTGCGCCATAGATCAGGATTTGGGACTTACGCGGAGTCTCCATACTGTTTTTTGGTAAGCCTTTAGTGCTCAATTACCTTCTTAAGATAAAGAAACAACGATTGGAAAGTGTAACTCTACGTTTGACTTGGCGCATTCAACTCAAAAGCGTTGCCAAGATAGACGGAATCAATAAAAACTGAAACCAGTTTGTGAGATATGTCAAAAATAGGCATGGCTCTGTAAGGCTCTCTAGATACTGTGGCCATACCCTATGCTGTGACTAGCTATCTGAAATTGTTGGCTCTTTTGCAGGATCTGTCGTGGTGTAAACGTTATGAAAATTGTGGACTTACTACGTTTTGAAACGCGCCTGTCAGACGGTTGAAGAAGATTCTCAAGCAATGGGGCTCATAGGGAAAAACCGTGGTAAAGTTCCATTCAGAAGGAGTACTTTTCTTCTGACAAAATTTTAGAAAGGAGTTGGTGTAAGCTGTCTTCAAACTCATCACCAGCTTCTATCAATGGTTAGATGGCAGGGTGTCTAAGTCTAAACCACCAGCCTTGTTTAATCTAGTTCAGATATTGGTATCTCTGCTTAATTAGTCTAAAGTAAATGAATCTTTGTGCTTCACATCGGAATTTTGGCCGATTCCGATGTTTTACAGTCTGAGAAATCGTTTTTCCACACCCTATTTAATATCCTTGATAACCTCTGTTATAATTGCCTGAAGAAGGACATTTGAACTTCGTCGATCCCTCACTTCTCTTCTCTGTACGTCGTAGGACGCACGAGCAGCTCTGTTTAATGTATCCCGCCAAATATTCGGTGCATTTCTGCGCCTTCTATCGAATTATATCGAATCCACCGACTTTCAGCAGTTATTACAGGTTCTTAGGGTATTTTTTTTTTTTTTAAAGTAGCGCGCACTCAAGGGGTTAAGATACCATTTGCACACAGTGTGAGTGAAGAAAAATTGGGGAGGGAACAAAGAGAGGTGCCGATGTACGTTGGTTTTAAATGTTTGAAGGTTATAATGACTAGGAAATAGAGAGCTCGGCAAGCAATTCCATAAGCGAGTTTTACGAAAGAATCGCGATGTTTCGGAGTAAGTCCGAAAGTGGATTTGAGGGTATACTGTTGAACATACATAGGAACATACATAGCGAGACGGGTGTTACGGTTGATGGCTTGAAGGGGCGGAATGCAACTGGCTATTTTTATGGAGCACTGATGGCGGAAATAGCGATAAAACAAAGTGAGACACGACACATTTTATCGGTGTTCGAGGGTGTCCATTGATGTTAGTATCACCTATGAGCTTTACCTTATCTAGAAGGTGCAGAGCCGTTTTAGGCGCACTTGACCAGATGTACTCCAATTTTGGGCGGATGAATGCCTTATATATTGGCAAGATTTGTTCTGGATCGACGTAAATTTTTGACGAATACCGATTCAATTTGACACTTTTCCCCTCTGAAGAAGTCGCCTGGAAGGCTCAATGTTGTTGCATAAAGCATCTCTGGTGGCGTTGACTTTACGTCGAGCTTGAATGTTAATGCAGACCCATTAGAACAGAGGGCAAAACATCAACCCAGTCCTCAGTTTTGTAGCACCTTATAGCGCGATGCCACCTTTCGATCATCCCATTGGCTTGAGGATGATAAGGGGTTGTCCTGTGATGTTTGATCCCAAATAGACGCGTTAAGTCCTTGAAGATGGTGGTTTCGAACTGTCTTCCCTTGTCAGCTGAAATCGCTAGAGGTACCTCAAAACTCGGGAACCATCCGGAAATCAACGCCTTAGTTACAGTCTCAGCTGTGATGTCTGGTAATGGATAGGCCTCCGGCCATCGGGAGAAACGATCGATGCATGTCAATAAGATGAAGATGGTAGAGGGCCAACGATATCAATGTTGATATGCTCGAACCGACCAAGTGGCGAGGTATAAGTAGCTATCGGTGTATGATTGTACCTCTGAATCTTGTTTTGCTGGCAGGTAATGCACTATCTGACAAATTCGGAAACCTCTTGGCCACACGTACCGTTCTGAGATCAATCTTGTAGTTGGCTTGACCCCCGGACAAGCCATGTAAGTGATTCATTACAGACATCCGTAAAGATTTCAGTACCATAGGTCGCACTCTATTGATGGAAGTGTTGCAATAGACCTGTGATTTGGTTCCTGGAAGAGAAAGGATCTTGACAGTTAGCGAATGCGAACGAAATTTACCTGCACCGAGAAGCTATGGAGAAACCTGTGCCACTCGAGACAATGAGTCAGCGATATTGTTGTCGGTTCCCTTCGCGAACCGGATGTCTGTGCTAAATTGTTCAAGGAAATCGAGCTTCCTAATTTGCCTTGGCGAAGGCCTGTCCAGTTTTTGAATGCACGCAAAGACAAGTGACTTTTAATCCGTATGTATGCTGAACTCTCGCCCTTCGACAAGATGACGAAAGTACTTCACGCCCATGAAAATAGCTAAGAGCTCGCGGTCATATGTACTGTACCTCTTCTGCGTCTCGGTCAACTTTTTGGAAAAAAACCCCAACGGCTTTCCCACTCCATCAACGATTTGGTGAACGACAGCGCCAACCGCGATATCTGAGGCGTCTGTACTGAAGAACAGGGATGCGTTGACGGCCGGGTGGGTCAAAAGCGTAGCGTTCACCAAATCTGATTTGCACCGTTGAAATGCCGCTTCTGCTCCCGGAGTCCAGACAATTGGTGCAGGATCATTCTTTCTATTTCCCTTTATGAGACACTGTAGTATGGCTTGGTTACTGATGGCGTTGGGAAGGAAAAGTCGATAAAAGTTTATAATTGCCAGAAAATCCCTTGAGATCCCTCGCTTTTGTTGGTAGATCGAAGTTCTGGATCACCTTGACCTTCTCGTCAAGCGGCTGGATGCCTTCGCTGTTGATCTTGTTTCCGAGGAATTTATTGTTAGTCCGTAGTCACTTAACCTTTGGAAAATTTGGCGAAGATTATGTTGATGTTCTTTCTCGTTGACTGAAGCGACGAAGATGTCACCCGGATAGGAAAATGCAAAGTCATCAAGGCCCCTTAACACTTCATGGATATGACGCTGGAAGGTTTGCGCAGCGTTTCGAAAACCGAATGTCATATACTATAAACGAACTTGTTCGTCCATGTACAATAGAATATGGAAACAATCTTGAATCAACGGAATTGGGTAGCGATCCGGCTTCGTCATTGTATTGAGTGCACGGTAGTCGCCGCACGGTCGCAAATCTCCGCTCGCTTTGGGGACCATGTGCAAAGGACTTGCCCTGTTGCTTTTGGAGGGTCGACAAATTCCCTTCTCCATGAGGTATCGAAATTTTGCTTGGGCAGGCTTCAGCTTCTCCGCGTCTAACCTGCGTGGGCGAGCGCACACGTGAGGACCTCTCATCTGGATGTGATGCGTTGTTGTGGTTGTGGCGTAGTTCATCACAGGCCTTGCATTGAATCCTTTAAGGTCTTTGAATTCAGCTAGAATGGAACTAAACCGATTTTTAGAGTCGAATGTGTTTACGCTTACCGAGTTGACAAGTAAGGTCACCGTCTTTGCTTTGATTTGCGTTTGACCATCGATGAGCTGGTTGCACTTCAGGTCGATCAAGAGTTCGTAATTCTTGATGAAATCTGGACCGATGATGGGCTTTTGCACATCCGCCACTATAAAATTCCAGGAACAAGCGCGCCGTAGTCCTAGATCAACTATCAATCGTCTCGTGTCGAATGTTAGAATTTCACTGCCACTAGCTGCGAACAGTGACGGAGAATTGGAAGGCGAAAAACGATCGCTTGGTGGAATTGCGGAAACGTCGGCTCCACTATCCATGAGGAATCGCTGGCTGGACGATTTGTCATGAACAACTAATCTGCAAATGTGTTGGTTAGTGTGCTGTTCATAGGTGTTCCCACTAACCAACACTTGACTGCTTAGCTTTTTGATTTCGTTGCGTTTGCTCCATACCGCTTGTGCTACCAGCAAACTGGATCCTTTTCCTCCGAGTGACCACGATGGGAACTTGTAAAACGACTGCGGCTATGATTACGAATACGATGATGATGGTTGTGTTGACGTTTCGATGACTTAAACAGCTCACTGATTTGACAGCTGAGTTTGCCTATTTGTTTTTGCAATGACAGTGTAGATGGCGTGAGTTGTGGTGGTTCGTGAACTAGCTGCGATGAGTTGACTGGCATGATATTACTAAAGTCACCCACTTCCATAACCTTATCCACCAACCTTGCCAAGTTTGTCAGCTTTTCATTTGACGCTTGGAGCATCGCTCGTACCTGCGCCGGGAGTCTTTGTAGCCACAATGATTTAAGCAACTCGTTGTTGTGCGTCTGCTCAACTATGGAGCTCATTTAGCAGCTGGGATGGCCGTTTGTCTCCTAAATCAACTTCTGATAGAAGTTTCTTGATTTTCTTTTGCTCTGGGTCACCAAAGTGGTCTATCAGAACTTGTTTCAAATTGCCGTATTTGTTGTTCTCCGGCGGCGCTAGCACTGCGTCGGAAATTTGAGCAAGCACTTTGGAGTCCATTGCACTGACCGCTGAATAGAATTTCGATGCATCACTTCGGGTTTTGAAAAGCTCGTACTGTGCCTCGACTTGGGCGAACCAAATTCCTGGTTTTTCGTGTCAGAATGCAGGAATCTTGTGGGCAATACTGGAAACCATCTCTGTCGAATTAGTTTCTATGTTGTGACTAACTTGCTGCCCTTTAGTCTCCGAAGTTTTGCGGGATTCGTCGTCCTTTGACATTTTTGACGAGCACGCGATTGTAGATACCGTTTGTACAGTTTTTGCTTTTCACAAAAAAATATGGCGCATCGGCTTCTAGGAAATCACTTTATACATTCACGCATCGATTATATGAATCACGTTGGGGTCACCAATTGTGGTGAATGCGGGCAATTGATTTAAATAAAATTAGTCTTTCGTTGTGTCCAAATTATACAATAAAATATTAAGTGCTCGTAAAAAAAGTAAAAGAAGTCGACCGAACATTGGAATCTTCCTGACTCGACTGCGAGTATAGCTAACTGAAATTCCGCTGGTGGCAGTTGTCAGGTTGACTGCGTTGCCAAAAGCATTTTCTTTTAAATTGCTGCTAGTAATAGATTTGTACGTCGCCATATACGCTTTGATTCCACATTTCGATGAGACATACCATCAAATCACCAGTGGACCTGTTGCTACGAAAACCATGTTGCTGCCCATTGGGAAGTTTTCGTGTTTCGAAATATTTCATCAGCGTTTCCATGAGCTTGGAAAGAAGGGACGAGAAAGCACTTCTACTCTGTACTTATCAGGGTGAGAAGTTAAAAACAAGTCCAGGGTGTTGGCGGTATGACTATCAACGTCTGGTATTCGCGTGGGCTCATTTACAAGCTGAGTCAAGTTATTTTCTACAGCGAAGATCTCAACACACCGTCCTTCGGGTGTTGAGGATACAGGGAAACAATTCTTTGTATGGAGTCAGACAGCCCATCAAACTCGTTAAAAGTCGAATTGCTGTCTAGTTTGGGGCTTCTGTAAATAAAGCTGTAGTAGGTAATTTGCATAGGGAGACGGAATTTTAACCACATGACATTGCATTCCGGATTAGAACTGGGACTGCATTGTGGTGGAGTTTGGTAGGCCACATCACTACGCACGTACAATAATTGGCAAGACCGCGGTGAGAAAAGAATAATGTTCGTAGCCAGGCAGATTCAGATCGGAGTGCACCAACAAAATTCTCACTCAACCACCCTCTATCCATCAGTTATTGCCTACACTCAGTCACGCCCTGCCGTATGACAAATACAGCACTGATTGCACTGCAGTACTTATTTATATAACGCTCGCTAGGTGTTTTTGTTTTTTTTTTACAATAGAAAAAATTCACGAGTGCACTGGTTATCATGTGCAGTCGATCAAGAGATCAAGCGACTCGGTGGTAGAAACTGAAGTACTCACTGATGAGACAATATTGAGATGTTCAACTAGAACTAGAACTCCGGTAGTCCGAATTCAGCCGGCTTCATAAGGTCGATCCTAGTATGGGAGGAAGTGTAGTGAATATAACAGTCAGTCGCTGTCTAACCGTCGAAATAGCAGCACTTGCTCTCTCGTACTATAATTAAATTGTTCAATAATAACATTAAAAAAGAATAAGAATTGATTGTAACAATGATGATGATGATGCTGACGTTATTGCTGTGAATGTAACTCGTGCATTGTGCACTCACCAGCGACGTCCTCTTAACCACTCATAGCTGATTCCGCTCGAGTTAGCGCATCACCCTGTTTTGTTCCCTACTCTGAATCTGTCGCCTTTTCGTTCCTCTCCCATGTCTCATTCTGCCCGAGCTGCCTCACCATGCGCGCTACCCCATCGAATTTTTAGCATTCACAAGGAGATGGGTGTTAAGACATGTTTGAAGTGGAATAACTTTATTGGCTACGTAGGAGCACTACTGGTGGAAATAGTGAAATAACATCCTGAAGCAACAGACGCTTCATCTTGGTTGGATGTCAAGTATCATTTACAGGTATTATCGCACAATTTGAATGCGGTGTAGTGGGTACCAAGGATTCGTTTCATCGAAGTTCGGAACCACTTTTGTTTGCTTTTTCACTTCATCGGAGTCCGGAATCACTTACTGTCGCTTTTTCGTTTCATCGGAGTTCGGAATTACTGCACAACGAGCGGTAAAAAGTTTCACTTCAAAACTTGGTCATAAAATGTTTCGTGAGACGTTGCCTGCTTAGTTATTCCCTGTTTATGGCTAGTTTTGCCTGAGAATGAACATGTTGTATATCGTCGATGGACATATGGTCTGATTGTTGATTATGACCTAAACTATTTTGCCGTACCTGAATTAAGATTTCTTTATTTATACTGACCTGGATTATTGGTACTTTGCTGAACTTGGATCTGTCTATGCTGACTTGAGATATTACACTTGTGTTTACCCTGATGTCAATTGACGCTGATGTCATGGGGTCAACTATCATAGAACTCTCTCTGCTTTTGTCACCTGTACGAGTATTTATATGTTAGTAATTTGAAAGGTAATCATAGTGATTGAATTGGATGAACAATTGTCATTAGGACTGACAGACATGTCAGTCTTTTTCAAAGGAAAAAGAAAATTTGCTCATGGACGTATTTGTTTTCCTTCTTCTTTGGACTATCTGCTAGTCTGCTACTGCTAACTCGGTAGCCCTAAAGAGAAACAAAAAAAATGTAAAACTGCATTCTTAAAATGCACACTTCCTCCCAAGAGGGCAGTTATTGAAAAGGCCAATCGACAAGTTTCAATTCTCAATCTACCTCCATTCCTCCATCAATTTCAGTTTCTATAAGAATAAATTCCAACTCCGACCTAAAACATGCCACCCAACTTCTATCCATGTGACAATTGTCCAGAGTCCTGAAAAAAAAAGAAAAAAAAAACAATAACACTCACCTCTCAACACGTCCCACATTTTAAGTGTGCAGCACATGTATTGGTATCTATCCTTATGCTCTTTCAAAAGGATATCCCAATTGAATTTCGTTTCCTTATTTTGACCGTGTAAATCCATTCCTTCGATTCGACTTTGATTATTAAAAATGGAGAAGGAACCAACCGACAATGGCTCGTCCATGAACCACATCCCTGGACCGAGGCATGGAAGATTGAATAACAACACAATCCGCCAGAGACTTTTGTTCTCTTGTTTTGGTGGGGTCGTCCTTTGGAATTGGTAAGCTCGACAATACCTTTCGATTTTTTTTTTTGTGTTTTTTTTTTTTTTTTTCTCGTTTCGAATGGTCCTTTTGCTTGTTAATTTGTTGTTGGTGTATCTTTTCGTGACCCATCGTATTCTCGGGGTGACGAAAATCGTTCCGGATAGATCCGGGACTAAATGTTTAGTCTCTCATTTGTGCGATGTGGTTGTAGCAATAAACCGTGTCCTGAGAAGAAGAAGAAGCTGCTTTCCAGTAGTAATATCCCAAGAGTAGCGGTTCCATCGGTGGATGGGGTGGATGGGGTGGATAAACCCACCGCTAACTCTAATTTATCCCTCCCAAGGGATCGAGATCAGGATAAATTATAATACGACTCTTCAGAGGATTGTTTGTGGGATTTTCTCTTCATGCAACAAAACGAAGAAGGGTATGGGCATTGGTACGCCCATACGAGCACCGATACCGGCACCAGCACCGGCACGGTCACGAATACCAACATACGAGTAGTTCCAGATTCTAGCACCAAAGTCACCTTGCAGATACGTTTTTAATACGTTCGATACTCGTATGTGGGATATTCAATGAGCCCAACGGTCGTACGGTGGTAGCAGAAGCAGGACTCTCTTCGATTAACAATCGATGGGGAAGGATTGTTTCCTCTCCTCATCGCTGCTGTTTCCCCTTCTCCAATCTCACCACCTAACCGATAAATGGAATGAAAATTACAGCAAAAAGGGTATAATGGCAGGTAACGATGATGAATGGGAGTTTTATTGATTTGCTGGCGGGATTACGACAAGAGATTGTTTTGCGTGGATTGTCACTTCCTTGAGGGGATTTTCAAGTCGTTTGGTCATCGTGACTGTACGAGTTGTCATTGTTTCGGAATGTTTCGGGTTATGATTTGAGCTCCTTTGGGGAGGTCTACTACTGTTGTAGTACCATTTTGTTTGCAACGATATTGTTGCATGATTTCAATTTATTGATATGTCACTGGCAAACTTTTAGAAGAAAAGATCGATTAGGCACGTTGGAGGAGAGATCAAGATTTTCGTATCTTGTGGTTTATTGTAGATATTTGGGCGGCAGACTTCTGCAGCAGGAATATGGATAAATTCTGTAGGAAAAGTCCAGGAAAAGAAAGGCAATCGATTGGAAAATTTCCTAATTAAAGTATGTGAAAGGGGTTAGTCATCCATGGAAGATGTTGGACTGGGTTTTTTGGTGGAAAAAAAATGAGACATAGGCGATCTCAAAGGAAGCGAGTTTACTTGTAAAGAGCAAGAGATAGAAAATCTGGATAAGAAAAAGGTTCGAGAAATATTTTAAAAATATGAAAGCCACTATAAAGACGTTCTGTGAATGTCTGAAGTTTATCGATCTGTTCTTAACATTCTATTGGCTATTGGAGGACCCGCACTAAACAAAATCTACGTAACAATGGGCTTTCAAATAGATCTGCCTTAAAGTCTCTTGCGGAAGCTGGCTTATATTTTTTTGCTGCTGGAAAAATCATCATCACAAGAATGCGGTTGGCTTCTTCCACATTTGAAAGCTGTCAATCTCCTAGTGAACTGTCAGGGAATCAATCATTTTGCGGATGAAACGAAACCAAGGTTCAGGTTTCCTAATATTTGTTGCTTCTAGAAAGCAGCATTTACTTATCTGGTTACAGCTAGGATGCGAATGCAATGGCTAAGATAGTAAAATACAGTTCGATGGCAGCCTGATCTGAGACAGAGAACAACCTTCCTCATAAAGTAGAGACTATAAGTATCCCCTTAGATCAGATTTGTTATAGGCCGAACAATTTGATGATTTTAACAAAACCCAGCAGATGAATAGCAGTTTCCATGTCTTCTTCATCCCTAAGCCTCCAAAAAGATCGTTAAAAAGTCGACCAAGTCTATTGGCATATTCGCCCAATATCCTAACAACTTACGCTTTGGTTGGCCACGACCCGTACATTTTGGCAACCACCTTCGGGGAGGGGGGCTCACCAGGTTACTGATAAGAGACTTCTTGCCCTGTCGTTCCTATCCGGCTTAAGTCAGATTTGTCTAATAAAACTCAGCGATGCTTTCACTAATAACTTGTTATGGGCTTCAGATCTGAAGACATGAACTTATGTGTGACGAGTGGTTGCGGCGACTAAATGAGCTCTGTGGGTGCTGCGCCTACGCAGATGACCTGCTCCTCATCCTCGAAGGCCAGTCTAGGGCCGAAATCGAGGTATTAGGAGAAAGAGCTCTAGCAGCCGTTGCTGAATGGGGAGAAAGCGTTGGGGTAAGTGTGTCGCAGGATAAGACTGTTTCAATGAAGCTCAAGGACAAATTGAATGTAAGACGTCGGGCTCCTGCGATACGTTTGAACGGCATTGGCATTAGATGTGTGACTGAGGTCACGTATCTGGGCATAACGATGGGTGAGTGTATGAACTTCATGCCTCTCCTAGTTCCAACCAGACAACGCATGCTGAGTGCCGTAGGCCAGGTAAGGCGCATTTTGCGATCTGACTGGGGACTCAACAGGCGTTCTGTTCGTATCATATACGATGGCCTATTTGTTGCCTGTGCAACATATGGAGCATCGGTATGGTACGACAGGGTTATGACTGTTGATGGCCAAAGGCGGATTTTGACTTGCCAAAGAGTCGCATTGCTTGGATGTTTACCGGTTTGCCACACTGTCTCCACAGAGGCAATGCAGGTGTTGCTTGGAGTGCCACCTCTGGATCTGGAAGTGATACGTCGTGGTATTGCTTTCAATATCAGAAAAGGTCTCCCTGAAGCAGCGTAAAACCTTGCTACACGTATGTGTTCTATCTAGATGGCAATCTAGATGGGATGCTAGCGAAAATGGCAGGGTTACTTACGGCTTCCTAAGGGATGTGCTAAGCATGAGAATTTTTCCTGAACGGAATTTTAACCTCAGCCTGGGCTTTTTGTTGACCGGGCATGGCTCTCTCAATGCATTCTGGCATAAGAGGGGGCTTAGCGGGGTTGCGAGCTGCTCATGTGGAGCCACTTATGAGGACTGGCTTCATGTCCTATGTGAGTGTCCCAATTACGCTGATACCGTAAGGTTCGAAAGAACCCGTAGTTTTGCAAAAGAAGCATTTTATAGAAGACGCAGTAGGCAGCTAGCGGGTCGATTATAAATTCAGTGTAAAAAAGTTGAAAGGCCGCCAGTCCTGGGCAGTGAGGTGCCCAACTGGAAGTAACCTCAAGGTTGCGAAGCTGGACCGGAAGCTATATTCTGGTACCACGGGAGGTCAGGAGCCCCCGAACTATGCTTCCGTCCTGACCTAGGAGTTGGCCCCCTTGTGGGAGTATCGTGGTGGCTGTAGGTTTGTACCCAAAATCGCGGGGAGAGCAGAACCAATGGTGCTTGGACATCTCATGGCTTAGCATATATGTAGTCTACTACGACCTGTGCTATACCATTGGATTGCTATGGAACCAATTGGTCTGTTCGATGTGGAGTTGCATTGCAACCGGGTGCCATGACCCACAGAATGGCTGAGGTATTAGATAGGCCTCGACCCTTCACCAAAGGGGAAGTTCGTGCCTTACACACGACTTCGAATCTGGTACTGGTGGTAGTACTTGTACTACCAGAAAGGCGCTTATCAACGCATTATTTTGATATCTTGTGCGAAGACGCACCGTAGGCTTAAGCCCTCACGGCAGGTACCTACGTAAAACACAAGAGACATCTGTGACGAGTGGCTGCCTAGAGACAAAAAGAATGTTTAGAGTTGTGCCAATTTTCGCAAGCTCACTGAAGTTATCCTGAATACCTCGGTGACCATGTACCCAGCAAATGCAGATTATGGACAGTTTGGTCATCTTTTGAAAGGCAGATGATAGCCTTAAACAACCTCCGACGTTGTTAGGACCAAGATTAAATACTATCCAGCTATTTGGTAATCGGTGTAAGTGAAGGTATCTCCTGAAGGGAAATCTAGGAGAAAGATCTTACCTTGCAAGAATGTGAGCTAGAAATATGCTACAATAATTTGGGAGTTGAAAAGAGGTATTCAGTGCGATTTGTTCACAAAATCTAGCACCCTCACCTCCATGAGGATGGAATCCGTTCTCGGTAAAACATTATCCATCCCAGCGGCCTTGTATTCTCGTTCTTGAGGTGAATCGAAGACGGACGAGCGGCTTTCCTGAATGACTGGTCCAGTGCAAAGTATCGCTCAGGGGATTGGAAGTACAGGCCCTCATCTACTTCTCATACATTAAAAGGTTGAAAAAGTATTTCTAGCGCAGCATGACCCTTCCTTTGGACCTTTCCTTTGGACCTTTCCTTTGGACCTTTCCTTTGGACCTTTCCTTTGGACCTTTCCTTTGGACCTTTCCTTTGGACCTTTCCTAGTGTAGTATATTGTGGTTGATCAGTTTGGATGCGGCTGACCACCACTTCCTAACGCGTTGCCGAATAAGTGTTCCAATCCTTTGCAAAATTTTTCATGATCAACAATACGTATCTAGTTGGATTCTGAATAGAGAAGGTAAAGCTTTCCTAGTGAAAAGCAGCAATCCGCCTTTACTCGGATTTATCCCCAAATGCCGGTATTGTAGGATTAGAAAAGGGAATGAGCGGCGTCAACCTAGCGATGACCGCTGCTGCTAACATGACTACATGCATTGTGTTTGCCTTACCTCCAAGTGGCGACCATCAGGTACTTGTCTTGTCAAACACAACCTAACTAACACAGATGGTGGCGGCTAAAAACTCTAGGTCAACGGAAGCTGTCAAATCCCAAAAGCAGCTTGCCGGTTTCGGAATATCTGCATTCTCTTAGTCAAGAGATCTCAGAGAGGCCTTGACCCTCTAGGATGGGAGTTGTATGTCGGGATTCTACCTGACCACTTATAGCACTAATGTTACGGGGCAATCAATGTGCTCAGATAAGAATGGATCTAGAGTTGAAAGGTCTGCAAAATGGTCAATGTCCATGGAAAGCTCGAACTTTGGACAGACCACATCAGCCAAATAACCGTGTCTCTGCCTGAGACACAGCAGCCTTTCACCCTCTTCGATATTTTGCGCACTGTTTTCAGTTATCTAGACCAAGCGCTCTAGCATCCGCCATGGCTTGGTCCTTAAAACGGTGGTTCGGTCTTCCTTGTCGTCTCGAACCTGGGAGCTGTGGTTCGAAGACCCTATTTCCATTCGCTCGATATGGACGAGCCAATGGAGTCGACGTGTTTTAGCTTTTTGGGCTATATCCGCATCTTAGTACACCTCATACAGTTCGCGGTTATATCTTCTCATTCATTCGCCGTTCTCGCGTACGGGACCAAATATTTGACGAAGAATTTTTCTCTTGAAAGTTTTTACTTCTGACGCTATTTATTTAATAAAAAATGAGCGGACTATAAGCATTTATTTGTATTAGTGTTGTGTACTAGATGGAGTGAAAAGTGACATCCTTGACCGCCAGAATGTGCTGCTACTGCAAAAAAGGTTATATTTAGGCAGACATGCCAAATTTCAGTGCGATACTGTCTTTAGTTTTGTTTTGACAGCTGATTGTTGTTGACGTGTTTGGCGTCATGTTGAGTATGGACAAAAACGATTTTCGTTCTCTCATAAAACATTATTTTTTGAGAGGCAAAACGGCGAAGGAAACAAAAGAAAAGTTGGATAAATATTATGGGGCTAATGCTCCGTCAAATTACACCGTCAAATATTGGTTTCGAGAGTTTCGTGGTGGCCGCAACTCCACTACCGATCAAGTCCGCAGCGGCAGGCCCTCCGATGCGGCTACAGAGGACAATGTCAAAAAAAATACATGAAATGGTGTTGGCTGACCGGAAAATGAAGGTGCGCCAGGTAGCAGATACCACAAAGATTAGTACTGAGCACACACGGCATATTTTGGGCAATATTCTGCATATGAAAAATTTATCCTGCCGCTGGGTGCCGCGAATGACCAAAAACACGAAGACGAGAGCACTTCGAAAGAGTGTTTGGACTTGCTGATGCGGAATCGGGCGGCCTTTTGGCGTCGATTGGTAACTGGATTTGGATCCCTCGGACTATTACCTCTTCCCAAACCTCAAAAGATGGCTCATCAATAAAAAAAATTCAGCTCACGCGAGGAAATCATCGACGCCACGGAGGAGTATTTTGCAGACGTTCCGGAAAATTACTTTTCGGACGGGATCAAGAAGTTGGAAAATCGCTGGAATAAGTGTATCAAACTAAAAAAGGACTATATTGAATAATATAAAAAAACATTTAAAAAAAAAAAATTTTACTTCCCAAGGAGGTCACTTTTCACTTCATCTAGTATGTTTGCCTTATACGGGAGAGTGGGAACATTCTATGTGATAGCATATCTCGGACGTATTGGGCAACATTTCGCATCCGCAAATCACTGCCACAGCCACTATTCTGGCTGTGTTTGCGCTACTCCATCGGAAGCGGAATTAAATTTTGTAATTTTTGTTTTACGCCGAGTTAACAAGCCTTCAATCTCTTCTTTGCATAGAGTAGAACTAGCAGGATCAATGTTTTGTAGAGTATGCATTTCGTGTTCCGAGTTAGAAGTTGTGAAACCGACGGTAAGTCTTCACCGAATCTCCGCTAGGGTGTCATTCGTGGAGTTGACATTTACTCCAAGATAGGTAAACTCCTTAACCACTTCGAAGTTACTGTTGTCAACAGTGACCTTTTGTCCTAGGCGGTGGACAGATACTTCTTTGTTTGTTGACAGAATGTACTTGGTTTTGTCCTTATTTACTTCAAGACCAACGTTCGTTTCGTCTGTTATTCGATTGTCGTAAGAGCTTCTATGACGATGCACTGGGAGCGGCCGATGATATCGATATCGTCTGCGTATCCCAGGCTGGACAAATTTGTTAGATATAGTGACTTCCAAGTTAACACCTGCCCTGCGCATTATCTGTTCCAGCGGTAGATTGAAGAAATCACAGGACACTGCATCTGCTTGTCGAGATCCGGTACCGGTTTGGAATACTTCGGAGGAACCGTTTCCAAATTGCGACAAAGCTGGATCAGTTTGCCCTGATCTCGAATTTGACCATCACAGTGTAGAGCTCAATACGATGAATGCTGTCATAAGCGGCTTTGAAGTCGATGAAAAGATGATGAGTAACGACATGAAATTCGTAGGTCTCTTCCAGGATTTGAATTAGTGTGACAATTGGGTCGATTGTCGATCCGCCGGGTCGACAGCCACATTGGGCTCTCTTCTTGCCTTATCACTCTCTTTACTTGATGCTACTAATTGAGCCACTGTCCAATTATCGAGGGTTCGCCCATCAATGACGTTGTCTAATAAAAAGCGGGGGCAGAGCATATTACATCTTCAGATGACGCCTCTGAAGGTTGCTACGATTTGACCAGTTACAAGTTGCCGGTCATAGGTCTTGTTGGCGGCAAGACCACCGGTAATCCCTACCAGAACTTAAATCACGGTACCATGGGAGTCAGGAGCCCTTTGGATCTCAGTCCGGGCCTGACTTGTTAAAGGTAGGCGCCCTTGTAGGAGCGTCATGGTGGCTGTGGTTTAAAGCGAAATCGCGGGAAGGGTCATCCTGTTGGTTTGGCCCAATGTAGAGTTACAATAAGCACTAGGTGCTGTGAGCCTAAGAACAGTAAGAGGTTTTAGATGGGTCTGGATCCATACCAAGGGTGGGACTTGTGTTCTGCTTTGGTATCTCAGGAAGGCTGCAGAGCGATGGCAAGGCGTATCCTTGCTCCTATGCAAGCATGGGCATCTCGTAAACTTAAGTCAGGTGTTTATGCTAAAAACTAGACTCAATGATGCTATTAAGTAGCTGCTAGAAGTGCTGCTTAAACACATCTACTGCTCCCAGCGCTTGGGTGACTAGCTTGCCTTCACTACTTCGAAGAGCCTAGAGCTTGAAGCCAGCTGACAGCTTCGTTTTCCTGAAAGAAAAACATCAGGATGTTGTTTCTATTGCGGAACCCTTTGATATCCTTGAGCTGGGAGGCTGAGTAGGTCCTTTCCTTCTTCTCCTCTTTTCTGGTCTGATACTCTTCCCTTGGTGCCCCTGTTTTGCGCTGCAGTATTTGCAGGTGTGCATCTTCTGCCACCTTTTCTCATCGTACGCTCTCACCTCTCTGATAATGTCGCGATGCTGTTTAAACAGACTGTTGGCGTTTGTGGATGGTGAATTTACAGTGGAGAGTCTCATGCTCAGATACCCTCTTTAGGCTCTGGCTTCTTCAGTTGTGCTAAGGCCTCCAATGCTGAATTTCTGTTTTCTGGGCCGTTCAGCTTCTCCTCTTTAGATAGTCGAGCCTGATGCGTGACTCGCAACTACTAGCGGTTCGACAATCTGTTGTGCGCCATGTCACTGTGTGCATTCGTTAACTTTGAAACCTAGCGCTACTTATCACTGTATTTCGAGCTGCTTCAAAATCGATTAGCCGGAAGCCATTGCCTCCGGTCTTGTCGTGTCGTGGAGGCTGTGCTTTCCGACTACTCCGCAGAAGATACTTTCCTTGCCGATTTTGAGATTGAAGTCCCTAAGTACAATTTTGACATCATGCTCCGGACGGGCTCCGTAGGCTACGTGCAGGAATTTCTCCTCGAAAGAATCTTCAGCTTTACCGGTAGGGCCATGTGCACATGTTAGGCTGACGTTTTGGAGTCATGCCTTGATGCGGATCACAGCCAGGCAATCGCTTATCGGTTTAAAGTCAACAGTTGCTGACCGTAGCCGGTCTTCCATGACGAATCCGCAATCCTAACATGTGCAGTCCCTCGTGGCAGCTGTAGTAAATGTCACAACACTTGATTCTATCCATCGTGTCTCCCACTACTAAGGGTGCACAGTGTACTTACGTTCCAGCCCGTGAACGTTGCGGTTCCTGATCTTAACTGAGGGGGTTAATTGGCATCCGAGGCTAGATGCTATTAACGTGGTAGAGAAGTTATCCCGATGCCACAACCCTCCACCTGGGGGGCCGGTTGAAGCGATGTCAGTAACTCATTTTGGGAATGAGAATGCTGTCATTGGCCATTAAGGGGTCATCCGCAACCATCTCTTTTCCAAGAACCCTATTCATTCTTATAGACCTTTATCAGCCTGAACTCCAAAAATGTCAAAGTAGCCCAGCTGAAGTTTGTTTTTTTGCTTCCATTTAAAGCTGTGGCGTCGCGGTTGATTCCGTCTAGGGTATTCGCTCGCTGTCGTGTTTATAGTGCTACTATATTTGTTTCTTGTTCAACACTCACGCTTATAAGTTTAGCGAGTCGAGTGTGGGTGGGCAATATCCCGTATTCGATGGCTACCACTTGGTGGTAAAATAAGAATCGCCAGGTTGATGCCAGTTAGTGTGTATGCTATTACTACTGCATCCAACCATCCTAGCTCATATTATTACTACCCAGGAAGTGCGGTGCGATAAGTCAAACAAAAGGAGGAAGGGAACTGCGACAAATATTACAGCAAGTGCTATAGAGGACAGAAGCAGCGTTTGCTTGAGTACGGATTTGATGTAACTAGCAGTTAGGCAAGAAGTATTGCGCTTTTAACTCATACGCATGTGCAATTCATCAATCCACGTCAAGGCTTTACTTGGAAATATCAGCCTGATATACGCTCACTCCGTCACAGAAGAAATAGGCGACGCTAACAACAAATTTTTCTGCGAGCTCATAAAGTACACTAGCAATTCCCTAAGTATGACCTTTAGATCATTTTAGGTGATTTTAGCGCCAAATTACTATAGCTGGAGAGCATAGCCTACGTCATAGTGTAGGTACTACATATGGCTGGAAACGAACTTAGGCTTATTGTAGCCAGGGCTCGGTTTTGTCAGCATAATAGGCTCAAAGAACCTCGCAGTCAATCAATTTGGCCAAGTTATAATCAAAAGGCAAAGCAATCCTTTATACTACATACTCATAGCCCAGCTACTTCGGGAAGAATTAACGTTGGCTGTAGCTAGAAAACAGCGTCAGGTTCCTTGTCCTTAGGAACTGCATTAAGCGCTGAAGATCAGTGGCATCGATGCCCGGAAACTGCCGGAAATTTCGCGTGCGCTCTACAAGGAGTAAAGAGCATTGGAGAAAAATAAAAAAAGCTTACGAATCAAGGAATCGACCAATGTTCAGAGGTTTAGGAACCAAGGGAATGGTGGAAGAAGATCTATTTTGAGACGAGGAGTGCTAAGGTTGAAATCAAAAACGCAGAAGTTTGAGTGAGCCTTTCGGAGTATACCGAAAATTGGATCGTTGGAACCATCGGATGTACGATGGGTTGAAATATAGAAGAGACGAAGACATCGTAAATTACGAGGGCTAGTGTTGAAGCAAATAGAGTTTTAAATGAAGGTGGAATCCACCGAACCTGTCAATAAATGAGGAGGTATCTGCGTTTTTAATAATCCTCTCAAGATGGTTTATAATTAAAATGAAAAGAAGGGGACCTAGATGGCTGCCTTGTGGGACACTAGAAGTGAAATGGAGTTGAGAGGCCTGATCTAAAGCGGACGCTATAAAAACGATTTTCCATGTAAGAACATATTCAATCTGAAAAGGATCAATTGATGAAATATTATCGAAGGCCTTAGCAAAATCGATTTCGTTGAGATTTTCTAGGGCTGAAAGCGTAAAGGATACGAATTCAACTAAGTTTGTAGCAGTTGATCTATGTGCCTATCAAATATCCATGCTGACTGGGGGCTATAAGCGACTTGCACTTGAAGAAGAAACACATAGAAAAAAGCAAAGCTGGATGATGTTGTTTTGTATTGCATGGCGGCCAAGGATGATGTTCGCCTCTTACAAAACCTACCTAGCACGGCTTGGAGGCATCCTTTGGCTATATTAGCTGAACTTCGAGGCATTTGGTACCCACTTGACAGTGATGCATTGCTTTGATGGCTACTTGAGCTGACTCAGAGTTATCAAATGCAACAAACCCAAGGCGTTTAGATAGGTGGGTTTCCTTATCAATGAAGACCTGAGCGGAAATCACATTGCCAAAGAATAGAAAAGTCGAACCCAAGTTTGGTGGTCGTTTAACTCTTGCTTTAGGTGGTATATAAACAAGTTGCATCCTTCGGGTCACTACTGTGGTTAATGCTGGACTTGCCAATGGTGATGGGGACGAACTGTCCTACCAAATTGTGGCAGGCCTGTGGAAAATGGTCTGCGTTGATGTTAATGGATTACCATCCGATCATTAGTCTCTGGGTCTCTGGTTTTTAACGTAAACCACCTGTCATGTAGACTTATGTTTAAGGGATGCCTATACACCCATGGGAGCAAGGATACGCCTTGCCATCGCTCTCCGCCAATACTTTGATACCAATTCGGAACTGTGTTGGAGGCACAAGTTCCACCCTTGGTATGAGTCGAGGCCGACCTAAAACCTCTTGCTGCTCTTAGGGTCACAGCACCCAGTACTTATTTGCTACTCTACAATGGGTCAAACCAAAAGGAAAACCCTTCCCTCGATTTGGGTTTAAACCACAGCCACCATGACGCTCCCACAAGGGGGCCTACCTAAATAAGTCAGGCCCGGACCGAAATCCGGGGGGCTCCTGACTCCCATGGTACCGTGATTTAAGTCCTGGTAGGGACTACCGGTGGTCCTGCCGCCAACTAGTCAAATCGTAGCAACCTTCAGAGGCGTCATCTGAAGATGTTGACGATAAGACCAGTAATATGCTCTGCCCTCGCTTTTTAATAGACAACGTCATTGATGGGCGAAGCCTTGATAATTGGGCGGAGGCCCACCCTCCGATCATTAAATAGTCGGCAGCCTTAGTTGTGCGTTATCCAGTTGTTCGGCACTAGCGGTCAACGATGGTTGATTCATGGCTGCGATTACGGACAAACTCTGTAGGTAGAAGATTAGAAGCAGCTGCTGCAGTAGCTGACAATAGATCTGCTCCACTTGTTTGTTTGTTGCTCTAAACCAACAGCTTGTAGTTGTAGTGATAATTATAGAAATGATGGTATTGTGGTATCCGATCCTAGAACAGGACTCGCTGACTGTTGTCGCCGTTAGACTCAGAGGTATGTTTGTATTTGCAGCTAAATTCCATGGCTCAGCCTGAATGCATTGGATTTTTCTGCGCCTTCTCCGTTTAGGTATCGGCGAATTCGGGAACAAACAGCATCCCTCCAGGATTTTATTTTGATTTAGTGTTACTTTGATGACTGATATCGCAGATTGTTTTATTGAAAATGTTGCAAAGGTACAACCTTTGCTCTGCCCGTTTTGATAATGCAACGCTGCACATTCTTCAATTGTTCCGTAGGACACGAACAATTTACGAATGTCGTTTTCGGTTAATTTTTTATTTAGCATGCCGACGAAGAGTTTTCACTGATTTCGATTTCCACTATGCTGGTTACATTAGCATAGGATAATACATCCCATTTACGGGTTTCACATTGTGCAGGGCATCTTGGGCTCTTAGGGCAGCTTTTCGGGTGTAACACGTCATAAAACAGGCAACCCTTGGTGATTCTGGTTGCTTTATCTCGGAGGACATTAATTGAATGGACCCGTCCGAACTCTTCGAACATCACTCGTAATTGCCGTTCATCCATTGACTTTGGAACTTGGCCAACAAACATTTTTATGTTATCCGGATCCGGTTCCTCGTCGAATGGTGTAGCCAATGTATCCATACGAATAAGTGCGTCCGTTAAGACATTTTTATTCGCTTTACTCGTAAAATTGTTGTTCTATTGTTATTTGGACTAGTAGAGCTATTGTTGCATACGCTAATATTATTATTCAATAGAGTGCTGTTATTATTATTGATAGCACTATTCAGTAGGCTATCGTTGCTACAAGATACAATTGGGTTTTGCCAGAGAAATCAAAGATCGGGCGACGATTCTCCATAAAACCACTTGCGGTGGTACTTTGAACCATGCTATGAAATACAAGGTCACCGTAGCCGTTCATGTATGCCAAAACAAATGAAATCACGCAGTCAACAAAGATAGACAGGGTCAGATATAAAAAAGATATAAAACTTATCGAAATCAAATCTGAGTTTATGTAAACATTAATCAAAGGATAACTACCAAGTAGAATGGATATTTCCAATAAAAAAAAGCACTGAAACGGATAACGTCCTTGTGAGTTCTAACGACGACTACGGCTGACGAATAAATAGACGAATATAACGAATCATACAACCTGATTTCCGTCGGGTCAATCAAAGGCCTGGCCAGGTACCTGTATGTCCTGAAGACATTTATGTCATTGACGGAACTTAATGGGTTTTCACTGAGTGGGTTTGAAAGTATCGAGGTCGAAGCGAACAAAATAAGTGCATGTTGCCAACGAGAAGGAATGCCTAATATCGGCGAATCGGAAAGAATATCAGTATGAGTGCATCAACTTTGAAATAGTGAGACATTTTTTAGACCGTCGGCTCTGCTATTAACGCATCATCAGAATTCAAACGGAGGATTACACTTGCCCATCGCTGTTTCATTGCCCTAACAAGACGGGTGAGTAATGCTCCATAGTTCAGAATCATAGCAGTAAGCCTTGGCCGTTTTGAACGCAAGGTTTTCCGAGTTTGGTCCCCTTTTTTTTTGTGTTTAATAATTAGAGCGCAGTCAAAGGACTTTCAGTTCCCTTAACATGTTTACACATAGCGCGGTCGGAGAAAAGCTAGGGAGAAAAGAAAGAGAAGTACCGATGTACGTTGGTTTTGAATGTTTGCAGGTTACAATGACTAGGGAATAACGAGCTCGCCAAGCCATTCCAAGGGTGGGTTTCAGAATATGTCCGAAAGTGGGCTTGAGGGTAAATTGATGAGCATTCATAGTGATGTGGGTTGAAGGTCAGAAGGGGCGGAATGTTACTCGCAATTCTGATGGAGCAATGTTGGTGATAATAGTGGTAGAACGATGTAAGGCAGGAGACATTTTGTCAGTGTTCGAAGGTTTTTGCGTTATCTGGTCATTAAGCAGGTACTACAAAGGTTAACTCTTGCGGTTTACGATGACTTTGAGCTGGTTAGAAAAGTGTACATCGATTTCCGGAGGCGAGAGGGCCATGTAAGGCAATGAGCTGAAGAGTCTTCGATTTCTTACCGGGGGAATAGTACAGTAAAGGA
This sequence comes from Volucella zonaria, assembly GCA_963966105.1. Taxonomy (NCBI): domain Eukaryota; kingdom Metazoa; phylum Arthropoda; class Insecta; order Diptera; family Syrphidae; genus Volucella; species Volucella zonaria. Next base: position 179,521,619 of record OZ014531.1, on the reverse strand, counting down.
AAACCACACCTTAGGTGGCGAACAAGTGCAGGTGGAGCTGCACGAGCTTAAAGTCCAGAACTGGATGGCAGAGATGAAGAGAATAGGGTTGCATTTTCGCTTTGACGAAGTGCGATGTCAACATTTACAAGATCTCAAAGCGAATGATGACAGGCTGATAGGTTTTAAGTTAATGAAAGAGAATATGAAAACTTTTTGCTGAAAGTCTGTACAGCATTTAGGTGATGAAGCTATGTCTAAGAAATTTTGGTTTGGGGTTTATATCAATCGGAGCTATTTACATTTAAATATTCTTTCACAGTGGAAGGAAGAGTGGTCTAACTGCCCAGAGATCCACTCTGTTCTGGTAGGCCATAAAAAGACGCAGAGTGTATAGTATCAGAATGTTCCTTTCAGAATTCGGCTAAGAGTATTTTACTGGGTTGTCGAGAAGCTTGATAATGGGCACGCATAACATCTTAGTCCATCACAGCAGAGAGGAGTGGGTAAAGTGAAATGAGAAGTTGCTTTAGCCCTTTAAGAAGCGCCTATTTTGGGCTTGCTGTCTTGCAGTAACAAACATCACAAAAAAAAAAAACTCGGACAAGCGTTCTATTGTAGTTCTAGTCTAGAGTTACTTCGTTTCGTTTTTATGCAATCTTGAACCCATCTGAGCCAACTGTATTTCAGTATTTCCACGATGTCAATGTCATCAGCATACAGGTATGAAAGCAGTGGCACAAACTTTTGAAATATCGTGATGGAGACCTGTTAGCTTTCACAGTGTTCACAATTGTTGAAGAAATTTATTTCTTGACTTGTCGATGTCGGTGCCTCACCCGACCCTAATGAGCTCTCCTTTGTCGGTGAAAAAGTGTCACCAGCTGTCATTCGATTTTGTGACAAGGCCTATAGCCACAGTTTATTTGTAGTATGCGGCTAGCCCGATGGCATAGTTTACAACTTGAAATGCCAGACCCCCTAATGTATAATGGCAATAATCCGCAAGACCGCCATCGTTGTTAGTTTAGGGGTTTCCAACGAAGACTTCCTGATATTTTAAAGAATTCTAGAATAAGGACCCTACAATAAGTTGAAGTGACTCAAACGAAATTACCGTGCAATCAACCTTCGACCTTAGATAACGACATCGACTTCATCCAGCTATCCCTATGCAGGTCCAAGCCAGCAGTAATGTTTTCACGAATAGACTTAGCAAACTTCATCGCCAGTAATGCTATACTTTGATGTTCCATTCTTCTTTTCTCGGTAAGGCTTGGAAATTGCTATGACGAAGTTTCTGCAAGATCACGCTTAATGGGTAGAGGCAAAGGCAGAGCCATGCCAAGTCTTTGGGAACAACATGATGGCGTTTCTAGCCTCCTACGTAATTCAAGTGTGAAAGTACATCCCACCGTTATCGGAGTCCTTTTATGGCACAGAGGTAAAAATATTTGGTTCAATGGATGAAGGTTTCTCTGAAGATTAAATTAAGAAATCTTCTCGTTGACAAATTGTGAAGAACAAAATATACTCAACTACGAGTACACTGCGCAGAATATAAAAAAGTAGCCAATGACTAGTATTGGCCTCTTAGAAGTAAAATCCTCCGGCGGGTGTTCGTTCGTTAAAAAACGAGAAAAAGCCTCTGCTGCACCTACCTCTGATAATAAGCGACATATCACGCCTCCTCGTGGCGCCATCTGGAAGTTTCTTTGGAGATTTGTGACCCAGCGAGCCGCAATTATAAACAAATGTTCTTGCTCTGAAGTGGAGACAAATGTCTCGGATACGGACGGATACTTTGTTAACGACCCTTGGCTATCGATTATGGACAACGTTCGGGCTCTGGAACGTGAAGTCTTTCCTCGTCTCTCAAGACGAAGGTCCTCAGACGGCCAGGTTCCTCCAAATGGTGAGAAAGTTCACGCGGTACAAGTTGGATATCTTGGGACTGAGTGAAATAAGACGATGGGACTCTGGAGAATATCTTTCGCCAACCGGAAACACCATACAACTTTACTCTGGAAAACCAAATGGAACCGTGTGAGAGTCCGCCGTAGGGCTTATGTTAACATCAGCAGCATGGCAGAGCCGCTTATCGTGGAGGCCTTACAATGATCAGATATTAACAACCCAAAGGCTCTAGAGTACTGTAAGAAAGGTAACCATCATCCAATGCTATGCACCGACGATCTGCTCGACTGAGAACGAAAAGGATAGCTTCTTCGAAAAATTAGGTGCCGCGTAGAATTTAATGCCTAACGGTGACATCGTGATAGTGATGGGTGACCTCAGTCCCAAAGTAGGAAGTGACATCACTGCGCTCAGACACGTAAAGTATGTTCATGGCATTTGAGACCGAAATGACAGTGGCAAGCGGCTAGTCGATTTTTGCAACGCCAATCACCTAACAATTGGAGGCGCTCTATCTGAGCATCTAATCTGCCACAAGATCAGCTGTGCAGAGAACATCAAACCAGATAGACGACATCGCTATTAGCCGTTGATTTAGAAGCAGTCTTTATGACGTCCGTGACAGATGTGGAGCTGACATCGGAATGGTACGCCTTCGTAGGGCATCCGTAACTAGCAACCTTGCCAACATGCTCACTATACCCAGGTACTATACCGACAGACTCCAGGATCCTGCAGTACGCCAACAATTCGGGGACCATCTCAGGTCCGGTAATAAACAGATCTGAGCAAATAACTATGGAGATCAGTGAAAAATCTTTTCACAACCATAGTGCAGAAGTGTAGAAGGCAGAGAGACCACCGTAGATGGTTATCAAGGAACTCCTTGAGACGGATAGAGGGAAGTAATTCACTCAATGTTCAGATTGCATCAGCCCGCGTAGCAATATGAACATGAAGCCCAGTATCGCGTGAAAAGACAGTGTAGCCCAAAACCTGATAAACGCAACCACATCAATACTCAACCTGCACAAGCCGAACAAGCAACAAACCGGTGCGACAGTAGGACCGCTTGCACTGTTACCAAAGGATTAACAGAGGGGCGCTGCAGTAAATGGCATCCTGTAAAAAATGTAGGCGGCTCCCCACTTATAGCAGATTATTGAGGGAGCACTTCCATATAGACGACAGCTCAAGTGTCCCGAACCAAAATGAACCGTCTGCAGTAGCAAACTCCTGAGTTCGCATTGGCCCCTTAGCGTTTGAGCCCTCGCTCAATTATGAAGTCTTCTTCCATCAATAAAATTGTCTAAAAAAAAACTAGGCTACACCAAATTCTGGTTTTATCGTAACGATTTTCTAAACTTAACGCCTCTGAACGTCGCTACGATTGGAACAACTACAAGCTGCCGGTTATAGGTCCTGTTAGTGGCAGAACCACAGCTAGTCCTTTTCTTTCCGGTGGCTGCTTAATAGAAGACGCTAAAATGATTATGCCAAAAGCTCATCGTGCGACTATCTACGAACACCTCTTAAAGGAGGGAGTCATTGTGGCTAAAAAAGATTTCCACGCTCCAAAACACCCAGAATTGGAGACCATTCCCAATCCACATGTTATCAAGACTTTGCAGTCCTGCATTCTCGCGGATTAGTCAGGGAACAGCTTGCATGGAGGCATTATTATTGGCATTTGACCAATGAAGGCATTGAATACCTAAGGGCATATATGCATTTGCCACCTGAGATTGTCCCCGTATCTTTGAAATGCCCAGTGAGGTCTTAGACCGATCATCCACGACCAGCTGTTGGTGCCAGTTCTCGTGGTGATTCCACAAAGACTGGCGAAGATCGCTCTGCATACAGACATGCCCCAGGTAGTGCCGACAAGAAGGGTGATGTTGGCGCTGGAGCTGCTGATGTCGAATTCGGTGGCGGATTCGGACCTGGTGCTCGTTCACAATAGTTTTTACTAAAAAAAAAAATAAATCAATAGTCCATACCAGGATTTAAATCACAGTGCCGTGGGAGTCAGGAGCCCCCCGAACTTCGGTCCGGGTCTGACTTAAAAAGATAGGCCCCCTAGCGGGAGGGTCACGTGACTGTGGTTTAAACCTAAAGACCCAAAGGCTCTTCCAGTAGGTTTCGACCGATGTAGAGCTGCAAAAAGTACTGGATGCTGTGACCCACAGATCAGGACAAGGTTTCAGATCGCATCGACCCATACCAAGGGTGGAACTTGTACCTCCAAGGTACAAGGCTATGGAAAGGCGTATTCTTGCTCCCATGGAGATCATATAAAACCCTAGGGACATCTGACCTCCGTTGTAAAGGCCCTCAAGGAGGAGAAAGCGGTATGCGTTGATAGAATTTTCGCAGAATTTTTCCAAGCTGTGCCAAATACATCGGTAGAGCTATTAAGACTTATCATAGCTAATGCATGGGAAAATGAGCGTTTTCCGGAGGATAGGAATTAGGGGATGATTGTCAAGTTGGTGTAAAAGGGCAAGCTGATGGATTGGGGCAATTGGCGGGGGATATGCGACCGGCATGCAGGCAAATAATAGCGAAGATAATTCTGGCCAGGATCAAAGTACATTTAGACTCAACTATTAATGTCGAAGAAGCAGGCTTTCGCTCTGGATCTTCCTGCACCCAACATACAAACGCCTCATCATAGAGCAATGCGCCGAGTGTAGTTCTCCATTCTACCAGCTTTCTATAGATTTATATGGAAAGCCTTGCGAAGAGGGATTCCTGCTAAAATCGTTTCTATTATAAAGCTACGTCGAAGGTGCAAAATATCATATTCTATACAACGGGAAGTTATCATCATCCTTTAAAACCCAAAGCGGAGTTCGGCAGTGTTGAATTTATAGCACCGCTTCTTTTCCTGGTGATAAGAAGCGATGTCATTGACAATGACATCTTACCTGAAATACCTTGATTACGCTGATGATATCTACTGGCTTGCGCACAGAGTTTTGGACCTACACCTGATGGGTGTAGGGGCTTAAAATAAATGCAGCTAAGATCAAACTCCTTGGTCTTTCAAGCTCTTTCTTTCAACTTAACATTGCTGGATAGGAGGTCGAGAAAATGCAGAGCTTTCTTTGTTAGAGAAGCACCATATCTTCTGACGGCGTCACCGAACTCGATATTAGTTGCAGAATCGGGAAGGCAAAAGACTCTTTCGGAATGTTGTTTAAGGTGTGGAAAAGCAATCTTTCCAGCATTAAAACTAATCTGCGTCTGTATGGGTGCAGTACCTTCAATCAATCACTCGGAAGCTGCAGTCTTTCGTTAACAGAAGCCTACGCATCATTTTGAGAGTATTTTGACCCAACCGAATCTCAAGCGCAGAGCTCTATATTAGAATAGAGCAGGAGCCAATCGATATCGAAGGAAATAGTTGTGGATTGGTCACACTTTAAGGCGCAAGGACAATTCGATTGTGAAGCACACCATGCAATGGAATCCGCTTATCCAGTCAGGAAGTAGGGCTGGCTGGCACAAGGGAGACATCGCGCAGAATAGTTGAAGCGTTAGAAGAACTAACTGACCAAGTATTCACGGTGACAGTTCGAAAACGCTTTATGACGTTCCGACGGAAATCTGATTATAAAATTGTCCTCTTCCAAAACTAAAGAACGTAGTTTAATTAATATTAAAGGGATATCCCCAGTCTTCTGTCAGTTTTTCATTTCAGATTTCTAATGGTTCCAAAAATCTTCGGTAGCATTTTTAGTTAAGAGCTACCATCTCTCTAGGTCCTACACGAAATCACAAGTTTTATGCAGCAGCATTCATATGAGTCTATCAAAAAGTCCACTTCTTCCCTAATTACCGCAATAAGTTTCATTCTCGAACAAGACTTCTTCTCTATAGCTAATAACAATAAACCGGCTTATGCAACTTCGTCTCCCAAATAGCCCAAACCATCACTTTTCCGAGGACAAATTGGCAGGAAAAATACAAGAAATCCTTCAAAATAACAATAGAATGCGAGAATACCCCTCGGGGTGAATGTGGTGAAGCCATCACAAATCCACAGCTACACCCTATCCTTGTCAAACGTGACGATGAAAATCAAATCAAGAAATGTTTTTTTTTTTTTTTTTCTGGGGTTACCCAGAGTGTACCGAATTAGCCCCTGCCACAGAATCCAGGAGCACACAAAAACTAGCATCCGAAACCAGCACCCAAAACCAACGTCAAGGCTTCTCTACTCTGGAGCATCAATCCAAGCCACTTAGCCACTTTGCACTCTCGATGGAATCTTAAGATGATGTTAAACGCTTTTCAAGCATCTTCTCCAGAAGTGGGTTGAACACCTTCCAAAGGCTGGCTACCTCTGGTGGAACCCTGCTCTCACAGTTTGGGGGTAACATTCGACCTCTTCACAAACAACATTTTTGTGGCTAAAAAATTTTCACAAAAATTTTAAGGATTCTCTGGGTTTTTTTTTTTTTTTTGAGTTTTTTGAAAACCTTGTTGGAAAGTGGGCGTATAGATGGGCCCGCCAGGCAGAAAAGCAGCCAGGCGGTGGTACGAATACCTTGTGAAGCAGCAATTTGCTATTCGTATGCTAAATAGGATTTTCGTCGTCGTCGTTCTCGTCATCGTCATCGTCCTCATCATCGTCGTCGTCGTCGTCATCGTATCCTGAGAAGCAGTAGCTATAGCAGTGGTGTGAAGCAGAGCTGAGCAGAGCAACAGAAGCACTTTCACCGTTAAAATCGCCGGTTTAGCGGTTTATTATAATAGGAATAACAGTTTATGAGGTTTTTTTTTTCCTACCAAATCTGGGGGAGTGAGAAAGGAGTTTCAGATGTAGAGGTGTTGCGGATGGATTCACACCCTCGGAAAGAGTGTTTTCGCTCGTTTTTTTTGCACAAACATTTGCATATGTCAAGATGGCTTACGTGTTTTCCTGTTTGATGGAATATCCTTTTTGGCTTAATATTGGTATACCGTTATATCGTTGACAGTAACATTTTGAATATAATTTACTTGCTTCCTTTTCACATTACCAACTCCTTCTTCAGTGGCGTGTCTCCATTTTGCAAACAGCTAATAAAGATTCAATTTACAAGAGTCGTACGTTTGGCTTTGTATGCGAATGAGTTTTGCCGGAATGGGTGGGCGCTGGCACCTAACAATGAAGCCCAAGTGTGTTTATCAGATTTTGCACTTAGCGAGATGCGACGTGCGATTGAATTTGAAGCGACCAACCAGCAAGGGAAATATTTTAATAAATTGGCTAGAAATCAATTTGTGGTATTTTCGATTCAAATGGTTTGCAGTGCAATTGAATTTTGAGTCCAAAGACGGAAAGGTATTTTAGGAACGTATGCCTAGATTCTTTGAATGCGTCAAAAGCTAAAAATACGCAATAGATACTGTGTGTGGAAATATAGATCGATATCTTTCAGAGAAACGGGAACAAGCTTATGGTCTTCCTAATTACTGCCCCGCAACCTCTGCAACATCGTTCTCTATTAATATTTAAAAAGAAAGAAATTAATAACAATCTGCAGCCTTAACTTTTCAATTGGGCTACAGCCCCAAGGGGATCTAGCCCTCAACCAATAAACCGCTCCAGTTAAAACCGTCTTTGGCCAACTACCACCAAGAGAGTGCAGTCATTTTTATTTGTCGGAACAGGCAAAAAACTTGACCATTGTCCTCATTGTACGTTCCATTTTCAAGAATTTCCCAGCATTCGTAAAAATATGTGCACTTAGGAGATACCGCCAATAAGCAACCTACAGGCGGTCTGACGGACACCTGGAGAGTCATGCTCTCTGCAATTATGCTCATATGAAACAGAACTGTCAGTGGAAGTCCTAATGGAGGACGCAGGTAGTCCTAACGCAGTTCAGGGGCTGAAAAAGTCTTGTCCGGGCCATGCCTAGCAAGTTCGTTGGCGATTTCATTTCCCGTGATCAAATTGCGACCTGCGATTCAAACATATAAATCCACCTGGAAGACAGACTCAAGTTTTCCTGATGAAGAATGAAATCGAACGTTATCCAAACCATATTTCTCTCCTGGTTCCGATACTGGCCGAAACCATTCCTGGGTACAGTGAAAGTTGATTTTACAGTTCCACAGGAACAGATATTCTTATGTCATTGCATCAGACGGCATGTCCATTAGATCAGAATTGAAAGGCAGTCAGGATCACCATAACTCCGGACCACCTAAAACGGAAGATGGCATTCTAGGGTCTACTAAGATCCAGCGGACCCTTCTTGGTGACAAGCCCTATATCTTGCAGAAGCTCCTTTACACTGCAAAAATGCCGACTCTGTCTTCGACGTATTCGATGTAACATGTTTTAAAGGAGTCGAGGATGACACGCAAACACTTAGTTTCATTGGACAACCGAATGGTGTTGCTTTTAAGCAGTAGATGAGTCGAATCAGTCAACTTCCTCCTTCTCGTACAAAGAACAACCTCAGTTTTGAGACGATTGATTGAAACCCCGTTAAAAGTGCACCAGTGGTCGACAATGATTGGGGTTGGTTGCACTTTAGTTGTCTGAAATGATCCAACAGAGAGTACATCTTGTACATATCCCTGAGAGTAGGAGTTAGAATTCTTGAAAACAGCAGGAAATGAGCCGATCAACTTGCGCCATAGCAGTGAAGACAGGACGCCGCTTATATATTTCTCCGGGTAAAACATGGCGTTGCATTGTCGAAAGTACCCTAAAGGTCGATGAAAATGGGCAGCAAGTACTCCTTTTTGTAGCGTTCGACCTAATTTCTGCTTATCATTTGGGAGCTCAGTCTCACAGGATCTTTCACGTTGTTACGTATTTTCCATCTTGGATAGAGGATGCATTCAATTTTCGCACATGAAGCTCGACCATTCCTTCCATACTCTTCAACCTAAAGAAAGTCAGACTGTTAGGTCTGAAGCTGTTGGCGAGCATTCAGTTATCCACACATCTATTAAGCCTTCTTTAATTCTTCGCCAGGGATTCGGTATATATGTCAGTGAGAAGCTCGGAGTAAATATTCTCTCCAGGGTTGCATCAGTTGTTTTATACCTCCTGGGCGTGTGCCATTATTGCCGGGAGATTTGAAGCCATCAAAGGAACAGATTGTTTGATGGCCTCACCTGCCACCATAACTGATAAGAAGTGCTAGCTATGGCCTGTCGTATTACTAAGATCACTTGCTCACAGGTTCGGTAATACCAGTTGATTGTGAGCGTAGATCCACTAACGTGGATAATGACAATCAAACAGGAGGCACACGATTTCTGCTTTCGACTCAGTATACAGCGTGTTCCGGATAATATGTCGACGACTTTAAGGGCAGATTAATTGACATATTTTGAGAAAAAAAAATCGTAAGGGTGGGTCTAGGGGTCAGAAATGCGCTCCCTCCGAGATACAGATGTTTTAGTAAAACCTTACGCTTCCCTGTCTTGACTTCGTGTATGGTAACAAAACCTGTACTTAATGACTTGTAGTCAGATGCCTTGGGATCCGACCAGAGCCAAAGCTGCTTTCGCACTTAAAAAGAGACTGTGTTATACAGGGTGACTAGAGAAGAAAGATAGGAAAACAAATTTAAATAAAACAACAACTGCGTGAGATATAAAATTGATTCCGGCTTTATTTTGAAGCTACGTTCATCCAAAGTGGTTGGTCCGACAGCGTAGACTAAGGACTTGATGTAGCCCCAGAAAAAATAATTGAGTGGTGTCAAATCATGATGAACGCTCGCCGTGGGATCACCCAGCTGTCAAATTTCTCCTTCGCAATTTCGAGCGCTGCATTGATTGTATGGCACGTAGCGCCGTCTTTCTAGAACCACAACTCGGAAATATCGATATTATCGAGCTCTGACCACATAAAATCGGTTAACATCACTCCATACCTGAGAACAATTGACGGTACCGGTGTCTGCTTCCTCATTTCGAAAGAAATAAGGTCTGATGATGCCGCCGTGCCAGAAATCGAACCAAACAGTCAATCTTTGTGGATGCATTGATGCTTGGTTGAAGACTTGTGGATCGTGTTCGCTCCAACAATGGCAATTTTGCTTGTTAACATAGCCACTGTGCTAAAAATGGACCTTGTCCAAGAAGATGATTTTTTGGCCGAAATCCGGGTCTCCGGCCAACATTTCCAGTGCCGAATTAGCGAAGTCACGACATCGTCTATAGTTGTCCGGCTTCAATTCCTATGTCAGCATAATCATATATGGATAAAGGCCCAAATCCAATTACAAAATATGACGGGTTGACTCTCTTGCGATGCCCAATTCAGCTGATTGGCGCCGAATCGACTTTTCCGAGTCTTCTTCGATACTGGTCGCTACGGCGGCTATGTTTTCTTCATTTCGCATCAATCTCTATTTGGTTGGTGGCTTCAGATACAAAAAAATGTGCTCACGCTCAAACTTATGCACGGTGCGACGAAGTGCCTGCATACTGAAGCCATAATGACGCCCGACATCACTACGAAATTCACGTTGCGTATTTACAACTGAGCCGGAATTTCAATAATATTTTTTAATAATTTCCGCACGTTTGGCAAGCGTAAAACGATGCATGGCAATGGTAAGCTCTACTGAATATTTTGACAGCTAGATGGTAACTTTGACAGCTGCTGAAACATAAGAATTGAAAAAACTATTATTGCTATCTGGTTACCCTACAGCAGCCAACTCAGTGCGAGGATGAAGGTAATCTGCTACCTGGCGCTTATCCGGCCTATGCTTGTATTTGGATGTCTCGTGTCGTTCAACGTGAGAGCAAGTGTAATGGAAAAGATTCGGGTGCTGGATGTAATGCTTTGTTTATAAACCCTGACTACCTTACATAGTTGAGGTAGATTAAGTTAGTACTCGTACTTAAGTTTAAAAATAATAAATAAGGAAAAAAAAAATCAAAAAGTTACGATGCTTTAAGTAGGTTAAAATTTATTTTAGGTAGTTTGTCAATTTTATTTATTGGGTATATAACTTAATTATGTGCGGTTTGCTAAGAGATGGCGTATGTTGTATTATTCCATTGGAACATGCGTTGGAAAGCTACTGTCATTGTACGTCATTTCAGTATATGTTCATTCATTTGAAGCGTAAGCAACAATAATTTTTTTTCACTCAAATATGTCGAACTTTGTGCCTGAAAAAGTGTTTTGGCGGGGAGTTCTACTTCACTACTTTAATATGAAGAAAACTGCTGCCGAAAGTCATCGTATTTTGTTGGAAGTTTATGGTGAACTTGCGCTAGCTGAGCGAACGTGCCAAAGGTGGTTTGCACGATTTAAAAGTGGTGATTTTGGCTTGGAAGACGATGAACGTCCTGGGCACCCAAAGCGCAACCCCACAGCGACAACCTCAAGCGCAAAAAATCATATGTGAAACCCGGCCAACCAGTCAAATCAACGGCAAAGCCGAATATCCATGGCGCGAAGGTAATGCTCTGTATTCGGTGGGATCAGATGGGTGTGCTGTATTATGAGCTGCTAAACCTGGGTGAAACTATCAATGGACAACGCTAACGAACACAATTAATCCGTTTGTAGAGAGCAGTGGTCGAAAAACGCCCGGAATATGCGACCAGACACGAGGCAATAATTTTCCATCATGACAACGCTCGGCCCAACGCTGCTATTCCGGTTAAGAACTATTTGGAAATCAGTGGATGGGAAGACTTACCCCACCCGCCTTATAGCCCAGACCTTGCCCCTTCTGACTACCATTTGTTCCGGTCGATGCAGAACGCCCTCACTGAAATACGGTTCACATCAGAGCAGAATATCAAAAATTGGCTTCATTCGTTCTTTGCTGCCAAGCGGCGCAGTTCTTTTGGGATGGGATCCACAAATCGCCAGAAAGATGGGAAAAAGTCATAGCTTCAGATGGGCAATACTTTGAATAATATTATTGTACATGTTTTTCTTAAATAAACGTTCAAATTTTGTAAAAAACCGCGCGAATTAAGTTATAGACCCAATATATTATATGTTATATTTTCTTAGTATTAATATTATTAAACTGAATAGTGCTAGTAAGTTATAACAAGATTGTTAAGTTAATTCAGCTAGTTTTTAAGAGTTTTTTTTTTTAATAGCATATATGTAAGCAATAAGGAATATAATGAATAAAAATGCATTAAAAAAAAGGAAAACCATGCTGCTTCATACAATAAAATAAAAATTATGTTAATAATATCTGTTGGAAATAAATAAATTAAAATTAAATTGAGTTGAATTGTCAATTGACACCCTCGAACACCGACGTAGGGTCTCCTGTCTACTTTGGTCTACTGCTATTTTCACCACTAATCCCAATTGCCAGTAGCATTCCGTCCTTCGCAATGAATGCTCATCGGTATACCCTCAAGCTCACTTTCTTACGAACTCTGAAATATCTTTCTTCCTAAGCCGTACAACTCACTTATGGAATGCTCTGCCGAGCTCGTTATTTCCTTGTCCTTATAACTTTCTAACATTTAAGACCAACGTACATCGGTATCTCTCTTTTTTCTCTATCTAGCTTGCCTTCGCTCGCCCTGTGTGCAAACATCTTAAAAAAAAAAACAATTTCCCCAAAAAAGAATTAATATAAATAGATAAGGAAAATTATGGATCGAAGGAGAGATCATTGGGGATATGCCAAGGCAAACTAGTTTGAACTAATAAAGCGTTGCTCCTACATTGACGTGTTGCCTTCTAAACTGCAAATTCGGTGCATAAAACCACGAAAGTATGCTCGGTATAATTTATCTAATAATAATTTCGGACACCTTTGTAAGTCTCGCACAAAATCCCTAATCACTCAAGCTTTTATACATAGAGGAGCAAAAATCTAAAAGAGCATTCTCAAAGAATAGCGCGCTCCAAAGGCAAACTAAGTTTTGGTCTAACTAATTTGGATTACCGAAGATATACTAAGATTCTACTCTCATAAAATATTTCGGACAGCAACGTTATTAGCCTGCACATAGTTTGATTTTGCCTGTTCCCACTTTTATAAAAAGGTAAGACATATGGTATGCACGTTTGAGTTCATCTAGAAAATAGCCAGAAATAACAAACATAAAAAAAATATGCGCCGTAACGTCAACAATGTTAAAAGCAATGCTTTTGATTACATTGTTTGAAATACCATCACTTCCGCATGAGAGTGTATTTTTAAAAAAACTTTATAGTTTTTAGTATCTCAGCAACTTAAATTCATAGAAGAATCCTTCAGCAAAGCCTCTTGCCTAAAAGAAACAAAAAAGTCATTGAAGTCGTTAGCTACTACTTTTTGAAATGACGGCATAGCCTTATTACAACGTGGGCAATCTATTGTTGTCGTTAATTTTTCCATTTATTATGCAGTTAATATGTTGTCATTCCTTTTTCAAGTCTCCTCGAGAAATTCTTATTTGGTTATAAAATTAATTACTCGTATCTCCCGACATTCGTATTTCCATGTTAATTTTTTTACTTACTCGCATAAATCGATTACATTAATTAGAATTCATCGAATACTTTAAACTTTTTTTAAGCTTATGCTTATTTCTGATTTTTTTGAGGAATGACCGGCTTATCCCTGATTTCAACCTTATATTTGATTTTCGTTGAGCACCAACATAATAACAACTATTGATGTAATCTACTGAAGTCGGTAAGTATAGGCCCATCTTACTTTTTCCAGATTAAATAAAACCAAGTTCTTCAATCCAGCTCAATTTGGATTTCAAAAAGGAAAATTAATGAAAAATGCACTCTTACAGTTTAGTTCTAAAAAAATCTACAGCTGGTCTATTTACTGATATAACCAAGGCGTTCAATTTAGATGACCATAATTGTTTGTTAGGAAAACTGGAAAAAGAAGGATTCCCTGGTTCTCAATTGTTTAGATGAAACACGGAGCGAAATTAAATTCTTCAATCTGGGTTTGCCACAGGCCTCTGTTTTAGGGCCGATAATATTTTTGATCAACATAAATTCACTGTTTACCCTAAATTACAAGGTTTCATTTCCTGATTTTTCGGGTGATATAAGTTTCACTTACGATTTAAATAGTCGTCTAGACCTGATTTCCGATATTAGTTGAGACATTGACTTGACAAACCTGATTCAGTTATAAGTTCTAGAACTAAATTAATGCTCTTCAGCTTATATGCATTGCACAAATTTGAAGCAAATGTGTACTTTCATGCATCTGAGAGTCAAAAATACAATTTTTTTAATTGTAAGTGTACTCCTGGACTCCTGGTTTTTTGATAGAGTGATTCTAAAATGTGTTTATACATTATATCCATATATTACGGAAGTATTTCCGATGCACCCTTAAACATTTCTTTTTATCAAGGTAACTAAAACTTTTAATAATTATTTATTATAGAATTTTTCATTCCGAGGTTCAGTATTACAATAATATTGTATAAGACCTCTTCTTATCTTACAGAAATTTATTTTAAGAATAACTTGCCGGAAACCTCGTAATTATCCTAGTTATTCTCTGTTCAATGATCTCAAAAATATCCCAGGTCGTCATTTGTATTGTTTTAAGGAATTGAAAACTTTCCTCATGAAGTCTGTTAATCGCAACTTTCGTTTAATTTCAAATTGTAATTTACATTTAAAGTCCTCAAACTGCATATCGTAATCTTTTCTCAGCCGATTAGAGTAGCATCAATGTTGGAATGTTCATCAAACATTTAAAGCATTGGCATTTCCAATTTAACTACGACAGCTTAGAAACTCTTATTTCCAATATCTTGGCCTGAATTTACTTTCTTTATTATAGATTACAAACTACCAGTCATCTAGCTAGAAATTTAAACGTATTTCTTGTTTTTTTTTTTGATAAATTGCATCTTAGCAACTACCTTTTACGTATACGAATTTTCTGAATTTGAATTTATCTTTATCTTGTTCAAACTATTCCTTTAGAATCACCCTACCCAAAATACTGTAAATTTGAATTATTATTATAATCTTTTAAAGTTTTAGAAATAAATTATGAGCCTTAGAAGGTTCTCATAAAGTAACTCAAAATTCATTTCACTCTCTTCACGAAGTAAACTGTGATTTCTCAGTTCAAAGCTACTAAGTCATTAAATAAAATACCAGTCATTCAGTGATCAGAAACTTGAAGATCTAAATTGATGCGAACACATAAGTCTATCTGTTTTTCACCGAAACACCTCATTTCTGAAAGATGTTAACCCGTGTTCTGCAATAAGTGCAATGTAATAATTTAATACATTGGTAGAACTCCATAGGTCTAATTGAATTATTCTGCAGAAAAATAAAATAATGTCTGACCGGTTCGAAATTAATTTTTAATTTTTCCTAAAAGCTAAAATTCAAATACTAAACTTTAATTATTTTTTAAACATAAATTGTATTATTTGAAGTAACAGAGCAAAAAGAAAAACCAATATTCGATAAGGCAAAATAAATTAAAGTTGTATTCCTTAAGTTTATTCATTTCCTAAAATCCTTTGATTTTTAAAAAGAGTCAAAGGTTTATTTAAAAACTTTATATATTTTAAGATTTCGAATAAATCATATAAAATAAATTGCTCATGTTCAACAATTTCGTAAGTGTACTCTGTTATTAACTTTAAAATCCATCCTTCGTTTTGTATTGTGTAAGTCCCAGAATTGTTTTACAGAATAAAAAAAAAATACATTTTTAGCTTCAATATCAAATTGGTATACAAAATTAAAATTTAAAGAAAAAACTGTAATAGAAATAAAACAATGTAAAATCCAAATTGCAATCCTTTTTGGTTAAAATCATCGAGCCTACTACGAAAATCCCACAATCGACGAGTTTTTATATTTTAATCAAACACCAACCACACAAGGTATCTGGCATCAATTTGACCAGAAATACTATATCCTGCCCTATCCCATCTAAGTGCCGGACACGAATACTACCGTTCGTTTGCCGAATTAAACCCGAACATCACCCGAAGTTTCACTACATACGATTGCTCTCTTTCTCTCTCGAATTGATGCTGCATTTATTTTAATAAAAAAAAAAAAAAAAAAAAAAAACTACTCAAGGATGAACTACAATATGCTCTCTCCCAAAAATCCGAGATTCATCTAGTTTTCAGGAGGAGAAATTCTCATCTATGACACGACCGGCGCATAACAAAAAAGCTCTTTCTCCCAACATTTTTTGGGACACTAAACTTTATACGCAGCATCGCTGAACTAAACTACAAGTATCTACCATAACGCGGCTACCAACAATGAGAAATTTCCAATGGGGAAATCTATCCCAATACGTCGGAGATAAAAATCTTCAATATCCCCCCATCTATTAAAAACAAAAAAAAAAAAACCGTACACAATTGTCAAAAATCCTTTCAGTGTGATAAGAAGACAGAAAAGCTCTACCCCTTTGGACAGGAATTCATCCCCACCCGGAAAATTCATCGTAGATTCGTGGTATAAAAACCCCCGCAACTGGGATGTTGCTCTTATAAGTCGGATCCATTGCGTCCTGTGTGTGTCCTGTTTGTCGTCCTCGCTGAAATTGCGTAACAAACAAAAGCAAAAAAAAAAATAAATAAATAAAAACAAGAAGGAAGAACACCATCCCCATCACCATCACCATCACCACCACCACCACCACCACCACTACCATATAAGAACGGGAAAAAAAAAGAGGATTTCCTTTGTGAGTGTGTAGTCGTTATTTAGTGCACAATTTTGCATCCGAAATAATGGAACCCGATTAAAAGCCATTTGTGACGATAAGAGCAAGTGTTCATATTGTGTGGGTGTGTGTATTTACCCATACTCTATCTTGACAGTTGATGATAATTAAATAAACAAAAGAAGATTTATGTGACAGATTTTGAGGCGAATTATCCTGGAAGGAGGGGGGCGGATGCTACAACAGAAGGACATTTAGTGCGTAATACGTGTTTGTATTAAGCGCGGTCAGGAATGTGCAATAAATAGTGTGTCCTGTTTAACTATTCAAATGACTTGCAGTGATTAAGTGCAGTTAACTAAACTATTTCGAGTGGTAAGTTTGATTTAAAATAAAAATAAAAATAGAAAACATAAATATGGTATTTAAAAATGTATCTTCAAGTGTGCCGTAAGGTTACGAGTATCTTAAAATTGTGATCAATTTTGTATTCAATTAATTAACGCGCCACATCTGTTGGAAGGACCATACCGGCCCACACCTACAATTCTGAATTATATAGGCGCATAGACGCATTACTTATTCAAATTTCAATTAAATGTCAAAAATTCTCATTGAAAGTTACTGCACACGTTTAAGCACGTATGTACTCGTATAGCGTATGGTGGTAGTGTACGAATAGTCGTTTCCATCCCCGTATTGTTGGCAGAGACCAATGCTCGTCCTTTATACGGAAAGACTTTGTCTATCATGCATTAGCTAAGGGCTGAAGGCATACCAATTTTAAATGGGGGGATGCATTAACAAAAATTCGCTTTACAACCTCCGAAAATTTTTGCTTGCACAATGCACATATAGACTCAGTAACCCCCTAGTACACCCCCTTACACATGAGCGCACACATGCATATAATCGTAGTACTCGGCGGTTTTCGTACTCGTACTCATACTCGACTTTGTACCTCATGGTGGTATACGGTGCGATTTGGCTCGCGCGGCTGCCGTACTGTATTTCAGTGAAGCGAAACGAGACTCAGGAGGGTGCTAGTCAGTTGCAAGAGCGAGAACACAGCACAGGATAGAATCTAAGGGATATGCCAATTTATTTTACTATTCCATACAAGGGCAATGTTATGGCGTAGTGAACGAATTTTACTGTATCCTCCATAAACTCAGTTGTTGAGCCTGAGCCCTGAACATGTCTCTGACTTTCTGTCGCTTTTAAAGATGCAGAACGAACATGACGACATAGGCAAGAGGGAATGAAAATGAAAATGAAAACGGATGGCAAAATAGAAAGCCAAAGTCAAAGTCATCACATTGCATATGCATAAAGTCAAGAGAGGGCATCCTAATGCCAATAGCGACCCCAGGACATATGAAACGTCATTTTTAATCCCTTGACGATATGGTTGTAACGATGTGTGTGTGTTTTTTTTTTCTACTTTTCTGATTGTATGACCTTTTCTTATTAATTTTCCACCTGCGATATGGAAAAGAGGAACAACGAAGAGGGACTACATCTCCTGTGCAGAATTTTTATTTGAAAAACGTGCATGACACACTTCAATTCCTCTTCGGTCTTTGTATACGTCGTCATTTTCGTCGTCGTTGTCGCCATCATAGTCATCGTCATCGTCATCCTTGTCGTCCTTGTCGTCCTTGTCGTCCTTGTCTTATTCCAATTCCATCCAAACCATTCAGGACAATTGAAATTCCGATAAAGGCTTTTATTTTAATTGTTTATGGAATCCTCTGGGGGAAAAGGAATCCGCAGTATTCACCTACCAACATCATCTTGCAACACCCACCCACGGGGCCACCTTCCACTTCAACTTTCGCAACAATCAAACTGATGCTGATGCAAAGTGGAAAGTTAAGCACGGATACGAGTACCCGTACCGTACGCGAGTGGCACACTTAATTATTTTTATGAGATTGTTGCTATTGGTACGAGTATTGCTCTGCTGTTGTTTGCATGCAACAATTGACAATAGAGTGGATTGTCTTTTGATATGAATAAGTGTCCTTCTTTAGCATCAGCACCCGGGGTGGTTGTGCGGAAAACGACCATATTATCATAAAAACGTAAAAAAACGCGCACACAAATGAAAAAAAAAAATAAGAAATCGAAAAACGAATAAAAATTCGCGCGTTTTCAGTTTTCTTTTGTTCCATCCTATGTATCTCATACTATACACACCCCCACCCACTGGAATGGTATACCATATTTGTCGTCGTTAAGTGTGCGAAATTTCGCTGAAACTATAGGACTATAAAACTATTTTTAGGACCAAGATACGACCGACGCTGACGCGGACGACGACAATGACAACGACGCCTTGAGACAAAGATATTTTTTGTGCAATCAACAGTTGTCGTATTGTCGGGAGCTGAATATAACATAATTTAAGAAAAATAAATAAGGATATGATTATCCTTTGGACTTTTCTATAGCAAATACGAGGGTTATTTTCATGACTGTAATGAATAGCTGACGCCTCGCATTTCATAAAAAAAACATCATTCCCATGGGTGATGGTTATCTATGAATAGAGGCAATCCATCAAGTAGGGGAATTCTTTTTCCTCTTAAGTTCTCAATTGATATGACATCCACCATATACTGGTATAGCTTCAAGTCATAACTACGATTGTAATAAATTTTTTTATCAGAAAAAAAAACGAACTAGAAAAGTGTATCTTCAGCCAATTTTGTCAAATTTCAAACACCTTATTCCATTTGGATCAGACTTCCTCTGGTAAATACTGTTGACGGAATTATGATACAAGGGCAATATAACTGACATCCTTACAAATTTTCAAAATTTATAACACATATTGTATTTCCTATCAAGTAAGGCTTGACTGATTTGCCAGCACAGGCAATACTCCGCTTATTCATCAAAACTAGCGTCAACACTCATCTACGAGTACATATAACATACTTGGTGAAGTTTAAAGGACATTTGGGAAATTTTAATGGTGAGTTGCAAAGCACACTTCTTAGTTGCAAATCCCTGGCAAAAAAGAGATCATTTATTGTGCGATGAAATTTATGATTTCTAGCGGACTCTGAAGTATAAAATTGATCCATTCAATCACATTATCTGACACAAACTTCTGAGATCTTCTTAAAATATACTCTTACGAGTAACTCTACGTTATTTATGATGAACTTTTCTCGGCAGATCGGCAGCTTTTTCGTTTGGTCTTCAAGCAAAAGAAGGAAAAGAATTGAAAACCCGGAAAAGGCTTATAATGAGCATTTTTGAAGGCGGATAGAATCAGTTAATATATCAAAATAATTGCAGGGATATGTCCAACTTGACGAAAATACTTCTATCCTTCCAATTTTTGGTAACTGCATTGGGCGTCTTAAACATAATCTAGCAATTTCTGTCAGCAATTTAGTGTTGCTCATTAAATAGTGACTTCACACTGCTTTACAGGATTTGGTATAACTCAGAGGTATGATCTAAGAGTCCAACTACGGGTTCATTTCTTGAAATTAACTGGTCTTCAATAAATAGTTTTGATCACTGTATATCACCCAACACTATCCTTTTGAGATCACATCTCTCAGTCAATGTTTTCCATATTTCTAAAGCCAAGCTCATTGATCGTGGTCCGGCATCAATGTCCATAAGGTTCAGCAGTGATATCGCCAGTGTAAACTCAGCATTTCCTAGATGTAATAGAGACCATTTGAAGCCTTTTGGCTTTGCCAAAATTTGCTTGTTAACACACTAGTAGACGAACAATTAATTCATCGCTGAACACAATTTCTTGAAACAAACATGTCATAGTACCGGAATTTGTTATGCTACTCAACTGTAAGCTTATCCTTAAAAATTCACCCGGCTATATTGACCACAACTGGTAAAAAAGCCTATGGATGTGTTTGAATCATTCCGTTCGGCCCAGCAAAAGCCGATTTTTTATCCATCAATGCTTCTAGAAAGTCACTTAAGAGTTTTATTTAAGTAAAAGTATTAAAAAATATTAAAAAAATATAAGTAATAATTTTAAAATTAGTAAAAACGCAAGCAAGTGAATTTTGAATCACAATTTATACATAATTAAAAAACGCTTGTTATAATATTTTAAAATAAACTTTAAAATCATCCCCTATCTTCGTTTATAATAAATAAATCCCTATTGCAATTTATTGACGGATTCAGGTTCAAAAGGTTCAACGATCAGTGATCTATCGTACCATGTGACCAGGAAAATATTAAGTGATGATGCCTAAGATTAAACAGCCTCGGAAACTGATTAAAAATCGATTGATGTACTGATTGACTAAGATTTTTAGAGAAAAAATCCCAACTATCCATCTTAGATACAGTTCGAACAGTGGAGCTCTAACTTGGCCGATTTTTCTCTCAGCCAGCTTTTAAGTCAGCGCCAAATTTCCCAGCTTTCCACAAACTCTTGAATGTCGAATGAGTGTGCATACATTTCTTTGAAACATGTGAAACAAAATATCTTCACTGAGTGTACCTATTGCTCTCAAAATAGTGGTTGCAGGAGCTTCCTATTCCTTTACTCCTTAAGATATCTTTCAGTTCATCTTGGGGGCAAACCACGTATTTTTTTTTTGTTTTACATTACATACGTTTCAATTTGCTTTTTTTTTAAATAAAAAGAATTGTACTTAAGGTGTCAATAAAATTCTGAAATCACTGTCATTCAAATCTCCTTTACAAAACCGCTTGCTTGAGTTGATATAATAATTACTCGTAAACCAATATTCCAACAATTTCATGTAGAGTATTCGCCTCCAAGTAGTCTAAAATTTTTGGCTCGTAGGCGAGGACCAACAAATTACTGTAACCCCAATGAAAAAAATTTAAAAGTGTTAAATTGAACTATCGAGATAGCAAGTTGAGAGGCCCAGACGATCACCGGACATTGTCTACAATAAATTGTAGCAAGTGGCACCATACCGTTCCAGTTCCTCGTTGGCTGTAACTGAATCGGTAACATCATCTCGGAAGAAAGACAGCCATCCTGCCTGAAACCACACCAAAAACTCAAATTTTTTGTATGCAATGGCTATCTACTGTCGAAACATCTGCGACGGTTCCCTTGACCAAATGCATCAATTTTGCTTACTAGCAAAGCCAATCAACCAAAAATGTGTTTCGACACAATCAGGAAAGGTTCGACGTACATGATGGCCATTTGGTTTAGCTCTTACGAGCTTAAGTCATATGTCGGACGTACAGCCAAGCATTTTTGCAAAATATACTGGAGGGACGTTCTGGAGATGCCTACTTCCTAAGAAAGGTCGCAAAATCAATTGACTTTATTCTTGCCTTACCGGCTAATGAACAGCTGCAATATTTTTTCATTTCTGGCATTTTGCTGCCTCATCTCAGATTTAGATCTGAAAAATGAAAGGCAACTCACTATCATTCAACATTGAAAGATAATTTTGGGCACCGCTATTGGCAATTATTATACAAAGCATATCCTGTGTATCCTGTATATCGTCTTCCAAAGCTTCAGTCGTTGCTAGAATAATCATGTAAATAAGCGATTTCACGTTTTCCAACAAAGAATAATTGAGCGACATCAGATCGCAAGATCTTGTTGTCCAATTAAGAGTTCCGAATTCCGAAATAACTACCTCACCAAACGGACAATGCCCATTACAAAGCAGAAGGTACTGGTCTTATTCCTGTTTGGATAATGTTACATAGCATTGAATTCGATCCGCATAAAATTGACGAAGTACTCTATAAGTTAGTGTAACTAAACACTGATTTAATAATACGAGGGTTGTTTCCGACCGCAACATAAAGATAGCGGCACTCGTGACAGTTGCTTACCGAAGTTTCAGTCATTTTGGACGCGCAGTTTTTAGTTGACAGTCGTTTGAGTGAGCCGATGTGAGCGTTTTCTGTGAAAATGGAAAAAATTGAGTATCGAGGAGCTGTTACTAAATTCTTGTTTTTGAAAAGCAATACGCCTACGCAAATCAAAAATGAGTTGGACTCTGTGTATGGGGACTCTACACCATCATTTACCACAGTGAAATTTTGGACAGCTGGAATTAAACGTGGCCATAAAAGCTCCCAAGCTCTGAATATGAACGTTCGGGACGCCCAAAAACTGCAACCACTGACGACGATAACATTGCTAAAGTTCACCAAATGGTGTTAGACGACCGCCGAATTAAAGTGAGAGAGATAGTAGAGGTTATGAAAATGTCCAAAGATCGTGTTTGTTACATATTAAATCAAGATTTAGGCATGGGAAAGCTGTCCGCGCGTTGGGTGCCGCATTTGCCTACGTTAGACCAAAAACGTGTTCGAATGAACAATTCCAATGCTCTGTTGGCGCAGTTTAGGCGCAATAAATCCGAGTTTTGGCGCCGATTAATTACTGTAGATGAAACTTGGATACACCATTATACGCCCGAAACAAAAATTCTGTCAAAACAGTGGACTGCAAAGGGCGAGCCAGCTCCAAAAAAAAGCAAAAACTGTTTTTTCGGCTGAGAAAGTGATGGCGACTGTTTTTTGGGATAGTAAAGGAGTTATCTTAATCGATTATCTTCAAAAAGGAAAAACCATTACAGGGGCACACTACGCATCATTATTTGCCAAGCTGAAGGCAGAAATTGCGGAAAAACGGCCACATTTGCAGAAAAAGAAAATCCTTTTTCACCGTCTTGCACCTCAGCGGTTGCCATGGCGATAATCCATGAATTACGGTTTGAAGTGCTTGACCATCCGCCTTATTCACCAGATCTAGCCCCAAGCGACTTCTTTTTGTTCCCTCATCTAAAAACTGCGCTCGGAGGACAGAGATTTTCGTCAAATGAGGAGGCAATCACATTCGTGAACAATTATTTTGCAGAGAAAAACGCCAAGTACTATTTGGACGGGTTAGAGAGATGGGGGCATCGCTGGGAGAAGAGTTACAAGGAGACTATGTACAAAAATAAAAATAAAAATTGAGAACAAATGTCTTGCATCATTGTTCAGACAACCCTCGTATTCTTTATTATAAATAATATTCCACGATTCGGTTATGTTGTTGCAGTCTTAATCTATCAGAAGAGTGTATTATTTACTAAGCCTTAATGAAAATAAGAAACATTAACACTTAAACTAAAGACATCTAGTCCAACACTTATTTCTATTGGAAACCCGGTGCCTCTAAAATAATCCCCATTTACAAATGCCTATGTCGTCAGAATTAGTTCTTTGTACGGTAAGTTCGAACTGTGTTCAAAGAAATTTAAATAAAAAAATAAAGTGTTTATGTGGCGAGTGCTTTTTAAGAGTTTATAGCTCTTATTGTTTTAACATAGAATAATGTGACATTATGTTTTGAACACATTTTAAACGTATGGCTTTCCCGATTGTGTTGACGAAGCGCATCCTCTCCATCCAATTTAAACCCACTCTATCGAGCAGTTGGGGCTCTATCTCACTATTACCTTTTAAGCCACATGCAACATATCATCCTGCTGGAGCAACATATCGTCTGGATTATGTTGCCCATATTTTCGAAAAAACTAATCTGAAAATAGAATATATCCATTCCTGCTCCCGCGGCGTGAAACCGTGCCTCATGCATCTGTGATTGGGTCTCATGAGCTTTTTCTTGATTTGCTCTACTCCAGAATTGGCAATATTGCTTAATCACAAATCTGTTGAGAAAAAAGGTGAACCTGGTCAATAAATACGATTTATAGAACTGGTCAAGAAGATCCCAATCCGAGAACTCCTGTCATTAGGCATAGTCACGGGGTTTTGGTCCCTGCTCCAACTGGATCTTATACTGGTGTGAGCTGACCGATGCCTAACTGGTTAAAAAAAATAAGGGCCATTTTCTCTCGTGCAGATATCACTTTTGGTACAATTCGAAGATTTTTGATAACGCTCTCTACTGCTCTTCAGACATCGGTAACCCGTACTTTGTTAATCCATATAGACAGAGGCATAAAAATATGCTTCGTCTTTGAACAGAATGTTTCCGAGGATTCATGTTGTTTGATTGTCCTTGCATCATGCTGATAACTTTCGTTAAGAGCCCGCTCGACTTACATATTGCTGCTGCACTTTTGTTTTCTAATTTAAGTATTTTTCTTTCGAATTTGAGCGTTGTGTTCTGGCGATGCTCAAGGGGTTGTTAGTATCTTTAAAATCTTAAAATGTTTGCACACAGCGCGCATTGCTGACGCCGATGGTCCCGAAGTAGTTCTGCTGAGCATTTTTCCTTCTTATCCGAACATTTGCACCCGCGAACAGATAAGTTGTGAGCTCATGCCATTTTCTAATTATCGGAAAACCGGTCGTTTGGTTTACAAATATTGTCTGACCATAAACAGACGATTCGCTCACGACTCATGCCGACTGTTGAATTTGTAAAACATCCTCTAACTTCATCTCAATAATTTTTGCTCCAAGAATTTTTCACTGGATATCCCTTAAAGCTAAAGGTTGTTCCAAAAAAAAAAACAGAAAAATCTTAACTATCCTTGTCTGACTCGGGTTGATTTTGGCTGCCATTGGCATATCCGTTTTGTGAAGCTCGCTCAGTCATTGATAAGATATGCAATTTTTAGTCTGTGTCCTGTCAGTTCTCGAGAAATATCCTTCGATAAAAAGTGAATGGCT
Source organism: Volucella zonaria (assembly GCA_963966105.1). Lineage (NCBI taxonomy): Eukaryota > Metazoa > Arthropoda > Insecta > Diptera > Syrphidae > Volucella > Volucella zonaria. The sequence goes on along the minus strand of OZ014531.1, from coordinate 179,496,441 downwards.
TATTAATAAAAGAGTCCCACGGTTCTTTGAAAATATTTAAGAAATATATAAATAGTTTACAAGGAGGTAGATTGTTACGAAACGCAGTCATCCCCGGTTAATTTGGCTTTACTGCGTTCCGGGCTTAATTCAACGAATTCAATAAGAAATGTTACATAACCATTCCACTTAAATGCGCATCTCGGTTACTTGTGCTGCAAAGAAGCAAATTTTATCGAAATATATCAAGTAGAGAGTCCACTCTCATTCACCAAAACAGTGGAGACAGGATTTAGCCCTCCTTTCTCACATATCGACCATAAGAATGTTCCTCTACGCGTCTCCTTTTACGAGTTCCTATAATTAATCACCGCAGTATTTCCAATCTCGTTTCATTCATACACTTGTCATTGACAGTCTCTCCAATTCCGAATGTCAAGGAAGAAATAGTAAATCCTTTGTTCGTTTAGTGATTTTGTCACTTTTTATGGTCCGCGGTTTTCTAAGAGGAAGAATTTCCAATTCAGTTCACCCGAACTGCTGTTCTTGCCTGTTTCGATATTCGGTTTTACACAGAACTTTAGCCCGCGGAAAGCCCTTACATTACAATAGTTGGTTTTACAGATGTACTTAATCTTTTCAGTCGATTTTTCTCAGCTAAAACTACGACCTTTGCGGCTTGGTGTGGTGGCTTATTCCCCGCAATGTTCGGTATAAATCCCATCAACAGAGGTAGTACCATAAGCTTCTTCCATTTTGGCCTGAAATAGAGGAAAAAAAGCAGCCACCCCTGCCAGATCTGTTTCAGGTGGAGCCACTTCTGGTGACCGCTTTCTCTTTTCTGCTGTTGCAGTGATTTCAACATTTTTGCTGTTGACTCCTGCTTTACCACTCTAAAACGGAGGCCACTAGAAGTGGAACGAACTGTTGACTTACGGGTTGATTATTATGCTCGTGCACTTTGGCACGATGACTCCTTCGTAATAAATGTCAGGAGTTGGAAAGGAGTATATTCGAACTCGTCAAATGGAAAGACTTAACAACTTTAAAAATCAACGGACATTTAGCACTGCCTTCGTGTACTTCGACTATAACTTCGAATACTGGGGTTATTCCTGCTGCATAGCACTTTCACTTAACCTCATTCTTATGTACACTGCAGGCCAAAAATTTGACGCTCGATCGAAATGGAAAAAAACAGGGAGCATACAACGGGTGGGCCGTAATATAGGACCCTGCCGGAAAGTGGCATTGACTTTATATATCACGTTGACTGTCAACTCGGTTTCCACATTTTTGTAGCAAACAGAATTAAAATTTGTGTGAATAAGCTATGGAACGCTATACTCCTGAAGAACACGGAACGTGACGATGTTTTTGTTGAAAAATTTGTCAGTGATTTCGGCACATTGACGAGGACCATTTAAACTTATACGAATATGCGAACAAACATAATTTGCGCTTCTTGGGAACTGAACATCAAAGTCACTGACTGACTGCATGGTGTGCTGTTTACGCTGGAGGAGTTTTTTTTTAGAACGGAGCAGGCCAAACGGTCACTGTGGATGGTGAGCGCTGCTGAGCCATGATCAATGCGTTGTATGAATTGGGACTGTTGGTTCCAACAATACAGAGCAATGGGGCATATTACACGAGCCACAACCGACATTCTAAAGCAAAGGGTCGAAAGGGTCATACATTATGACATACTCTGTCTGTAACCAAAACAAGAAGAAAAATATTTTCAATTTGTTCTAAACGTAAAGGAATTTATTAAAAAGAAGAAAATCTTGGCATTCTGGCTATCAGTTTTAGAATTGTTGTCTGCAGTATATTGCTCCAGCAATCCAATATATTCAATTGATCACGGATCCTTCAATCCAGCTCCTCCTATAACACCTCTATGGGGTTAAATTCTGGTGATTGTCGCGGGAATATCACTTCTTGCAAGATTTCTTCATCTTCCCTCTGTTTAAGGTAGACGTTCTGACGTGTGTTTGGAGCCATTGTCCTGCTGAAATACGAATCCTTCGCCAATTAATCTTAGTCCAGAGATCACAGCGTTTTTTTCCAAATTGGTTCATTCACTCTTCACTCGAAACAGATCTTGCATTCCACTTGAAACTGATCCGCAGGCTATAGCAGAACCGCCTCCATGCCTGACGGTAGCATCTTTTTTTCAGCGCTGCGAAAACTCTCCGTTTTTTGCCAAATACCTCGAACTTGGATTCATCGCTCCATAAAACTCTGTTGAAATCTTCTTCCGTCCAGTCTTTAAGCTTTTTGGCGCCTTCTAACCTTTTCTGTTGGTTTTTTGTAGTCGCTGCATTATTTTTCGAACAGCAACTTGCACAGATAGTGCAGCATGGCTTAGTCTTCGTTTGACCGTTGTCAACGTAAACACCTACGGTGTAGACTTAAGTTTACGGGATGCCCGTACATCAATGGGAGCAAGGATACGCCTTGCCATCGCTTGCATGTATTATGAATACCAAAGCAGAACTTGCGTTGGAGGCACAAGTTCCACCCTTGGTATGGGCCGAAGCCGACTATTCTTAGGGTCGCAACACCCAGTACTTATTGCAACTCTACATTGGGTCAAACCAACAGGAAAACCCTTCCCACCATGACGCTCCCACAAGTGGGCCTACCTCAAACAAGTCAGGCCCGGACCGAAATCCGGGGTGATTTAAGTCCCGGTAGGGCTACCGGTGGTCCTGCCGCCAACAAGACCTATGACCGGCAACTTGTAACTGATCAAATCGTAGCAACTTTCGCTGGAGTCATCTGAAGATGCTTACGATAAGACCAGTAATATGTTCTGCCCCCGCTTTTTATTAGACAACGTTATTGATGGGCGAAGCCTTGATAATTGGGCGGGGCCCAGTTGTCAAGGACAGTCGTTTATTCCGTGTTTGATTTATTTTAGCGCGCATTTCGGGTGCTTTTTTTCGTCTACTTCGTTTGCTTGTTGTGACTATTAGCCGATCTTTACGTTTAGTTGTAGTTCTATGCCGTCGTGACCGACTTCTGGTTTATTTGTGTCCTTCAATGGTACGCTGATTATAGCAATTTGATTCCTTTAACTGCGCAGAAACTTCCCCTGCAGATCGTTTCTCGATTGTGATTTGCGAGCCTTTCCTATTTATAACGAGTTATTTACTCAAGACGTTAGGAATCTCAAATAAACTCGTATGACCTCAAAGTGTGCCTTGGGATATGACAACCCTAGGGAGGCCTCAAACTTTTGGGTTGCAGTAACGTCTCGGGTATATTAGGATATTAGGTCCCACTGCTATCCATTTTAATCCAAAAACTTTGAGTTGAGCATAGAAGAAAGGGAGACTCCACAAAATTGCGATCCATTTAAATCCGAGATTTCTGAGTGTCGCTCGTACTTCAGTGGGCATGTGAAACAGTTCGAGTACTCGGTTAATTTTGTTTACTGCTTTGCTGACTGTTGCTTCCGCCAGGCTAAGAACTCTTTCCATCTACTAAAAATTTCATTGTTCCCTGTTAACAGGCGTCGTATTGAATATATTTCGGCGATTTAGTCGCTTGTGATTCCTTTTTGCTTTGTGCAGCAACCTTTGAGATATTTGTTCATTGGATTGCTGGAACTTCTTCGACTGCTTGTAGCCGGTTTATAAGCTCCGAGGCCACATGTTCTAATTCCCGATACAATGACTCTACCGCTATAGCTTTAGCTACCGCTTTGCGGCCGCTTTTTTGTAGTGATCATATTCTAATTCAGAAGTACTGGATCCATCTTTCGAAGACCCAAATGAAGCAACGTTGTTAAGATTCGATGAAGTATGCCACTCGAGTGCTTTAGGTAACAAATAATAGATGGCGCTTAAAAAATAATTTGCACCACTTTATTTCTTAAAAAAGGTCTAGTTGGAGATAAAAGTGAAATTGGACTACAACTAGTTGGTTTACTATCCACCCCTTTCAGAGATGTAAGATATTATTAGGTGCGCAACTAACATAAGTTATCGCTGTTTGTTTAGACGAAAATGCAACTTTATGATGGTTCCAATGGTTCAAAGTATTGCCCATCGCTAGCTACAACTTTTTCCCATCTTTCTGGCAGAAGCTCGAGTACCGCTACGGTAAAACGAACCAAGCCATTTGTTGATGTCTTCATATGAGCGGAATTGCTGATCAACGAGACCATGTGGCATCGAACGGAACAAGTAATAATCCGACGGGACAATATCTGGGGAATATGGCGGGTGGGCTAAGACTTCCCATTTGAGCGTTTCCGGGTTTGGCAACATGAGGCCGAGCGTTGTCATGCTGTAGAGGCACTTTTTCGTGCCCATCACCCGTCACGATGCGATGAAAAAAACCCTTTCTTTTTTGCCGCTGGAGCAGTTGTTTACAGGGGAAAAAACGACGCTCAACGTCCTACAAGGAATCCAAGTTCCTTGTTTCTGAATAATTCCAAACACATGCAATCGCTTGAAAATGGTTTGACAGATAGCTTCTAATACTAAAGCAAGCTCTTCTTGCGTTTGGCACGGGTCCTCATCGAGCAATTCCTCCAGTTCAGCGTCTTCGAAGGATTTTGGCCGCCCTACAGCTGCCCTGAAAGAAGAAAATCAACACTTCCCGCAAATGACTATTATTTGGCACAAAATCAGACATTTTCACACAGCCAGAAGTATATAACGCCAAAACAAAATCACTAATGTGTCAGTTGGTTCATGACGTTTTAGACATGTCAACATCGACCAGCACTTACTATAGGAGAACTTAGTTGCACACCCAATAGCTTATAGCATTCGGAACACGTTAAAAAAAGGATAAGGTCTACCTGCGAAGCCTATTAGGATCAAGGTTAAAAGAGCTCTTTTTCATTGCTTATGTAAAATGATCACCGTAGAATGATCCGGGAAAAAAATCGTGTTAGTATTTTGCGATGAAGTTTTTCAACTTCAAGTTTTGTTTTAGAACTCAGGATTGGACAATCTATTTTCAAGAATCACAATATCTGCTTTGCCAAACTTTAAAAAGAGAGTGGTGAAGGGGTCACCGAAGATATGTTATCCCGGTGTATGATGTCTGGACATTTAATAAGAGTTGCCTTCTCGTTTGTATTTTTTTTAGATACAGGTTTAGGTTTTGAAAGAAACTTGTATGTCAGTCGGTCAGCCGCCCAATTTTTTTTTTTTATCTAGAAATGGCCTAGAGAATTTGAACTCTACAAATCCCAGTAGATCATCAAATGCTTTCCTAAGACAAACACCAAGGGAGAAACCTCGTATGGCTACGTCTATGATAATATGACTGGCAACCCATAGAAGAGTAACCGGTTGCTAATCCGTTAATCCGTGTAATTACTTCTCTGCAATTAAGAATACGACTAGATTTTGAGATAGTTAGTTCATTGGATAAAACAACTGAAATTGCTAGATAATTCATAAAATAATGATGTCTCCTAAATCTAAGTTGAATCTTCTTCATCAGACCGGAGCTCTAGATCAATGTTGTAAAAAATTGTTTTTTATATTGCAGATGCTTTAAGCTTTATATTTAACCTTCGTATTAAGCAGGGAAACTTTCCGGAATCCTTGAAAATAGCTGTAGTGATTCCTCTCCATAAAAAAGGGGATACCATGGAGTTAAACAATTATCGTTCTATTTCCGTATTGTTTCCGTTTTCTAAAATTTTTGAAAGAGGAATGAAGTCGAGAATTCTCTCCATTGATTGAAATTTTTTAACGCGTGTCAATACGGGTTTTGAAGTAGAAGGTCTACGGAAAGTGTTCTGCTTAAATTTAATGGCGAAATATGTAAACGTCTAAATGCATCTAGAACTTCTGCTGCACTGTTTATAGATATTACCAAAGCTTTCGATATGGTGGACCGCTCTTATGCTATTAGATAAACTTTATCAAGCGGGTTTAAGAGGTTATATCTTTGACTGGTTTGCCTCGTATTTAAAAAAAAATAGAAAACAAAGTAGAAGTCTGTTTATATAGGTGTACCTCAAGGTTCTGTTTTGGGTCCCATCCTATATTGATTGTATATCAATTCCTTGTTTATTCAGAATCATTGCCTTTGCTGACGATACGCTCATAGCAATTCTTTCAATCTGTCCCTAGATGTCAACTATAATTTAGAGATACTCTTTGAAGACATCGCATTATTTCGAACATTTTGAAGAGTGCGTTATTTAAGTTTTGACGTAGTTTAAGAGTCTTCCTATGAAATTGACCCTGACTAGTTGACTAATACCCAAATTTATTGCCTTTATGTGCCACACGATCTAATATTTCCAATTCAGAGGTCTAGGAGCATACTTAGCGCTTCGATCGTACTAAGCTGAGCTTTGAGATCCTGTTGACTTTAGTCTCGGCGGAGCATCAAACGATGGCGACGTGCATCTATTGTATAAGCCAGCTTTCCATCAAAGTCCCTACCTTTTGCCTACAATTTTTATTTGTATTGAGGTGTAAGTTAAGTTTTAGATATAGAATTAGTCTTGGATACTAAATTTGGCAAAACAAATTTATTCTATCCAAAACAGTCGTCTTCCGATTTGCACGGTCTAAACGCATGTCGAATGAATGTTTTAGACCGTCGGTCGGGATTCCCTACAGGATATCGGTGCAAAACGCTTTCCTTTCATTGGCAAATGCATTTCCCCGAAAAGTTAAAAGTCGCACAGTGCCAATTTAGGTGAACACTAGGAATGGTTGACAGTTAAAGTGCGATTTTTAGTCAAAAAATCGGTCACAAATGTCGATCGATAAGACGGCACATTATCGTGCAACAAACGTCAACTTACTTCTGCGCGATATTCTGTTTGGCACTTCGTTTCTGGATCATGTTGAAAAAGCACGTTTCATCATCAGTTATAATGTTGCAAATGAAGTTTTTGTTTCTCCTCATTGATGTCCTTCGAATGCTGAATTTTGAGCAATTTTTGGTCGTCAGTCATTTTTGTACCGATGACACAAACACACTGTCACAAACACACTCCACTTCCATTTGTTCAAATGTCAGGAAATGTTGACAGTACACCAGTGAATGATCTACCTTTCCGCATGTAATTTCTAATAGATGGCCTCAATAGAAATACCTATTTTTGAAAGGTCCTTGTTTTCTTTGGAACGGAATTTTGTTATGTGGACAAAGAATGCTAAGCTAATGGGTCTGAAATCTTTTGCAGTTGCATGCCCTTATTTTCCTTCTCTTGGTATGAGTAAAACTCATATTCTCTTCCAGGTTTAGTGGAAGTAGTAACGCAGTCACCAGCTTCGCTTCTGTCGTCACGACCTGATAATTTGTATAATTTGAGATCTTTTCTGCCTTGACTGCATGCACTATTTTAGAAGCAGCCATAATTAAGCAAAGGCTAAGTTGCGGCCTACGGGTTAATATGTTGCTTGCCTTCCGGGCTCACAATTCGATGCAAAGCAAAAGGCGTTCGATAAACCTTCACAGAGTGGACAAAAACCCGTTTAGATTTCCAACCCAGCTCCGAGTTTGTCTAAGCCCCATCCTGAAACCGAGTAAGGTCAACGTGACTGTACACTTGATGTCAATGCTTGGGAAAATTTATCTATAAAACAGGGGTCTTATGATATTTTTCGTAGTTTCAGACTTAAAAATTTAATAAATCGTTCACACGAAAATGGAAGAAAGCCTAGTCTGTCCCAATCACCATGTTGTTCATCCTGTTCTTATGGACAGTTAGAGAACTTGTGTCCTCGGACCTATTATGTCCGTGAAGTTCCTGTTGCAGGGCATAGGGTCTCCACTACTCCTACGCGCCATCGTCTACGGTTTCTGGAGATGCAACTTTTCCCCAGTTGTGCTGATTCCTCTTCTACCGTTCTTCGCCAAGCACTTCTAGGTCGGCCCACTCGTCTGCCTCTCTGCATGAGAGGGTTCCCTTGCATCGCTTGACTCGCAATGCACTCGTGACCTTTACGAAACGTATGCCCAATGCACTGCCACTTAAGCCTTCGTATGTTAGAGTCAATGGGTTCCTGACCTATTCTCGCATGAAGTTCATCATTCATCATTCATCATGCTTCACAGACATCTACTCGCGCACCTTTGCAGCTTTCTTGTGACAGCAGGTGTGACTTTCCAAGTGCTGCATCCATAAAGAAGCACGGATTCAACATTAGAGTGCAACAATCGTCTATACGCTGTTAGAGTTGTTTCTCCATATTTTGGACAGCATTCCGAACGCAGCCTTTACTTTCCCAATTCGGCTGATTATATCTAGTTCGGTCCCGTCATCAGTAGAGACAATACTCCCACGATATTGAAATTTCTCTACCATCTCTACTGGTTGTCCAGAAATCTTTACTTGGTTAGATGAGGAACTTCCAGCTTCTCTCTCCACCTTTGTTGTCATTTGACGGAGATCCATGATCCTATGAGAGAGTAATCATACACCGTACGCGTAGTCCAGATGTTTGAGGTGTGATTGCAGAACCCACTGAAGGAAATGGAGGAATCCAGTAGACAAAGCTGCATGCACATCACTTATCACCAACAGGAACAGTATTGGTGAGAGTACACTGCCCTGCCTAACCCCACTTTGGATTTCAAACTCCGCTGACAACCTTCCTTTATGCAGAACGTGACATTTGGATCCATCCCATGTAGTCTTGAAAATAACAATCAGTTTATCTGGGATGCCCCTCCTGCGCCAAATAAACCAGATAAATTCTTTATTGACACTGTCGAAAGACTTTTCGAAGTCGATGAGCAGCAGGTGAAGTGGTGATCGATATCCAACGCACTGTTCGATGATGATCCGCAAGGTGTTGATGTGGTCCACACAGTAAGATCCAGTGCAGAATCCGGCTTGTTCGATGTCTCGAGATCATATTTTATTCGCTTCGGGTGCAGTAGCTCACTTGGTGTTGTTGGCGCTACTCGTAAGAGCTCTGAGGGAATATCGTCAAGTCCAACTGCTTTGTGATTCTTCAGTGCTTTGATTGCGGTAAAGATTTCTTCCCTACTGGGGGATATAATGGGTGTTCGGGAATTTGTTATTACGAGCTGGAAATTGGGTTCACTTCACTGGTAAAAACGCGGCTTAAAACCGCAGAAAAGTGCTCCTTCCACCTTTTGAGCTGGTCCTCATCCGAAACTAGTCGAGATCCGACTGTGTTTTTTACCAGGTGTTGTTTAGAGCTGTAGAGCTTAAGTCTTGGTGTCACACCTACTAGCGACCTATTCTGCTTTGTTGCCAATGTGTTGATATAGTTACGCTTATCACGTCGCACGCTACGGTGAACTTCTCTCATCTTCATGCGATACGTAGACTCTAGCTCATTTCTCCCTGCTGCTGGAGTAGCTGTGGTGCGAGCTTTGAGGTGTTTTCTTTCTTCTATTCTAGCCCAAGTTTCTTCGGAAAGCCAAGCACTCTTTCTTCCTTGCGACGGACGGAATATACTTTCAGTATCGGATATGAAGACATTTTTCACAGCACACCAATGGTTTTCGATGGAGATGCTATTGGTTGCTCAATCAATCCTTGTGAAAAGTGGTCCCCTAGTTGTTGGCGGACTGCGGGATCCTTTAGTCTATTGGTATTAAACTTAGGGATTCAGGTGTTTTCTTGGGATCTCTAAACTGCATCTGTACGTAGTCTTACGGTAGCAATCATCAGATGGTGGTCCAGGGCATTCCCATGTCCTTCTGTTACGAACGTCTTGGAGACTGCTTCAAAATTTGGGTCGAAGTTGCTTGTCTATTCGTCGACACCCAACTGACTTTGTGGCACGTTTTGTGCTCAAACATGGTCCCTCCTATTACAAGATGGTTGGCGTTGCAAAAATCGACAAAAGTCTCGCCATTGTCGTTGCGGTCGCTAACACCATGTTTTCGCATAACATACCTGAGTCCATCATTGTCATTGTCAACCTTGGCACTCAAGGTTATTATTACCATTATGATGTCTCCGCGTGGTCTACTATCATAAGCAGCACTCAGCCGGTTATAAAAGGCCTCCTTTTCCTCGACAGAAGGGAGCTCTGTTGGGGCGTAACACTGTATGATGGTGACGCGACGTACACTAGTCCGGAACCTAGTTTTCAGGATCCTGTAGTCTAAAGTTTTTGAAAGCTGTTTTGGGAAGCATAAATCCAACTCCAGATTCACGGTAGCTTCCAGGTGCTTTTCCGGAGTAGAGTAGTGCAGTGTTACCAGTCCCCGAGCCCAACCAGCTAACTTCACAAATCCCTAAGATGCCCATTTTATACCGCATGAATTCCTTCTTTAATTGGAGGAATCTTGCATTTTGAAGATCTTCACTTTTGTTGTCGAGAAGCGTCTTTACATTCGAGAAACCAATGTTTGTCCGGGTGCAATAGCCAAATTTGGTCAATGTGTTATCATTCCTTACCCGAGGCGTCGTAGTGTCGGTTTCGGTAGCGGTTCTGATTTCAGTTACGAAGAATGCTAACCTCCGTAACCTATCCTAGAAAGTTGGACCTTTCGCACTTGTGATTGTAGCCTATTTACGTATATAGGGATACGCACATAGTTGCCCGGGGACCAACACGGTGAGGTAAAACAAGCACTTCATCGTGACTGATTATTACATTACTATCCCAGACCAAATTCTGAGCAATCAATAGTTACCCGATCAGTCACGATGCAGGACACTGTTAGAGAAGACCAACGATTTATCACCGAATACAATTTCGTTTCTGGAGTAATTGCCGTTGCTTGTCGATAAAGTGGGGGTCAACAAATTGTTAACTTGTTCTGCTTCTGTTTGCTGTGCAGTCGTCGAAATTATCCACTGCCCCACGTCACCACGTTTGAGAATTACCTTCATTGCAAAATGGGATTGTGATGTTTTTTTTCGAATTTACCCTGTCAATCTAATCAACTGTCCTCTTCCAAAAACACTTGATATGTGTAAGGCAGATTAATCCTAGACCTAACGATCACGGTCGTTGCCTTATCTACCGTGCTGCTGTTAGATACTAGGTATAAGTCTTTTGCGTAGATGTGAGTGCTGAGAGTGGTGACTAAAGTGGATAAAAGGAAGCGCCTTTTGAGCAGTCCATAAATACCTCTCTGAAAACATATTCAACTTAAGCTACTTTGGCTTTTTCAGTCCAATTCATTAGCATTGCCCTTACCCACAAACGCGAAGTTCGAACTACCCCATGCTGCACTGATGAATGGAGCCTCAACATCGACGAAAATTTAGTCTTTCTCGCTAAAAAGAGCCTCTTAAGGTTCTTCGCGCTTATTGGGATGCTGAGAGAGTAGCTTTCGGTTAGCAACATGGGAGATGGAATTCTCCCAATCTTCCGATGCCCTTCGGCTAAAAAAGATCAAAAGCGTTTCTCTGTGCATCCTTAGGGGGATGGTGCATCTTACTAGCAAAAAAAAATGTGTTGTAAATAAGCGCCCTTCCTGATTCATTGAAAACTACTCCGCTCTAATCATTATTCTCACACCTTGCCTCGATGCTATGAAATATTTAAAATAAAAAGTCAAATGCAGGATCCGACTTTGGATAAAACCTCCTCCTCTCCTGGTACTTATCAGCAAAAAAGCAATTTGTTTTTAGATATAATCATAAATGTCACAGCACTAAATTTTTTTGTCTGTAAAACATAAAAGTCCATTAGACTTGCCCCAATGTGAGACCACCAGATTTTTCAAGGCACCCCGTTGCAAGAACTACAAGTAGTTGACCGCAAACCCTTTTGAAAAATTCAAAATTCCAATGTTGTGACGGCACATGGAACCCTCAAAGTCACAAGGCCAAAGGGGTAGTTTCCATTTCGATTCCTGTATTCGATCTCGTATATAAATAAGGATCTGCAATACCGCACCCCGCCAAGCTTTTTCAAAACAGATTTAAGCATAAAACTATAAATAAATTGCATCACTGCAAGGGCAATTCCTTACTCTGAATCGAAAATCCTTCATCCATTAATAATTGTGCGATATATCCTTTCTGTAGTCCTTTCTGCAGACCGACTAGGATAACTTTAAAATAAGAAAAATAAAAAAAAGTAAAAAAATGAAAATACCCCCAAACACAAACTCAAAGACATCGAGTACAGGGCACAGCTATCCATTCGCCCCCTAAAAACGGAAGAAGAACGCAACAAAGCTAACAGGATTTTCCAGGATGCACACCAGAAATATGCTGTTACTTACGAGAAAGTGTACTCGGTACTACGAGTATTTGAAGGAAATATTGTGTGTCGTCATCGTTTCTTATTCCTTTAGCTTTCGTGTGCAACTGTGTTTGCCGGTGCATGTGTGGGTGAGTGTGTTTGCGAGTTTTGATTGCAAATAAAAAGTATGAAATTGGATTTATCAGTGCAGGAAAAAAAAGAAAAACATGATGAACAAAATGCGGACAACAAAAAATGACGAATAGGAGGGGAAAAACTGACGGAAACTTGTATGCCATAAGGAAGTATCAATCTGTGAATTATACAATGCCAGTACATCCCTGTTGCAACTGAGATGAAAGAGGGTTTGACGGTCTATGTCAAATTAGTTTTTATGTCGCTGGGAACTACGTTACAAGGATAATAGTTGCCTTGGATAAGTTGGACCGAATCTTAGAAAAGTTTTAGTTTGATTGGGTTGACACAATACTCTACTCTCAGCAGGTCTTAAGGCTACGAATATTTCGATAAGCCCTTAACTTATGATGACTGCAATTGGTCTTTCGAACAAAGAAGTGCTCTATCTCGTACTAACGAGCTCAGTATACAGAAGAGCAGGAGACAAATTGCACCTGATCTAGGCATCTAGGCAGTACACGTCTTGCTAATGCCAGAGCACGGATGTTACGGGACGAGTTAGAATTGAAGTCAGGGAGATGGAGTGTTTCATACTCAAAATCCATCCAGGTCAACCTATGCTATGTCAACGTTCCAATGCGATACTTACTTTCTGTCTATGTGAGGCGCTTACAGAATTCTAGGAGCAAGCTGCTCGGGTGCTAGTGACTCCATGGCTTTGGTAATTTCGTTATTTATACATATGTGGGTTCCAATTCAGTTTTATGTCTAGAACTACTTCGGGATATTAAACTTTATTGGAGGACTCTATACATAGTTCTATCGTTCAGAGGGATCTGGTCAAAATGCAGATTTAATCTAGGATTAAAGGGGACTAGTACAACCGGGGCAGATTGAGAGATTTCTTCCAACGCACAAGCCAGAAACTACTTTAAAGACATTTTTCTTTTGTTCTAGAGGCAATGCTTCTTCAACGATAGACTACTGCCTGGTGAGAGATGAATGACAAACTTCATGCTTGATCTTGAGGCGAATTCCGATCATCTTCCGCTGTTGGTCACAGCCAAACGCTCGACATACAATGTAAATATTGAGTAGCTGTCCACTTTCCAAATTAATATTGAATGAAAATTTTGCGCAACGTTACCAAAAAGAACTACAATAGATCTCCGAACCACAAACCAATCAAGGAATAGACACTTTGTATAGCTATTTCGGCGAAACCTTTTCAAACAAATGGAAGGAGAAGATCAATAAAAAAAACAGCCATGGTACGAAGCAGATTGCCTTAGTGCGAGAAAAAAATCTTGTGCTTGCTTACATCTGGCAAAAAAAACACCAACCTCTCCTACCAAACTAGCTTACCAAAAAGCAAATAGCGGGGATAAAAGTATCTGCACAGAAAAACAAAGAGAGTACTAGCAAAATCTTACACAAGAGTTAAATGAAGTCAGAAACAGTCATGCCTTTTGGAAGCCAGCTAGCAGATTGAATAACAAAAAAGTCAATAATCGGAGAGGTCGTAGCAGTATTTTTTGAAGATCTGTTAACCTCCCCAACTAGCATAAATCATCACTTGTTTGCTTTGCCTTACATAGAAAATGTGGTATCAGATGCGGCGATCACAGTTGTAGAGGTCGAAAATGTAGCTTACCCTTGCTAGCTGAATAAGGCACCAGGAATAGACCGTATGCCCTACGAAAGTACTCCACGGAGAAATTTCAACAATGCCTCACTGGATGTTTTAATCAGATTTTCGATGAAGGAGTGGTAGATGAAAATTTCAGGAAAAGCATTATCTTCCCAATCGTTAGAAAAGGGAGAAGACCCAAGACACTACCGAGGAAAATCCTAATGAAAATTACAATGCAATTACACTCCTTAGTGAATTCCAAGCAGTCTATTCGCAAAGAATTTTCCACTGTGGATAACATTTTCACGGTAACAAGCATAGCTAAGACAAACCTTGATAATAGGAGTCGTGGATTTTAAGCCTGCTTTCGATTCCGTAGATAGAAATGCTCTCTTCCTTAAACTAAGCAATGTACGAGTTTCAACGAAGTACCTCAAAGTATTACAAGTGTTGAATGGGACCCAATTGTCTTTCTGGTTTGATACAAAAATGGGGGTCGAACAAGGATGCTTATTGAGCCTTTTGCTTTTTTCAATATTCCTTGATGACATTACTGCGTTTCTTCCAGGAGAAATTGTTTTCAATGGAATAAACATCAAATGGTAATGCATGCAGATGGCTGGAAGAAACGCCAAATAAGATGCAACTCATGGCCAACAAATTACAGCAATATTGCAGCAAATGGAATTTAAAGGGTAACACCGATAAATCAAGTTATCTCTTGAAAAGCACTTCAGATCCAAACTACATGATGCTAAAATAGCCATCAACTGCAACTGGAAAGGACTCTTTGGCAAAAATAACGTCGTAACAAATGTGAAGTACAAACTGTTTGAAGCGGTAGTCAGAACCGTAATGTGAATTATGATGCACCGGCCTGGGGATTTTTCTAGTTGAAAAATTGTTAAGATACTTCCTAAAGAAAATTTTTCGTCTACCAGAAAACACTCCAACGTACATACTCCAGTTGGAGACTGGACTTCCTCCTCTCTACTTATATACTCTAAAACTTCACTTCAGCTACATCAGAAAGATAATGGAATACAACCCGCAAAGACTTCCTAAAATAGTGGCATCCGATATCGTGCAACGTAAATCTCAATTCCTTGGCGAGTGGTGAAGATTGTGATTGGAACATAACGTGCAACTAGACAGCGACAACCCTGAAACATGGAAAAAAACCCTTGGAAACCCTATGGAATATTATCAACGAAACAAAATTTGAACTTTTCCAAAACGTAACCAATATCGAATGCTGGAGCACAACCTAACAAACAATTATTTTCACGACAACAACGGTATTGATACTATTTGCGCAATCTTCAAAGCGAGAGGAGAGCTTTTGTACTTAAACTATATGCCCCATCGAAGCGACCGATCCACTGAATGTACACTGTGTAACCGACATACAGCAGAGGACGTGATGCATTTTATCGGAACCTGCCCCATTCTTAACGCCATTAAACGCGCTCACTGGGGCAGAATTAGTCTAACTATGGATGAATTAAAAAATTATGTCCGACCGGATGTAGTGGGCATTCTAAGGTTTCTGTATTTTTTGAGATAGAATTGTACCCAGAATTGTAAAAATCACTTGATGCGATCTCTTTTCGTCGGCAGGCGTCCTTTATCTGTGATACTAGAATTAAAAGGGCCACATCTGCTTAGTATTTCCTGTAGGCGTCTTTATTTGTACCCAGAGGTTTACTTCTGTATAACTATTCTCAGATACAACCAGCTATTAGTCCTTCAAATTTAAGTAGCTCACCAAGTTTTTTACCTGGTTTGCCAATAAAAACTACGTTTACCTCGCTTCAGATTTGTGGTACGAGTATGAATGCCATCCATAGTAGGTAGAATGGAAAACCTACCTTTTTGAACCAGAGCTGAAGTGATTCTGGCAATTCCCGGTGCCCTGAAATGTTTAGATGAGTTTAAAGCCCATTTAGCTTTGACTAGACTGAACATTATTCCAGAAAGACTGTTGGTTTTGCTATCGTTATCATAGATGGAACTATCATAGCATTTGGTATACTTGGATTGAATTAAAGTCGAGCCTGGAGAATGAACCTAAGGTTTCTTCACGATTTCATGAAAATTTACCATCTGATTTAAGTAATGGACCCATCCTGTTTGAAGGGTCTTTAGAGAGAACGTTTTGAAGACATGTGATAGCCGGGAAGTCTTCCAGTCTTCGTAGTTCTTTATCCAGCTTTTTTTCTTGGATTCTGTTAATGTAGACCTGTGCTTACAGGTCCTATTGACCGATCTGTTTAGCACTACTCAAAATTTTTGGAGTACTCGATTGACAACTTTTTGTCTGAATCTCTACGGGCCAATTTACAAGGCATTAGTGAAGTGCGAGTTCAGTGTCAGCATTTCCACAATTAGCATCGTCGGTGGTACTGATGCTCTTATTGCAGGAACTCAACACTTCTGAGGGCCAACGTAGAACTGTTCATGCAATCACTTTGAATATGTGACAAAGTATTCCCTGGGAAACTTGCTTGGCTTATAATTTAAATCATCTTCTTAGTTGGTTCAGCTTGTCACTTGATCCTTAGAAAACCTCTGAATCGATAGTATATGCTGAAGTGAGTTCACCTAGAGTACTTCATTTTTATATGCTGAAAGAAGATGCGCCTTTTTGAGAGTTTATCGCCCAAAGATTAAGTTGAAAATAAAATTAAACCAAACCAATGTTCTCACTAGAGTTTCAGATGATTGCATCGGGCACATTGATTTACATTGAGCCTTAACCTCTGCAAGGGTACCTCAACTTTAGTATGAACTGTGGATTGTTTCCAATGAAAATGTAGCATGTCCATAAAATTTACCAGCTCTTACAGTTTCCTGGTCTAGCCAATCGAGTTTCATTCATCGAGGAAATTTCGAAGCACGTCTTTCTGACCATGGATCGCTCGTTAAGTGTTGAATGCTGAATAATTCTCTTGTTGAATTCCCTCAATTACTCTAAGACCAGCCTCAACATTTCATACCTGCGATTTGAACCAATTTCATCCTTCAGCCTTTCTATACATTAATCTGAAAAGGACTATACGTTGTACTGATTCGAGCGACGAGGAAGCCAACACTTCGTTTGATGCAGGTGAAACCCATGAGCCAAAATAACCCTGTGCATCTGGGCTTATATCTAGTTTCTTTGTTACCTGCATAAAAGGTATGAAATCGTCTTGAAATGTTAAACCTTTGGCTCAATATCAAAAAGGTTCACTTCATATACAATCATAGAACCATTCTACACCATCCATATGTTTCTGTCGCCTTCAACGCTTTGAAAATCCTCCGCTACTTCCACAAGCACCTTCACCCGTCTTCCTTAAGCTTTACCATAATTTCATCATTCATAGGTTTCAATAGGCTTCAAATGCAGCAGACAAAAATGAATTCCCCTGTTAGAATCAATCTCAAGCCAAATTCCGGAAAAAAGCAAATAAGACCTTATCTGGGATACTCCAACATATTTGGAGCAGAAGAGATGGTGATAGATGAGCCCTTAATGGAGCTAGGGCAGCGCTCACATCCCCGAACGGGTTACTGGCTAAGGTCTGACAAACTCTTCGTCCTAGTGCCGTCAGGGTAACTGCCGGGCCATGAAAAAGAAAGTTAAGGTACGAAGCAACAACGGACGGATCTACTGTTGACAACCCCTTCAAACGAAAGAAAGGCAACGAGCTTCGGACCTGCACGTAGAATGTTAGGTCTCTTAATAGCCAACGTGCAGCCGAACAACTAGTGGAGATCCAGGACTGTAGCAAACCAGATATTACTGCAATCCAAGGAGAGGATGAAAAATTGCGATATCTACTACGGCTATCAATAACAAAAGCAGCGCTTATTTGGATGAGGGATAGTTGTTAGAGGCAGACTCAGGCAAGAAGTCTTGAGTTTCCGACATGTGAACGAGCGCATTGTGTAATGTGTATTATTTTCCAATACCAGTTTTATTTGTCCGCACGACCCCACAGGGGAGAAAGATGATGGCACCAAATATAGCTTCTACGAGGTCTTCGACAAGTGTGCCCTAGTTATGACTCTAAAATTGTCCTCGGCGATTTAAATGCAAAACTAGGAAAAGACGGCATCTTTGGTAGAACTGTCTTAAACCATAGCCTGCACGATACCATCTCCGATAACGGAATTAGGCTAATCGACTTTGCGACGAGGCGAAACACGATGGTAGCTAGCACGCGGTTCTCACATCTCGATATTTTGGGGGGATGTGAGAACTCCGGATAATTCAACCGTCCACCAGTTTGACCACATTGCGATCGTACCAAGGCACTCCTTGACTTTTATGGAAGATTCCGAGGGGTCAACATCGATCCCTACCATTGCCTCCTTGTACACAATGTACGGTTGCGGATATCCCGAACATCGCAAAGGCAAGTCAATAATGCGCGGAAGTTTGACGACAAGAGATCGTTAAATGCTTTTCCGAGCTGATCTACCTTAATCTCTTACGGGTTCCTATGCATCCAGCGTCAAGTATCGAAAACCAGTGGCAATATTGTAAAAAAGCCATCAGAGATGCCGGCCACCACAACGAAACTCCTTTTTTGACGACGACAGCCGACAAGCACTTGCTGCTAAGCAAGAAGAATGCAAAGCGGCGCCGCATAGCTCTACGAGCAGAAGGGGAGAGACGAACATCGGCTTCTCAGGAGGAGCATTAAAAGTGCGCGGTCGAGGCAAGATAAAGATGCTATTCTAGGGATGAGATCCGGAAGTTTGCCAAGAGGTAAAACAAACTTGCAACGGATACAAACCCCGAACCGAAGCCTGTAGAAGCGAACAAGGGAGCAGAGTAGTAGAGTGCCAGTCGATGCTGAGCATTTGAAAACAGCATCTCCGTAGACTGTATCATGGCGATGACGAACCAAATACAGTTGTCAGACTGAGTGAATCTTTCAACCTGGACGATGTAGACCTGGTTAGAGTGAAGATAGCCATATTTGAGCTTGTATAAGTCTAACAAAGCTGCTGGAACTGCGGAGCTCTTCACAGCGGTAGGCGATTTAGTAAGGAACATACGAGTATACCAACTCCTCTGTAAAATATGGTCGGATGAAAGTATGCCCGATGAATAGAACCTCAGGATTGTTTGTCCGATCTTCAAGAAAGTAGACCCTCTGAACAGCGCCAACTACAGAGGCATCAGTCTTCTTATTGTGTGAATGCCTGACTTGTCCATATCAGCATGGTTTCAGGCCAAGAAAGTCCACAACGACAGATCTTGGAAAATACCCATTAGCTCCTCGTCGATACATACCACTTATCCATTGATCTTAAGGCCGCCTATGACCGCATCTTTGACGAAGGTGATGATTAATTTTAAAATTTGATTCTGGCCTATTCACTTGGTTTGTAAGAGTCCATTCTTGGATCCTGGCCTCCCCTGATTTGAAGAGACGTAGAAGTGGATTGACAAAAGCGGCCTTAGAGTTTAGAGGATTAATCTGAACAACGTGCAGAGCCATTAACCAATATCGCCAAGGTCAGTTGATTTGACATCGCAGTAATGGGTTTGTTAGAAAACGCTAATTTCCATCTGGGCTTTCCTCAAACCCTTCCTCTATGGCTGAAAGCATGTTGCTTGTGGGACTTCTTGTCCCTTGTTCAAGAGACTTCTTGAGGATAGCTTGCACTGGATGGTGCCAACCAGATTCTCTATCTTCTGGAGTAGGAAGATTAGTGCTATTTGTCTTAATAATTTTCTTGAGATGAGAGTGTTCTGATTAAGTGATATTGGCCGAGTAGGAAACACATTCTTAGCAACCGTCTCAGGTTTCGCCTCCGGATAGAAATTTAAGCATTTTTTTGGAAAGAAATTGTTGGCACTTGCTTATTTATTGCTTAGTCCTCTTTAGGATCCTGCTTTTGAAAGCTTTGTCCCAGATTCATCATTGGAATCTGTGAAAGATAAGATTTACCTACAATACCCGATTTAATTGGCGCTACAGAAACCATCACAATCCTTCACTTCATGTACGATTTTCACCGCAATATACCGACATAAAAATGTCCACTTTGAAGACCAGAACAGAAACCACCTTATCTTGACACAAATTACAAAAGTACATACCCACGAGTTAAATATGATGATTCCCTCAAAGCAAAGAACACCTCCACGCTGCACTAAATTCCGCGCCAACCTTGGTTGCTATGTGCACCGAACTCCCAAAGACACACAAAAGCCCCTAGACTAATTATGGCACACAAAAGCGTTGCAAATATGCAAGAAAAGCACACGGCGACGATGCACATAATTTCCTACTAAAAAGGACCAAACGAAAATAATTACAAAATAAACTGGCACTAAACTTGACTCTAATTACGCTATGACTACAAACGACCGAGACCGAGACGACTATGACTATGGCCACCGTCAAACACCAAAGGATTCCTTAGAGCCAAAAAGCAAAAGAACGAAAAGAAAAAGTACTATTCCTTCGCGTCGCGTTGGTCCTTTCTTTACGCGCGGTACTGATTTTTTCGACACTGACTTTGGGTCTTTCTTTGATTCTAAATTCTTTTTTATTTTCTTTAACCGTTTTTGCACTTTGGCATTCTATTTTGTCGTGAATTTCCACTCCTGGGAAGTATAAGTGGATGCAAGGATTCCGATGAAAACAACAAAAAAAAAAAGCAAAAATGGCAAAAACTGAAAGGATCACGATGGCAAAGAAGAAGGAACAGGGAGAAAATTTTTTATTTGATTCAATATCTTTCCACAACCCTCATCATGGTAGCTGTCATGTTCAACTTGAGCTCGGGCATCCATCTGCTTTGCGTAAGGGTACAAGTATGATGGTGGCCGTTGGTGGATACTGCAATGCTACTGGTCCTACTGCTTCTGGCATAGAAAGATGAATAGATAAATGGCCACAGGACTTTAATAATGATTTTTTTATTTTAGTTCTCCTTTTTTCCTTTTGCTCCTCTTCTGCTCCAATGACGAAACTGTTGCCCATCCATTCCATGGACTCTGGACACTGGGCGGGAGCTAAGAGCTAAGTAATAAAATTAATTGAGATACTTTACGTTTGTGAAGTGTTCGTTGAGTGCTGTGAGATATGTACATTCTCGAGATATCTGAGCTCTGAACCGAGTGAGGTGTTCAAATGCTCCGATGAGTGTTTAGAAAATAGAGTTTGCTCGCGCGCGAAAAAAAAAGGAAGAATCATCTCGCCCATCCTCAACCAACCCCAACTGTAATGTGGAGGAAGGAAAAAAAAAAAGTTGAAATCAGGCTAAGTGGCTGAGGGCAGCTGTGCATGTGGCACCGGCAGGAGTGTTGCTGGTACTTAACTAATTATTCTGGCGTTTTTATCTTGACGCTCTTATCTCAAAATTGTGCTACTCCAACTCCAGCTGATGTGCGAGTAGTATTTTAGTTCATGCGATGAAGTGAATGGAAGGGCGGGACATTCTTTTCATGAAAACTTTTTGAATTTGTGAAAATCGAAGGATGCATAGAGAAGCTCCTATTGACTGCATTCCAAGACTTACCCCTATCCAATCCCGGAATACGTTATCAACACATTTGATAGAAAATTATCTGTGTTGCCTGAGGATATTTCTTCTCAGAAAGACTTCTATATAAAGGGTCTTTCATTAACGGCTTCCTATCTTTAAATTTAAATAAAGCAAAGTGTGTGTGAGATATCATCGACATTTTTTATTCATTTGAAAGGCGTATTGATGCCATTATGGGTGGAATATAACATCGTTTAAATGTCTGCGCGCTGCTGCTCTGGGTGGGGCCCATCCGAAATGTTCAATTTTCCATGACTCTGGCGCATAAGTCAGGCTGAATTTGACCGATGGTATGGGTTATGTTGGCGTTGAGGGCCGCTGTGGTTTGTGGCTTATTCGCATAGACCTGCGACTCTAACGGGGATAAATCGCACGATGTCAGTGGCCAGTTCATATCACCTCCACGTGAGATGACAATGCCCTCGAATCGATCATGCAGAATTTCCAATATGGCACGTAGCGCCATCCTGTTAAAACCACATGTTGGTGGTGTTCATATCGTCCAATTCAGGCCAAAAGAAGCTGGTGATTATCGACATATAGCGCTCGCCGTTGACAGCGATTGCCTGTCCAACGTCGTTCTCAAAGAAATACGGACCGATGACGCCGCCAGCCCAAAATCCACACCAAAGAGTGAATTTTTCGGAATGCATTGGACGCTTTTTTATCTCATGCGGATTGGTATCGCCCCAAATTCGACAATTTTGTTTGTTGACATACCTACCTATTCATAGAGAAATGGGCCTCATCGCTGAAGATGATTTTTCGATGAAAATTAGGGTCAGTTTCTAACTGCTCCAGAGCCCATTCAGCGAACACATGTCGTTGTCTATGGTCGTTTACCTTCTACTCCTAGGTCAGTTGAATTTTGTACGGGTGCAGGCACAAGTCACGTCGCAAAATTCGCCAAATTGTGGTCTGAGAAGGCCGAGTTCTTGTGAGCGACGTGAGATCGACTGCCTTGCTTCTCCTACACACTCTCAAGTACGGGTGTTGATTTATCGTTTACTGAACCAGGGAACTCATATTTATCCACCACACTGCGAATAGTCCTCTCAGTAGGACGATTACGGAGACCGTAAAATGGGCGAAGCGCGCGGAACGTTGCCTGAACAGAACACTCATTCTGATAAAACAATTTTATCATTTGCACATACTGTTGAACGCTATGTCCGTCCATGGTGATTTGGCGAAACAGACTAAATGAATGACAGCCAATTTGACAGGTGTATGTAGCTTCAACAATATGGCCGCTATCAACTGTCAAAAATCGGAAGCCCCTATTGGAAGACGCTGTATATGTTCTTCCTTGTACAATTACAAATTTGTGAGTGTCACTCAGTGATTGTGGAAATAGGGTCTAAAAAATGCGATTTTGCAATACTTGAACATGCAGTTGTTTTTGAAAGAGTCTCGATCTGATCCCTCTATTTCGTACGCTAAACTTTTTCCAAGGAGTGCTTTTAAGAAGGAGCTCTTACTACAGCTCTTTACTGCCCTTTCGCCACAAACCAGCCAGATACCAGCCTCCTTTTCTCCACTTTAATTCCAAACATTTGCCCTACATGGTAAATCGTTCTCTTCTTCAAAGCCATCCATGGTGTACAACATAATCATAGTGGCCAGTCAATAGTCTTTAGCCAATTTTCATGAGAATTAAGCGAAAAAGGACGAATTTACAACAATGTCTAAGTATGTGTTTTGTGTTACCTACAACGGACTAAGCTCACTTATAGTACACATGAAATAAATCTCACCGTTGATTAGAAGTTCTAAGACTTACGTCACAGTATTGTGAAGATATGACGCTTATATTCCATTAAGGAGGATACAGTGGTGTACTCATCTTCGGTAATAAAGTGGTCCCAATACAATTTTCCAGATAAACAAGGGACTGTCCTGCCAGCGTATATGAATACGACACGGGAAATCGGAATAAGATTGCCGCTGTTAAAAAACTCCTTCTACCACACAATCGATACTCTGCTGCAGCCCAAAATTGACTCTTTGGAACACTCCAAATTCTGGACATATAAAGTGTCTGGCCAATTAAAAGCCTGAAGTTACAACCATAATTCGCCTAGTTTTATCAAAACTTTTGCGCCCGGTGGAGCAACGGTTGCGTTTCTTTAAGTTTGAATGATTTAGCCAGTTTAGGTAGTCTAGACTCCATATTGCTACTTAACACCTGGAAGCCATGCATAGCACGAAAATATCTGGTTCCCCGACCAAAATGAAATGAGGATAGCACTATCTAAAATTAGGTATAAACAGCCTGCCGTACCTGATGGCCTATCTGCCGGTCTGTATAAGGGGGAAAGATATCGCTTGTTAGGGAGCATACACCAACTCATTCCAAAATTTGGAAGAAAGGAAACTATGACCGATGAATGGAACTTTAAGAAAATTTTTCCGATCCACAAAAAGGAGACCCGTGTGAATTGTGCCAACTATGGAAGTATTAGTCTGTTGACCCATCAGCACGGTTTAACTTCCGGTAAGTCTACATTAAATCATAGAAAAATCCCAATAACTCCAGGTCGATGCTCTTAACTCTTAATCGATTTCAAGACCACATATGACAGAACATATAGAGACAAGATGGAAAGCGTTGCAGCTCCTTTGATGTCAAGGAAGGATATAGACAAGCTGATGTGCTGTCATGTAATTTATTTAACATCAAACTTCATCAAATTGTCCGATGCTTTTAAACCAATAGAGTCTTCAGACAGATGTAACTTTGAGACAGTCTACCTCAGATCCGCTTTCGGTCGAATATTATTTGCGCTGACAGGCTTTGGAGGAGGACAGATGACATCCACTCTGTCAAGAAAGTGCATTCAATTCCTACGCGAAATAGATGGATAAATCATTTTATGTGGTGTTCCCCAGTAAACACAGATCTTAAGCATCTTGGAGTGCGCAGCTGAAGACAGTTAGCCAACGGGCTACATAGAAATTGAAACACAGGTCCACCTCTCAATGTAGTACCATCTGCAATCATACTGTGTGTATACAATTGATGCACTCCTTGCAAATTCCTTTTAATGAAATCCTTCAGTCTTTCGAAAAAAGATTAGTAGGTGCTTCAGTACCAATTCCACCCACACCCACAAGCTAATCAGCCCGGGTCTCAGACAAGAGTCAGGGAATTAAGACTTCCTACTGCATTCCGTGTGGTCTTGCATTGTCGAACTAGCTTGGAAGTCATAAGAGGATTCAGCTAGGGTCTTAGCGGAGTTTCACACCCTCCATCGATTCTTCGCAATATAGTTTGTTGCCATCAGAAGTTGCCCAAGTTTTCCTAACGAGGAGTGAAATCTAACCTGGTCATCCTCTAGAAAGACAGCAGCACCACATCCTGGATCGATTTTGGACCAATCCATGAAGACGTCGTGAATTCTACATTCTTCTCCTGTTTCAGGTTCTGGCCGAAACCATTCCTGTGGACAGTTTACGTCGATTTCATATTTCACTCCAGTGCGTGCTGTACCAGAAATTATTTCTCGTTAAATGGAAGATTGCTTTGAGAGTGCAACCCGTGATATTAATATCAAGACGGGGGAAGTTCATCAGTTCGTCTAGAGCGGAACCAGGCGCATTATTGGAAGCCTATCACGCAAACGTTCTTTGGAGTCTGGTAGAAGCCGCAATAAAATATTTTTGCGAGAGCTTGGTCCACCGACGCATAGGATATAAAGGGCTTTATCATAGCCATGTAGACCCGAAAACCCCTCACGGTGACAGACCCCATGTTTTGCCGACTGCTCCTTTGCACTGACACAAGGCTGGCAACGCGTTAGAGGCTTTCGATGTAACATCTTTAGTCCGTAGAAGTTTGTTATCCAGAATGACACCCATTGTTACGAGTACTTAGCTTCTTTGGAGAATTAGATGGTGGGATGCCTTTAAGCACTAGATGAATCAGACCAGCCAGCTTCCTGCTTCTCGTAAAGAAAACAACCTCAGTTTTGAGAGGTAGCAGTAAACCAATCGTCAATCACGCTTAAGGCTGGTGCTTTACAGCAGATAGTCGCTGGACACGATCCAACAGACCGTACTTCATCCGCGTATGCTTGTACATAAACGTCAGAGCTACAATATTTAGTGCGTTTAGCAGACAGTCGACCAACATACACCATACCAATAGAGATAGAGCGCCACTTTTCCGGCAACTCCTGTTTATCACCGCCATCACATATTGGCCGTAGTAGGTATCCGTAATCAGTTTCCTATCCACCAGAATTCCTTTTATCCACAAAACTAATGATTCGTCTACACCATACTATCTGGCCGGATTACACCTTCAATCTCGATTCCTTCTTATCGAGTGCGCCTTCAATTCTGCACACTAAGTTATAAAGCGCATTCTTGCAAAGTTCCCTGCGTTGGTAAGCATCTTGCATCTCCGCCATTCCCTTCATGCTCACATGAAGAAAATCAAACTTATAGGCCTGAAGCTCTTGGCGAGCGTGTGGTCCTCTTTTTCGATTTTCAGTTTAAAGGATACTCTCGCTGTTCATCAGGGTTTTGATATGTATGCCAGTGGTGGGCTAGTAACATAACTGGGCATATGGTATGTCATTGGTGTCAGACGATCAGAAGCCATCAAAGGAAGCAACTGCATGTTTAACGGCCTCATCCGTCACCACAACCGGTAAAATATACCAGTTACGGGCTGTTGTGTTATTCAGCTCACTAGCAGATTCGTTAATAGAAGCTGGTTGTGAGCTACTAGTAGTTGTGCATGACGTAGAGTATTTTTGCTTTTGAATCAGGACCGGTGCCATCAGATTTGCTGAGTGATTCCAGTCTGCTTGATCTTCCCCTTTTGAGAACTTTGACAAGCATACTGGTTTCGTCGACATTTTCGATCTTTTCGCAAAAGTCCTTATAAGAGGTACTCTTCGAAATTAGTTTCTATATTCTAGTCTTCCTCCAAATTAGTCAAGTCATCTGTTAAGAAGTTTTTTAATTTCTTTACGAAGCCGCTTGCTTTCTATCTGGACATGACAGTTCTAAGCACTTGGTAAGGTTCAGAGCAGCTTCCCGTAGCTTTTGTTTTGTCCTGGACTTTCAGGGATGCACTGTTCGAATACATGTGACGTGTTCAAATAAATATGTAGCTTCGTCAGAAAATTTTTAAGACGATTGACTAGCAGTCCATTTATAGTGCGTACTCGCCGATTACAACTAGAGGTGCCTGCGTTTTATATAAAACAGTCACTAAGCACGATAGGTAATAGATTCATATCATCCGCATATGCCTGAGGTTAAGAGCTCTTGCATGTTGAGAGCTTTAAACAGGTAGTCAACCAACTTAGCGGGTAACGCCTGTTCAGCCTCCTTCATCCCATATTGACCGCTATTAGCAACCGCAACAAAGGTTCTGTTGGCTTGTCTTTCTTCAGTCCAAAAAATTGGAGTTAGGCTTAAGTTGTGCTACCGAAAGCAGACTGAAAATCTTAGTGAGCGAGTCATTATGTTTGCGGATTTTTGTTAAAAAATCTGTGGACGTAAATTTCTTCAGAATTAATACCACCTGATCTATACCTTCTTAGAGCAGAACTGGATATTTCTCTTTGGTATCATCAAAAGACGCAACAGCATATTTGATGCCCTCATTCATCAAAGCAACCGATCCCAGATGCCAGCCACGGGGGATCGTATTACTTGGCCCACTTCCAGTTGCAGTGATATCTGCTAGCTATTCGCCGGTCTCGATCTGTTTAAACACAGAGAAATCCTTTTCAATGAGCTCTATCCCTCAATTGAAATTTAGCAAATCGAGGGCCTTGGAATCACTTTTTGGTTACTGGATAGAATTTTATAAGATTTTTTCCTTTCGAAGGGAATTTTGGGCACAAACGTTCTCTACTTTTTCAAACAATTAAAAGCGACGAATCAAAAACAAGGCAGCTGAAAAAATCTGAATAACACTTTCGAATGTTTTGGCTGCTTCCGCTAAAGTGGAATATATGTATCTGTTAGCCTCTCTGAAGCACTATTACATGTTGATCCAAATTTAGACCTGACATACTATGAACGATACTTTCCTAGACCCTACCTTATTTAAAAACTTGTGTAATCATTAATAGGATGTCACTTATATAGGATGTAGGATTTGTTTTTTTTTTTTTTAATAAAGCGAACAATTGTTGAGATATATCTGAAACGTTTGCTGCTTCATACAGCAGACGCATGGGAGTTATTTATTCAACACAATATCTTCCAAATGACCGCCTCGACCCTGCTTGCAGACCCTTAAATTTATATCGAAATTTTCAATCACTCTGTCACATAATTGAGGCCCTCCTATCCCGGCGATGACGTCTTCAATGTTTGCTTTCATAGTTGGAATAGTTTAAGTGGCACGATCTTCGCGCCAAATTAGTGTCTTCACATTACGCGGCCAGGAAACATCGTGCGCAATAACCCGATTGTTTCACTACTTCTATAGTACGTAGCACCATCCTGTTGAAAATAGAGGTAATCCGTGTTCACATCCTTCGGCCACAAAAAATTGTTTATCGTTTCTCTGTAGTGCTCTGCATTGACCGTAATGGCCCTACCGCCCTCATTTTCGAAAAAGTACGGCCATATGACAACACCGATCCATAAATCACACCTAACTCGTTCTATAGACCCGTAGATTTTCGGCATTCTAGATGCGGACAACTTGCCAATTAACGTAACCGCCACTGTGCTTCATATGAAAACAGGATTTTCTTGCAAAAATCAATGTCAGCATGCACGTTTTCCAGGACCCCATCCGAGAATGAACGGCACTGCTGGTTATCGGCCGACATCAGTTCTTGTATTAATTGGACCTTGTACGCATGGAGAGCCAAATTTTTCATCAAAACTCGGTGCAGTATGGCTGTGGAGAAATCAAGCTCCTGACGCATGCAGGTGTTTAGGTCGTTTTCGACAATTTCCTTTACTGTGGAGATATTTTTCATCAAACATCTTCGCATCCTGTGCTGAGCTTGTTTCTTAGAAGTTTTTGATTATGTTGCGCACGTCCGTGTCGCAAGGCACATGATTACGTGCAAAATCGGTAGGAATTTTCCGCATATTCGCCGGAAATTCAATGATTTGGATTTTTTCTTTCACTGTACACCATTCCATGATAAATTTTCCAAATTTATAGATGACAACTGTTAGTATAGGTCAAAGCTACGACCATCAGCTGTAAAATAGTAGACCTTCCAAATCCTACACAGGTCACTAGCCAATGTCTTTGGCTTCGTCGATCTCCTACCAAATTTTAATTTCAAGCTCTTGAAGCATCATCACATGGAAGCATGGCAAACCAACACCTCACCCTTGTGGCATACCAACTTTAAATTTGTCCAGCCAGTCATAAGTTAATATCAGAAGTTTTAACCAAAGAAAATTAGACCAACAACACAAGAGTAAAGATTAGGACGTCGATAAAAAATTCAAAGGACTAAAAAAAAAAGGAACAAAACGTCAGCATGTTTCGCTAAACAAAAACAAAAGGGAATGAACTGAGTCCTGCAATCCACCGACTACGCTCGATTCCCTTCAATTAATTACATTAATCCGACTTCCATCAACTGCAACGGTAGTAGGTACCTTCAATTTCATAAAAAGCACACTATTTGAATTAAAACAAAAATCGGAGATACGAATATCATACAATTTAATGACCTTAGATTCGTACTAGTGTTCGTTTGGAGTACTCGCATTCGCATTCGTACTTTTGCTCAAATGCAATGCAATACCAAACAGCTATTCCCTTCAATAGAATTGCAAATATTCTCATGCATTTCTACAGATATTCAGCTCGCTGTTCACTATGAGTATTTCAATAATCAAATTCCACTGAAAGGATACACCGAGAGATACTCAGAGAGTTGAATTCTACCAAACAAAAATGAAACCAACAAAAATGGAAGAAAGAATAAAAAAAAAACAAAAAAAAAAGAATAACTCAAATAATTCAAGTGGAAACCATGAGATTGTATTTTCAGGAATCAAAATTCCATATTCTCCTACTCCAAGTCCTCCATCCTTCAACAAAGGAGTAGAAAACAAGGCCAAACGAAGGCACCATTCGTCATCCTCATCATCATCATTCATAGTCGACCTCTATCGTCAAAAGGCTGTAGGAGATGCTACATTTGTAGTTGGAGTTTGGAATTGTTGTGAGAACTGGAGGCAGAACAGGACAGAATAGTACTCGTACAATGCTGTAGAAACAATATGTCTACCGGATGTTGTGAACATTCCCAAAGACTAGTTCACTGAGCTCTTATAATAAAATTATACTGAGCAAATGATGAATATATGTACGTTGTTCCTCAATCGTTTTGTGTCATACTCATAATCATAGTCATAGTCATGCTCACATAGTCATCTTTTCATTGTCATCTCGTCATAGTCATAGTCACCGTCATCGTCCATTAACTGATTGCCAGGATGCACTAGCTCACTTACCCTCTACCCACTATACTCTCACTTCTGCTTGGATAATTGCTGCAAATGAATTCAAACTTTTTCCCTCAATCACTCGCTCTTCCTCTTCCTCAGCCGACTAGTATTACTTCAAATGGAAATGCAACTAATTCCATGAGTCCTCGTCCTCCACCCCATAAACCTCAATCTCCTTAAGATACAAAAAAAACAAAAAAAAAAAAGAACTTTCCAACTCGTCGTTCACAGAAGAAACTCTAAAGAGAACTACAGAAGTGGAAAGGATAACAACGGGAAACGCAAAATAGTAAAACGGTAATTTTGCTGCAAATTGTATGCGCGAAACAAAGCGCCACTCTACCATCTCCGCCGATAAATACTAGGACGACATGGAATACTTCATAACTCTGCCAAAACTCTCGAAAACTCTTGTGGCAAAAAAAAAAAAAAAAAAAAGAAAAGAAAAACGTCAGAACACGAAATTTTACGGTTTTACGGACAAGAAGTCTTTTTCCATTCGTCCGTTCGTCCGACCGTTTGTCCATTTGTCCGTTTGTCCGTTTCCACTGTTTCATGTCTTCATGAATCAAGTCAGAGGAAACAAGTGGATTTAGTCCGGGGTATCCTTTATTATCGGATTTTTGGATTTCTTCTTAAATAACCACGGGCCGGTCAGGCCACCACTTTAGCTCGCGACAGCGGTCGCAATAGTCGCAACAAAGCTGCATCGTCCTTGCCCTGGGCTATACAAATCTCTCCATCTCTTCGGAACCCCGGCGCTCCAACTAACCGGCTTACTATTACTTGTGTGTCATTTCGACAACAAGACCGCAACAAATTTTCAAGAGCTAGAATGTTGGAAACTGTGTAAAAAGTTTTAACCAACTCTCCTGGTTCTCGAGGAGCGTGAACGAAAACGAAAATGATGATGAGTGGGTGGTGGATGGTGGGTGGTGGGTAGAGTTCTGGGAAACAAAGATTGGATAACGTTAATAATGTTGTAACATAGCTGCAACCTCAGTCACTTTGGGGCAAAAGTTTTCCACCCGCTTTTACTGTCTTCGGCCTTGCTGTGCTTCATTTCCGTTTCCATCTGAGACGGTCGTCTTCATTTTAGTTCCCGGTTTTGGTTTGTATCTTTTCAGGGAGTAAGCAGAGGCTATACCTAAATGCAAGTACGAGTATACTATGCCCAGACACTACATGGAGAACAGCAGAATCCAATTTACTCTTCATTTGTAGGCCGCTAACGCCACCACACCAATTGGGTTATAGGAACTGGTTAAAGCGCTAAGGAATTGCCAAGCTATGGGGGTGCTCGGACGACTTTTTCATGGGAAAAGTTCTGCTGCAGGAAAATTACAAGGAGCAATAACTTTCAGCTGGACGACGATATTGCGGTTACCTAAGTTGCCTTCCAAATGGCAACCTTCAATGACTGTGGTTAGGTGAATTCTGATAAAAGGGTTGCAAAGGGACATTTTGTCCTTTGAATGTTGTTGTAGTAGAGTAAGTAGTAGGAGTAAGTTTCAGTCTCAAGGTTGGTGTGGTGTGGTGGATGTTTGTTGGTGATTAACCTATTCAGGCCTAATCCTAAGGAAGGATACGGAAGTTTTTGATATGTCAATGTGGACATAGTCATAAATAATTTACTCTACGTAGAAATATGATCTCGGAAAGTTTGGAGAATTATGAGTCGGTTAATGTGGCATCAGGACAGAGCTGAGAACTGATGGAAGGGAGAGTACTTTTATGGATGAGCTGGAAGAACCGGAGTCCTTAAAGGAGAACCAGGTATTAAATTATTTGCGAAGCAATAAGCTACGTCTAATGTTTATGATCAGCAGGTGGAGTTTTACAAATGATGGCTTTGTAAATATATCTCAACCTTACAGGTTAGCCCTTTACGGGGAAGCCAATAAAAAGGAAAGCAAAAGATACGTAGTACACTTATGTATTTATACGTATGCGGTCGATGTCGGTCCCGGAATGAACAGTGATTGATTGATAAGCTTGAAGAGTCCACATGAACTGGAAAACCTAGATAAGATATGCCACGCTTTCTTCTACTTTATAAGGTTTTTGAGTTTACGAAGAACTTTCCAGTTTATATCCCTTCGTTATCCTGAGCTCTTTAAGTATAAAAAAAGTAAGAAAGTTATCCCAACCGATCTGATATGCATGCGCACTGCTTAAGCTGATAGTCTTGAAGGCTTTCGCATTTGAAGTGTTCGAGGGTGATATGTAGAATATGCAGATATACGATCTTACAGGAATAAGAGGTTTTCAAAAGGGAATCCTACCTCAGTGTAATATACATTTCCGATCGTCACTAGAACCCCGATAGTCGACGCATTGCATGGAATTTCGTCGTACATAACGTTCCACAGTAGGAGGTCTAAAATCGAGCCTTGTGACACACCGCCAGTTACTCGTATACCTTAACTCTCTTGGTGTTAGCAGGAATCTATTCGAAAATAGGTTCGTTGTCAGACATACATATGTAGGGACTAGTGTTTCGATCCGATAAATACGGTTCATAATACGTTCCTAATTCGCGGAATTAGCCCCGTTATTTACTTTTCAAAGTTATAATGGCTCAGTATTTCTTGTCGCCTGTTTGCAGTGCCTGGCATTTATAACGACTCGAGCTTTAATTAATACCGCGTGGATATCGTCCTTCATAGACTGTGACTTAAGAAATCCGTGCTGTCTGATGGACCATAGGCTATTTCAATTGCTGGCAAGTGTTTACTCTAAGAGGTCCGCTCAATGGTTTTTCCGATTGTGTCAAGAAAATAAAGGGGAAAATTCATTTGAATTATAATGCTAGCTGTTGGCGCTTCCGAGAGTCAGAAAAGTCCCTCTCGTAAAGACGCATTTCGGCAATTTATTCGGGTAACATTTTAATAGCAATTTGCAGCGCTTTATTTAGAGTCCCCGTGACTTTTTGTCCCATTCCTTGTTACATGCTTCGAATAATTCTTGCCGTGTAATGGTAGGTTATCACGCATTCTACAAGTTAACCAACTGAGGACCTACTACTTAGCGAAAAATAGGGTTTTAACAGTACAGGGCGTTTTAGAGATCGGGTGTGGGGACATTTTACTTTTTAAATCCTGTGGTTCAATTGGATTCGACCTTACCGACCTGACATCGAGATTAAGTTGTTCGTACAAATTTCTAACCCAAAGGTATTTTCTAGTCTTAACCCTTTTTGAATTAGGTTTCTACTTTCCGATATGTATTGCGTGTACCGTGCAACTACTAGACATTTTCTTACCGAGTCTAGGAACGCCGGCAAGTTCTTGTTCGGTGGCATACTGTTCTTAGTACCGCTGACAACCTAGTAAACAGGTGGTCAGTGTCTTACTTCTAGAAGCCTAGATATTGATACGAGTACATTACATCCGTTTACTACTAATGATACACGACTTACCAATTCGCCAGGAGTTCTGCTCAATTATGGCCCCATAAAGCTTTAAAAATCTTCACCTAGGCTATTACGAGTAATACTCCACTTAGACCACTCGAGGATTGTCCGGTAAAAGCATATTGGTGACGCCCAAGATAAACAGTTCGGTGTTGTTTCCACAATGCCCGTAATGGCCACTCGCAGGCCATTTATAGTCTCTTAGCACCCATTCCGAGCCCCAGGCATTGAAATCGATCCTGATTCTGATAGGACTATTGGCTATATAGTATATCGAAACTTTCGATATTAGCGCTAGGTGGAATATACTTACAAAAGTATTGCTTATCTTAAAGTTAAAGTTATCCTAATATACCTTCCACCGCTATTGTACAATGAGGAATACACAGGTTTTCGTCCAAATCAAGACATCAAAGAGCTTAAATATTGGGTATGTAACTTAATTCGTGCTGTTTTTTTTTTTTTTAAATTTGAACGTTTATTTAAGAAAAACATGTACAATAATATTATTCAAAGTATTGCCCATCTGAAGCTATGACTTTTTCCCATCTTTCTGGCGATTTGTGGATCCCATCCCAAAAGAACTGCGCCGCTTGGCAGCAAAGAACGAATCAAGCCAATTTTTGATATTCTGCTCTGATGTGAACCGTATTTCAGTGAGGGCGTTCTGCATCGACCGGAACAAATGGTAGTCAGAAGGGGCAAGGTCTGGGCTATAAGGCGGGTGGGGTAAGTCTTCCCATCCACTGATTTCCAAATATTTCTTAACCGGAATAGCAGCGTGGGGCCGAGCGTTGTCATGATGGAAAATTATTGCCTCGTGTCTGGTCGCATATTCCGGGCGTTTTTCGGCCACTGCTCTCTTCAAACGGATTAATTGTGTTCGCTAGCGTTGTCCATTGATGGTTTCACCCGGTTTTAGCAGCTCATAATACAGCACACCCATCTGATCCCACCAAATACAGAGCATTACCTTCGTGCAATGGATATTCGGCTTTGCCGTTGATTTGGCTGGTTGGCTGATTGGCCGGGTTTCACATATGATTTTTTGCGCTTGGGGTTGTCGTAATGGATCCATTTTTCATCACCAGTAACAATCCGATGCAAAACTGACTTCCTTTTGTGGCGTTCCAGCAGCATTTCCGACATGCCAAACCGCCTTTCGACGTCTCTCGGCTTGAGTTCATGTGGAACCCAATTTCCTTGCTTTTGAATATATCCAGCTACTTTTAAAAGTTTTAAAATGGCTGCATGAGTGACATGGAAAGATTCAGCGAGCGCTTCTTGTGTTTGGCAACAATTATTTGACAAAAATTATTGTTGTTTACGCTTTAAATGAATGACATATACTGAAATGACGTACAATGACAGTAGCTTTCCAACACATGTTCCAATGGAATACTAACAATGGAATAATACAAGTTACGCCATCTCTTAGCAAACCGCACGAAGTTATAGACCCAATATTTCGCATTATTTTAGACTACGCCTATCCCCTGGAAGACATAAGTTATGCCTTGAAGTAGATGCATTAGTTTGCTCTTCAAAGCAGACTCTTCCAAATGCGTGCATAGAATTTTTTGGATACGGTTGTCAAGTTGATCACATTTAGATCATTTGCCAGAAGAAAAACCACAAAACATTGATTTCCTCCGTAAATTTGAAGCATCTGAACAAAGGCTATTTTAATGGTAAAACTTAATGAACCGATGTTCCACAGGGCTCTACTTTGAGACCTGTAGTTTATCTAGTTTGCATAAGATAGTGTACGTATCCAATAGTGTGGCGTCGTACTAACAGACATACCTTTAGTTTACCTATCCAGGAAAAAGTCTGCTTTTAGCAGTTGTTCATCAACTTATTTGGTTAATTTTGTGAATGGCAAACCTTTCTCAAAATCTTTCTAACAAAGCACTTTGATTTTAATTTACACCTTCACTTGATGTACAATGGTGGTTAGCATCGTAGATATCTGGTTTCGTTTTTTTATAAAGTATTCTACGCTCAGGTATGTCAAATTTACTGGTGTTTGGACGTAATCACTTTTCTGCGTATGTCAACGTAAATTCCTGACAGCTGCTTTGGCGTTTAGTGAAACACGGGATAGATCCCCCACCCAAACATCTCGGATCGTTCAGATAGGAAGTAAGCTGGTGGCATTACTCTGTTCCTGCCGCGGTCTCGCCATTTACTTAACTCAACCACAATGCTATCTATGTTGCCACCCGGAACTTAACTTTGTTTGCTTAGAATACGTTATTGATAGAAGTCCTAAGATGGATGACAATTCATGTTCTAAGAGAGTCTGATGCGCTGCATACAAACATTGGAATCCCTGTATCCTGGAATTGTTTTCAATACACAACTTTGGGTGGCTTCGACATTCTTTTTTTAGACAACATCCGACAGATCCTGTGCTGAGATCTTCGCTTTTCTTAATCTCTCACCCTGATAAATACACCGTCGATGTGCAAGCCTTGACTACTGTGTCATATAAACTTATTTCCCCTACACTGACCGCACAATTAGAGAAAATTCTTAACAGAGATTTTGAGCGAACTTACCACCTGCCTTTTTCGTTTCCTCGATAACAACGTGACAACGTGGATACCGCTGCCATTATTTTAACAAACACGGTTTGCTTCATCCGTCATCGGATGAAGAGTATCCATAATAAAGGAATCCATGGTATAAATAGGCTGTCAATCTAAGAAAACAACTTTTTTTCGGTCTTATAAAACCAGCTAGCAGAAGATAATCGGCAACAGCTAAAACGAATCAGAAATAACTGCAATGCCCTTCCAAAAGTTTCAAATCAGTATAAATTCTAATTTATCTCTTATCCTAATGCTCATCTATGATACAAGGACGTCCTTTGGAAAAGGTCAATCTGTTCAAAGCTTCCAGATTGCGCCGTATCTTCATCTGCAATACATTTGTGGACGTCGAATATTCTATGAGACGAATCCACATTTGCACTCGTGAAGTACGTATATTGGTTCAGATGGTATTTACGATGGTAGTCCCAGAAGTATCCAACCTAACAAAGAAACCACCAAAAAATTGGGAAGAAATAAGTGTATTTCTCTATGTAATCTCCTTTTAGTTCAATGCACTTTTCCCAGTGATACCCTGTTTACATTGAGAATCGTCGAGCTCCTTAAAATAGCCATCAATCGCAGACTCCATCTCTTGGCAAATCTTGTACCACCGAGGCATTTTTCCAAATTCGGAAATAGAAAATAATCCGAGGGCTCTAAATCTGGCGAATAGGGTGCATGAGGGAGTAATTCGAACTTTAACTCGTTGATTTTGGCCATCGCGATGACGGATGAGTGAACTGGTGCATTATCTGGATGAAACAAAACCTTTTTCTTCGCCAAATGCGGCTGTTTTTTCTTGATTTCATCTTTCAAACGCTGCAATAAGTTCGGGTAATATACGCCGTTGATGGTTTTTCCTTTTTGAAAATAATCAATGAAAATTATCGCACGCGCATCCCAAAAAAACTGGCGCCATGATCTTACCTGCAGATGGAACTCTCTTCGCCTTCTTTGGAGAAGATTTTAACTTTGAGTCCTCGGATGTGAAGTGATTGACCCATGTTTCATCCATGGTTATGAATCGAAGCAAAAAATCGCCTTTATTGTTGTGAAATTTAGCCACACACTCGGTTGAAACATCCTCACCACGCGGTTTCTGTTCCATTGTGAGTAATCGCCGCACCCATCTTGCGCACAGCTTTCGCATGTCCAATTTTTTCGTCAACATGGGATGTACAGCGCTTTTCGAAATCGACGGTCATCCAATACCATTTTGTGGATTTTGTTCCAAATTTCTGGTGAACTCACCTCATTTGGTCGATTACAAGGCGAACGGCAACTCGTACGGCCTCGCTTAAACTCTGCCACCCAATATTTTATTATTGTAAACGAAGGAGCAGATTCCCCCAGAGTAGAATCCAGTTCCGTTTTGATGTTGGCCTTTCAAATGAACGTATTGTATCACATAACGATGACCAATTTTTTTCAAATTTGAAAATTCATTAAGAGCATTCCCTATTGATGTCTGCCGAACAAACACTAAACAATATAGCATCGTCAAACTCCAAATTTAAGCTTTATAAGATTGGTACTTTCTACAATTGTCATTCTTTTAAAACAACAACGGCCATCTATATGTCAGGTCGTGTACTTCTGGGCCTACCCTCGTATATCTCTCTTTCTTCTGATGGGTTGTCCTCCTTAGCTGGACAATCTACTTCGATAGCATTCCCAACAATTCTACTGATGGTATGTCTCATCGATAAATCCAGCCTAAGTCTACCTAATCTGGCGAAAGCCACATGCGTGTTATTTGAAAGGCATTCGTCAGGGTATGTTATCAGGCTCTTTTGTCGAATGCGCATTATTTCGGCGACAACGGAGCTTTTCTTTGATGAATTTGAAATTACCTCTTCAGATTTGATATTCACAAAATAAATGGTGGCCCGCCCAAGGCTTCATTCTGTCTCCGACACTCTAATTAATCTCTAGTCTGCTACTTCTGCTCCAGTATTCGTTCCCTGACTTACCGCGCGCATGTTATAGAACGGAAACGGCAGGGTATATTAAGCTTATTAACATCAGAGTTGAATTTAATGTGTTCAAAACAAAGTGCTGTCTAGTATCGATAAAATGGAATCACCCAGCTATTATCCGTGAATTGTATATACATTGTTGCCCCCAAAAACTTTCAATTTTCAGTGTGTGGCTCAATGATAATCTTCATTGAAATGATCGCATATTCGATGTCGCCAAAAATACTGAGAAATATCCGAAGAGTTTGTCCAATGAAATTGGAGTACGATGCCCACATCTGGTCAGGTGCTCCCAACACTTTTCTGCCCTTGCTGCATAAGGTTGTTCCACAAAACTCGCATGTGAGGCCGATTTTGCCCAGTTAATTAACACCCTCCCATACCGGCGTAATGTTTCTTGGCTTACCTTGTTCTATCGCTATTTTCCACACAATTGCTCCAACTAAATTCCCCGCTGCTTTTCGCTCTATCCTTGGATAGAAACACCCGTAAAAGATCATCACCCTTATGTCCAATTTCAGACCTGTTCTGAAATATCGTGATTCTTTCCTCAGTCCTGCGAGACTCTTTATTTCTTAGTCATTATAATCCATAAGCATTCAAAACTAAATGATGATATCGCTTTCGTTATCACCAAATCCAGGAAATCACAACTAATCATAGCTGGAGTTGACATAAATTGGGCTCAAGGTTTGGGGGTACTAACCTGATATTCGGTGAGATTTGACCGTGTTGAGAAAGGTCTCAGCATATCTCGTGCTAATTGCTTTTAACGCTTTGACGCAGATAAAGCGTTAATACCCGTACAATGAACAATACATTTGGAAAAGTCGCAACATTTTAAAATCACTCTTTCAAAATACAAGAATTACATAAGTATCCTTATAGAGTGTCTTTCTTTCCCACATTTCTGAATATACACTTTTTTAGCTTACTGAACTTGCTGTTTTGAATAGCTCTATAAAATGATATACCGATTGAAGCATCCGACTGATATTCGTATTAGAGTAACTTCTGATAAAATATGCAAAGAAATCGAAAAGGAGATTCCCAAATGAACTGGGAATTATTGTATTATTTATACAAATTTCGTAATGCAAATGGGAATCTGGGAAAGGAGTGTGGTACGAGTATTATTAACGAACTTTTTAATAAAAACTTATTTCACTGTGCCATCCCTCATAAAATGTAAGGATGTGGATATAAAATAATTTTTGATAATTGCAAAATTCAAAAATTTGTTGATCAATATATTTCAGAAGTCAGAGAAACAGCTTCGTCTTTGAACCCATATCGTCATTAGAGTTGTAGAGTTGTTTCGGACAATGGTGGAATTAAAAAATTCTGCTTCTTTTATTCGTACAGGTTTGTCTAACGCCTATATCAAGAGGATTGCGTTTAATGTTGTAGATATTCCTCACTTATTCAATAAAAATATCTACAATGGTATCTTCGCACACAGCTTGAAAATTGTTGAGGTTATTCCAATTTTTAAAAAGGGTGATGGATCCAATCTTTCGCTTCTTCCGGTATTCGCCAAAATTTTGTAGAAAGTGGTAAAAATCACTTTCCTAGAAAACCTTTCATTTTTAAATAATAATCAGTTGGGCTTCATAAGTAGAAAATCGACAGAGTGTGCCCTAATAAACTTTTGCATACAAGTTTATAAAAGTCTGGATACCATACAAATTAAGGCTTCACTCTTTATAGATATAACTGTAGATTATAAATTTTTACTAATGAAATGTGAAAATTTCAGTTTTAGTGGATTTATGCTGAATTATTGTAGTTCGCATCGTTCCTTAAGAATATGAAACAAATTGTTAAAATTGGTGATTATTTCAGCGGCTGCCGTAGTATCAACATTGGGGTCCCACAACTCTTAGTATTTGGTCCAGTCCTATTTTAAATTTTCATAAATTCTATTTTTGATAAAAATTTGAGGGGTAAACAAATTGATTTTGCGTACGACATAGCGTATACATATTCCAATTCCCCTTTACTACATCCAGTGGCTGATATAAGTCATGACTTGGAGATCAGCAAGTTTTGATTTGCTAAGCACAAGCTTGTAATCAAGATCAAGGCAATGTTTCTCAATCTACCTATACTAGGTCTTCACTCACCAGAGTTTATATACCATAGTGCGTGTGGTAATAAACTACTGGAAAGCTATGGTGCTTGTGATTTAGCCACCGGCCCCATAGGTATTACTACTGATAGACTGTGCACATCCAAATGCTTTATCATTGAAGTAGTGTCCGATTTTAAACACATTCGTTCTGAAAACAAAAGAGTCTTTTTCAAGCACCCAAATTAATTACTTACCCACTAAGACCTGTTTGCTCCAGGTTCATCTCTTGATTGTAACCCAAAAATTAATTTTTAGAATTATTTGGAAAAACAGGCGAAGCCATCATAGTTTTTTTTACTTAAAAATTTATGAAGAATTCTGCCGTTAAAACATATTTGTTTCTACAAGGTTTTAAAAATAACTTTTATAAGATGGGATTTTTTTTAAACTTAAACTCTCCTTATTCTCTGCGCAGTTATTATTTTTTTTGTATACGGTACCCTTTTTCTGCAAACTTGTTGATGATTTTTGGTTTTGTAATTGTTACATTTATAAGTAAAAAAATAGTAAAACGTTATATTTATTACACATTTTCTGGAGAAAAGTGCCCTCTAAGTCAAAAATTAGCATGGACAGAAAAAATGGAACAGGTTTAGTAATTTTATATCTGAAGACTCAAATCAGTTATCAACTTTATTTAAACGCAGTTGTAAAGGCTAGTATTTGTTCGAAAAATAAAGTTCTAAACTAAGTTTTACCATTAATATTAACAGAGTAATTTCCGTTAACATGGGTCAGGGTACACCGAAGTAAGACTTTTCTTAAATTCTCGATAAATGATGTCAACATTGGAGATAGACCCAGGAATCATTTCCCACATTACTGTTGACGAATTAGGGGACACCCTGTTTATAAAATCAATTTTATCATTCTCCTCGCTGTACTATTAAAAACGGTCTTAATGTAAACCTCTTTTTAAAATAAATTGTATTGAATTGAACCCATAACCAACATACGAGTATGTAGACATTCTCGTAATATCTTTTATTAAGTCCTTATTCGCCACTAGTTGTCTTTCTCTTACTATAGAATTCACGTTTATTTTTATTTCGCTTTTATATACTTTCTTATTTTGTACACATCGATGTTTGTATAGTAACTGCAATATAAGTATTATTTGCAATACTTTGAATTAACTTAGCTTATTATTTTTATATTCATAGTAGTTATTGATCTGGAAAAATTAAATTTATTTAGTTTTGTGTGTCAGTCGTATTAAATTGAGTTTTCTTTTATTCCAGAAAACACATTTCAAGAACTTTACAATATAAAAAAGAATGTGGAACAAAATAGAAATAGAAAAAAACATGTAGCAAGGTAAGTTTATATTCAAAAAATAAAACTAAATTGTTGACTATATTATCCAATTCTTTGATTGTGCCGATGAGATAAGAAGCCCACGGCTCGGTTAGTTGCATATAAATCGATTTTAGCTTAACTACGAGTATTTCGTCCTTTCAGTTTTAATCCCAGAACTTCTTCTTAAGCTTTGACATATTCTTTTAATTTTGGGTCAGCTCTTTAAGTCTAATGTTTCAATATCACAATGTTTCTTTGGCGTGAATTGTCCTTGTTTTGTAGTTCTTCTTAGGTCGCTCTCGAAAGTTATAAGCCATATCTTAAGTGTCTGTTTCTTCTCCTAGGTGGTTCTGGAAACTAAGAACTTCGTTGACATTATGATTTTAACTTTTTCGTGATATGCAAATTCATCACCGAAACCTATCTTGCCCTACCTTTTTAATGTGTGCTACCTTGAAACTCATATATACGTTGTTGTTTTCAATTTTGTCTGTATTTTGTGATGTTACAAGTTCATCTCAATATGTGAATCTCTGTCGAATTTAATATCTTATTTCTTTGCTGGCTAGACACGCGGCTGTTTTATAAAGATTTTCTATTAATTTCGTAGTCATATGCTAACCACACAGCTCGCTTGTTAGCGACTTCTATTCCATCTATTCCGAGTTCCATTGATGGATCCTATGACTGATCATGGATATTTGGAGAAGCTAGAAATCGGCAGGATTTAAACAGAGATCCGTTTGCATTTGATAGTGGTTTCGACCATAGAGTCGTCACGCACGTCTTCAATCTGTTGTATGTAATACTCTGGTATGTATTGAGCACCCAATGCATTTAATATAAGCCTTCTAGCAACATGCTTGGCATGCCTATTTCAGAGTAGATGTACGCCATATGTATGCTTGGTACTCGTAGATAAAATTACTTACTCCTTCAAGGTTTACATTTTTATTGTGACGCTATTCCGTCCTGTTTTTGTCTTCATTTACAACTAAACCTATTTTGGTTGCTGGATCAGCGATATCCCCCAGCATTCTGCCAATAATTTTCATAAACTTTTGGAAAACTGTCCCTCTGGTTGGCGTATGAGTATCGCATAATTTTATTAGCCATAATGTTAAAGAAATCACACTATATCGCATCTCTATATCTGAAACAGTTTTTGGCATCGAAGGTCTTTATGAGACTGCTTCCGACTTTACGCAGCAGCGAAGGCACAATCCGATTAATTTGTCAAAGATGCCAAACTAGAAGTGGATTTGTATAGCTGGTATCCATAGATGCTGTCCTGTAAGCGACCTTAAAATCGATAAAAAAGTTATACTCGTCGCTATTGATCTAGACTCGCGAAATGAGTATTTGACGATCGTGGACTTACTGGATCCAAAACCATACTGACACAGTCAATCAAGTCATTGATAAATGGCTTCATGCGTTCACGCAATACCACAAAAAATTCTTGAACGTATTGACTGATCAATTGTATCATTGATGTGGTCAAACGGGTCTCCTTCCTTGTGGGTTGGACAACTGATACTGGGGTTCCATTCATCAGTCGTATTTTTCTTCGGCCACATTTTGTAAATGAGCTAGCTTACAAGTAGCTCGACAGACAGCTTTTAGAATTCTTATTTCAATTTTCTCGGGTGAACGGAAATCTTGAATCTCATCAAGCAGGTTGAATGGTTTATTCTGTTTCCATCCGGATTATCCCAGCCACTTAACAGTCTAGCGAAGACGTTTTTATGACTATGACTATCCTACTAACATATGTTCTCATATTCATCTCTATCGGTATCTGTTCCGGGGCCTGCTGCTTTGATACATTCGTCTACATTCTTTACTTAGTAGCGTACCTCTTCATTTTATTCGATAAGCGGAATGTTGTTCCTTCGTCCTTCCTGTTCTTAAAACTTATGAACAGATTTCGTCGTCCTATGCAGTGGCAATCACATCAGCGCTATTTAAATAGTTTTCAGGCAATGCAGCTACTTTCTAAAGAGTTGCACTCAAGCGGGAAATGCTTTGTCGGTCTATTCCGCGACCCTATACATTCGTACGCTTATTTTGTAGCTTTTAAGCTCTGTCTAACAAGTCTTCTTTATAAAGTTTATTAAGTGCATGAAAAATCTATCGGCAAATCTGAATCTTTTCCTTTAGACGTACGGATACTGCAGGTTCGTCAGCAGTTAAAACATCGTGTCAACCAAGTCCGTAATGTATTTCGTAAGTAGAGTTCTCTTATATGGGTGAGCTGTAAACACCACTTTATGCTTCAATTGCATAGAGTCTATTAAGCCCAAAGGGCTGTACGGATCAATTGGTTTGTTTCATATTGGCTTACGATATAAACCAAAACACTTCAGATGACCTGATATAAGGAGATTGCTTAATCAAATTGTAAATGCCTTGATGACTATATCTCAAGTGCTCCTTCTAACACCAGACAGGAGAACCTCAGTTGCATACTCCTTCGTTCAATCCAATTGGAGTTTGCTTACTCCAATTTGTTTACCTGTTGATGGTAGATGCACAAAATCGAAGTATTCTGACGATAGAATTTCCAAAAATTGTTTGTCCTTGCGACTAACATTATTCCTACTGTAGATGAAGAGTTGATCTCATATTTTGAATGAGATTTGAAAAAAAAAACACTAAACACGATTCTATGCCTACAGAAAATTAAAATACTGACATCCTTAGATCCAATATTTATCATTATTCGAAGCCCAATAGGTTACGCAACAAGTCCAATAAGCAAAAATAATACTTCTTCTCCGACTCTTATGTAGGTCCTGCTAG
The DNA here is from genome assembly GCA_963966105.1 of Volucella zonaria. Lineage (NCBI taxonomy): Eukaryota > Metazoa > Arthropoda > Insecta > Diptera > Syrphidae > Volucella > Volucella zonaria. The sequence goes on along the minus strand of OZ014531.1, from coordinate 179,452,311 downwards.
CAATCTGCGAGTATAGACTCTCATGTGTCAAGATCTACTGTGCTCCACTTCCACTTTGAGAAAGGTGGTAAATCCCTTACCATATCCCCAATTCTCACATTTTGCATTACCTAATCCAGAGGAAGCAGGTGATTTCAAAAGTATTAGCACCTCGTAAACTCGTAACTTCGTCGCAAATCTTAAAACTAATTACGAATGCCACTCAATAGGTAGATGCTTCCTTGTCGTCCTTGGATAAAATTTCTGAATCCAACTTTCTGGGAACTACCGCCAGCAAACACTCTAACCTGTACGCTAATGTTTTTTAGCACGCATTTTATAACACCATAATCCCCGGCATTAAATATCGTTTGATTCCGCCTTCATTTCAAATCAGGGGGCTGGAATTTGAAGGCTTTCTTATTTGGAACATTGTGGTCTATTCGTCAATTAGGCCGCGTTAATGTGGCATTTTGTATCTTAGCTCTTTGATGCAATCACACCATTATACAGCTCTTAAAGTTGTGCTTTTACTGCCACACAAATCCTTCATGGGAAGTAGTATCTTTCATTTGGACTTTCAGCATCGTGAAGTAACATACTCGTATAGTTGACACGTGCAGAGTTCTTAGCAAGCAAGCTTGTATTAAAATTATTTGGGGACTGAACGTTTACTCTGGCTGAGGTAAGCTGCCTCACTTACTTGAAATTATGGCTTGACCCAGCAAGGTTTACCTTGTTCTCATTTACCCTTCTTTTGTTCTCTTCATTGCGTCATCAGTTACTACAAATGCGTCATTGATGGCAGTTTAGGTGTGACAGATGGTGCTGCTATTGTCATCAGCATAATCCAGCAGATACTTACTTACTTAGATGATGCGACAGTCTAGTAGCGCCATCTTTTCCCAGCTGCCTCCAGTTTCGCACACGAAGTTGGCTGAAGTTTATTTGTGTGCATTACCTAGGAGGAGGTTATCCTCTATTGCGCTGTCCCTCTGGGTCGGGCTGGGACGCTACTGACCATCCGCTAAAAATGACACCCTCGGCATCACTGTCGTCTCCTCCAGTCCCCGTCGATGCAAACGAGCCCAAAAATTACCAAAAGAACTTTTCTCCCGAAGGGCTCAAGAGCATTTACATCCGCTTTCGTCAGACTTCACGCGTCTGCTTCGTAAAACAGGGCTGGCGTGATCAGTGTCTTGTATAATGTATTTTTGATTGCTCAATTGCCCTCTAATCCCTAAAAAGCAGTGATTAGCCAGAGTGATTTTTCGCATGATTACCGCGGAGACAAGGTAGATTAAGTCCCTTACCACGTCGATTTTGTGTGTTCCTGTGCGTTGGCAGCAGAAATAATGTTTTTCCTTCATTGAGCGCTTAACCCATTTTTGCAGCTTCTGCTTCAATAGTCTTAAACGCTTCATTGATAGCTTTCTGTCGTCTTAGTTTTATGCCAATGTCGCCTGCGTATGCGAGCAACTACTGAAGTTGACTTGCTTCTGGAGTTTACTTGACAGTTTCGCGCAATTCTTTCAAGAACGATGTCGAAAAGTCACTTGACAATACTTGTACGACTATATCGCCTTGTTTAAGTCCTTCTTTGACATTGGATTTATCGGTTTTATCAATACACACCTTGACGGAGCAGCGTGCGTTCTCTATCGTCATCCTCCAGCCATATCTAGACATGGCTTCGTACAGTTTGTTGCTATAAATGCTTTCATATGCGGCTTTGAAATTGAAGAACAGGTGGTGTGTATCCATGTGTGTCGTAATATGAAAGTTTGATTTTCGGGCCCCAAATCACACCGATAGGGGCCGATCAGACTGTTGACGAAGGGTCTTAGGCATTCACATAATACGGTGGAGTTCAGAACAATGCTGAGGTTCCATTCGTCGACCCAGATTTTGGAGATGAGTTGATGTGTGATCCATATCCATTCATCATCTACTGATGTAAACTGTTCGGCGTTTAAGCCATCGGTAAGGTAACTTTGTTGGACTTAAGCTTGGAAATGGCTGTCCTGATTTCATTTTGTTCTAGTGGACTGAAATGTTCAGCCTTAAGTAGAGCGCGCGCAAGTGGAAGGGGACTTCAACCAACTTGGAGTACGCAACTGTAGGCAGTTAGCAAAAGACCACGCTAATTGGAGAGGCTTATTGGTTTAGGCCCAGGTTCACTCCAGACTGTAGCGCCACCTAACTAAAGGACAGAAATTTTGTCTGTCTTCGTCCAAGTTGAATGGTTCATTCTGCTTGACTTTTGGATGCTGCTCATCATCATCGTTTAACAGTCCGCAGAAATAATCGTTTAGATTCACAGCAACAACTGCAGTTCTACTATGAGGTTTCCTTCTCCATCCTTGCAGATTTCTGTGCGGGCTTGACAGCTTTGACATGTTAGTTTTATTTGCTGGTAAAGCTTTATTTTTCTGGTAGCGTCTCTCTAAGGACCCGATCGAGAGATTTTCGCGCTATTTATTTTGTCTCCTGAGGAAACTATGTTCTCCCCTTTTTTTCTGCTCGCTCTTTTCTGCAGGGCCGCTCTGTTGTTTCTCCAGATTTATCATGGAACCAGAAGTTTCTTTGTTGGGGCGGATTGAAACTTGGTACATCAGAGGCGGCCTCTCTAATTGTTCTTTGGCAGTAATGCCACTGGTCTTCTACGTTCGACAGTGGTGGCTTCTGATTCCTCGAGAAATTAAGGGAAACTCGATTGGAAAAGGCCCTGTTGGTCTCCTGCGATTGTAAATGTTCAACGTTGTACTTCCTCACCATGGTTCGGTAGCAATGGGCTGTTACAGATATCCTTGACTACAACAAAATAATGGTCCGAGTTGATGTTAGCTGCTCGAAACTTTTGGACATCCAAAACACTAGAGAAATACCTTGCATCGACCGCAATATGATCACTTTGTTTAACTGTTTATTGATCAGAAGGCGGCCAGGTGCCTTTATGGACATCTAGGTGTGGAAACCTTGTGGTGGCTGTCCATGCCCTCGCAAAATCAATAAGCCTGGGTCCGTTTTCGGAGATGATGGCGTGGAGGCTGCTGTACTACTACTCTATATTACCAAAGATGCCCTCCTTGCCTATCTTGGTATTAAAATCGCCAAGGACCATTTCCACGTCAGCAAATAGCAGGTGTTTCTGAGGCTTGTTTTTAATCCTATCACTCTCCCTTACTCGTAACTCTGCTGTCGAAATTACTGTTAAAATGTTTCTGGAATTAGTCACAACTTCTTTATGTAGCTGGCGGTTCGATTACCTGAAGCCTGGAATATCAGGTACGTGACTAAGTGGATCCTTTAATGCGGTTGTCTTGTGCCATCTGATACCGTCTGTCGTACAGGTGTTCAATCTGGTTTGTCAGTGAGAGATGTCTTCTTTACAGTTTCTGGCATTAAATTCGACGTTAGATACTTCGTGAGTGAACAATGTCTGACTGGCCACTGCGTCAGTCTTCTAAGTTTGTTTTGCTACTTAAAGCCATGGCATGGCAACCTTCCCTTATACGAGTACTTGTCATAGTAAATGTAAATATTTACCTGCAAATTCATTGATTTTCTGATAGCGATATAGACCCGTTCAAGGTTCACTTCATGGAAGGGATTGCCTTTAATTAAACTTTTTCGCTTATTTTACAATCCGCAGACAGACTGGCAAGTTATTATCATTCATTGAAGCACAATATACCCGCAGACCTTTACGGATACAGTTTGTCCCAACTCCCCGTAAATACAGATCCCCAGATGACATTAATTGACACAAGATGCATTCATCGCTTGTAATCAATACCGGAGGCAGCTTTAGCCAGTCCACAACCGGTCGGCGATACTTGTATCTATCTTGTCATTTCTCGTCGCTCGCTGTTAACCATAATCATCATAGTCATCGTCGTCGTCATCGTCATCGTCGTAGTCGTAGTCGCCATAACCGTAGTCTTCCTCAAGCGGATCAATATTTTCCAATTTCCCCATAAATTAATGCGCGGAAAATTTAATTTCCCCTCTGTGAAATTAATTTTATTAATAACCGGTGCTGCTGACAAAATTTCATATCATCAACTGCTGAGCGCCGATTTGTTCCCCCTTGTTTCGCTGTCGTCTTCTTGTCGGCATAATGTATGTATCTAACCCGAATAAGATCTTGTCATCCTAACTGACAACCCACTTAAAAGAGGTTGCATGATGTTAAGTTACAGCAGGCACATTCTTTAAGACGGTCTATTTGGGGGTTGTAAGGGTTAAAACCGATGTACTCGTACCTATCCAAAGCGCCAAACACAAAAAAAAAATAAAAATAAAAAAAAAAAATTTTTTTCTTAAGAAAAAGTAATTTTCAGATTTCATTATGTTCACTCGAGTTTGAAGAAGACAGAGAAAGAGAGAGGGGGAGTATAAGTACAAGACAGTCCCGTCCCATCACTTGGTGTTATTAATTTGGCCACGTCTGTGAAAATATTCGTCAAGCTTCTTAGGGTTGGGGATGGAGAATACCGAAGAAACAGAACCCAAATGCCCATAGGCAGAGTAGTAGTCGCCTTTTTATGTTGTAGAGTCGGATAGTCCTCCGGAAAATTTTTAGCTGAAGTAGGAGGTACCACAGAGTACTGGGCCAGAAGTACAGGCCAGAAGCACAGGATGGCAAAATACGAGTAGCAAGATGGGAAGATGAGAACGTCAAGAAGTATCACTCTGGGGAATCATGTAGTGGCTACTAACAAAGGAATTACAGTTCATCTTGTGTTTTTTTTTTTTTTTTTTTTTTTTTTCTGTTCCATCTCTCTAAAGAAGTGGACACTGTAGAGCGGGAATCACTTCTGAGAAATGTCGAGAGTTGTATTTCAACGTCATAAGATGTGTAGTAGAAGACTTTTAAGTGGAATGAATGTCTGCGAAGATAGTTTTGAGTGGGAAAGCAACCTAAAAGTGCTGCTTATGGAGAAAATACTTGTACTTGGGTGGGTGGAAAAAAAAAATAAAAAAATAAAAATCCCCAGGATAATGTGAATGAGTCTGTTAATATCTCAGCCTAGAGGGTAACCGTATCTATCCATTAACACCATCAAAGATCCCATTAAAGTTTTTTAACCATTTGCATCCCTTAGGCTTAAACGGTGACTAGTATCGTCGGCTTAAAACCAAAATGCGCACTTGACATATCAACTTTATATGGTTTTTTTTATTTTTTTATTTTTTTTTATTTTTATCTCCTTCTCCTCGATCTCGTTTCTAATTTTTATTCCACTTCTCCGCCCACTTCTTGGCGTATGTGACTGTCTATGTGCTGTGCTTCCATCTAAAGTAGCTTTTAGCAACAATTCCCAAAGGGTCCATTATTCTGTATTGCTACTACATACTGTGCGATGCAAGTGGATCTCATAATGCATCTCAAGTTTTCATCCTTGCATCCGCACTGAAGAGCTGGGCTGGTTGAATGAATGGTTTGGGTTGAGCAAGAGTGTGAGTATTTCACCCTAACCACCTATGTATGTATATGATGAAGGTGGTGAAGGAGTTGAATATCTCGAGCTCAAGTCGAGCGCAGACTGAGAACAGAACAATCACAAGTGATGATGGAGAGAGGAAAAAACTGCGACGACGATGAGAATGATGGTAACGACGAATGCAACAAATGCAACAGCGTCACGGAAGATACAATAGAAAATCTCGAATGAAATGGGATCCCGAAGGCATATTAAGCACCACTATTGTTGTAACAATTGTTTGCCATAGATTTTCGTGTCTTTGTAGATGGAGTACATATTTGTAGCACACCTTGGCTTTCCCATCATACGAGCACAACAGACTAAAGATACAACGAATCGCAAGACAATAAACTACTTCAACCTGCCACCTAGATACTGCTACTGATTTTCAAAAGTCTTCTTCTAGATACTACTTTTTATATTGTACGAGTACGAGTCCGAGTACGAGTATGAGTACGAGTAAGAGTATGTATCTCCACCACTATCTCTTCGAGATCGTTTTCTATCTTCTTTTTTTTTTTTTGTGTTTCTGATTCTAACTACCGTCGGCGTCAAAATTTAGGTCAAAAGGGTTCAGCAGCTTTTATGGTGCACCTCAAGGTGTTTAGTAGCGTTTAGTGGTTGGAATACAAAAAAAAAAAAAAAAAAAACGTTGAAAACTTTAAATTTTCGCGCGAAACAGCCACACCCTAACGAATATAGACACACATCTCCGAAGGCATTGCACTCTAAGCGCATATATACTTTCACACAAACACCTATACACATCCAAAGGCAAAAGATGTGGATTGAATCCTTCTTCTACACCTCTTCATCCTCCTTAGCATTAAGATCGACCGCCCGGTAGATGAAGGACTAGAGAAAAGCAGCAGTTTCACATCATCCCCTGGGGACAGAAAAACAATTCCAGAAAAAAGCGAATCATTTCTCTCAAGAGATACCCTCATGTGCGCTTTGCGCTTAAGGGTGGCTCTTCTAGATACGATACGATACGATACGATACGATACCATAGCACACTGGTGGGTGGAGAGCCGAAGAGGAGTACCCTGGCACTGGTACTGGCACTGGCACTGGCACTGGCACAGGGCGGATAACAGTGACGATATTATGCTTATGGTAGGCTCTGAATGTAATATAATTCCTGCATGCATTTCCTTTCCGTCTTCTCTAGCTGGCACTCTTTACTGTTAAGTGTTTGGTGTAAGGGTGGCGTCAGTAGAGGTGTAGGTGGTGAAGACTACTAACCGACAGTGTATGCATAGAGCTCGAATTTTTGCCCCCAAGCTTGGGGTTGCAAAAGAGATGGGAGTAGAGTGAAATTTGATTTTTAATGGAATCAATGGACTTTCGGGAGATGGTCGGATGGTGGGTCGGTCGGTCGGTTGGTTGGTTGGTTGGTTGGTGTCTGGATAAATGGCAGAGGTGGAGAGGTTTTGGAATTGCTCTCCTCCAGCAAATGAAGGAGTTTATTGTTGGGCGGTAAGATGTGATTAAGAAAGGAAATTCATTGCAATCTAACATGGAAGGGATCTTGTAAATGAATCTATGACTATAGGGATAGGGTTGCACATGGGAGTTTTTAGCTACAATTTGGCAGGATTTTTGCTTTTGAATCGGTTTTTCTCCTTTTTTTTTTTGCTGTTAGAGGACAACAATGTTTTGGTGAAATTTAATGCGGTGCTTTAGGCATCAGTGTTTACAATTATTTTTAGGTAAACTAAAGGAACTAGATGTACTCGTATGTATGCGCGATTCAGTGTGGGTAGCACTTAAAATTCTTAGGCAACAGCGCTAGGAGAAAAAGTTATTTTTGGTCATACACGTTTACATATGTCTAATGGAACTAAGGTCGATGCTCTTGCCATTAACACGTTTGGTTTCATTTATTATGACGTCTCTTGTCCATGCGACGATGACTTAAATTAAACTTCTTCAACTTCTTAAGTCGCTTTGTAATTTTCCTCCAAACTTACTATCGAAGATGAACCCCATCATCTGGTTGCTAAGCCTTTTGACTTTATGTGTCCCTGAAACGTAGTTACACAACGCAGTAAAGAAAAAAAATCTGTTTTTTAGATGGCTATGAGATATTTCGAAAAAACGGCTGTAAGGCAGTATCATACGGCAATCACCTCCTGCTTGCCCATAGACCTTATTTTCATTGAAATTATGTGTGAAACCAAAACTCTTATACTTAGGGCGATGTATTGATCAAACAAACGTACAAGTTTCACATCATTGCTAGATGTTCTGATGTCTGTCACCTCCATTTCTGACACAGCGCACAAGCTAACCGCAGTAAACCCGCGTACTCCTACATCCTTTCTGGATGATTCATAGTCCCTTTAAGACACATTTTACTTCGGCGATATCTCGGACACGCCTTTCTGACCACGACTTGATGTACCTATCGCTTGCCTCAGAGCTTTTTTTTCTTCAGCAGCAGGATACCCATATTCTTGTTAAAACAATAAGACGCACTTATCAGTATCCTAAGTGGCGCTCTCCTAATATCCTGAATCATTGAAAAGTTAAACACTGTCACCGCGTGCAGTTTCGATACTTGAGCTTGACATTGTAAGCATGAAGGCGTTTTTGCTTCAAGGGAACGTTGTGGAGGCTCTTCTGTCAGACAAGTTTAATGCTACTGCTTTCCATTACCTTAGTCCAGAGTGTAAAAGAGTGCTGCTACTGTCTATTCTAACATACGTTACTAACATTTTTAATTACGCCCTAACAACTCTTACCTTTCCTTGTAAATGAAAAAAAAAAACAGTTCCCAGTCCCTGCGAAAGAAATCAAGACCACACTTAAGTTTAGGGCAATTGCAATTGCAAAGTGCTTGCTTAAGACTTTCGAGAAACTAACGCTAAGATAAACTTGTGATTCCCTAAAAAACTTGGACTTTCTATGCAAATTCAATTGAAGCTGCAACACTACGATGCTATAAGCACTGAGCTGTACCACATGAAATGTCCGATTTTCGCTCAGTCGAAAATAAGATGTTCTCGAGTGAACATCTGTGCCAGAACGTTAAATTTTCTTTTTTTATAAAATAAAGTGGTGGTGTGCTTGATGTGTGAGAATTTCAGAGTTCGTTACAAGTACCGTTATTTTTTTGTAGGAATTATTTACCATGCTGTCGGCAGTTCATATTCGAACCCTCTTCCTTTACAACTTTAAAATGGGTCATAATGCGTCATTGGCAATGAAAAACATTAATTACGCATTTGAGGATGTAGCGGTAAATGACCACACTATACGACGTTGTTTTGGAAGGTTCCGTTCAGGAGATTTCAGCCTCGAAAATGAACCACGGGGAAGCCGGAAACGTTAATTGACGACGATGTTCTAAGAGCGACGGTGGATACGGACCCACCGAAATCGGTGCGGGAGATTGCACAAATCATGGGAGTATCCTCAATGACAATAAGGTCGACACCTTTCTGTCATAGGAAAGTTAAAGAAACTCGATAAGTGGGTACCGCATAAACTGAACGAATCCGAAAAACTACGGCGCCTGGAAATATACGCATCGCTTACATTAAGAAACCAAACTGAACCGTTTTTTGCACCGGATAGCCACCTGTGATGAAAAGTGGAAACTGTATGATAATCGTAAAACATCTGGGCAGTGGTTGAATGCAGATGAAAAACCAAAACACTCCCACAAGCCCGATCTTCACCCAAAAAAGGTTATGCTGACAATTTGGTGGATATCGAAGGGACCAATCCACTTTTCATTTCTTCAACCAGGAGAAACGATAATCGCTATCAAATATGTATTGCGTGGCTGAAAAGCAACCTGCGTTGGTCAATAGGCATGGTCCGATCCTTTTGCATGACAATGCTAGACCCCATACCTCACAAGCAAAGGTGTACAAACTGTTGCAGTTGGGATTTGAAATTCTTCTGCATCTACCATAGTCTCCTGATATTTCCCTAAGATATTTCCCTTTTCCGCAATCTGGATTAACTTTGCCGGCAGAAGGTCTTCCGGAACCGAGCAGAGGTCATAAAAGCCTTTGAAGGCTTCATTGCCTCAAAAAGTCAGCACTTCTACGAAAAAGGGATATTTGACCTTGTATCACGTTGGAAGAATGTCAAAGATGTCAACGGATCCTATTTTGATTGAATAAAAATTTACGGAAAAATAATGTTGGCTTTTCAATTTTTAATACATCGGACATTTCATCTGGTACAACCCAATAGTAGAAGAGATCCGTACGTCTCTGGGCACTTGCAAGACTGTTTCGATTCTCAAAATCATGTGACAGACTATTCCTCTTTATCCAATTTATCCTGACACTTTTGATGTCACATCGAAACGAATCAATGTGTTACTGCTGGTGAAAATTACAATTTTGAATTACATGTATAAACCCACCGAATGGGGTACCGCATGGATCAATCCTCGGACTTACCAGTTTTTCTCTGTACCTAAGCGACTTGCCAAAAATTTTAAAACACTATAAACTGAATTTGTACGCAGATGAATTGCAAATCACGCTAAGTTGGCCTTTTAATAAATGCAGCAGTGCACTGCACGCATATATCAGAGGGTAAATCAAATACTTCGGAGTCAGCTACATATGCCGCCAAAGACTTTGGAGCAATTTATCCTTTTCTAGGATGCACACATTAATACTATCATTAGCATGGTTTGCAGTGGACTTCGTACTCCATTGGCCACACAGCATCTTTTACAAATCAAAACTTAATCAATTTAAGGAAAAACTCTGTTCGCTTTTCATTTCCATGTGAGAATATTTTGAAAAACTACCAAAAAATCCCATACAATTTAGCGTAGTCTTAAGTAATATTCCAAGATACGAGTACTCCTATATTGTCAGCACAAGGCATCAATACGCCTCATGTTTCTCAAAGTAAATAACTTTTTTTCTAGCCTTCTGAGATTCATATCACCCTGCCTATTATACATCGTAACCAAACTCAATAGATTACCTCTATAACGAAATTCAGTTATTGCTATTGCACAGGACGTTATTGCAAGTGCAACCTTGTCTAATAGCCGAGATCCAACTTTTTGTTTAAATCGTGCGTCTGTACAACTCTCATACTGGGATGTAAAATTAAATTTTTCTACGTTTTCATCTTAAGTTGATGCATTCTGGTAAGCCGGGAAATCTTAAGCAATAGAGGTGCTCGTATTATCGACATTTAATCGATACTCCATTTCTTCATGATTGCCAGGCTTTTTTTTCGAAATAAGCATGTAGGTCTTCGTGACATTACCTGAGATATACAATCGTTTTCTTAGTGAAGTTGCCCTCTATTTTTTTTCTTCGTTCTACAGAGGTATTGTCTTTTGTTTTTCCTTTCCGAATTCATTTTACTTCGTCAGATGCAATATCTGAGGTCGTTTCAGCGATTTGCAACCTCAGCTTATCCAAAATTATTCAACATGCAGATATAAACATCGATGTCCAATTCTTTTTCTGCATCTGAAGCATTCGTCCTGATTTCGAACAGTTTAATTCACAGCCACCACGAGCCTTCTGTGGATTTGTGGGTCTCCACTACTTGGCAGTATTCTCTAAAACATTTATGTTTTCTCTGAAGACTATATCACGTGGGTCCACAGCTTAGACTGTTACTATAGGCAACTAGGCTTTGGCTAAATTGACAATGAAGTATTTAATATACTGTAGCACCCCTCTACTCAACCCTTCTTTACTGTCTCGATACACCAGATGCGGCTGCCTAACTGTAGAATGTGAATGTCCAACCCTATTCCACTGACTTCAGTTATCGTGGATAGAGCTGTCAAAAAGTGCACCAGACCTGACCTAACCTGACTCGAGCCAAAATAAAATCCTTGAATTCGCTAAAAGTAGTTCTTTGCATTTTCTTTATGAACATCCGACCCAGAGTGTAACAATACCCTTCCAGGTATACGTTGTAAAACTTCATTATCACATTCCCTCCTTTCTGCGGCTATCTAAAATTCTCCGTCTTATATTCTGTAAATGTGACGTACATACTCGTACATCTTCCGATTCCAGTTTTTGCTTAAGTCCTGTCGTTACTATCGCTATGTCGTCGGCTAAGCCTGTCCATCGGCATTAAAGTCCTATCAAACTATTACAAGTGAGAGGTCCAAGAGCAGTCCTTTGTGGGATGTCTGAAGCCACTCGATAGAGATTCTCATCTGCTGTTTTCAGGATATACGAATATGTCCAGTAGCATCCACAGTGAATCTAGTTTCCTAGGATTTTACTGAATTGTTGGTTGGAGACACCACCTTTTGATCTGGTAAACGGAAATAGTCTGTCGAGTGAATTATATATAGTTTTCTCATTGCATCAAATAGCCAGATGGGTTAGTGTGAAGACGGTTTCTCGGGATATTGGATATTCAACCAACCTCTGTCCTTTCCATTTTAAGAGAGTGTTTCCTATTTTAAGGCAAAGAGACATTGTTTTGATCAAAATTGCGGTGATTCTACCTTATTGCTGATCTAAGATCTTTCTTGGACACTCCATTCGGTCTCGGATATCCTATTTTTCTCAATCTTCCTGCCAGCATTCGGTATTTCATATGCCTTGATTTCTCCTATTTCTGTTGCTCACTATCTAGACACCCTTTTTTCGTATTAGGTTGTGGAGCTGTGTTATGGCGATTTCTGAAGATAGATGTGAGTTACGCCCCTGCAGCGCCTTGTGTCCTATGATTTCTATTCTGCAGGTTGGGCTTTATAGCGATCTACATTGCTTGATATTAAGACACGAAAAGACCTCTAACAGCGCATAATGAATCTCCAGATTCTGTGCCCTAAGACCCCAATCAAATGTAGATGTGTATGATATGAAGAAGGCTTCTCCCCGCTACATTTGTAACTTCGTTTGTGTCAAAATTTTCTGAAAATAAAAGTTACCTCAGCTTGTATTTCCGAAATACCTATTCGTACTAATAAGCCATCTACATATGTAGTGTTCCCGGGGATCCTGTAAATATCATATCCGACAATATAGCGATATCAGCTCTCTTTTTTCGACAGGTTTTGCCAAGATATATGGGGCTACTTCGGACTAACATGGATTTTGTTGAAATGGAATAGCGTGCATCTTTGCTTTCCCAATGTAATTGTAGCGCAGTTGATGTATTTTGCGTACCTCTAAAATATTTGCACACAGCCCGGGTGAAAGAAAGTTAGGAAGGGAAGAAAGAAAAATACCAATGTACGTTGGTTTTGAATGTTTGAAGGTTATAGTGACCAGGAAATAAAGAGGAAAAAATCACAATATTTCAATGTACGAGTACGACCGAAAGTGGACTTGAGAGTAAACTGATGACCATTCATAGCGAGACGCGTAACACCCAAAGATTTGAAGGGGTGTAATGCTATTGGCTATTTTATTAGAGCATTGGTGGTGAGAATAGCGAAATATAGAAAATAATGACAATGCTGATAAAAAGTTGAACCAACGAAGACCACCAAAAAAACAAGGAATCCGGTAACATGTGAATGCATCTCCAACTATTGAGCTATTTCCATCAACACCTACCCCCAATATCGGAGGATGGACTTGGTTATATCGTCAAATCTGTGTTCAGGCCACCTTCGCAAGCAAAACCTGAGTTTAGCCTGATCCTGAGAATACCGTCACATTTATGAGAAACATTAGCATTAAGAGCTAAATCCCTGCTTCTAGCAGTATAATGTCTGAGCTTACCGATGTCATTTGTCCTAGGTGCAATACAACTTTTGCTGACCACCAACCAAACTTGGACCGACAGCAAATTTGCGAAGAAATCTCTCTATTCAAATTTTCATCAGTAGAGTTCAGAGAATCTCCTTACCAGAGGATCAACCTGCCGATATCAGTGAAATCTCGAATCTAATAGAACAGCTGCAGCCACGAAGTTTTCGCCTCATTCGAAATATTCCAAAACACTTCTTGAAAAATTGTAAATCACGGACCTCGAAAGTTCTCAGAATTCGTGAAGACCACTACTCACTCGATGTTAATGATATCAAAGCCAGCACTTTGCAGATACTGCAAGCTCAGTATTTCTCTACTCAATATTCTGGGTGAGGCGAAACTAAGCCTTTCGGGAGCTATTCCATAGGAAGAAAGTCTACTCCGTAACCTGAGTGATCTTCATCTAGATCTAGATATTCGATCAAAATTCGACCATAAAGGAAGCTAATCAAACAGCACCAACTTAAGTTTAAAAAAATAGAGGTTTCCTGAATCTTTGTTTAAACTGTTTCAAGTGAGAATTTGAGCTGAGAATGATAACAGTTAGAAGCTGTCTTAAGGGCGACACGCACAATGAACCACCTCAGTACATTATCGACCAATTATTCGAAGAATCTTTCTCGTATAAAGTCAGAACATTCAGTAGCTTAGTACCCTCATCTTACTGAAGCGCAAGATATTTTTGTAAGATGACAAAAAAGGCAAAAGACGTAGTTTACTAAGGAATTTGAAGGCTGATCGAGGAGCAAAAGGCTATAAAGGCGCATGATACAACTTTCTATACCGTAAAGGGCAGAACCCTAAATAGAGCAAAAGTAATGAATGGAATGGAATGAATGCTTATTATCAAATCAACTAACACCGCCTTTTATGATGCGACAAGACTTGCTGCAGTAGCAGCCTTCATCGTAGTTCAGATATTGCTATCCAGACTTATTTTTAGTCGGTTGGATAAAATTGTTGCAGGTCATTGCACATCTTGATAGGTTAGTTCTGCCAGACAGAATTAGATGTAATCCTTCCAAGTCTTCGCACCGACTGTGAGTCTGCTCCTTTATCTTTATTACTGCATGATTCTGTTGGATATTAGCATTCTTGGCATATTGTCTTCTATGCTTACTAGAATCATCATATCTGCCGTAGCACCAATCCCGCCATCCTAGCTTATAGAGTTTGCGAGCAACTTTCGTTCTTCTCTGCAGCGATTGCAAACCTACTTTACCATCCCAGGGGTTTCAATTTGGTTCTAGGGTTCCTAACAACTTACCTACTACCAATGTCGCCTGGAGTTCTGCGCTTGATGAGGTCGATCGAAAAATATCCTAGAAGTCCTTTGCGATGTCAAATTTTTTCACTCTCCTTCTTCAGTTTTTTTCGGATTCACATTTCACAAGAAGTTGGTCCTAATCTATGTTGACTCCTCAAAACTTGCATCTTATCGCACTTTTTTTAAGGACTCGGCTAATGTTTCGCTGCATATTGAGGAACTGAATATTGCATGTGGATAGCGGAGAGTTGCTGACCATTATGTCTCGATGACGAAATTCCCAGCCTCGGTTCTTAGATTCTTTATAAAAAAGTGTCAGTACCCCACTGCGAGTATGAGCGCTGACATTGGTTCGCCGAAATCTGCTCCGTCACCATATGCATTTCGACATGATGGCTATACGCGAAAAGGTCTTCATGTGACCTCCGCGCCGAGTATGTCGGAGTGGATCAAATGAATTTATCATCGTCTGACGTCGGCATTGACTAAGCTTTGGACCTAAGCAGGTCTGAGCATTCTAAACCGGCACAAAATTCATAGAAAATGAGGTTCTTTTGAATATGAAAATTGGTAGTATAGTGTTTATTGCAGTGACCATAAATAGACTGTCTTGAGTTCGAATGTCCTTCAGATACATCTATTTCCCATTGAATAACCTCAAAACATCGCTTCCTTCGTAGAAACTGTTTCATATACATTTTTAAGAGACCGCATTCTCTACCAGCAGCTTATTACTTTCTGTCCAGAAATGGCCGCATTCACTCTTTTTCAAGGCATTATTTCTTCTTCCTTTAATATCATAACGAACATCACCACCTCATTACCACTTTGAAGTAATGGCATTCACTCGTACTACTGCATATGTATTTCCGAACGTAGCCGTGTATGGTAAGGAACAAAGGTGCCTCCTCATATTGACCTGACCGGCTATGGAAACCCAGAGACAAGTGACTGTCGTTATCGAACATCAACATTCACAAAGTAGTTTGTAGTTTCAATATTTTCTGGTTTTTACTGGAGACCCATCCTGAAGTAACTGACGGAGCACGCACAGAGTTTTCCAAATTATTTCTTGTAAAGACTGACATGTTTAGAGGAAATCATTCTGAAAGCAAACTGATATATCCATCTGCGAGTTATAGATTGGTTTAATGTGCCCTTCTGGCTGCAATGCAAGACCAAGATAGATCTATTGTGTTGCAATTTGGAAGAGAGAGGTAACCTCCTAAAAGCAATTGCTTTTGTTGATAAAATCATTTATGACATCCCTACAGGCATCGATTGTGCAGACCTTCACCTAGCTACTTTTAGGAATGCATTCCTAAAATTCAACAGGATATTGGATTGGAAGGATAATCCAGTTTTCCACCTCATCAAATTAAGAATTTTATTGTTACTTGGCTGTCACATACGGGCATTTTGCGATACAGTAAAGTCAATTGCTTCTCGAATATAGTTGACTCCGGCCAAAATGATGCTGAAGTACAATAGTTCCAAAGAAGAGAGTCTGAAGGAAAGTTGCTTAAATAATTTACATGATCAGTGTGGTGTTACTATCTCTATTGTTCGGTGTCTATCAATTGAATGGTTTATGCTGCCGTAATTGGAGAGGTCAGCCGTAGTGGTAATATAAATAAATTGTCCTTTCTATCGAAGTGTACCATGACTCTTCAGACATTTTCCTTTAAATTTTTTTCTCAGTTTATTATCTGATCTATCCTGAGTTGTAAATAGCTAGAACTGTTTTAGAGTCTGAAACACATCAATTTCCTTGTGTAAGAGATGACTTTGGGTCATATAATTCTTCAAATATTTTCGCCATGGCTGATGGTTTTACATGCCTTTGAAAGCTTCTTTATTTGCTGTTTTGCTGGAAACTTGATTAGAAGAACCGCATTTATCTGCTCTAAAAGTCTGAGAATCTAAGCTTGGAAATTATATCTCTTATTACTCTCAAAAGTATTAAGACTGTAGTCATTAGCGTACATTCCACTTTGCTCTGATTTATGCTTCAAATGCGCATCTAGCGATAAGGTGACCCTACATCAGTGTCTAGCTGTAGCTTACTGCTTAACAAGCGTATGCTTTGTCGTCATAGAAAAGATAGTTTGCCATTTATCATTGTCATTTTTATAACAAGCATCACAGAAGATCTAGTTCAATTTGCGCGGGATGCTAGGCTGCAAAATGTCCGCTAAAGTCCCAGTTAATTAGGCACTCCTAATGTAGAATCAAGTAATCGAAATATTCAATTCAAGCCACCGACGTCATCCACTCCTGTCAGTTCTAATTCATGTTGTGCTAGGACTCTAATTTCAGTATCCGCTGGGGTACTCGATTGGGTATGATCACTGCATAGATCGTTTGTACCAAGGCACATGTCCATTTCAGCGGGAAGAACAGAACTCAACACACACGTGACAGCTATCAACATCCAGGTTCATAGAATCACTTTGACAGGTTTTTACGCACGCATGAATGATTTTAATATCCAGTATTGCGTTGATTAGATAGTATTACGATGGTAGTCTCAGAACTACCCGACCTAACAAAGAAAAAACAAAAAGCAAATCTTTTATCACCGAGCCATTTTTTCAAATTCGGAAATAGAAAATAATCCGAAGGGACTAAATCTGGCGAATAGGGTGCATGAGGAACCAATTCAAACTTTAGCTTATTGATTTTGGCCATTGCGATGACGGAAGAGTCACTGGTGCATTGTCTTGACGAAACAAAACTTTTTTCTTCGCCAAAGGCGACTGTTTCTCCCTGCTTTCATCTTTCAAATGCTGCAATAAATTCGCATAATACACGCCGTTGATTGTTTTTCCTTTCCGAAGATAATCAATGAAAATTATCTCACGCGCATCCCAAAAAACAGACGCCATGACCTTGCCTACAGATAGAATTTTCTTCACCTTATTTGGAGCCGATTCTCCCCTTTGAGTCCATTGTTTTGACTATTTCTTCGTCTCGGGTGTGAAGCGAGTGATGTCCATAGTTATGAATTGACGCAAAAAATCGGCTTTATTGCTTTGAAACTTCGCCAAACACTCGATTGAAACATCCTCATGACGCTGTTATTGTTGCATTGCGAGTAACGGCAGCCATCTTGCGCACAGCTTTCTCATATACAATATGCGATCACATTAACTTCTCAACCTGACAAATACAAGGTCGATGTGCTATTCCGTCTAGGCTCATCGGACCGCTGTGTCATATCAGCCAATCTCTCGTACACCGACCACACAGTTAGAGAAAAGATTCCTAAAAGAACCGTATGGCAACACGAGAAAGCCAATTGGAGTGGACTTAACAGCCTTTTTAGGGATTTTAACTGGTCCTTATGTTTCCGCTACAATGATGTGGATGCCGCTGCTAATATGATCACAGACACCATTCTCTTTGGAATGAGAAACTTTATCCCTCATCAGATGAAGAGTATCAAACCAAAAGAAAAAGAATGGTACGACTCGAGCTGTAAAGAGGCTGTCAGGATTAGAGAAATGTTTTTTTGGTCGTACAAGACCCAACCTACAGAAGAAAACCGAAAAAAGGCTCAAACGAGCCAGGAATGACTGCAACGCCTTTCTTAAGCATGAGAAATTCCAACACGACCAGAAAGATACTACAATGTTACAAGGGTAGTAACAATTTTGATCGCTCATCAAAAATATTAGAAACTCAGCCTCATCCTCTATCCCAACGCTCATTTATAATGGCATTCCAACTGTCAGCTCTTTGGACAAGATCAATCTGCTTGCTGCACACTTTGCGCCCGGTTCAAGACTTCCAAATTGTGCTTTGTCCCCGCCTACACTTAAGTGCAATGAATCTTCAATGGAACGAATCCACTTTGGCACTCATGTAGTAGCAAGAGTACTTAAAGATCTCCACATACATAAATCCTCTGTTCCAGATGGTATATCTGCCGTTCTTCTGATGAGGTGTTCTTCCACACTGGCAAAACCACTGCGTAAGCTCTTTCATGCATCCGACTCTTGAGGACACTTCCCGAGCAGATGAAAACAGCATTTATCCGGCTCTTACCTACATCAAAAGGCGAATCTTCTTCTCTCTCTTTCCACTGACCCATTGCACGTCCCTGCTTGCAAAGGTCATGAGAACCGTCAGTTTATGAGACACCTCGAAAACTTCCCAATGACCGGAAGTACGGTTTTCGTAGCAACAGGTCCACTGGTGGTCTGAGGGCATGTCTCACCGAAAAGTGGAACCAAAGCGTAAGTACATCAATCTGGCTAAAGCAAGACAGTTGTACTTGATATAACTAAAGCATTTGACAGAGTTTGGCATCAGGCTCTTTTGTCGAAAATGCGTGCCTTGGGGTCGCTGACTCCCTTCTTCAATGGATTAGAAATAACCTTTTGGAACGTTCAATTTAAGTTGTGTTGAATGGTTTCAAGTCTGATGTTCACAAAATAAATTGTGGTGTGCCCCAGGGCTCCGTTCTGTCTCTGACACTCTTTGTAGTTTTCATCAATGATCTCTTGTCTGCTACTTCTAATCCAATATATTCCTTTGCTGACGATAGTACTTTCTGAACTCACGTCCCGCTCTTCGGCTGTAGGAAAGGAACGGCAGCGTATGTTAAGCTCAATAAATTCCGATATTAGCAGCACGACCAATTGCGGAACTATCAACAGAGTGGAATTTAATGCTTCCAAAACACAATGGTGTCTGCTGTCGTCAAAGCGAAATTTTAACACCAAGCCATTGTCCATGAAAGGTACTTGCATTATCGACACCGAAACACTTTCCATTCTCGGTACGTGTGTCAGTGACAACCTATGTTGCAGTGACATCATATTTGATGTCGCTAAAAATGCTGTCATATGTCTGGGTTTCCCCAACCGATGCAAGAAATACTTCACTCCCTCTGATATTGCCTCAATATATAAGGCGTTTATCCTGCCCAAAACCGGAGTATAATGCCCACATCCGGTCAGGTACTCCTAAAACATTTCTGCACCTGCTAGACAGGATTCCAAACCGTGCGATAAAACTCTGACAATATCTATCGCTATTTTCTGTCTCAATGTTCTATCGCTATTATCACAACCAGTTCTCCATAGTGATCGCCAGTAGCATTCAGCCTCTTCAAACTTTTAAAAGTATCACCCGACTCGCTTTGAATGCTTACAGAACGCCCGCAAGCCCACTTTCGGACGTACTCTAAAATATCGTGATTCGTTCCTAAGCCGTACAACTCGCTTATGGAGTGCCCTGCCGAGCTCTTTATTTCCTAGTCATTGTAACCTTCAACCATTCAAAACCTACGTTCATCGGTACCTCTTTTTCTTTCCTACCTAACTTTCCTTTGCCCGAGCTGTGTGCAAGCATTTTAAGGGTACTCAAATAAATTATAGTCCAATCGTTCTCCATTGACTTTATCGTGAAATTGCAAAAAGATGTCAGGTCAAAATCCGATGATTCTTTTATTGCTCTTTAGACCGCGCAGACACGAATCGTGCTTCTTATTCACTCTACACTATTTGTACAAACTCCTAGATGATAGCACGCCAAGCTATGGTGAATAAATTCACAATCAGAGCTACAAATCATTTAGTTTGTGAAGGACTTAGTTTGTCAAAATTTGCCAGGATACGAGTACGTTACATATTTGCTCGTAGCATTTGACTTCTCTGAAAGCAAATCAATTTTCCGCTAAACAAGCCTTCACATACTCCTGAGAATCAGGCTAAACCAGTTGACATAAACCGCTCCACAATAAGCTGCTTCTACAAAATAAAACAAAAAAAAACCTAAAATTACAACAAAATGGCAGCGAAAAAACAAAAATAAACAAAATAAAATCAAAATTATAATCTCCTTACCGTTACAAGATAGGAATCGTGCTCGGGCGACATTAATTCCAAAAATGTCATTTGTTACGATTCCCTTATTTTGACCTTCTCTTCTACGAGTAATGCTCCACATTGCCATTCACCATTCACCACTCACCGTACACATCTGCTTCCATGGCCTCGCGACATCCGGCAACTAAACAAAACAACACAGAAATCCTCCCCTGGTAAAACGGAAATCCTGTGATCTTCTCTGTAATGTGCATGTTGCCCACCACCACCGCAACCACGTTGTGTATAATTAGTCATTTGATGTTGTTGGAGGAGGACATACTCATACTAAAGGTAGACTTGTTCCGCTAAACCAAACCCAACAGCATTTAACAACTCGTCCATAGGAGTACTAGTCCTCCTTTCCAAAATCCCCTTCTTCGTAGTCTTATACTCGTAGTAGGTAGTCTCCTGTTGTATTTTCTACCTTTTGTTGACCTTTTTTCGTGTGCTGTTCCTTCTCCGTTTTTGTCCGATATCTTCGGATGGAAGGACGCCATACCACATCTGTCCTTAAATGTTTAGAGGGGAGGACAACCAAATACGAATAGGAATACGAATACGAATACAAATGCGAAGACTCGACACTCAAACAGCTCCCCAAAAACTGAGTCCTTGAGCGAAAATTAAAAATGTATTAAGCTCCAGGCAGGATAATGTGTAGGAATGCTTCAAAATTCAACACTATTTCCGGTTCCTTTAAATTTCCTGCTCTGCTCCTTTCAGACGTGCGCTGCTTGTCCATTTACTACGGATAGGAGCGGAAATCTATTCCTGAGTATGGACAAGTTTGCGCAATTTATCACTTTGACGGGTCGTTGGGCGGTGGTGGTTTGTGGTGTTTTTTTTCCACCCCGCGGGCTCTTTTGGGAAAGGACAGCAGAAAAAAAAAATTCCAATATGCTTAAGAGGGTCACAAGGTCCTGGCGGGCGATTTGAACTGCACTCTTTTTTTTTTGTTATTCTTTTTGTTTGCACCATCACAATGAACAGCACACCCAGTGAGCTAGATTCACTAGTTTTCCTGGTTTCACTTTGCTCATCAATTATGCGGGGAATGTTGTGGATGCTGGATGAATGCAGGAGTATACGGATAGATGGCAAGCCATTCACAAGGATTCACTTCGATGCATTGCTATTCGAGAAGTCAGTCAGTGAGAGCTGGAGTGTTTGGGGCAAAAAACAAGGACCACCAATCAAAGATGCGGATAAAGGAGTGAAGAAGGCATGTCATGAAGGGTTGCTGCTTTCTGCCCGACTGTCATTGCTGATGCTACTGCCACTGCTACCAAATAGTGAAAACGAGATTTGCTCAACTATTTACTGAAGGTAGCCATAAATCTTTCGGAACAAATCTCGGTTGGATGCAACTATTGGCGTTAATGTCATTCCATTTGAGGTGTTGAAAGGACGAAACGGTTCATATTTGTTTGGTCTGGTCATGGATTAGGATAATGAAATGCCATTCTTCTCTTTCCTTCATTGCCAGGTTGTACGTGGTTTTTACCTTTATACGATTGGAGTTTAGGTGTTAAAATGATGATGGATGCCATTATCCTTGACTTTAATTTTCATCAACTCTCCTTTTACATAAACTTTCACCGGGTTATTGGTGGAACTCAGCTTGTCAGGAAGTTGCGTTAACAACAAAAGTTTAACTACTTCTCGTACTCCATCGTTGCATCAGGTGAGCAGTTCTCCGTAATAACATGGCCGCATTACCGCTCATGAAATTTCATTTGATGTTCATTTTTATCGCAGGATAATAACTCACGCAGACGGTGTGCAGTGCAGTGTAATGCATTGAATGGATAGAACGAGTAATGAACATGACATAAATGTAGTTATCCTTGCTCGCTGGATAGATGTTTGTATGGGCTTACCTGCACTATGCGTTGCCATACAAGACTCAATGAATAAAGTCATATCCTTGGAAAAATGAAAGAACAAAAACAAAATCCACGGAAGGATTCTCCGGGATAAAGGCGGAATAAAAATATTAAGCTACGTAACTGGCGGTGGTCTTGGTTCTTCACAAAAACACAAAATCGAAAGATGCGGCAAGGATGTAGGGGGGCAACAGTGAGACAATATGCATACCGAATCTAGACTGAAAGAAGGACTTGCTGAGAGTGTGCATAAATTTGCATAGATCCACTATTTTGCTGGCGTTGTTTTCGACGTCTGTTTTGGTTTGATGCACGACCGGGGTATTAGAGGACATGATAACTTGTATACGTCTTTTGTTTTTCCTTATTTGAACTTCGGGAGTCTGACTATTTTTCCATGGTAACTGGGCAGAAGATAAACTCTGATTTAATTCAGCTCATGATTTGGTAACAAATGATTTGTGCTCTATTTACATGTTTTTTTCAAGTCCAAGCCGTCACGTTATTGTGGGAGTTATTGCGACCGTGGAAAGGCTAAATTGGGCTAAAGGCGTCGTGATATGATCTGACGTTCTATTAACCTAGATTTCAATGCAAATTAGACTATATATCCAGTGTCGTGCAGCGTCAGTGTGATGGCCCAATACAATGGAAATTTTCATAAGGAAACGTGGAGGTATAGAGAACATGTTTGTACTTTTCACCGCACTTACTTTAACGAAGTCAAGACAGATCTACAAGCTCAGTGTATTCAAAAGAAGCCTTCCGTGAACTTAGAAGCTACAATCGAAAGCTGGTTGTGGAATCTTTGCAGCAAAAAGAGCCAGCAACTAAACAGCGTTGAAAATGTCGTTCTGAATGGAAAGATCATGAAATAGCAAGGACTGTGATATGCCTGGTACTTTGTGTCGCGCATTGCCCATCGAGATTAAGATGTTTGGCTTCTAATGACTGCGAACTTTCTCATTGACAAATTTTTTCACATGATACGCTTGGTGTAACTTAAATTGAGAAAAAGCAGCTGCATGGATGCTCCAAATTAAAAAATTGATCGAATATCCTGTGACGCTCTGGCTGTTATTTTTCCTTATGTAAGCGTGGTTAACAGATGAAGAGAAGATCATATCTAGCGAATGAAACTAAATTTTGGAATTGTGAGCCTCTATACTTGGTATGCTTGTTGCATCTCAAACTGAGTGACTGAGGTACACGTACGTTTGGTGACGTCCGAAAAGTTGTTCTGTTGAAATTCCTGTTAAACTCATTAGCCGACAAAATGCCACAATTGCATAGCCTAGCTCCTCAATTCGCATGAACCACTGTTGTAAACGGTGCGTTGAAGGAGATCTCCCAGACGGACTATATGTCAAACTACGTTGTACTGTTCTTTTACCAGTTGGACTTCACTTTCGTCTGCCCAACTGAGATTATTGCCTTCTCTGACCGTGTAAAGGAATTCCGCAGCATTGGCGCTGAAATAATTGCCTGCTCGTCAGATTCTCACCTCACCCATTTGGCATGGATTACTACCCCACGCAATCAAGGTAGTCATGGCTTCTTGGACATTCCCTTACTCTCTGATAAGTCGATGAAAACCGCCTGTGTTTATGGCATTTTGGACGAGGATTCTGGTGTGCCATCCATGGATTCTTCATCATCGATGGCAAGCAGAATTTGCGTCAAATCACCACGACCGACTTACCGTAATGTCGACGAAACTCCACGTTTCGTGCTCATCCAATTCGCCGATGAGCATGGTGAAGTCTGTCCAGCCAACTGGAAGCCAGGCAGCAAGGCAATGGTTGCTGATCCATTGAAGTCAAAGGAATATTTCAATGCCGTCATAGTTTCCATTAGCATCAAATTGTCCACGTGAAGGAAGGTGTCTAACGTAAGCAAAGTTGGGCTATCACGAACTCTGCTCTACTCCATTTCTTTTGTAAGTTTTGTATAAATAAACTTGAGTTGACGAATCATTCTTCCTCGTAGCCTAGGAATTCAAGAATAAACTGAGCTGTTGCACTATTAACTATTCAGTGATTGAGTCAATGTAGTCTTCACTTTTGGGATTATTTTGGAATAGTTTGAATTTGCTTAGTATATTGCCTCCATTGTCCCGGGTCTAATGAGATAGAACTGCAAGCCAAATTAGAAAATGCTTATAAGAGGTAATGGTCCCGTCATTTTGTAAGGTGTCAGAAACGTTGTTGTCATATTTTTCATGTCCAGTATAGGTGTACTTCTAATTCGTCTTTCATAAAGAATGACTATTTGCTTCATCGATAAGATGCCTAACATATCAGTCCTCACAGTGACGCGCAGATCCAAGTAACGTGATCCTTAACAATAAACTTTTCAGGAGGATAGTATCAAATACATTCAAATTCAAAGCCAAATAAGTGCCCGACTAAGACCGGGAATACATTTTTTTTTTTGAGAAATAGGAAGAATGGTCCAAGCTTTCTAAGAGAGTCAGCCGGAATCGTCTCATTTTCATTTAAGTACACGAGAGATCGCGCAGACAATCAAAGCCAATCTTAGCTGAGGATACTAGGAGTGATAATCCTGGTGTAAGATTTTAGTAAGAATTTTTCAGCGGATCACGTTATGCAAGACAGCGATTTCAGATCCCCAATTCAGAGATCCTACACCATCATCTTGGCTTTCGTTGGAAATCTCACAATTACAAATCATGGCAATTAGCAATGCGCAAGCTTCTATGCTCATGGATCGGATCTCCCTTCCTTTCTCTGAATATGCCCAAAGTTCTTCCTGGGTCTATAGAAAGTCATTGAAGAACAGTCGTTCGGATAGTTCATCAAAACTTTAGTAAGGAGTTTACCTAAGATCATTTCTTTAGAGAAAGAACATGAATATCTAGGCAATACAGATTCATCTGGTATGCTAGGGAAAGCCTCTTGGCCGCCGAGACAAACTGTTCCTTGGGATCTTTTGAAAGCAGCAGTGACGTATCGACATGTAAGTGCATTCCCCTGGCGCGTAATATGTATGGGGCTACCAGGTAATAAATAGGAATAAAAATCCAAAATTGATTCTGGCTTTATTTTGAAGCTACATTCATGGCTTCAAACGGTCGGTCCAATATGTGCTGCGTTATTCCGGCAATAGGGTGTCGAATGTTGGCCTTGAGATCGTCCCATCGGTTTGCTAGCATAGACTATGGACTTGACGTAGCCATGGAGATAATAATCGAGTGGTGTCACATCGCATGATCGCGGCGGCCAATTGATGAAAGCTCCCCTTAAGATGGCCCAGTCGCCAAATTTCTCCTTCACAACTTCCAGCGTTGTATGGCATGTCGCACCGTCTTGTTGCAACCACAACGCGGATATATCAATGTTGTCGAGCTCTGACCACAGAAAGCTGGTTAACATCGCTCTATACCTTAGACCATTGAGGGTAACGATGTCTCCTTCCTCATTTCGAAAGTAATAAGGTCCGATGGTGCCGCCTTGCCATAAACCGCACCAAACAGTCAATCTTTATGGATTCATTGATTCTTGCCCGAACACTTGTGGATTGTGTTCGCTCCAATAATGGCAGTTTGTCGTAGCCGCTGAACTAAAACTGGGCCTCGTCCGAGAAGATGATTTTTTTGGACAAAATCCGGATCTCCGGCATTAGCGAGCTCTATGGTCGTTCGTCTTCAATGCTTGCGTCAGCACAATCATACGAGTATGCCAATGTAGACCCAAATCCAACCGGAAAATAAGCCGGGCTAACTTTCTTGCGATGTCCAATTCAGCTCATCGGCGCCGAATCGACACTTCTGGGTCTCCTTCGAAACTGGCCGCTTCGGTGGTTATGTTTTCTTCATTTCTCACCAATCTCTTCTGATTGGTATCTTAAGATCCAAAATACGCTCAAACTTTTCTTCGGTGCCACGAATTACCTGCACACTGAAGACATGATGACGATCGACCGCTCACGACGAAATTCACGTTGCGCATTTACAACTGATATTGAATAGATCGTATTATAATTGCGTATTGATTCCAAGGACTAGCCTAGTGTCATGCTGAAAACTCTGTTATACTATCAGATGATCGGAAGAAACTTTGCAGTCTTGAACGTGACATATGGTAAGTTGGCAAACAGCGCGTTAAAACCGGCGCAGATGTAGGATAAATGACTGTTAGCCGATTTCTAGTGCAGCAAATATCGACTAGGTCTTAAACTATTGTACATATTCTTTAGTAGGCATGATCCAACAGACATCTTCTGGTTATGGGTGAGTGTAGACTTAAATTAAGGTCGATTAGCATGCCTATATTCAACCCGGCTGCCACATATTGATAATAGTCAGCATCCGCAACCAAAGTCCTGTCTTTGCCGTGCTGTCTTCCATTAAGTCTTCCAATGTCTTTCACTTAAGTTAACAATACGCTAAAAGACTTTAGATATACCCATATTGCATCACGTCAAGGAAAGACATGAAAGAAATTTGTAACTTCTTAAAACAACGTGAAGATACCGTTAGTGCGCAGTTCGCCAGATTATGAAATTTGTTAACTCAGACAGACAGATTACAATTTGCTTTTGTCACAGCGGTTAATAAGAAAACGAGGACACATGGGATCCTTGAAAGACATCTTGCTTTTATGAAACTCAAACAATTTCTTCGTGCTTTTCATCCTGAATGAAGTCATACTTAAGTCTGAAGCTCTTGGCGAGTAAGTACTCATCTCTACCAATTTTCAGTATAAAATCTGCTCTTACTGTTCACCGGTTTAGACCTTTCCGAGTAAAAAAGGAAGCAACGCCGTCTTAAACGCCCCCATCTGTTAACCGGTGACAAATACTAGCGCTGGCGGTAAGATAATGATTCTGCATCCGATCCGAAATGAGATGTTCTTATTGTTGAACATGGACACTTACCGCTTGTAACTAAAGATCACTGGGAGCTGATGAAGTCAGACGAAAGTATAATACCAAGATGACAGGATCTTCCCAGATTCCATATTTCGCTTAGGGCTTATGACTGTAACAATCCACTACTGTCCTCTTTAAACAATTTCCGACACAATCATATCGCTTTCACTTATTCGCATAGCCCTTTATAGAGTGCCTTTAAGCGGAGTAATCATGAAAGACCACACTTACCCTTTTTCCATGCTTGTTGCGTCAAACTATGGCGGTTTTAATAGTTTTGCCTACTCTCAATGTATGGTATTCCTTTCGCACTGCGATCGTACCTTAGTACAATTCGTGTGATTTTTTATATTTTCTCAATTTGCTTTCCTTCAATGTTAGGGAAATAAATTTCCAAAGCACCGAAAATGACCCACGACAACCCCTGAAGAATTAGTTGCAATGAAAAGTCACAAGAAGAATCTAAACTATGCATCCGTAAACATTCGTTTCTGCCAGTCTAAGCCTTCTAGCTGGTTTTCTGAAAAGACGGTATTCCGATGGGATCTCAACCAAAGTTCTAAGTCGCTCCAAGTTCAGTTTGCAAACTTTCCTATATTTCCTTTGTCTAAAAAGTGGCCATAATACGTAAGACACCCAGTTAGAATTGACCATCTCCGGTAGGTCTCTTCTATCTTTTATGGATACCCTTATACAAGCCTGGTAATATCTCAACTAGATACTTGTCACTGGCACTTTCACCCTTTAAACAGCTAGAACTTCTGACTGGTGGGCACTGCTTATGTTGCTTTTAAGTCTATTTCTGCGGAAAAAAAATGCCAGAATCCGCCTTCTTCGCTAGTTAGGCGCATCTCTATAAATTGTGGTTTAATTTAAGCGTGCTGTTGCATTTCTGCAAATCGATTAAGCGAGCTATTTCATTCCGATAATAAATCAGTTAAAGTCGTGTCCAATGCTGAAACCCTTAAATAGAACAGATAAATGGGCTGAGGCACTGTAGATCCATCTGTTCAAAGTACTGTTGGCTGCCCAATACTATTATAGGAGTGGTATAGGGTGCACCTGTAATGGATTTTCTGGCTGCTACTTACACCAGCGCTAATTTTCCGATTTTTGTTTTTTTTTTGCCCTCCATCACACTAGTGAGTATAGCTCACAGCACCACTGCGTATAATTAGAGCCGGTTTTAAACCTGACATCAACACTTCTTGCTTTTTGCTTCTTATATCTTTCCTTTATATTTGGTTCCACTTATTCTTCTGCCCAGGATTACAACAAGATATTTTTACTGTACAAAAGGTCCAGTCTACTGTGCCCGAAGGCTTTTCTAGTTACCGATATTCTAGCAGAAATTTGTCGGAAAGAGCATTTTACCTTTCTGCTTGCAAGCACATTTTTCATTTTTTTCTTTCGGAGCAGAGCACTCAAATATGGAACCAGTCCATTGTACTCCTTGTAAGTTCCTTTTAATGGTGCCTACAGTACCAGCACCCACCATGTCTACGCCGAGTACCTGCTGCCTAATGAGAGCGTGACCCGGACATTCACGGAGCTAGTGCTCCACGGTGTCGCCATCACTTTCACAGCAAGCGTCGCAGGATGTTGTATGACTTATGCCCGGTTTAGCGAATATGTAGTGCCCCGACATGACGCCAATAAGCAGACTGCAGTTTTTCTTCCTGAACGACAGCAAGGAGGTCTCTGACCTCTTAGAGATGTCGGGAAGAATTCGACAACCTGGAGAGTTAGGGCATCTGCAGTAGTGCTCATATAAAACGCAACTGCCGATGGAAGAGCTAACGAGGAAACACAGACAGACTTAACTGGATTCGGATCCTGAAAAACTATCCTTTGAAGCTGCCTTAGCAAGTTAACTTAGAAAAAACTCAGCGAATTTAGCCTTCTGACTGCATTTAGTGAAGTCTTGCATTCTCAAACTGGCTTAAAAGTCATAAGAGAGCACAGTAAGGCTCTAAGCCCAGCTTGGCTGTGACTACGGAAGCAAATGCTTCGTCCCCTCATCCGGTTCTTCACAATATATTCGTGCGGTTTGCTAAGAGATGGCGTAACTTGTGCTATTCCATTGGAACATGCGTTGGAAAGCTACTGTCATTGTACGTCATTTCAGGATATGTCATCCATTTGAAGTGTAAACAACAATAATTTTTTTTCACTCAAATATGTCGAACTTTGTGCCTGAAAAAGTGTTTTTGCGGGGAGTTCTTCTTCATGAAGAAAACTGCTGCCGAAAGTCATCGTATTTCGGTGGAAGTTTATGGTGAACATGTGCTAGCTGAGCGAACGTGCCAAAAGTGGTTTCCACGATTTAAAAGTGGTGATTTTGGCTTGGAAGACGATGAACGTCCTGGGCAGCCAAAAAAGTTTGAAGATGAAGAACTGGAAGCATTACTGTATGAAGATTGTTGCCAAACACAAGAAGCGCTCGCAGAATCTTTCCGTGTCACTCATGCAGCCATTTTAAAACTTTTAAAAGCAGCTGGATATATTCAAAAGCAAGGAAATTGGGTTCCACATGAACTCAAGCCGAGAGACGTCGAAAGGCGGTTTTGCATGTCCGAAATTCTGCTGAAACGCCACAAAACGAAGCCATTTTTGCATCGGATTGTTACTGGTGATGAAAAATGGATCCATTACGACAACCCCAAGCGCAAAAAATCATATGTGAAACCCGGCCAATCAGCCAAATCAACGGCAAAGCCGAATATCCATGGCGCGAAGGTAATGCTCTGTATTTGGTGGGATCAGATGGGTGTGCTGTATTATGAGCTGCTAAAACCGGGTGAAACCATCAATGGACAACGCTACCGAACACAATTAATCCGTTTGAATAAAGCAGTGGCCGAAAAACGCCCGGAATATGCGACCAGACACGAGGCAATAATTTTCCATCATGACAACGCTCGGCCCCACGTTGCTATTCCGGTTAAGAACTATTTGGAAAACAGTGAATGAGAAGTCTTACCCCACCCGCCTTATAGCCCAGACCTTGCCCCTTCTGACTACCATTTGTTCCGGTCGATGCAGAACGCCCTCACTGAAATACGGTTCACATCAGAGCAGAATATCAAAAATTGGCTTGGGATTGGGATCCACAAATTGCCAGAAAGATGGGAAAAAGTCATAGCTTCAGATGGGCAATACTTTGAATAATACTATTGTACATGGTTTCCTTAAATAAACGTTCAAATTTTGAAAAAAAAACCAAACGAAGTTATATACTCCTAATGAGAATAACCTCCCGAAATACACCACTGCCGCATCCTATAACAGTTTTGGAGCCATCCATAAAGACCAGAGTACATTCGAAAGTCGGTTTCATATTTTTTCCACAGCAGGAGTTCTGGTGTCATTGCATAATCAAATGACATGTCCATAAGACCAGAGTCATATAACAGCCGGCGCGCTAAAGTGCATGCTTTATCAAAGACCATTTCTTTCTTTGGGGTCTGTTATAAGGAGCGATAACATATTTTCGCTTGTTCCATCAGCCAATCGATGCATAGGATATAATTGGCTTTATCATAGCGGCGTAGATTCAGAGGACCCCTCTCGGTGACACGCCCCATGTCTTGCCAGCAGCTTCTTTTTATTGCCAAAAGGCAAAAGTGCCTTAAAGGCTTTCGACATAATATGTGTAGTCCATAGAAGTTTGTTATCCAGGATGACACCCAAATACTTAGGTTCTTTGGAGAATTGGATAGCGATGCCTTTAAGTACTCGATGAGTTAGACTAGTCAGGTTCCTCGTTCTCGTAAAGAGAACAACCTCAGTTTTGAGAGGACTTTACTGAAATCCCATTTCTAGTGCACCAATCGTCGATCACGTCTAGGACCGCGTTTTATAGCAGACAGTCGGCAGACACTATCCAGCAGACAATACGAGTACAGGTACATCACCCTCGCATGCATGTGCATAGAACGCTAGAACGTTGAGCAGAGGGTCGACCAACATGTACCCCGTCATGACACGTTGGCCGGAGTGAGTATCCGCGATCAATGTCCTATTCAGTAGCATTTCTTCTATCCACAAAACTAATTATCCATTTAAAGCCTTGTTGTCTGGCTGAGTTACATTTGCCGCCAAAAGTTGCGTCATTGAAAGCACCCTCAGTGTCGATGAAAATGTTCATGGCGTATTCCTTCTTTGCGAGTGTGCCTCCAATTCTGTCTTCCAACAGCAATTTCGCGCACATGGATCTCAACCATTCTTCTCATGCACCTCAACATGTAGGAAGTTAGACTTATAGGTTTGAAGCTCTTGGCGAGCGTCTAGTCCTGCTCTCACTGTTCGCCAGGGTTTTGATATTTATGGGAGTGCTAGGCTAGCTACCAGCATATGGTATTACATATGCAGTTTGTAGTACCCATTCGGTTTCAATGCCTATACTGACGATTTAAATAGCCCTGAACGCTGTTGAAGGATGTTCCCAAAGTGGAGATTTTTTTTTCTCCTTGTGAAGCACATTGATTCGTCCAAAAAGACATAAACCTCCATAAGTCATTCATAAAAGATTACTGGCTGCTAGGTCTGAAGTCCTTGACGATCATCGCGTCAGCTTTGGTTTTGGTAATTTTCATGATTTGTATTTCGGGGGCAACACTTTTTGTAGCATCGGTTGAATACTACTTGAACTTCTGGTGCTTCTTTCTAAATTACACACTGATGCTTATTTCTCTGCAAACTAATCAGTTTCCGATCGGCCTTAATACCAGGCCACTGACTGAGGTGGTAGAATTTAAGTTCTAAAGATGGCATAAGAAGATTTCGGGCTAGCTGCCTTTTTGTTCTTAAATACGGTCATCTGCTGATGGTTATTCCCTTTTGTGGACTTTATCCAAAGTATGTGAACTTCTTGAACTTACTTATTTACTTACTTAGCTGGCGCAACAGTTCTGGGTGAACCCGGGTCTCTACTAAAAAGCCTTTCCAGTTACTCTGGTCTTTAGCTAGCTGCCTCAAGTCGGACTCCTGGAACACATTGATGAATTAACCATTGATACTAGTGGTATTATCCAAAGAGGCGTACTTGTACAGATGCCAACAATATGTATTTTGTTTTGCCTACGTTGAATCTTCTGAAATTCACAATCAGCAGAATACCACACGTCCCACACATCTGTTTCGAAAGTTTTTCCACAAAATCCGTCAGGATAACGATTTGAGAGGCAAGAATTTGGCCCGAAGGCGATACAGGCGATATCATTTACATCATCTGCATTGCCTTGAACCCGGATACCCCTGTGGAGGAACATGTGTTCCAACACAATATAAAAGATATCATATCCTCTCTTTTGGTTTCATTTAATTGGTCTTTCACACTTTCAAGAACCGCAGGATACGTTGCCACTCAGCAGATCTGAATTAGTATTCTCTAGATGCAAACTTTTCTTGTGACCGGTTGTAGCTATACAAAACCAATGGAAGCTATTAAATTCTGCCTAGACGTGAAGGAGTGGGTTGTATAGTAGACATCGACCTTAAGGTTTATTGGTCTTCTCCTAGATCTGTCAAAAAATAAAATACCATGCACTCGTAGTCAATTTAGGGCCAAAATTGTTTAAGGGAATATCTTGTTTAGGACGTTCAATAGATACAGATACGAGTATGTTTGCTTACAGCTATGGTTTTCGAAAAATTTGGAACCACTTGGTTTTTAGATAGATCACATACAACTGACTCTGTTGTGCTCATTTATCTGTGCAGAGAATCTCTCGAACTGAAAGGATTATAAGTCGTAACTACGTTTCAAAAAATGCTCTCAATAGTTAGTGCTAGAGGGAAAACCTATCCATTGGATGAGACTTAACACTTGGAACCAGTATTTTGAAATCGCCTCTGGGGAAGTAGATCTCCATCCCTCTCCACCCTCCCATTCGTCGGGATTCAAAGTAAATTGTCCGTAATTTGGGCGAATTCATATGACAAAAAAATAATAAATTTTCGTTTCGTTGAGTGTAGTAGCAGTCGTGTGTACCTTTAAATTAAATGAGCACTGTCTAGAAGAATGTCGTGTTAATCAACCCCCAGGATTAGGAGCATGTACCTCTTGATCCCTGTAATCTACGATGGCACGTTAAATTTGCGACCATCTACTGATTGTTTGTGTCCTATAAATTTCTACATTCCACCATTCATGACAGGATACATTCCAGCTGACTCTGGATGTTTTCTTTGCTTTTGTATGAATTCCCATGCAATCCAGGGTGTGATTATTTCCTCAAGCCCCCTTCTTCACAGAAAGAACGACGTCGAAATGGCGTGTCTAACTGAAGGATGTAAGTGAGATCTTAATTAAAACCGAAATGAACTTCAACATCGATTCCTTTCAAAACTCAAACTTTTACTAAAACAGAGAGAGAGAGAGAAAAGAAAAGAAAAAAATATATTTACGAGTATAGATACAGATACAGACACGGATACAGACTGATAGGCATTGGTATAGGCCAGGTAGATACGTAAGTAAGACTAAGTAGACAAGAATTGAGTTGAGTATTTTATTTCCCAGTGACACCTTAGTGGGTGAAATATTCTTTTACACCCTTCACCCTATCCCCCTGGGTGTGGATGTACCTATATCGGTGTATGTGTGGTAGCCCGGTTTTGTAGCTATTAATTTGTCTGGCAAGTAAATTTTGTGCAGTTTTAAGTTCTTTTTTTCTTTCCTCATCTCACTCCTTGGACTACCATATGAGTCCTGCCTGACTCGTATGTGCGGCTAAAGTCACTTATTACATTGTGTCTGCCTTGAAGTCGTAAAATAGAATCACCCACATACTCGTACACATGTATGCACTCAAACTCCAACTCCAACTCCAAATGCTTAGCTCTGTTAATTGAGTTGAACATTGTGCTAATTGCATTTGATGTTTTTTTTTTTTTTTGTTTTTATAGCGCAGCAGGGTGGGCATATAGGTTGGCTGGGTGTCAGTATCGGCGTGTAGAGGGCGTCATTGTCAACGTCTATAAAAATGTCCTTAAATAATTAAATTTTTCTATTCCTTTTACGTTGGCCCTTTCTTGGGCAATGATCGATAAATTTTATTTTCTCTATGGGCGCGCAATTGATGTGGTGGTTGTTAGAAGTCTCGTTCGTATACCGCCCTACCGATGCTAACAAGGGGGTGGAGTACAAATTAATTTTCTATAAAAATTGCCAGAGAAGTGAAGATAAATTACAGATTTTTAATTAGCGTTAGCAAGGCGAAATGGAGTTGAGTAGAAGTCGGATCACAAAGAGAGGAGGTGTAAAAGTTTGCAAAAGCCAGGTAACAGGATGCGTTATGAGACCATTCAACTCGGATATAAGTAGTTTCAGTGGGTTGGAATTTCAAGACGAGGACTATGTGAATGTGGAATAGCATGCCAACAATATTCGAATGAGACTCAACTACTCGTATTAGTCATTTTTATAATTAACGAGATACGAGTACAACGATAATTGTTTGTCGCTGCAAATATCAAAACCTACTGCACCGATTTTAATAGAATCTTCACCCTTTTACAGGGTTATTTCTTAAGGAAGGTTGTGGGTACTTTGCTGCCAATTAATCACCATTATGCCACTCAACAGGGACCCTTATAAGAAAGTATCATGTAGTGTACGTCGACACTTTTATCAATCAATGCTCCACCGGTTTGCTTTACTCTTCATTGTGGTGTACTTATTTCTGGAGAAGCAATTGAATTGCAATTTGCTATGATGGGGGAGAAATTCTTTAAACAAGATTGCCTGCCAATACGGGGAAGAACTTGCTTTGTGTTGAACGTGAAGTTTGTGATGTTATCCAGTATGGGTGTCCACAGTATCTAAAAGGGTATCCTGTTCACTACATTCTCTCTGGTTGGTTTTCTAGTTGTTCTTACCGTTTCAATAGCTTCAAAATTGTGTTAACTGTGCCAAATATAATTGATTCAAAATTTTCTGAAAATGATGGGCCTTTGGAGTCAACCAAATTGGAGGCGTACTAGAGTAGGCCAATTCGTCATTTCGGTGCACTCTCATCTATCCTGATGAAGAAGTCAGAGTTCCCCTTCGTCGAGCTACCTAAAGGAAGTTTTCCTACCGAAAGTCACACTGGCAATCCTGAATAAGTTTACCAAGACACGGTTGCAGTTGTGCTTCATAATTGCATTGGATAAAATCTGGTAAGAAGTTAAATTTACCCTTCGTTTGGCTTCTCTGGCAGTCTTCTTGGATCAGTTAATTATGCCCAAATTCCAGCCTTGATCATTAATCTGTTGGATCGGTTAAGAATAATTGATGCTTCCAAGAGAAATGTCCTTTTTCCCTTGTTTGTTTCGACGGGTTTTAGATAATGGGATTCAAAGGTGAATTAAATGAGCTTCACAGCGTCATCAACCTTGTAAAAATGCAACATCGAACATCTGTGATGGCTCTGATATAAAGTCAGGTAAATGTGAGCTTTTCTAAGATGAAGGGAACAGCCTCAATGAATGTGGACCAAGCAATTGGAAGCAGTTAGTTAGCAGTGTTGGGATAGCTAGAAATGATAAAATGAGAATATTCTTTAAATTCAGGTTCCTGTTCCAGTAGTCTTTTTTATTCTGGTGTACCATAGCACTCAGAAAGAAAACCATTCCATTGTACTCTCTGTATGTTCGTTTTAGAGGAATTTCTCAGCCCTCCGTAGAAAGATGAGTTAGTGCTTCCGTCATAAAGTGCCTACAATACCAGCACCCATCATATCAGGATCGAGAACCTATAGCCTGACTCGAGTATAGACCGGGCGTCACTTATGAGCAGCAAAATCGGAATGATTGCAGTCTAGAGGCCTTTCCACTGATAGTCAGCAGGAAAGTTGATGACCTCTCAAAATTTTCGGAAAGCAATTGTTTCGTCTGCCCGTAATCTAGGAACTCAAACCATCCGCAGTTATGTAATCCCAACAAAGGTCCGGGTCGTCCTGATGAACTCACCTCTGAGCATTGCGATCCCATTGTGACCTGGAACCTAACCAAAACTCAGCGAATCTAGTTTTCTAACAGCATGCAGAGAAGCGTTCAGTTCTCGATTTAGCTAAGAGGAGTCAACAGGACTTACGGCGCAGCTTGACTGTCGTGACTGATGCGGATACTTCGCCACCTCCACCGATTCTTTACAATATAGTTAATTGTCATTAGGACTGCACATATCCTCTCATGTTTTGCTTACGAGGAGCAGAATCTAACCACAATATGTCGCCCTCTAGAAAGACACCAGAGCCAGATCCTTAATCGGTTTTGAAGCCGTCCGTGAAGCCACTGTCTCAGATTCTTCGTGGCAGCAGCAGCTCTGTTGTCATTGTATTTTGAAATGAAATATGGCTTTGAGAATGCAGCACATCAAATGAATAACAGGAGGAGAGCCAGGCGTGCCAAGGAAAGCAGCAGTGCAGCCCAAACCGTTCTTTAGATTCTGGTTACAAAAGCAGTAACGTATTTTCATGAAAATCTGTTCCACCAGAAAACCGGAAAACCGTGTAGGATAGAACTGGTCCTGTCATAGCCGTATAGATCCAGAGGAGCTTCTTCTGTAGCAAGCCTCATTTTTTTTTTATAATTAGCGTGCGCTCAAGGGATTTATGTATCCTTAAAATGTTTGCACACAGCGCGGGCGAAGGAAAGCCAGGGAGAATGGGAAGAGAGGTACCGGTGAACGTTGGTTTTGAATGTTTGAAGGTTATAATGACTAGGAAATAAAGAGCTAGGCAGGGCATTCCATAAGCGAGTTGTACGGCTTAGAAACGAATCACGATATTTTAGAGTACTTCCGAAAGTGGGCTTGAGGGTATACTGATGAGCATTAATAGAGAGACGGGTATTACGGTTAAAGGTTTGAAGAGGCGGTATGTTACTGGCAATTTCTATGGAGCACTGGTTGTGGAAATTGCGATATCCTGCCGAAAGCTCCTTTACACTGTTAAAAGGCCGACCCTTAGAGGTTTCCGAAGTGATACGTTTAGTCGATGTTTCAAATCCTAAGCTTTGTCGGAGGAAATTCCAATGACCATTAAATGAAAACTAGAGGTAATCCTTCTTCGAGTAAAATGAAGTCGGCTTGATGGTTGGAATCATTATGACTTAGAAAAATCAGAAAACTAACAAATTTTGAGTAAGGACTCACAATTTTTTTAGCATTATGAACTCTGCAAGATTGTGGCTAAATTCGGGGTTTGATTAGAATGTTGAGAAGAACCGGAATTTTTACTTGCAAACTACATTGTCTTGGCCACATCGAACGAATAGACAGCAACACTTCAGCTATGAGGGACCATGTTTCTGCTTCAAAAATCAAGAAACACCAGATGGCAGACGACTGGGGCTATGTTCATCTGCTGCATCTCAGACAGGGACTATCCAAGGGTCAGGAGCACGTGAGGTAAACTTTGTAAATTGGGAAGATTGTTTATTAAGACCCTCATTCATCCTGATAATAAATAGAGTAACATGCACTAGGTTTCGGTTAAGCGAGCGAAACGCTTTCTTTGCCTTATAACAGAACCTATATGCTTTTTTCCAGTCGAATTGTTTCTGTATCTTCTGCATATTACCTTTTTTCGCAATGCCATATCTCCTTTTTAATATTTTATGAATTCCCTTAGAATTCTTCGGCAAAGGTTCTGCAGAAGGAGGCAAACTTGAACCTTCAAATGAAACGTGGACGGGTATTTACTTATACAAGAATGTAGATAATGCACCAGGAGCAATATTTTCAACAGCTTGCTAACGCTGCTCTTTTGTGCTTGCTATGGAATTTTGGAATTTCCCAAGAGATCATCGGATGCTTTCTTTAGACTATGTGGAACTCCAACCTACCAATATTGAACTTTTTCACCACTTTTCTCCTGATCTCATCCGTATCTTCAATGTTGTTGAAAGCTGATAGTGCGAGCCAATTTGAGCGTCCTCAAATGTTTGTTTTAAATAGGAATGGTTTAAGCTAACATTCTTTCTCCAAACTACTGTGTCATCGACCTGGTTTGGGTATGAAAAAAGTGTGCGGCCACATGACAATATCCATCCACCTATATCTTTTATTTTTTCTAAGAGAGCATAATTTAGAAAATGATGTTATAAGCATCTACATAATGCATTACTTAGATTACCACCATGTTATGGAACCTTCTTAATCGCTAACCAAGGAGTCATTTTAGTCCATAAAGCCTAACTGGTGCCCTCTAGAACTATGAGAGATTTGTAGGAAGAAGTGCTGCTTGTTGCGTAGAAAATTAAAGTCCTTATTACAATAGAGCAGATGAGATTGCTGTATGCTGTCGTTTCAGGTTTATCTTCGGAAATGAATCCTGAATCCTGAATTTCGACGGATTGAGTATCCAATCTTGTCAAATTTCATTAACTTCTTAGACATTCTTGCTGAACTTTGCTAAGCCCTTGTTAACTTCGACATTTACGTTTGCGAATGGAACTTAACTTCTTATATATTTTGAGTAGAACTGTGTTCAAACAAAAACTTGTGGCTGCGTATTCGCTCATTATGCCAAGGGAAGATAGAGATCCGTCGATGCAAATGCAAAAGTAAAGTTTGATAACTATTTAGAAGTTGCACTCCTCTTGAATGTGAGGATATCTTAACGCCAGAGAATTGATCTATGTAGTGGCATATTATTTAGATGGATCCACTTAGATCAGAGATTTGGCCTTTGTATACAATGTTATGCGGCACCTACGTGTATGTACTTTTTGTTTTGCTTTTCATATGTTCAGGAGTAAATGGTTATACTTGAGACCAGTTGGGTCCCTGCATCAATCTACAATATTTATGCTGAAAATGTATTGTAGTATATAAGATGCGACAAAAGTAATGTCATAATGTGAAGTGGCTGACATTTGGTTACAAATCAAAAAAAATTAGGCTCTCTTTTCACGAAAAGCCTGATTGAAAGTGTAAAATTGATGTCAAAATGATATCCTGATCTGACGTACATTTGTGCTCGTTTTACGGCATTTTGAATTGTTGCTCGCAAAACACCTGGCTCCAAACTGATGATTTCTTCTTCAATGTTGACTTTCAAGACTTGTGAGGTTTGTGATTTGTTGTAGTAAAAGCGAGATTTCAAAAAGCCCCAAATGAAGAAGTGTGGTGCTGTCAGATCTGGCGATTTGGCCGGCCAGTTCAAATAACTAAAACGCGAGATCACACGACCTGGAAATTGATGATTCAAGATCAACATCGCTGGCCGAGCTGTGTGAGCGGTTGCTCCATCGTGATGGAATCAACAATGCTCGAGACGCAATCCAGCAACTTGGGCTAAAAAAAAAGTCGTTTAATATTGGTCTGTAGCGCTCACCAGTTACGGTTATGGTGGTGTCGTCATCGTTCGCAAAAAATAAGGGCCAATCATTTTTCACTGCAAATACCGCTCCAAACACTTAGTTTGAGTGGATGCAACGGCTCTTCGTAGATTTCATGCAGATTCTCCGTGGCCCAGAAATGCAAATTTTCTTTATTCACGTAACCAACAAGTATAAATGGGCTTCGTTGCTCATTGTGATTTTCGATATGAAATCATCTTCTTCTTTCACCAGGTTTAACAGAGCACGGGAGTAAGTTAATCTCACTTGACGGTCAGTAGGCAGCAATTGGTGAACGGTTTGCACTTCGCAAATGAACATCATCAGATAGTTCACCAAAATTCTACTCAACGAATGTCTGGTGATTCCAAATTGTGTGCATCGTTGTCTCGTCGATCTTTGTGGATTCTCCTGATCGTCCTCGGCCATAGCAGTGATATTCGCGGTCGAACGGGGCCCTCCACTTCTTGCGATATTTCTAGTGAACCCAGTTTGCACTAGACTCTCAGCCAAACATTTAATTGTTCGCTCACATGGTGCAGGACGACGAGGAAAACGACGACGAAATCCGCTCTGCGTTAAAACAACAGACAGGAAATTGGTCAGATGAGCGTTCTACAGGTGTATATCGCTCCATTGCTGGTTGTCAAATAGTTCTATATCTGTCTACATTCTACAACATAAATGTCAGAGCACAATGACACTTGACGCCATTTGGAGAACTTATGGCACATTTACATTATGGCATTACTTTTGATCCAGCTTGTATCTTCCCCCGACAGCTTATGCAGTCCATTTATGAATATGCAGTTCTCCCTTTTAAAGTTGACAGTCTCGAACTTCTATATAATATCTGGTAGGTTTCTGGTTTCTTTTAATTCCTCGATATATGCCTATAGTTTCTGCGGAATTTCTTGAAAAACGCACTCACGTTCAAGACATCTCTTTCTATCAAACAGCAGCCTGTGAAGGTCTTATATTTTTCGTGCGAGGTGCTAAAGGGCTTTTCGTCTTTTTATCCATACTAGACTCACAGTCGTTCGTATATACCTATAGATAAAGATATATTAAGTGAATGGGCATATGTAGAGCATCATGTGGTCGAAAATGCTCTTACCAATTCATTCAATTTGCAATTGCCAAGGATATCACTGTGACTGTGTATGACCAACATGCTTTTGAATGATCAAAAGAGGCTGAATTTTCTTGAAATAAGTTCCGCCCCAACAAAAGATCTAAGGATCTAAGATTTTAACCAAAAGACCTATGGAACAAACTTCACTAAGTTTTAGTAGATGTTTGTAAGAGTACGGCGAAAATATATTAAATTCTCAGATTTTCTGTGTGTTTCTAGAAAATCATTCTCGAGTCAATGATCAACCCTTAATATTTAAACTCTTTAACGGTTTCGATTTGAAAATACTCGTACTTATCAGCACAATTAGTACAACTGTCAAATAAACAATATGTTGTATTGACGCTGCAGGAGTCTTATACATTCAGATGTTTCACCCCTGATTCAAAATTATTAAAAGATGTCAAATAGAAAAGCATTATTTTTGTTTTGGTGATTATAACCCAATTGTGTTCCGCAAACCAGTTTCTTAATAAATTAAGTTCCCAATTAATATCTGACACAAGATTCAAATGACTTTCTGAGTCATCATTCGCAAACGCTGGCACTACACATTCAAAGTTCAAACTGAACAAAGAGTTGATGTACTCGTATACCAGAAAGAGTATTTGTCGTAGTACAGAACCTTGCGGCAGCCCTATTTCATTTTCACCATTCTAAACTAAAGCCACGAAGTCCAGCTCTTTCAATTTTGTTAACCAATAAAGAGGGTTTAGACATATCAAAGGCTTTGGTTGTATCAACAAATAAGCCAGCTGTACAGTTTTTATCATCAAGATTGCTTAATATTTTTGAATATTTAGAAATACAAGACTTCATTTGTGCAGGCCTCCAGGATTCAATTTGGTAGAACAAAATGAGCACTTAAAATGTATGTGCATGCAAATTAAGTAAAAAATAATTTGCGATCAGCGTTCATTTTCCCATGATTCCGTTTGTCCATAAGATGTACAAACATTAACTCTTTGGCAATGTAAAAGCCGTTGGAGTTTAAGCCGTCGATTAAGTTTTTGAGGAGCTCAGTAACGACAGTTTTGCTTATTTACGTACCCATTCAAGCCTAAGTGAGCCTCGTTGCTGCAGAAGATGCAAAATCCCTCCAACATTGTTTCATAAAAGCTTTCGCGTAAATTAAGGTCATTTTCTTTAACTTCTTTCACGAGTTGAATCTTAAAGGAGAAATTTTAAGTGAAATTTCATGAACTATTGACTTTGGGAGTCGCAAAGCAGAGGCTATTTTCCGCCCTGAGATTCATGGACTTACACACAAACCTCTTTTCCTTCCCATGAATGTTTTCGGTGGTCCTTGAAGTTCTGCTGGGCTTTGGCTGAAGGATATTCAAAGCTGAAAAATTTTCACTGAATTTTTCTATCCGCAATCGAATTAAATTTACATTTGGCCCATCACTTAATCGCTGAATACTGTAGCGCTGTAAGAATCGACGCTCTTAAAAAACAAACCTTTGATATTGCGACTGACACATCCACAGTCTCGATAATTCAAATGACACCAACCCTCTCCAACACCTTTTAGAACTTTTTGGAATTTCCTTATTTTTAAACAAAAATGGTCAAGAAGACACTACCGCATTGATATAGATACTCGAATA
This sequence comes from Volucella zonaria, assembly GCA_963966105.1. Lineage (NCBI taxonomy): Eukaryota > Metazoa > Arthropoda > Insecta > Diptera > Syrphidae > Volucella > Volucella zonaria. The sequence goes on along the minus strand of OZ014531.1, from coordinate 179,410,109 downwards.
TACGAGTAGGACACCCGCCCACCTTATATTGCGTTGTTCAAAACGTCATTGCGTATTTTCCGTTTAATTTCCAGGTGTGTTTATTTAATATATTAGCTATGGACCTGTTGCCCTTTCGGAGAGTGTGACCAATCCACTGCCACTTTTGTCGTCGTATGGTTGTGCCTATAGATTCATGGTCCGTTCTCTGATAAAGCTGTTCGTTAGAGATACGGCTTGGCCAGAATATCCTAAAGATGTAGCGTAGGCACCTATTGACAAAGGTTTGCAGCTTCCTCGTGATAGTGGTGGTCACCCTCCAGGTACCACATCCATATAGTAGCACGGATTCAACGTTGGAACGGAATAGCCGTAGCTTGGTGTGGATAGCATCCCAAACGCAGATTTTGCTTTGCCTATGCGGTTGGCTATATCCAGTTCTGCTCTGCCATCGGTTGAGACAATACTCCCAAGGTATTGGAAACTCTCTACTCTCTCAACTGTCTGTCCAGCAATACATATCTGAGTGGATGTGTTTGACCTTAGGCTGATCATTTTTGTTTTTGCCGAGTTAATTTTCAGCCCAACGACGGCTGCTTCCCTCTTCACATTTGTTGTCATTTGGTGTAGGTCCATTATTCTGTGTGACAGAAGGCATACATCGTCGGCGTAGTCCATCGAATTCCTTCTTTTCCTGTTAACAAGGCCACATTCAGCACATCGCTAATCATCAATAGAAACAGTATTGGTGAAAGTATGCAGCCTTACCTAACCCCGCTTTGGACTTCGAATTCCTCAGACAGTCTGCCTCTGTGTAAGACGTGACATGTGGACCCATCATATGTAGCCTTGATAATTGCTATTAATTTATCAGGCCTATTGGCCCATTGTGATATCACGTGGATCTATAATCATCTTCCTAATGGAATCAGTTTGAGCTTACGATGAATCGTAGTAGAGTGTTTACGTCTATATTCCTTAGATCGTTTAAGTCATTGTAGAAGAGAGCTCCTAAGTGAAGTTTTCTTCTCTGGGAGAGAGCTGGACACGTACAGAGTAGGTGGAGGATAGTCTCCTCTTTCTCCTCGTCCAAGTAGCTTCTTCAGAAATCGTTTGTAAAAGCGCCAAGCCTTCTTGCATGCTCGTCTATGAGGCAGTGTCCAGTGATGATACCTATAACGGCGCTGAAATGTTTCCCATTTAGAAGGATCAGACTATTATAGCGAGTCAGATCCAGCTTTGACCAGATCTGTTTCGTCACTAGACATGTTGGTCCAGCAGTCCACCTAAGGTCTGTTTTTTTATTGGCATCCAGCTTTAATATTAATTTGCACGTAGTGATTGGTATAGCTATGCTACACTTTTCGGGCAGAATAGGTAGAGTAGTTCCTATTTTGGTGAGTTCGTCCGGCCTACAATTCCCAGGAATGTTTCTGTGGCCCGGTACTCAGCAAGGTGAAGGCTGAACTTCTCTGCCATCTCCGTAAGAGATAATCGGCATTCTTGGGTGCTAATAGAATTTAGTGAGACTGAGTCCAAAGACTTGATAGCGGCCTACGTAACCGAAAAGATGCGGATATCCTTTGCATATATTACGTTTGCTGCAGTTGACAGCATTGTCTAAGGCCGTCCACCAGACACAACCCCGTAGCTGAGTACCGGTCTTATGACCGAGACGCATAGCCAGTTCCCAATGGCTTTTTTGCAAGAGAATAAATCTACTATACTCTAGCTTTATTGACTCTTTCTTGGATGTTAGGTTTCCAGTCTAGTTTCGTGTCAAAAATGAGGCCAAGATATTTTGCTGTTTGGGAAAAGACTAAAATGGTACCGTTTATTGAGGGGGGGTCTATAATTGGAATTTTGTATTGTATTTCCTTGAAAAGAGGACAAGATCAGTTTTATGGGGCTTGGTTTTCCCCGATCCCCAGCGATCTGCCGAACGGGCTTACTCTGCTGAGATTTTGCTGTAAGAGTTCCTTAACGATATTGAGATGCCTTCGTGAGATGGCTACAGCAACGTCATCCGCATAGGCAATCGCCCTGCTACTACCCGCTTCCGTATCCCAACCAAATTGCAAAAATTTTTACTGAGTGATTAAACTGGTGTGGAAGACCATATGATTGAGCAGCTCTGGACAGGGATAAGATCAATTAATTTCTGTACCTTGCCCACAGTAGACATTGGAATTAATCGTTTTGTTCTTTGGAGGCAGCTCATAGAAGACTGGTCCCTTCCAATCCCACCAGATTGACAGCATCAGCTTTTCTTTTCCGATGCTTTATCTCTCCTACTCCAACTTCTTTTTCGGCTGACATTATTGTAGACAATCCATTTTCTTTACCCTTGATCATTCGCCTCAAGAACGGATCGCTTTCTTCGCGTGTGATAAGTTGATCGCGCAGGCTTATGCGCTTCAACTCAATATCGAGCTTCTTTCTTTATGAAGCCAAGCCATGAACTGCTTTGATTTTGTCGTCGTCAACCTCGGAAGGCCTCCCGGAGTCGGGCGAAACAGTTCTGACGTTTTGCGATGACCTTTCTGCCTTAAACTTTCGTAGCTTTTCACTTTTATCAGTTGCTTTCCCTTTGAAGTAATAACCCAAAATATGGCGAAAATGATCTTCGAAATTTTCCATGTTCTGACCACAACTGCAAGCACAAAACTCGACAGAATCGGGCCAACTTTTTTTTTGTTTTTATGTTAACTATCAGCAACAAAATGTGGGTAAACGTATACAGATACAGATACCTTTTCAACAACCCATTGCATAGTACATTCTACATTACGAAAAAATTCAATATCTGAGGCAGGTTTTATTCTCAACATCTTCAATGGTGTTGATCGTAAGATCTGCAGGAGAAGGTGATCTATTGCGTTCTTTATAAGCCCATTACAGGTTCAGTGGTATTCCCAACAATCGCCGATGCGTAAATTCCAAAGTTTAGGAGGGGTCCAACGCTCTGGAATATAGCCATAAGTTCTTCCAGATACTTCAACTTGGAATGAGCCTAGGTTGGTTGGCGTCAAATTCGCCGAAGTTTAGTGAGATGTCCTTCCAGATTTCGGTATAAAAACGAGCTCTGTACCGAATGTTTTAGAATTTGTTTGTAAATATTAAGATTTCCACGTACCACCCGCTTCCATTGGGTTCATGGTTGACATATCTAAACTTTTTGAATTTCTTTGTATTCTACGAGTATGTCCATCCGTCTATCCGTCGCTGTGGACTTATGAAGTGTCGACATATGACACTGCACCGATACTTCTAGGGCACATCTTGGCCATACTATTTGATGTAAATCCTTCTATTCTGGTGAAATGCACGACGACGTCGAGCTTGTGAATATCTTTCAATCCAATCATCAGAGTAAGGTTTTTTTTGTTTGTGTTCTTTCTTTCATTTTGAAAAAGAAGCGACTTTGCGTTCGGATACATGTATGCTTGTTTGTATGTACGAATATCTAGTGCAACAACGAAAGAATACAAACGAAAGCAAGATTATCTTTCGAAAAGATTCGTTTTCTTTTCTTGTGTACGCACGTTTATCAAAGTCCTGTATGCCATCTCGCCAGCATCGTCGGTCGATGTATTCGGAATTCGGATCTATCTGTCGTTGTTCTACATCGTTTGTCGTGTTGAAAAATAAAAAGCAAAACACAACAATAAAGTCATCCTTCGAAATATCTCATCTCGTGTCTTGTATGCATCGTCACTTTGTGTGATTCCTTTTCCCATTATCTATGGAAAGTAGAGCGTATGCGACAAATGCTTTTCTTATTTCTACAAAGAGGATCAAATACTCACACAAGCATACCGACATATGCCTAACCAAAAAAACAAAAAACAAAAAACAAAACACAAATGCAACAGAGAACAAAATGTCGATTCTAAAAGGACGACATACTCGTAATCATACCTGTGACGGGTAAAAGAAAAAAAAAAGTTCCACATACGCCCTCCATCATCGCTGGGGTGGTGTTTAATTTTTTTTTTTTTTTGTTAATTTTTCTCTTTCTCTTTAAGTTGTCGTCTTCATCTCGGGATTTTGTGTATTTTTCTTTTCATCTTGTTTTCGGGGGTAAATTTTGTATTTTCTTTTCTCCATCATCGCGCCAGAACTTGTAGTTGTTCGACAATTTTTTCAGTCATGGATGGACGCACTATGAATTGGTAGGGTAGACCAGGACATTCGGGAAACGGGATGATTGTTAAGTGTTCTTATTCCCTTATAACAAAAAAAAAAAAAAAAAAAAAAAAACTAAAAAGTTTATGAAGTAGAGCAGCAAGGATGCAGGCTCAAAGAGAGTGGAGGAAAAAGTAGAAAATAGAAAGACAAAGGTGGAGTTGAAAGCCAGATGATTGCTGTGTTGTTGTTATGGCTCTGTGTACAGGATTGTATCTCCTTTCTCAGCTTTCATAATGAAGATGAGGAGGATTTCTTTTTTTTTTCTCAGAGATTTTTGCTCTTCCCTATTTTGCTGTTAGTTATTCACTGTTGGTTGGTCGGCGCACCCTTTCCAAGTGGTATAGAGTGAAATATATGTACGCGGCTATCCTGTTTCAGTAGGGGATGGCTAAAATGATAATACGGCTACTCAGAGCTTCAGAGGGGTTAGGTGGTTTTTTTTCCTTTTTTTCTTTTTTTTTTTATTAAGCCCCAACCCCCACCTGGGGAGACTGAGTTTGACGGGTGTAATTGTTTTCTTTGCGTGTTTTTCCGCATCCCCATTTTTTTTAATTTTTTTTTTGTTTATCCACCCCTCAGAATGAGCTGATGATGTGAGTAAGTAGAGTAGAGGGTGGTAGTATCCAGCCAGGTGTAGCAATTTTATACGCTACGATTGACATAGACACAGCTAAGTAGAAATATGCGCAAAGCAGAGATACGAATACAAGCACGAGTACAAGCACCAGTACGAGTACCCACCAAACAGCACAGATACAAAGTGTAGAAACAACAAAACAACAAACAGAAGAGGTGCACAACGACTACGAGGGAATATAGTCGAGGGTAGTGGTAGTTAAAAACAAAAAAAAAAATAAAAATAAAAAATGAGAAAAAAATCTGCTGAATAGAAAAGATAATTAAAAATTACAGGTTTATCGTTTTATATAATCAAGGGATGATGCGATGGGGAAATATTTGATTTTCGACTTTACCCATTAGCTCTTAACTCTTAGCCAAGGGGCGATAACATTGGATGCAATAGCCAGGATAGAGCAATAAGAAGAACGAGCACCAGTAGTTGCTGATGGTGGTTATGGTAGTTACTGTTGTTGTTTTCCCCGTGTCGTAGTAGAATGATGATCTAATTTAAAAGTGGTCGCTACAATTGTTTGGTTTCGTTTGTTTTTTCCTTTCCTCTTTACTCTTTGCAATATATAATGAACGTAAGGATAATGAAATGAAGATGGATACTTTAGATCGACCGACGAGATTGTGATTCCCTAGTGTCCACTTAAAAATTGTTGAAATATCAAAAGTGCAAAACAATCATATTCATACGAAATGGTTAAGCAAACTGAAGAGGACTTGAGACTGAGAATGAATCTAGTGGAGCCTACAAAAAACAATGGAGTTGGTCGTCAGGCAGAAGAAATGGGTTGAGAAGTTTTATTTTTTTGCTAAACCTGGGATTTGGTATTCAATAGAAAGAACGTCAGCTTAAATATTTTTAATATGTCTATCCTCATTTTGTATTTGTTCAGTTTCTATGTTGGGATATGTTAAATACATTGCCATGATGGTTCACCGACCCTTACCATTCCATCAATCAATCAATGCTTCTTTCGCCTGCTACTGAACTAAATTGTTAAATATGGGATCGAGGTAATCCCCTATCCCTTTATATCCTTTCGACAGAGTCAAAGTGAACCTATGGATATTCTTTACTTTATAGTCGATGTAGAGCCTTCAATATACTTTTTTTTTTATTAAAACAAAGATGTTGAAGTGTTGACGTGATACCAAATACCTGAACAAACTATTCATCGTCTACAGTCCTTACTTCAGAAAATTAAAGCAGCCTGTCTGATATAATGGTGCAAGCGCTTCTTACATACATAGTTGCCTTGCGGACCTTACTAAGTCACTTTATTTTGGATCAGCTCGTTAGTGAGGAAACTGCTTTCGGCACCTTCTTGGAAACTCGGCTAGAACTTGAGCTGCAAGCGCTTTTTGGGCTGGGTTTTCCTGCGATCTTCTTTGAACAGGGCAAAATGAGCTAGTCGCTCAATATACGAGTATTGTAAATGTTGAATGCTGAGTTCTAGCGTTCGGAAATCGAACATGCAGATATCCGGATTTAGAACGGCTACATGCACTTGTTATCTTCTTGCACCTTTATGTCATAAGAAGATGTGTGGGAGTCCCTTATGTCACGCCATTGCCTACGGTAAGATTAGCAACGGTGGAAAGAACAGATGTCGTTGCGGACCAGTGCTGCTTCGATAGAAAGCCTTGAACTGCAGATTAGATCAGAGGTTCTTATTTGGAGTGCACTTAGTTCAATTGATGGTATAACACTGGGAAACCGCCGGAGTGCGATGCCCTAGTTGACGAGTAAACTGAAACTAAATATATTTCTTGGTAAATTTGACATGATCGGTTATCTTCACAAAGCAGAGATCATTAACTGCCTGAGGGTTGTAGGTATGTAGGTACAAATAGAATACTCTTTGTCTATATCTCTACAGCTCTACAGATCCTACAGGAAGCATTGTGAAGAATATTCAATCGCAGCCATCCATAGCCCATCCATGTCCCATGATAAAGTTTGTGAGTTTGGATATGCCTTCTCCAGAGGTTGACCACCTCTCTTGATCGTTTGGGATCGAGTTTGGGCCATATTAGTCCAGATGTCTAGCAGATGTTGCGATAAGTTCACATGTTTGTTTCTAGGTATCCGGGTCTATAAGTCCAGTTCCCTGGAGCGTCCGAATGTCCCGATTAACTATCTCATTGCAAGTTTCGCGGCAATCTCTAACTACCCACGAATTTATAGTGTTTTAAGTTAGGGATCTGATCGCTGCATGGCTGTCTATGTATGCATATTGCAATATTCGACGCGGGCACTGAATTCAGGCTGAGTCAAACAGTGGCCTGATGAATAGCTGACACTTTAGCTTGGAAGACGGTACAATATGTCTGGTAGACTGAAGCAAAGGTCTTCAGATAATACCCCTACTCCCACGACTTTGGCTATCTTAGGGACTTTGTGAAGATGGAAATTGAGTTACTGAAAAAGATTTCGCATTGTTTCCATCGTCTCCAGTGTGTTTCCGCAATTAGGTGATGGAAGTCAATGGTAATCTCACTTTCAGGTAATTGAAGGTCGGTAGGTTGCGGAAAGCTGCGATGCGTCGTGAGTACACTAAGTGTCTAAGCAAAGTCTGTGGTTATAGAATAAATGAGAATTTGCCTCAGAGCTGTAGACCTCGTGCATGGATTTTACAAACTTACGCACAAGTTTACCCTCCACTTAAGCAGAGAGCATTTCTAATTCGTTGTACAGCAATTTTTCCCACCCGTAGCTTGCTTTGCAGGATGAAGCCTAGATACCTCTCACTCCTCAAGAAGCTCAGAGAGATGCCATTTAATTTCGGTAGGATAGCTCAGCGTATCGTGGACTTAATTGTAAATTTATTTTGACCAGGTTAATCCTAAGACCAGGCTTCGTTTTTAACAAAATATTATGCAGTATCTGTGATTGCCTGACATATAAAGAGTGACGTCCTCTGCATAAGCTACCACACCACATCCCTCGCCTTCTAATTTTTAAGCAGCTCATTGAGGACCTGATTCTATAGTAGACGACCTCCTCCTTGGAGTGTTCCGCTATGTGGCTTCTTCGTTAACTTAAGCTTCTGCCGTTTTCTATTCGTGCGCAACACCTCAGGGAATGTTACTTAACAGGAATTTTACTTTAAGCCAAAGGTTAAAGTACTTTTTCGGCCTATTGTAAATTTTCTTGTCCTCGTCACCAAGGATCCGTGATCGTTTTCTATATATTTCGGCGATTGAATCTTTTCTGTGGTTTCCTTTCTTTACGCGTAGAACGTGAAAAATATCAAAAACTTAAATTAAGGCCAAAGAGCCCTCCTTATGTTTTGAAATAGGTCTTCGGTCAAGGCTCTGATTAAACACTTTTTGTTAATTTCCTTTAATTTATTTTTTATAAATATTTCTAATAAATTTTTTTATTTATTTTGCAGATGGTGCTTACATGCATAAATGCTTTAAAGGTAAGTTTTATATAAGAATAATAAAACATTATAAGAAAAATTGTTAAATATTGCGAGATTGCTAAAGTACAAACATTTTAAAGAAACATTTACATGGAAAAATTTAAAAAAATCTGAAATATACATATTGGTCTTTGAATAGAAATAGCAATACGACAAATACGCGCAAGTACTGGGCGGGCCGAAAAGAGCTTCGCTATAAGTAATTAATAGTAAATAAAAAATTATTGCACTAGAATATTTTTGATTTTCTTTATTGCATAATGTTTACTGATCGATAAGAGTTACGTGTGAAAGATAATCGGTCAAATATTCACCATGCCTTTGGCGGTATATATCAATCCGTTCGTCCAAATCTCGGATGACATCCTGACGTAATATATCAGTAAATATTCCACCAATATGTCTTGTTATCTCACCTTTTGCTCTTGAATTGTTGCTGATTTATTGGCATAGGCCCTACTTTTGATATAACCCCAAAGAAAGAGGTCCAAGTGTGCTAAACTATTTCCAATTGACATCGCTGTTTCTCGGGAACTTCTTATCCGGTAAAGTTCTCCCTACAACCTACCGCCTCGGTTTTTTAAATTTTGTCAACTCACTTAAAATCATATTTAACTTAGCTTTAAGTTAAGGTTTTTCTCTGAACTCCTGAAAGCATTCATTTATAACTCCAATTCACAAATCAGGATCTAAATGTCTGATTGACAATTATAGACCTATAGCCGAATTGCAGTTGGTCCCAATAATATTTGAAGCTGTAGCGAAAAGAGAACCTTAATCCGCTATATGGTCTTATATCTCAGAGTTTTAGCATCAATTTGTAACCGCTATTTAACTATTTCCACAGGATTGGAAAACGCCTTCAAGTTGACTGCGATTATACAGATTTTTCCAATGTCTTTGACATGGTATAACACAACATCTTTTTGGAAAAGCTCAAAATGATCATGTGGGTGGCCGTGGCTCAAGTGGTAGTGTGTTGGCTTCCCAATCGGACGGTTCGGGGTTCAATACCAGCCGTGACCGAAAGACTTTTTTTCAGGCAATTAAAATCCTGTGAGATGAATGGTTGCCTAAATATAACATTAAGTCCAATTTACACTAGTAATTTAGTCTCCCCATTAAATGTTGGATGCCACCCATGGAGCGAAATAACCACTGAGCCCAAAAATCTTTCTCTCTCTCTCTCTATCCAATTTTCCGAAAAACTTAACACGTGCTCCGGCATTTTAAGAGTAGTAATACCCTCTTGAGTGTTAAGTTCTTTTTAAAAAAAAAAAAAAAAAAATTCACTCTAATTTTCTGAAATGGATCGGCAATTATTTGGCTAACCGGAAGAAATATATTATATTACTGGCTGGATTTACCCGCTGTGCTGAGTCCCTTAATAGATGCATACATATGATATACAATAATTTTATTTTTTCTCAAATTGAATCACATATGTACATCTATGTATATACTACCTTGATCAAAATGTTCCCGGAATGTATTTTGTATCTAAATCTGTATTGTTCACTTCAGAGTAATCCCCATCGACTACAACATACTTATGCCAACGCTTGATTCAGTCCTCGCAACATTTTTTATATTCGGTTTTCTGTATGTCCATCAGTGCTTCCTGCGATTTTTCCATTACTTCCTCTCGGCCGCTGAAACGCGTTCCCCGTAGTGGTTTTTTAACTCGATTGAACAGAAAGTCACAGGGAGCCAAATCAGGTGAATCCGGTTGGATGGTATTTGTTGCATTTTTCGTCAAAAAATTACGAATAATGATGGCACTGTGCGTTATCATGGTGCAAAATCCACTAGTTTTCTGCCCACAATTATGGTCTCTTTCGGCGAAGTGCTTCACGCAAACGTCTCATAATGCCCAAATAATACTCTTTGTTTACTGCCTGGCCTTCTGGAAAAAATTCATGATGCACTACATCGTTGTAATCCATGAAAACCGTGAGCATTGCCTTCTTTTTTGACTGAAAACGACGTGGTTTTTTTGGCCTCGGCTCATTTGGTAAAATTATAAAAAATCGCCAACACACACAGAGATTGATGTTCTCTTGGCTACGTAACTTTTGCAAATGTCAAGCTATGACGATAAGATTTAGAGGGAATGTCAACAACAGATTTACCGACTTAACAAAAAAACAGAACTCAAATCGGAACAATGGGAGCGCCGCACCGTGGTGTCCCCCGGGACCTTTTTGATCAAGGTGGTATTTTCAGAATCCATATGTGAATATGGAATTAAGTGATGAAATGATATTTCAGTTTTGTTTTATTTGTTTTTTTCATCCCTACATCTATTTTGTGCTTGTTGCTGATTGTCGCTAATAAAATAGATTTGTATGTATTTAGGCTCATTACCTGGAAGTGGTTGGAGGGATCCAAATCTGTGATACACCAGCCTCTGTACCTTAAAAATTGGCATGAATCCGCGTTCTGTAATGAAGTTAGCTCCAAAAGATGCATTTGAAATGCCGAGTTGTATTTTCGAATGTATTGGAAAAACTGTTTGGATTGAGATGTTGTGCCTTCAAGAAGATCTTCTAATACCAGTGTGGTGGCTCTTGGTGTATGCTTAGTTTAATTTTTCCATTGGAGTAACATATGCCTAATTGTTCTCCTACAAATTAGCTTCCACAGCAATGAAAACACAATTTGGACATGGCTCCAATTTCTAAAATTTTTTCCGACTCATATAATTAAAAGCGCATCAATACCACTCTCTTCCGCTATATGGCCGATTCCTTACCTCGCTATTTCTAATACTTCATATGTTAGCCATTCGGTTTGCTTCATTTTGTAACCTGCGGTGACGTTAATCACTTGTCTCTCTGCGGCGTACAATCCTTTTGCGAAGGGAACTAGAGGATCTCCAAGATAAATTCCTGTTTTTCGTTATGGCATGTTATGAAATAAAATAAAACATTTGTCAGAAAAGGACATTGGAATAGTTGAAGACACAGAAGGCCGACTACCAAGCACATTCGTCTGTTTGGATCGATTCACCCTATCACATATTCTAGCCTTTACATGTTCTATGCCATCATGCTATTTCACTTACAGTTTCTCTCAGTGCAACCAAGATTCACAAAACTAATAACGTTTTTCTTTTAATGATCATCAATAATAATTTTATACTCCTTGACAAATAAGTATTCCAAAGCATACTTGAAACTTTTAATGTTTATAAAGCGTAAAAAATGAGTTTTTTCAGTTAAAAAATCATATAAAATGGGTTTAAAGACCCAATAACGAACTTAGGATACTAAAAACCATCCTATTCGTATGTAATACCGCTACTGACGATAAATCGATTGATATATATTTCGTTGATGTATTGTTACGTACCTACTAGCGGACAAACAGGAAAATGTGTTCTCTTTTATAGAGAAAATCGAATCTATGTATGTTCTCGAAAAAAATTTCAATTGTTCTGGTCTTCCTCAGGGAAGTCACATTAGCTCACTTCTTTTTTTTTTTCTATTTATAAATGACTTACCTTATCTACATAGATTCGAATTTCTTTTATATGCTGATGATCTAAAAATGTATTGTATAAGTGCATAAATTCAATATCCAACGTAATGGATTCGCAATAAGATAAAAACGACTAGTGCATCAGTAATGAGGTGTATTTCAATACGAGTAAATGCGTCGTTACGTTTACCAGAAAAAAATTTCCTTTTATATATGATTACCACATTCAAAATTGTGTTTTAGAGTGGGTCACAAATCAAGAAGATTTTTGAATGTAAGCGAACTTTCTCTTTACACTTGGATTCTACATACTGCATGCTGAGTTATTTGGTTCATAAATCCAAGGATTTCCGTGATCCCTACACACCAAAATTTCTGTATATTTCTTTAATCCGTTCTAAACCAGAGTATTGTTCTAATGTTTTGAATTCTTACTATTGTAGTGCTGAAGCTGGAGTGGAAATCTAAAGTTTTAACATTTAACAATTTAACAAACCATCCTATGAAAGCAGTTGTGCGTTACTTAACTTAAAACCGCTAACTAAATGGAGAATTCACTACTAAGCACTGGTGTATTAACAGCTCACATTGATTCCGCGTTTCTTATATCAATGTTCAATTTATACGCCCCTTCTCGCATTCTTCGACCTAGGGAACGCATGTTACTAAACTTAAAACTAATTATGGACACAATGACCCCATTATTACGGCTTTATGAATAGAACTGTCTGTAAGAGAGCCATTGTAAATTCTTTGTAATTTATAATTTACCTTTCATCTAATATTTCTAATTAACAATATACCAGCTTTGAAATAATCTAGAATATGTTTCCTTGTAAGACGAAATTGGCAAATAAATAAATAAATATAAATAGTTGAGTGGAATGTTGAAGTCGTATATCGTCCACATCAATATCATCCAATTTGAGCCATAAATAGTAAGTTATCATTGCGCTATAGTATTCAGAATACACACTCCTCCTGCACTGAAGCTACGTCCCTTTTTTCCAAAGCAATGGAAATTCTGATAAACCGTCACCTCATGAAATATCTCGAGGCAGGATAACTTTTCAATAGCCGGCAGAATATATTTTCCTTTCACTAGTACGGAATAGCTTATTCCCATAGTATCCAGGTGGAGCTTCGAATTCCCGCCTTCCTTAGTTACATTGGGTATTTTACTCTTGTTTTGACATCATCATCCATCATTCTGATCTTCCCGATCACAAGCTTCTTCTAAGACCCTCACATGTCTGCTAACTTTTCGGAAATCACTGCATGTTTCCTTAAATTCTTCGTAGATTGAGTTGCATTCCTCAAAATCACTTTCATTGCCAAGATATGTGTCGATTTTGCCTTTAAATAGTGAAACAAGAGACATTTCTTTCCACCAGTTGCACACCGGATCTTCTCCGGATTCCCTACTTAAAAATTTTGCTGCTATAGCTAGTCATTTTAATTTACAAAAATTAGATGAAATCACATCTACTCGTACATATGCGACAGATGTTTGCTTTAGGTCCGGGTGAGTCTTGGCAAGAACTCCAAGTCTTGTTTACATTTCTTCTATTTAAAAAAAAATTACCCTTAGGCGAAATTTTACTTTAAGGACCCCCGAATGGTTCAGTTGGTTGGCATCGAATATTCTACGTGCCGGATCGTAATGTCCTTTGACTCATTATTCTCTAGCCATGAAAGTTTTCTAAATAAACAAGTTTTTGTCTAAGCTATTGTCAATTTTTGCATACTTTGAATCCATCTACTCAAATGAGACCTTCCAAAGCATGTTGCCCGCGAAACGACTTTTTTGGAATTCCCAAAGGCCTTATAGAGAGTCTAGTTTGTTGTTCGGGATTGAGCTTTGTAATTGTACTGGACATCTCAGACACAGCGATTAGAAATTTCAGTTTCCTGTTTGATATCTGATGGAGTGTTGTTATGACAAATAAAAGCAGAGCCAATGAGTCACGTTGTACTTAAAAATGCTCCATCGATTGTGACTTTTGGTTGAATTCGTCTTACTAACTATGCCGCCACTTAGCATTGTACAGTTTGTTGACGTTGTCTGTGAAAAGATATCCCTTTACATAGGGTCATCTTGGCAACAACTTTTACTGAAATCAAAGGTTGTTTCCTCACTGTGAAGCACAAAACAATATATTCTCCACTTACATTGCTGTAAAACAGACTTTTTTGACTGGTAAACCAACACATGACAGATCCACAGAACAGGATTTGGCTTTCTCGGATATTTTTCAATATCTGGCGAAAGTTAAAATTTTGTTCGTATTTTTCCTTGTCTTGAGCCACACTGATACCAGCTGTTACTGCAAATAGGACCTCTTTTGCGAAGAGGCTGAAACTTCTGCTTTCGGTGTCGCTAAGCCTAGTTACATTTTGTTGATGCGATATTGACTTCCGCAGTTAACCTAGTCAGTCTTCAGCATGTTAGAAATACTCAGACACGTTTTCAACGTTTCTTAGAATCCAGTCTAAGCGATTAAATCTTTTTATCGATGCAGCGTAGTAATTCGAACTCATTTGACCAACGCGTTGCAGCACTCCTTAATCCTGTTGCACACATTAGAAAAATCTTGATTCACGAATAGTCCCCCGTTTTCGTACGAGGACATTTGGTGATCTAATTGTGTGGGACACTGTAACCGAAAATAGTCCTCAGACAACACATTTGATGATAAACATAGCTATCTCCATCTGCTCCGAATATAAGGCACAAAAAAAATGGAGGATACAGGTTTTTTTTTAAAGGATTAAATTGTTAGGGCAATGCATCCTAAAAGATATTTGGTACCACAAAATCAGTATTACGAAGCCAAGAGAGGCTCAACTCTTTTGGTGAATTTAACAATCTCTCTGGTGGAGATTTTGAGAATTTCCCCAGGGATTCAAATTTCTCTGAAGAAGTGCCGTCTCTTTACGACACTTAGAGCCATGCATTCACATAAAATGTGTTCCGCAGTTTCGTAGCCTTCTATGCAAAGCCGACATTCAGTTTCCTATTTTGTGTAGGTGACATTGAAGTGTCCGCTTAGAAATCCGACCGGTCCTCAGATTTTATCCTTTTTGAACCTTTGGGATCCTTTTGATTTTTTGTGATGGGATATACACATTTGTTCTCCCAACTCTTTATTGCTAAATTCAGGATATTACTGAACTGCTTAGGGCCGATGAAAGAATCAGCCGAACCGTTTCTAGCCAGTTCGTCGGATATTTCAATTCCGTCAATACCTGTATGACCAGGCGCCCACCAAAGTTGTACTTTATTCCTATGGGAGAGATCTTGTAGTGTATTGAAGCAGTGCATGACTGATTTGGAGTCATTGAGACTAGGACCGAATGCTTAAATGGCACCTAGACTGTCCGTGAGTGTATGTATGGGGGCATCCTTTGCTCCCTTAGCGAGGATGAGGTTGGAGCACACCTAAGTGACATGTATTTCCGCTTGAAATACTCTGGAACATTTTCCCATTGGTTGCGATATTCCGGTGTTTGGTCCAAATATACCAGCACCCACTCCGGGGTCCATCTGTGATCCATCCGTATACCACTTGATACTTTTAAGTTTTAAGGTGGGTTTTTTTTTAGTTCCATGCTTCTAGGATTTGGATCACTATATTGAACCTTCTGCCGAAGCATAGGGGCTGAGGTAGGCAGTGGATTACCGTACAGATCATGTCAAGCTCGGGGATTTCGGAGAGGATCCATTTGATCCATTTGATACTGTTTGTAGTAGACTGACCGTGCTGCGAATTGCCAAATTTTTTTATAAAGAGATGGAGTGGTGTTAAACCAATGAAGGATCGTTTACCTGCTGTGGGGCAAATGTGCATTCCGCCGGTGATGCCGAGGTATGCAAGTCTTTGTAGCCGCTGTAGCCTTTGTATGGAAGATTTGTGTTTCGTTTTGGTCCACCATACTACTGGTGGGTAGGTGGATGACCTTTGGAGTTAATCCTCAGGTCTTACCATTCGTATGACGGCCAGCCCACATGGCTTTAGTTGCTTTGGTAATTTTATTATTAATATGTGAATTTCAATTGTATGTTATCGATATCTTACTTCGTTGGAGCACACAATTACTGTACGAGTGAAGGGGAAAAGTATAGCTTTACTATAGTTTATTGAGCGGTTTTCTCCAACATATCAGTCTTTTACTATCCGTAGAGCAGTCTGCATTTTGTAGCAAATGTCTTTGGGGTATTTACCCTTCACTATTATGACTAATTCATTGGCACATCCTACTATTTAATATCCCAGATTACTAAGTTTTACTAGTGGTCATCAATGTGACAACAAGAGCTGTGAGATAACACCTCTTCGTGGACAACCTTTGATGCCTGAGACAGAGGTTTTTATCTCACTGGTTTACGACCATCACTCTAACCCAATGATTAGTGGGATGGTCAATACCTTTTTTGGGTTTCGCTTAAGAAATCGATATCTAGGAACGCACATATTGCAATCTACTTAATCTGTGTTACCCGATTTAGCAGAGCTTCTTCGGTTGATCTTTCTTTCCTCTCTGCATATTGGTGAGGGCACAGAGGAGAATTTCTGTTGATGAGAACGTTGCTGATGTGTAAATCGATAAGTCTTTCCATGGTTTTCAGAAAAAATTTTGTAAGACTTATGATTTGATAAATAGGTAGTTCACAAGACCTGCCTGGTTTGGGGATAAAACCAACGTTTACCTGCCTCCAGGCATGTGACACATATGCCCAGTTGAGGTTCTAACTAAATCAGGCGGTGGGAAAAACGTTTGAATCAATACTGGGAAGATTCCGTCTGATCCTGGTACCCTATATGGTTTGAATGAGCCTATGGCCCATATAACTTTGTCTCTGCAGAACATATTTCTAGACAAGCTATTAATTCTGTTGTTATAGATAGGATAAGTTTGGTGCTTCAGAATTGACATATGACATGAGTTATTTAAAGAAGTCCAGTCTGGCAGTTCCTCTCGACTAGCTGTTGTGAAAGTTGCATCTTCTTTTTGTAAGAGACCTAAGTAATTTGAAGAGCCCTTTCAGAGAATTCTTTGGAGACGCGAGATTTCTGGCAGTTTTTCCAGGTGCTCGCTATTCTTTTTCCAGGACGCTCTCTTGGACTTTCTTAGTTCTTAATTGAAGCTGGTTAAAGTTGACTGGTACAGGTCTCAATTACCGGTGTGTTTGGATTTGTTAAAATGTGTTCTCATCATTTTACGGATCCGTTCAAGTTGAGGGTTCCATCATGGTACAACCTTTTAACCATATTGCGTTTCAACTTGCAACTACATTTAATTGATGAGATATTGGCTTCATTTAGTTGATCCGCTAACTCATTTACCAATAGACTGTAGTGATGAGGGCAGTGAATCAGCTTTGATAACGAGATTTTCTTGAAATGTTCTGCAGTTGGTGAGTTTCTTCATGTATCTAGTTTGACACTGTCCGATATTGCATCCTATGTTGAAACTTATGTGCATATGGTCTGACAAATTCCAATCTATGTGGTTTCGGAAATGAATTCTCCCCCACAAACATCAAGTTCAGATCGCATTTCTACTTAATTTTAGGGAAACTACTCCTCACCCAATTTGCAGTGGTTTCATTGGAGCTAACAAACACAACCCAGCCAGCCCTGATAGTAGAGCTGTTAAAAGACGAGTTCACCTCTTCATCTTGAAGCTCAATTGAAACATCAATAACTTCCTCCTGTATTCGAGCCACTTGCTCAACAGTAAGGGGTTTGAGATTGATGTCTTCCGGGATTACAGTCTAATACGGCCCAATATATTGCTATACGGAACCTTGTCGACTGTAGCAGTCCGTATAGGAACTCTCTTTGCTTTCGACATCGTCGGGTTCGTTTGGCTTCTATTTAAGGTTTTGGAAGTGGCAATGTCTAGAGCACGTTCCCTAGTGTTGTTTCGTTTCGAAGCTTGTTTGAACCTTTTCCTCCTCGAAGGTCGTAGCCGGAAGATTTTTGTGACATGTTCACAGAACTTACGGCTTATTTCGTGCTACCAGATGGTATACATAACTCATCCATAAGTTCTGTGAATTGTGTCTTCACACAAAGTGTCTGAGTCTCAGTCAGAAGGGACGAATTCTCTTCCTCGCTTCTCATTTCAGCATCAGAGTTGGCAGCAGGGAGCGCAGGTGCGTTAATGCTTTTAAAAATGCAACGGTCTCTAAAAGTAGAAATTTTGTTCTATCAATTTTGATTCCCACGAGTAATCGGGATATGTAGGTCACCTAACAGCAGAGCCCGTTTTGCTAAGACGGAGGCTGGGTAATTAAATCGAAGGTAGCCCGGTATCCGAAATTCGCAAACTAGAGACTAAGGACTATTTTAGCCATACATCCTTCGGCGCTTGCTATTCTACCTCGGAGATAGAGTTTTCTAAAAGAGGTTAGCTCCTCTTCGTCGCTCATTTTTGCCGCTATTATGACACGTGCAGAGAGAGAAAACCCTTTAATACTACAAGCCTCCGAGTGCAGAGAGCATACGCAATATCAAAGGGAAATCATAATTTGTGAAATAACCACCGTTGCCTGGCGGGGTCACCCCGTGGAAGAAACGAGTCTTCTTGTGTCGGTTACCCTTAAGGATCATCCTATGACCTACCTAACGCACCTGATGACCTAGGGTGCAGTTACTCTCCTATCTACTGTCACCTTTATTCTAGTCTGATTTTTTCCCAAGATAATCTTCACTTGACAGTTGCTATACTTCCAGAATTTACACTTTGCTTAACCAGTATCTTAGATGAACCAAATCCGTGTTAAGAAAACTTAATTCTAGTTGAGAGCTTAGTTTGGATTACGACTGCTCGAATAATCATGGCAAGGTACTAGGAACTACTATACTCTACAGAGATAAACCTTTCGATGCAGCATGTAGCTCAAAATAATAAAGCCAGTTCGGAATTCTACAATTGCCCGGTTGGGAGAAATTTAATTTACCATCATTCTGACCCTGATCCCTTGGTGAGAGATTAGAAAACTGAATCGGATTACATCCGCCAAAAAACAAAGACCAAATCCTTTCTTCCGTTTTCAAACACAAAATGCAAAAGCACCTGGACTGAAAACATAAAACTTGCTCTCCAAATCGAGGACATCACTATGTTCTCTGTCAAGTCTTTTCATAACATCCTCTGCTATCCCCATGTGACAACGGTTTAAACAACTTTCGCTCCAGAAATGTGTGTTCATGTTCAAACTAAACGACGAGCCTAACAATCATTCACATAGGGATATCCTTTCAAAAGTTTTTCTTTCTCCATTTCAAAAAAAAAAGAAGGAAAACAGGCAGAAATTTCTGCAACAAAAAAAAAAGTGAAAATCCATTAAATCCCCTAAAAACTACGCTTTAGTTAGTCCGTATTCTTCAAAGCCCAATGCGAGCGAAAACAATTTTTTGTTTCCTCCTCGAATGATGTTTCATTTCACAGAGAAAGAATTCAATAGAAAATGTAACGTCTAAGGACGAAATGAAAGACAGGTGAAGACACGAAAACTTGAGAAATAGTCCCGGCTCCACATATGTGGATTCAGACTGCTCTAGAATGACAACCTTTAACGCCATCGCTACTGCTATTCGGAGAAAAAAAAAAAAAAACACTGGGCCGTCCTATTTGTTTGTTTGCACGAAAGATCCATGAATGAAAGGATAATTAAAATGTAACTAACTGGATTATTTGAGATTATTTCTTCGGGCTAGGTTTGGTATTTTTTGTTGCTTCTGCTTCTCGAGATGCTTTTGGAAGAGAAGAGTAGTTTTCTTGGTTTTTTTTTTTGTGAAAATTGCATTTTTGTTCGTCCTTAATTTTTCATTCAATTTCGTCCGCACAAGTCCTTTGTGTTAAGTTCCCTCATACAGCGGCGTTTTTAGTTGGTAGTTCACTCAGTATTCGTATTCGTATTCGTATTCGTGCTTCTGGTTCCTGACTCCTATGTATGTACACATGTACTTACTCATAGTTCTACCTCAGTGTTGTTTTATTTTTCATTGAAAAGCTCGCCCTAGTTAAGTCACTGCTGTCGGCGTCGTCGTCCTCGTTGTCATCGTCGTCGGTCTTGGTCGTGATCCTGGTCCTTCTCATCATCATCATCATCATCATAATCATAATCATAATCATCATCGTTCTCGTCATCACCATGCATGATAAACTAAGACCCCGGCAATAATGATAATGACGATGATGATAGTGAACATCTTGTAAATAGGAAGGACTCCTTACTCAATCTCTGTCTCTTCATCCGTGAGTGGTATCCATTTCGGATGGAAATTTTCTGCTCTGCCATTATAATTGTTGAATGAATGCAAACTCTTGTTTAAGGATACGAAAAAGGAATCATCCCTTGGACCAGGATATTTATACTATCTACCTACCCAGTCATGCATACCCACTACAACTGTCCAAGGTGATTATATGTTTCAACAAGGATAAAACAAGAAAAAGAAACGGAAAAAGGAGCACAGGAAAAGCAAAAGTATAAGGAGCAAAAAAAAAAAAACACAAGAAAAACTGAACGAACGAACGAATGAACAAAAAATCCTGTGAAACTGAGATTTTAATTTAATTTCTTTACTACAAAATGCTCGTCCTTTAGATTTGTCGTTTGTCGTTCTCTCGTTGTCATCGTTCTCTTGTTAAGATAAGGCCAGACACACGCACACATAGACGGCCACAGAAACAGATAAAATAGAAATCTAAAGAAAGATCTTTCCTTTTGCTTACTTTAATTTCCCATTTTTCCTATCGACATTACCATCTTCTTCTCATGGATACGAGTAGCCTTCATCATCCCCAGCGTCAGCCATTACCCCCTACCATCTTCGCCTTGGTCGTGGTCGTGGTCGTGGTCGTGGTCGTGGTCTTCGTCTCAGTTCCATCTCCCTTCCAGTTCTTGACGTCGTCGTCGTCTTACATTCATTAGTGAGATCCTGCTGCAGTTGTTCTATGAGTAGTACTCCCCCGTACGACGACGTGTATTCATACATATAGTACTCGTACGTATGTGTATGCATTCAGAGTCTTTATCTAGGAATTTTTTTTTTGCGAGTCCTTTTTTTGCATTCCACTTTTGGCCCGCGCTTTCATTTCGCTTTCGAGGTTTCCACTTCATGTTCTCTATTATTGCATCTCGAAAATGTAACTAAAAGCTGCTGTTTCCTTTCACCACTATACCATGCCGCTGTGTGCCAACATGTAGCAGGGTCCTTGTACAAGTGGTAAAGAGGACATTTTCGGGTGTTGTAGACTCAAGTTGCTCACACCACTTGGATTGGTGGCGAATGGTGGTGGTGATACGAATACCATACTCTCCTCAGCTATTATACTCGTACAAGGTGCCGGGTGCATTTGGGCGAAAGAGAGTTATGATGCCTTCACATACAGGATCTCAGTTTTAGTTTTATTTAAGGATACTTTTGCAACCTCTTTTGCGCTCGTTCCATTCACCGCTAAAGGCTTGCTCTAGCGGAGATTCCTGCATTCATCTTTAGGTTGCTGCCGCTGTTCTTTTTTGTTTAATTTTTTTTTTTCTTCTTTTTGGAAGTGCGCCAATTCTCTTTTCATTTGTGTCCTTGTTCAGGGATTGTAAAAGCCAGCCAGGACTAGGACTATGGATGCTGGTGCTGGTGCTGGTGCTGGTCTCGTGTACGAATTCGAATAGATGTATGATGCTTCTAGCCAGGGTGTAGGTACGAGTACGAGTACGAGGACGAGTACGAGTATATTGGCTGCGATTCAGAGAGCCAACATCTGCTCCGGTAGTTCGCTAGGACTTACTTTCAAAGCCTTTGACTGTGTGTATGTGGTTACATATATTCGTAACCATTTTTACTGGAATGAGGGGTGAGATTGTGTTTCGTCGTTTGCCTTCCGTATCCTGTTCTATATCCTGTTTTGTGGGCGCCTACCCTTATCGTTAAATTAGTGCAAGTGGTTGGTTAGGTACTTATTTTATTACATTTCTTCTTCTTTTTTTTTCTTCTTCTTCTCCTGTTCGTCCTTTTTTTTGGGGGCTCCCTCTTTTTGGCTGATTTTTGCCGGAGAATAGGTAGATGCAATTTTTATTTCTTTCAATTTTGTTAGTGCCGTGCCTTTGCACACTTTCATCTACAATAGACGCTGAAATTCTCCAAAGTCCTTGTGTAAGAAAAAAAAAAAAAGGATTCTTAAGAAACTGCGCCGTCCAAATTCAGATGCGGCCTTCTGTAGTCGAGAATTCGAGGTGCAGCAGAGGCCTGGTGAATGGTGGAAATATCCTCTTCTTTTTGTGACACAATGCATTAGAGGGTTGCTTAATAAATGTACCCTATTTCAATTTAAAATGCAATGCTAGCCAAAGGACTTGCTTGAAAAATAGGATGAGAAAAATAACTAGCTGTGAGGGCATGTAAAATATTGTAGTTGGTTGTGTGCCAAGCAGATACAAGAAGTTAATAGTTGCGGTTAGTAGAACTTACTTAAATAAGCCATATATCATTCTTAATAGGAACGACAGGAAATAAGGACAGAGAAATGGAGTAAGGAAGAAAGTAAAGTGTCGAGGACTATTTGCAACAACTGGCTGTGTTTGCTTAGCATCTGTCCGTTTGTCCAAATCGAAAGAGGGTGAATGGATGTGTAGAGATTTTGTTGCCATTTAAATGTTGCTGCTGAAAGAGTTGAAGGATGCATTTACGGTGATGACCAGTCATTTTGGGAATATTTCAAATGGCATTTTTCTGTCACAGCTGTTTCAGGGACGGTGGCTTTTTAAGACAATTGAAGTGCTTTTTCAGAAGCCTTTTTCTGAGATATGAAAAGGGTGGGGTGTCAGTGAAAGAAGGTTTGATAAACTAGTTTGTTGCCATCGATTTTGAAAATTGTGGTTCAAAGTAGCTCTCGAAAGACTCAGTACAGTAAACGCATTATCTTGAGGGCTACCAAAATTACTTGTATCTTAATATTCGTTAGATCTTTCCTTCCGAATTCTTTATGGCAGTCGATCGTCTTCCCATTTTGTTTACTTATTTGTAGAAAAGGTGTTTTGCTGCTACTTATGCCTGGAAAACATCCATACCCACGTTAGAGTTCCTTCTAGTAAAATTCAGACATTTGTCTTGACAAGTGTTCTTGATGCTTAATCCTAAGACTGCTAGAAAGCGTTTGTAGTTTCTTTTCACCACAACACGTCCTTGCTAGTATCTGTCATCGATTGTGGTAATGTATAGTAAGACGCCATCAAATATGCGGTTGCTACATTTCGCCTCTCACCGGTCACATATGTATGAACCGCAATTATGCTACAAAAAGGTATAGGCCATCTGCTGGCATCTCCGGAGAGAATCTTCACTGCCACTGCCAACCTGTCACGTACCGAACCCCTGGCGAACAGTAAAAGTAGCCTTTATACCGAAAGTCGAAAAAGATGACCACAATTCAGTGAGAGGGCAGCAATGCAGAGCAACGCGAGAGTTTAAACTTTGTTGCATGCTTCTTCCATTGTAACCAAATTGTTTGATTCGAGTTAATTATTTGGCCCTTTCGTTGACCATCGATCTCGTTGTGACTATGAATCCTTGTGATGATGTTCGAAATACATTCAGCTGTCGGCTCCTGTAAATTTTCTTTATGAGGGAATTAGCAATGTCGGTTACGGCAGGAAAATATGCCACTGTGTATGAGTCAATCCTCCACTTTGTATGAATTTTCGAAGGATTTCACCAAATTTTCTTCCTCCATCAGTACTCTGACATTAGCTTATCGTTGCCAATATTCAGTTGGTTTAATTGTGTGTGCGCCATCTGTGCCGCGGTCTTCCACTACTGCGCTGCCCCTCATGGGCGGATTCGAAGACTTTCAGATCGGAGCATTGGTGTCCGTCTGCCTTACATGACCCAGCCACCTCATTCGTTGGACGTTTACTCTCTGGTTGGGTCGATGTCGTTGTACAGTCCGTACAACGTCGTTGTATCTCCTCCTCCACTCAACGTCTATTTAGATGGGAGCGATGGGACCCGAAGAATTTTCCTCTCAAAGGAGCTAAGAACATCCTCATCAATATTTGCGCTATAGTGCAGGACTAACATCATTACGGTCTTACATATATTGAGTCACTTTTGTTGTTCGAGACAAGGCTTTGCAAGGCAATTGCCTTCTTAGCCCAAAGGAGAAGCGGTTGGCAAGAGGTAATCTTCCCTTGATGTCAACGCTGGTGTCATTCTCTGAATTGATAGCAGAACCTAAACGACCTTAAAGTTGTATCTGTCGAGAGTGCCGTTCTGTCCAAAATATCGGTGTTGGGTGGCCTTTCCTCTTGACAGCGTATATTTGGTCTTGCCATCGTAGACCGTAAAACCCATCTACGCCGCATTCGCCTCAATACTCCCGAAGGCGACGCTGACATCACGCAGCTTTCTTCCGACTACTTATGCCAATATTATCGGCATATGCACGTAATTAGACGGAACTTGGCTCTTGTGTTGGCGCTTGAGTTTTGCTCTATTCTTTCAAGAATGATGTTGAAGAGATCGCATGGCAGTACATCGCAGTGTCATCAAAAGTCTCGGTGAGTTCTTTACGGACCTTGATGGAAGAGGGTGCATTTTCTATTATCATCCTGCACAACCGGACGAGTTTGGCATTGGCTTCTCTCTATAGATACTGGATGCTGTCATACGTGGCCTTAAAATCGGTGAATAAGTGGAGTATATCCATTTGGAGCTCATGGGTTTTTTCCAAGGTCTGTTGTAGTGTGAATATTTGGTTGATGGTGGCCTGGCCTGCCCTAAAGCTACACTGATATCGACCAGTCAGGTTCTTGAGAAACAGCTTAAGGCATTCACACAACATTGCAATTAGGATCTCGTACGCGTTTTTAAGAAAGCTGATGTGTCTGTGGTTGGTGCTGTTCAGAGGGTCTATTTTCTTGGGCATCGCACAAGCACTTCAAGAGTTCCAGTCATCAGGCATACTTTCGTGTGACCATATTTTACAGATGAGTTGGTCTATGCTCCTTATCAAGTCATCGTCTGCTTCTTTGAAGAAGCTCGGCAGTCGGGCCGTCCGGTCCAGGGGCTTTGTTGGACTTAAGCTTATATATAACAATCTTCACTTCATCCACATCGGGGAAATTGTATTTGATTCGTCATCGCCGTTATACAGTCCACAGATATACTCTTTCCAAATCCTCGACATCGACTGGGACTTTACTACTATGTGCCTTATTCTTCTCTACAGGCATAAGTTTGGGGTTTGCATCAGTGGCGTGTTATTTTTTTTTCCTTGTGGTAAAACTTCCAAATCTCTCAATTTCCTTGACCACGCGCCACTCATACTCCTTGTTTTTCCTCCTGAGAGGCCGGTGTTTGTCTCGTGAGCTCGTGACCAGCTCTAGTCCTTCTATGCAGAGCCGCTTTTCATGCATCTTGCATGTGCTTGCCGGTACTCATCCCCCTTATGATGTCCAAGTGAAACTCAGGACATCAGAGGCAGCATCTCTGATGGCTTTTGGCAATGTTGTCACTAGTCTCGATACTTGATGCTGGCGGCAGAGATCCTCTCATTAATCCCTTGGAGAGTCGGATCGGAAAAGGATTTAGAGATCTCTTGCGCTTGTAACCGTCCGACGTCTGCTCACTTTATTGGCTTGCCTTTGTGATGTTCAGTATATCTGCAACTGAATCTAGGCTACAACAAGGCAATGGTAAGAGTCGATGTTGGCCCCTCGGAACGTTCGGAAATCCATAATGCTGGAGGAGACCTTGCGTCGATCGCTATGTGGCCAGTTGACGGTTGATTGATCAGAAGTTCTCCAAGCCGAGGGAGCGAATATCGACATGTGAAAACCGCGTGCTAACTACGACAATTTTTCGCCCCGTGCCACAGTCGATCATCCTTAATCCGTTATCGGAAGTGGTGTCATGTAGCCTATACCTTCCGACAGTACTACAAAAGATGCCCTCTCTTCCTAGATTTACATTAAAGTCACCGTGGACAAATTTCAATGTCATCGCTAGAGTACAGCTTGTATGTCTCGTCCAAGAGCGAGTAGAAGCTATCTTTGGTGCCGTCATCTTTCTCCTCTATATGAGCGTGAGCGTATAAAGTTCCCGGAATGTGTTCAGAAAATTGGAAATACAAGTGTATTCATCTAAATCTATATTATCCCCTTCAGAGTAGTTCCCATCGACTGCAACACACTTATGCCAGTGCTTGATCCAATCCCCGAAACATTTTTTGTATTCGGTTTTCGGTATCTGTCCATCTGTCCTTCCTGCGATTTTTCCATTACTTCCTCTCGACTGCTGAAACGCGTTCCCCGTAGTGGTTTTTTAACTCGATTGAACAGAAAGAAGTCACAGGGAGCCAAATCAGGTGCATTCGGTGGCTGTTGGATGTTTTTTCGTCAAAAAATTACGAATAATGATGGCACTGTGCGACGGTGCGTTATCATGGTGCAAAATCCATGAGTTTTCTGCCCACAATTCTGGTCTCTTTCGGCGATTGCTTCACGCAAACGTCTCTTCTGGCAAAAATTCATGATGCACTACACCGTTGTAATCCATGAAAACCGTGAACATTGCCTTCTTTTTTGACTGAAAACGACTTGGTTTTTTTGGTCTCGGCTCATTTGGTGAACGCCATTCACTTGCCTGATGTCTGGATTGCATGTCGTACTCATAAACCCACGTCTCGTCTCCACTAGTGATCCTTTTGATGAATGTGGGATCGGATTCAGCCTCGCAAATCTTCCCTTTTGCGACGTCAACACGGTCTCTTTTTTGCATGAAATTGAGGTCTTTTGGCACCAACTTTGCTACTACACGACGGAAACCCAAATCATTCACCTCAATGTCTTGGACGGATCCATCTCTGATGGTTAATTTGCGGTTATTGACCAATATTTCTTTTACGAGTACTTCATCAATATTTTCGTCGGTTTTCGATGCCGATGGTCTGCCACTGCGTTCATCATCTTCGATTGACTCACGACCACTTTTGAACCGCTCGTGCCACTGTTAGAAGACCGTTTTCTCTAGAGTATCGTTGCCGAAAGACTTTTCGATCATTTCTAACGTTAGCGCACCATTAAATCCGTTTTTTTGCGCAAAATTTAATACTCGTACAAGTTCGTTGTTGCAAATTTAAATCCATTTCTAAAATTGTAAAAAATCGTCTGACAGAGTTAGATGTACTCTTGGCTACGAAAC
This sequence comes from Volucella zonaria, assembly GCA_963966105.1. Taxonomy (NCBI): domain Eukaryota; kingdom Metazoa; phylum Arthropoda; class Insecta; order Diptera; family Syrphidae; genus Volucella; species Volucella zonaria. The sequence continues at coordinate 179,383,180 of OZ014531.1, read as the reverse complement.
TTTTGCAAATGTCAAGCTATGACGCTAAGATTTAGAGGGAATGTCAACAACAGGTTTACCAACTTAACAAAAAAACAGAACTCAAATCGGAACAATGGGAGCGCCACACAATAGGTGTGGCCGGGAACTTTTTGACCAAGGTAGTAAGGCTAATATTGGAAGACTCTAGCCTTGATGCGGATTGTTACTAAACGTTCGTTCACATGCCGGAAACTTAAGACTTCTTGCCTAAGTCTGCTTCGTACCACGAATCCGCATCCAAATAGGAGCTGCTTTTGACGTCGATAATAATCGCCGTAGTAAATTACGCAATTTCTAATCCTCTTTTCGTCCGGGCATTCCCATCGCATTTCTTGAAAGGCAGTAACATCTGATTTCCAACAGTCCAGGGCCTCCGCTAGTTATTCGGCTGCTCGTGGCCGATTAAGGGACCTAACATTCAAAGGTCGTTGTCGGCAGTAGATCCGTCCGTAGTCGAGGCTTCTTTTTGCTTCGCAACTTAACTTTTTTTTCCATGGCCGAGCAGTTACCTCGGCCCAATCTGGAAAGCCATTTCCTTTATAGATACCCCTAGGAAGAGCGGCCGGTTAAACAGAAGCTTATCCGATACCATCTCTTTTCCAAGACTTTAGTTTAGTCTCGGAAACCCTTACCGGCTTGAGCTCCAAATATGTCGGAGTATGCCGGACAAGGTCTTATTTATTTTATTCAGGAATTTCACATCACAGTTGATTCCATCTGGGGAATTCGTCCGCTTTCCCGTTTTCGGTGCTGCTATTTTTATCTGCTGGCCAACATTCGCGCTTATAAGTTTGGGAAGTCAAGTCCGTTTGAACATCAACTCATACCGATGGTTAACACTTTGTAAAAAAGTAAAATAAGCACAATTGATGTTTAGAGAACGACTACAACACCGGGTATCGCCAAATTGACACCTCTCAGTGCCTACACGATTTCCACAGCACCCAACCAGCATTATTGCTGTATCGTCTTCTCCAAACTTATGCAGACCGGGCCAAAAATCACTCCATGCTTGCGCACCATACAGTAGCACCTTCACTTCTAAGAATAATATGAACCAACAAAATTCGTTAGATTTGTCAGACTCATCTGTGGCAGGGAAGTCAGGAAATTCAGAAGGCAATGTGAAGGTACGGACTTTAAAGTTCAGGAAACTACATGCTGAAAGCATCAGTCGATCAATAAGATTCAATAAAAAACCTAAGAAGCTTGCCTTCAAAATCTCAACTTCTGTCAAACCTGAAGTCCTCGTTTGCTACAAACCTGAAAATCTTACAGGATTAAATGGAATCAACTTCAAGAGTGTTGACGATATTGGAAAAATTCTCAGGATTTACTTCCATAGTAACCGCAGAGATTGCAGTTGATCTTCGTGTGAGCTTCTGTGATTAGTTTTCCTCGTGCCTTAGTGTCAAAGCAGTTTCCAACTGAGTGACTTACTTAATAGTCAGATGCTCACTTCAAGGAACATATGACGAACTGCAGGCCCATAGGCCTTACTGAATAAATTAAAACTTTTCGTTATTTACCTTTGACACGGAATTTCAGAAACCACAGTTTCAAACTTATTCTCCCAGTTCCGCTTTTTAATGAAATACGGCTACACCATCATTTTGAAATGCTGAACGTTTCCGCTTTCACCAAATTTAAATGGCATTCACCCGATTAGTGTTATCCTAACCTTTGGCATCAATCATGACTGCCTCTTTGGGCTACGGTCCACCTTATTGGCAACCGACCAATAGCCGTTGACAACAAATCGTCTTAACCATCGCCAAAAGAAAACTTATCTCTTCAACTTGAGCTAATCACACATCTGTCATACGTCTGCTCCTTTAGATGAAACATTCATCTTATCCACCTTCCCCCCCACAGCATCTTCTAATCTTACGTCATCATTAATGTGCGGCATTCCACAGTACCAATCTCTAAATCGGATTAGATACATGTGTCTTGTTGCTGCGGTGACGCTACTACTCTGTGGTTTCTATCTTTTGAAATATTCACGCAAATGCATGCATACTCGTATACCCTAAAGTGTTTGCGGGCACATACGACTTTAGTGTTATATAACAAGGGGGGCTGTGGGGCCGGCCGGACCACTTATAGTATTGAATCCCCAAACATACTCGCATACGAATACCAAAGCTTTAACGCTGGACCATTAGATTTACACGCATATGTTCACAGAATCATCATCTCCTTGCAATCTTCGTACACACAAATTTTAACTGACAAATGGACTGGCGGAGACTGGCGGGCCAATAAACAAATACGTTCCAATTACCATCTTCCTCTGTCCATGTGTCGTATCTATGTGGCTGCCTTGTTGTCTCTCCATGGCATCCATCCACCAGCCGCAGCCCCTTCGTTTAATTCGAAATTAATGGATATGTGTCAGTCGTTAACTTCCACTTCCAAGGGTATAAACAGCCGACCGACAGGGGCTGTGTAACAAATACTCGGGGTCAGAATGAAATGTGATGTGAACAAAATTTTAATAAATCCAAATGGGGGCTGGAGGAGGAAAACAAAAAGAATCAAGCAATCCGACTTTAGTGGCAAATGTGATGGCAAGACGGAAGGCGAGAGTGGAGCACAACAAAAAAAAAATAATGGAAAAATGAATCGACGAGTAGACACCAACACCATTCATTGGAACGAACTCTGGCAAGCCGTTGTCTAACACCAGGATTATTCGTATTTCTATTCAATTCTTCATCACCACCCTCTTCCGATCATATGGATGGATAGTAGACGGACTCGAACAGCAGAAGCAGGGAGAAAGCACAGTTAGTGCTTATGGACCGGTAATTGCTTTGTGCATCTCTTTATTAATTTCCCACCCGATTGGGAAATTCCCGAAGCGAATTTAATAACACAGAGCAGATACATGAGTTGAGCACTTGCCTGCAGAGTATCCATGAGATGCGCGAGATCTCTAACAGGCGGCTTTCGTCGTACATAAGTCCGATAGAGTAGTTTGTGTATGTTTGTAGTCATGATTATTGTTGTCCCCCCCTCCCCCCCCCCCTACCCCTACCATCCATAGGGGTAGCTTTTTGATTCGATTCGATTTGAATCGACAAATGTATCGCAGTGTTTGTGAAGCAATTGTGAAATGATTAGACAATTAATGGGCTTTTCATGTGCTATGAGCTGAGCGAGCCCTTGTTTTCCCATTCCAATTCAAAGATACGAATACGAATCCGAATACGAATACGAACACAGGCATAAGCAGCTTTGGCTGCTTCTGATCTGGTTCGGTTCGTGTTCATCACTCGGAGTTCTGACTCACAGCCCACAGAGAGTTGGGCAATAACTGTAATAAATATTTGGATATGCACATTAATTGAATATCACTCTTGTCAATGAGTGTCAATGGAAACGAGGGATAGCAACAGCAAGGGTCGAACAACGCAATGACAGATGAAGCACAATGGGGTGATGTCGGAACTACATACGACAACGGACGGGTAAATGTATCCTCGTGTTCAGAAAAAGATTCTCGGACGAGGCGAGTTGGTTAAGCTATTAGTGTGACACTGATTGGAGCATTTTGGGGAGAGTTTTTTTTGATGATTTTCGTAAAAAGATTTAAAGATGCCCATCCGAACTGGATTCAATCGGATTGATTTCAAAACTTGTGTACAATTTTGTCAATTCGATATTCTCGTTTTAAACTTAATATCTTGATTCCTGCTAATGGGTTCTTCCTTCTAGAGAAACTGTCCTGTTTAAGCTTTCTTGGTTTCGACTGAGTATTTTCAGTTTCCTCCAGTAGGCTCGGGCTCTTTCTTGGTCTTTAACCGGAGAGCTGTCGTCCATTCAATCGATGTGGCCATTCCAATCTAGTAGTCTTCGAATTTTTAGTCTGCATCTAGGTGTAGGTATGACTCATAAAATTCGTTCTCCATGTACAATATATAAGTCCCAGTATGTGACAAAATATCTTTTTTCATCTCAGTTCGACCCGCCGCTCCGTGGAATTGAACTGCACGTAAAAGCCGTTGACGTAGAGTTTCGCCAAATCGATTGTAACGATTCCCTGAGGTTAATTCTCATCGATTTGCACTAGTAGAGGTACGTGAACTCCTTCACTTCTTCGAAGTTGAATCAGTTCCCAACAGGGATGACGCATTTGCTTTACTTTTGGAACAGTTGGGCCCCCAATAAGTCGCCATTTGAATACTCACTCGTACGTAGAAGTATTTTTAAGGCACGTGCTTCATCGATGTGTATCCATCTGGAGTAAGTCAGGCAGTTAACTTGCGTGTACCCTTTTATGCAGGAAAGTTGTCATCGTGTTTCATACATTTGTAGACCAAAAGCCATTATGGTCTATTGTGTTGCGGAGACCTTACTTTCCATCTCTTGCGGGAAGCATTCCTTCGTTACGTACGGGGGCGACCTGAATACGATTTTAATATCCTACTCCAAGCAGTTATCTGAGACTTCATCGAGAAGTCTTAAACTTCGCCGGAACTCTGAGATTTTTTGGCATGCTCTCCTCCGATCTGATAGTCCAAATACGACAATAAGTCATATTTTTCTCTTAGAAAACGAATCCTGTGTCCATTGTTCAGTTATTTTTACATGAATCCATCCTTTCACGGCTAAGTCTTACTTTGATTACTTAAAGACTCGCGTCATGGATCTTAGCGATTCAGCGCTAATTTTTGTGGGATCACTGAGCACCAGGCACAGCCGTTGATTGATTTGCTAATATGCACGAATTCTGAATTTAAGGTCTGATAAATTACGCAATAACCAGAATAATAATTTCTGATGACACCATCCTTTGGCCAGATTATGTTAAGTCTCTGCCATTGATGATGTCACGTATTTTCCACACTGGGTACTTTTGCCCAGTCACTAGGCAAAATGATAAGGAACAGTAACATTGTTAACGCAAGGCTTTGGATATCTATCGACTATGACAGATATTTGTAGGATCTTTGAGTGCCTGATACTTATGCAGGTGGCAAACTATGCTTATATTCCATTCATATGCCATAGTTTCGTCTGACCCTATTTTGTACAATGTACATGGGTTATTGCATGTTGTTTGTCAAGTAACCTCCTGCTGCTCTGATTAAAATCGGTAACAGCCTGTCAAACTTAGCAGCTCTACTTTCATTAAAGCACCATATACTCGTAATTCATGTGAATGTTGTCTTCTTGTAACGTTGGGACATCTAAACTGCTGAACTAAGTAGTCAATTGGCTTATTGATTAAGGAAGCGGAGAGCCACTGTTGCACACCACAGTGTTTCTTTCCATTTTCACAAGTCGTACTCAGAATCGGCTCTTTAAGTGTGTTCCAGGGAAATATCCTCTGAATCTACACGGCGATGGTAATGGTAACTATATCCTGTCGGTTGTTTGGTGCAACAAACTTTCAGGGGGATTCGTCACTGTTGTTTTTACCAGTCGGTAAAGAAGGCCTTAGTACTGTTGGCTCTGCTCTAGATGCACTAATGAATCTCTCCTAGCCTTGATATTCATATAATGGGATGCCCTCTCAATGCCATCTTCGATCTACAACAACAACCACTGGAGTTTTGCTTAGCTTGCGCACTGATTCTGCTCTGACTCGAAAACCGATGTATTCATTCATTGTTAGGAAAACTTGGGTCTTTCTTTCGAGCGATCCTCATTACAATGCTCTATATTCTGAAGAATCGGTGGGCTTAGAGTCCTCCCGAACACCCTTACGACTTTCAAGCTAGTTCCAGAATATAAGGCTTCGGTCTTGGTTAGGTTCTAGCTCACTATGGGATGACGAGAATAGAAACTGTTGATGAACTTACTAGGCAAGACTAAGAGGATAGTTGTTCATGACCCAAATATGCGTTAGGACTGCCTGCTTCTCGATTAGGGTTCCCATTAATAGTTGCGTTTCCAAAGGGTAGTACTGCAGAATGGCATGAGGTTTCTGACAAGCCAAACGTGGACTTCCGTGAGCTTCTCGGAGTCTCTAAAACGTTAGCAACTTTCCTGCTCTGCTGTAGTAAGAAAGACTGCACACTGCTTACTAGTGTCGTGACGAAACACTAAGCTTTTGATAAGCATAGGTGACACAACACCCTCCGACGCTTGCTGTGATAGTGATGACGATAACGAGGAGCACTATCTCTATGAGGGTCCAACCTACATCCATATAAGACCACAGATACTTGTCGCTGATGTGGTAGATGGCGGATACTTACTCATTTTTCCATGAAAGAAAAACAAGTGTGCCACCAACTATGTCCTACTTTTCCAGCTGTGCGTAAAAATCGCATGGAACCTTAAGAAGTTCTCTATTTTGTAAAGGAGCTTGTAAAGGCTATCTTTGGTTCCACCATCTTCCTTCTCTATTAATGAATAAGGGCATTATTTAAAGTGGTTATATAGCGATCTCATATTTTGCATCCTTATCCGAAACTCAGTGTTTTTCTTTTGATTACTCTGATGGTAAGCATTTCAGTCATTCATACTCCAAATTTTTGGATGTTTCAGAATATCGCTGTCTATTAGTTATCCCACAGAAGACGGGTCATCCTTTTTTAGATCTGTCTGAAAATAGTCATGAGGTTTGCTTTCGTGACTGCAGACTTAGATCAATGTGAATTCCACCAGAGGCTTCTTCCACTGAGCCACGTCATTCTGCAGAATTGTTGCAAAATACCTATCAGCCAATTATGTTAGCAGTTAACAGCTCATAATTGTTGGTTTATGTTGGCTAAAGTAAGATTAACCACATGCTCTTGATTGGTTCACTTCCTATTGCTATACAGCAGTAACCGCTTGAAGGTGGTAATGTAATTTGCCCCGCCAAAAACCAATTCAATTTGTTCAGTCAGCGAGTTGTCAGCCTCAGAAAACTTTGCGGAAATTCCGGCCTCGTCACTGATCGGATTATAGTCCTTAGCAGAAGTTTGTTCTTCATGCTCAGTATGGAATGATTTTTCTTGACCGACTCTCTTTCTTTCCATTTGAGCGTCATAGGTTTCGCTTGTTTTGTAAATTGAGTTAATCAAATAATGAGTTCTTACTCCTGGAGTATGGTCTTCCTGAAGCCGCTAGTTTTCTTTATTTTTCTACTCATAGATCCTTTCAGCAGTCCCTGTCCTTATCATCAGAATCTACTCTTATTCTTGTCGTCCTTACTGGTACTCTTCGACAGAGAAGGGGGTAAAATATTGTAGATTGGCAGTACGAATAGCACATCCGGAGTTGGCGTTTCTGCGTTTGGCTTCTTTACGGTATTTTGTTGGTTTGTGTCGTACAGGATAACATCTCATTTCGCAGACATAGCGAAGGAATGATCCAAATTTACACTATGTCTGCTGCTGCCCCTAGAGTATGCTTAAGAGCATAGCAATCTAAAATCCTTCTGGAAGTCTGCTTGTATTCACTGACTAACTGTAGACTGAAGGATCTTGTCTATTCTGAATACCAAGTGAAGGTCATATCAAGAAGTTGGTAGAACAATTTCACCGTTTTTCCTCAGAATCAGGCTTATCCTCATTTCTCTACATTTGGCTCTTTGGTTTGCTGGCATCTGTAGGTGAAATAGTCGGCTGGAAATCTAACCAACCAGTTATAAATCAAACAGCCAAGAGCTACAAGCTCAACGTTACACATCTGTTCATTCCTTAATTATTGTTAAAGAAGAGTTATATGAAGGCAACACAGTCTCCGACACAACGTACATATACCCACTCTAGATCACATAGAAACACCATAAACTGTAGTTCTTTGGTTCTCGGACCAAACCATTCTCAATGTTATCCAATGCATCTTCAATCAAGCAGCGATAGGAAATTCCTTTTCAACTCAAGCATCAAATTGTCATCACTTGATCACTTTGACTACACTCCAACGAAAAGGATCAATAAACATTTCCTCTTATTGAAAATTCGAAAATTGATTTTGCCAACCAAAAAAAAAAACCAAAAAGTGCTTCTTCAAAAAGGATTCTCCGGATAACCTCCGACTGATTGCAAAGTCCTTCACATAAATTTATGAAATTCATATCCACTGCATATTACACTATCGAGATGAAGAACATAAATAAAAAAACAAAAAAAAAAATTGGAAAAACCTACAATTTAATGCCTCAATTGGAAATGCTTACTTCGCACATCACACATACGAGTACGAGTCCGACTATGAGTGACATAAAGACCACAACTGTTCGCGAAACCCCAAGATCCACATCAATTAACAAAATTGCATCATCCGGCTCGAAGGACCTACACTACAGTGGTCATCCACTGAAAGAAAATAAAATTTTAATTAAAAACAAAAAAACAAAAAAACAAAAAAAAAAAACGGCCGTTACAGTGAATACGAATACTCGTACATGTACACACAAACACGACAGCACAGTTACTCGTATGGATATGTTTTAAGGGTACCTTAATACCGCAACTTCATATCCGGTGGCTGCTTCCAATATGTGCAATCGATGGATGGATGGATGGTCGAACGGATAGACGGATGGATGGATGGATGAATGGTAGGGCCAGAGCACTGGAAATACCCTTTTGTGCATTTACAAGTGATCTGTCAAGTTGGTAATTAGTTTCGTTTCGTTTCCGAAACGGAATTCGGGACTGTGCGTCCGTGTGGGATTACGGCTCAAACTTTATCCTGCGTGGCCATTTTCACCTATCTCCTGACCCAGTAATGAAAAATGCAGTTCTGTGTTTTTTTTTTTTTTTTTTATTATCGCGTACTATGAGATATGAGTATGAGTTCGGTTCGTTTTACAAAAAAAAAAAAAAAATTAATATTGAAGTATCTGGAATGGGGAATTTTTTTTTTTATGAAAAACCAGCAGGAAATAGTGAGAGAGTTTTTACTAAAGTCCGGACTAGCATTAATGAATTTTGAAAAGTCTGAAAAGGGAGCAGTTGGGATATTTCCAATTCAGAGTGGCAAATGGAATGTTTTTCGACTTTGACTTCGACTTCCCATAAAAGGTCTATTTTGAATCAATGGAATGAGGACAGTCACAAGGCGTTGCATGCCAAATCTAGGAGGCAAAAGGTGAGTATGCCTAGTATGTGCATGGCTTTACGAAATAGCATTCATTCATCTCGATATTTAGATAGCTTCCTCGAGTTTCGCATGCTGAGTTGGTTGAGCTCTCCTTATATGTATTGAGTCGCTGTATTCCTCTGATCGGAGCATTGAGCCCCACCTCAGTCCTTGGACCTTCACTCTTCGGGCTAAGTCCTCTCACCTCACTCTCTATGCGGATGTGATCGAAAATCACCCGAAGAATTCTCCTCTCAAAGCAGCCAAGAGTACCCTCATCTATATTTGATAAAGTCCATACCTTTGCGCTATAGTGCAGGACTGGCATTATTAAGGTCTTACATATATAGAGTCACTTTTATTGTTCGAGACAATGCTTTCCTAGTCAGTTGCCTTCTAGCCCAAAGAAGCAGCGATTGGCAAGAGTTATCCTTCGTTTGATCTCAACTGGTGTCTTTGTCTGAATTGACAGCGGAGCCTTCGTAGGCAAAGTCCTAAACAACCTTAAAGTTATATCTGTCGAGGGTGACGTTCTGTCCGAGATATCGGTATTAGGTGTCCTTTCATTTTGACAGTGTATATTTGGTCTTGCCGCATTTGCCTCAATGCTCGCGAATGCGTCACGGATCTCAAACTGCTTTCTTCCGATAATGTCAATATGATCGGGGTATGCGTATAATTGGACGGACTTTTGAACGAGTGTGGACTCTTAAGAATGATACTAAAGAAATAGAATGACAGCGCATCTTCTTGTCTAAATTGTGTTTTGCTATCAAAGGTCTGGGTGAGTTCTTTACAGACCTTGGTGGAGCAGCGAGTGTACTCCATCATCATCCTGCACAAACGGACGAGTTTGGCAGGGATGCTCAAGCTAGACATTGCTCTATATAGATCTCCTCTGTAGATGCTGTCATATGCGGCTTTAAAGTCAATGAAAAGGTGGTGTGTATCCGTTTGGAGCTCATGACCTTTTTCCAAGATCTGCTGTAGTGTGAATATTTGGTTGATGGTGGACCTTCCTGGCCTAAAGCTACACTGATATGAGCCAATCAGGTTGTTGAGGAACGACTTCGGGTATTCACACAATATGGCAGATAGGATCTCATAGTTATTGTTAAGAAGGCTGATGGTTCCGTAATTGGTACAGTTCAGAGGGTCTATTTTCTTGGGCATCGAACAAGCACCGTTGAGGTTCCATTCATCAGTCATACTTTCGTCCGGCCATATTTTACAGATGAGTTGGTGAATGCTCCTTATCAAGTTATCGCCTGCTGTTTTGAAGAAGCTCGGCAGTCGGGCCGTCCGCTCCAGAGGCTTTGTTGGATTTAAGCTTAGATATGGCTATCTGCACTTCATTTAAGTCGGGTGCTGGTCCTCATCGTCCAGATTGAAAGGTTCATTCTACCTAACAGCTGTATTTGGTTCGTCATCGCAGTTATACAGTCCACAGAAATACTCTTTCCAAATCTTCATCATCGACTGTGACACTACTACTATGTTCCCTTGTCCTTCTCTACAGGCTTAGGTTCTGGGTGTGTGTTCGTGGCATCTTTTTTTATCTTTTGGTAAAACTTCCTAATCTGATTCTTGGAGTAGCATCTCTCTATTTGCTCGACCGCGCGCTTCTGATGCTCCTTCTTTTCCCTTCTGGGAAGCCGGTATTCGTTTCGTCTCTCTTTTGCTCGTAGAGTTTGTAAGCAGTTCTAGTCCTTCTTGCAAGCCCGCTTTGTATGCACCTTGTTTGACTGCACGTGCCTGCCGACACTCTTAGTCACACCAGGGGTTTCGTTGTGGTGGCCAAGTGAAACGACTCGGCATTTCTGATGGCTTTTTCGCAATGTGGTCACTGGTGTTTGATATTTGTTGCTGATGGCAGGCGACCTTTAAAAGGCTAGATCGGAAAAGCATTTGACGATGTCTTGCGCTCGTAGCCGTCCAACGTCAAACTTTTTCTCGATATTAGCTTGTCTTTGCGATGATTGGGATATCCGAATTGGTACCTTGGCTACAACAAAATAATGGTCAGAGTCGATATTGGCCTCTCGGAACGTTAGGGCATCTATAATACTGAAGGAGTGCCTTTCGTCGATCGCGGTGTGGTCAATCGGGTTGACGGTTGATTGATCAAGAGTTCTCCAAGTCCCCCTGTAAATATCGCTTGCTAGCTACGACAATGTTTCGCCCTGCCGCAAGGATGCGTTCTCTTTCTAACTTTGCATTAAAGTTGCCGAAGACAATTTTAATGTCATAGCTAGTGCACTGCTCATAGGTCTTGTTCAAGAGCTCGTAGAAGTCATCTATGGTATCGTCGTCTTTCTCCTTAGTGGGGGCGTGTGCGCATATAAGGCTAATGCTGGCAAATTTATCCTTAATATGGATTGCTACCACACGCTCGTTAACGTGTCAGATATTCAAGACCTCTTGCCTAAGTCTGCCTCTAACAACAATTCCTTATCCAGATAGACGTAGCTTTCGCTGTCGGTAGCAATTGCCGTAGTAAATGTCGCAGTTTATCATTCTCTTTTTGTCCAGCGGTAACATCTGCTCTGCAGCAGTACAGTGCCGCTGCTAATTGTCCGGCTGCGCGTGGTCTATTAAACGACCTAACATTCCATGTGCAGATCTGAAGTTCGTTGTCCTTGTTTCGTTTACAGGGGTTGTCAACAGTAGATCCGCTCGTATATGAGGCTTTTTGCTACTTCGTGACTTCTGTCTTTTTTCTAAGGCCGCCAGTTACTTCGGCAACACAGCCCCTATTATAGATATCCCAAGGACGAGGAGTCGGTTAGACCGAAGCCAGTAAACCGCTGGGGAATGTGAAAGCTGCAATTGGACCAGGGCTCATCCGCCACCACCTCTTTTTCAAGACCTTGGCTTAGTCTCGGAAATCGCTTCCTGCCTGAACAGTCATCAGACTGTGGAAAAAAAAATTGGACAGCGGTAGCCTTGATAATATTTCTGTAGCTCCTGGTCTAAATTTTTCCCTTCCAATGGCAAATAACTCTTCAGATTTACATCAACGGCATTGCCATCATCATCATAGTCATTACCATCTCAATCGTCGTTGGTGTTTTCGTAGGTGTAGTTGTAACTCAATACTCATCCTTTGGTTACACTATCTCAACAAAAAGTCGATTCTCGTTTAAATACACATAGTGACGGTGGCGGATAAATGGATCAATAAAACCCACAGATGTATTTCTCTCCTGTCCTATCGGATGCTGGATAAGGCTTTTGGATCTGCTCTGGATATACGAGTACTACGTTTGTATGCCTCGCCCTGTGTGTATGGTATTCCGCTTTGTCGTTTTGCTGTTTTTGTGGCGTTTATATTATTGTTGTTATTCTTGTTGTTGTTATTTTTGTTGTTGTTACCGATGGCTGTTCGTTGTTGGTTTGCTGCTGCTGCTGCTCTAGCTGATGTTGATGGTAATGGTGATACTGGTATGAGAGTACTACATAGTGCCGTCGCGTCGACGGTCGATGGATTCGTAGATACTGCTGATGGTGCTGGCTGGTGGTTTATTTATTTATTTGTTGCTTTCCATATACAATTTTGTGATTTCTATTGTTCTGTACTGTTTGTCTGGCGATGAGAACAATGATTGGAACGTAGGTGGGAGAGATAGAGATTCAATTACAGGATGCTTCGCACTGGAACTAAAATATTCAAAACACTTGATGCCAGTTATTGGATTTACAGGCACGGGTGAATGGAATATGAGTGCCTATCTACCATGAGGCTTATATTTTTTTTTTTTTTTTTTTTTTTGGGGAGGGGGGGGGGATTTCAGAGACCTTCCCCGTACCACAACTATGACAAAAAAGGATTCACTCTTTCACTCTGGAAATGCTGCTGATGGAGGCTTTTTTCGTATGCTCCACTCCATTCCGACCATCATCGGTTCTAGCATGGGTACTTTCAGACAATGTTTGATTTTGTTGGAGTTGTGTGAGTGTATTTGTTTTAGATTTGAGAATCAGTATAATGGATGTACTCGTACGAATATGTGCCTTTAGGGCAAATGAATATAAAAATCTGTGCAAGACAGTGTACGTAATTTGGGGTGGAGGTACCCACATAGATCGACCTTTTCCAAGAATAGGAAGTCAGTTTTTTCCCTTCGTGTTTGGTAGACATTTGTCTTGATCTGTTTGTGATGAAGGTTGTTTAAGATACATAGGTAGATATTCTATAAGGAAGTCAATGAAAGAAGAAAGATTTGTTGTGGTCGGATCTGAGGAGGAACCGACAAAGGTAGACCTTGAGAATTGAATTCATCACTGAAGCGAATAATACGAAATTTAGTAGTGTTGAGATGTTTACTGTCATGTTTGCAAGTTGTAGAAGGAATGTCTACTCTTGATGCGAACGGGTAACTTAGTAATGGGTAATTCAGTGCCAAACATATTAATGTTCTTCAAATATTTAGAAAGTTGGACAGCGTTGACAGGGAAATTACTATTCGATTCCGAAATCGCTTTCACATCACTGCGTGCTCCTGGTATCTTAGTTTGTCGTGCAGAAATGTTGAGTGAACATAAGGGGAAAATACTTTTTGATATATTCATATATAACGATTGCTACACAACGAGAATATCTATAATACTTTCACGTTTAAGGTTCGAGTGGAAATCCGAGATACTCGTTGATAGATGAGTTCAAGACAGTCATCGATATGCCTTAAATATCATTGTTTACAGCATCTAAATGGTAGCGAACGAGCTCATTTTACAGACAACTTGCACGTCCCGAAAGTAGTGATTTATCGGAGGTTCATAAATGGTAACGTCGGCACTTCTTTATTTTTTAGTTGGAACTACCTTCACGAACGAACCATCAGTTTCAGGAATCGGGAGTACTTTATTGAGAGCAAACACCAAATTATTTCCACGATTTGGTAGGGGAAAAATATGCCAGATGGATTGAATCCTTTCATTGGTGTGTTTGCTAGCGCTGGGACATATGCGACATATGCCCTTCGCTGTAAATAGGGGCTAAACCAAGTATTCCTGTCAGCAAGAAGGGACAGATATGATAACATCGACGAATCCAACAAAATGGCACAATAGACAGGTATTTCTTTGAGGTAGTTTGGGAGTTTGTCTACTATTGTCGCCCCTGGTCCCCTATTCTCGCTGATAACAATACTTCATCAGAAATCAAACGTAGAGCTATACTGATCAATTGCTGTTCCTTTAAGTAATAAGGTCTCGTTAAGAAACACGAAGAAGACTCCATGTAATAATCCTAGTCCTGCTTTATAGCACTGAAGCAAGAACTTTAGCAAAGGCGCAGGAAGAAATTCTTAGTCGTTTTGAGCGCGAAATTCTGCGAACGATTTTTAGTCGCGCCAATGTATGACATGCTTTGGAGGAGTCTTCGATTCCTACCTGTAGGGATAACGCAGTATAGGAAGACCTCGCTAAAGGCTATCTTTTCTACCTTGCAGTGCATAAATGGGGGCAGTTAGCAAAAGTTGAGAAATTGGAGAGGTTTATTCGGTGAAGCCTAGGTCTTTATCGGACTTCAGAGCCATCTAAGTAAGTAAGTAAGAAAACTTGAATGGAAGCCTATTATTTTAGGCGACAAATAACGATCTTAGAGCGATTTGTGCTGAATTGAACGAGCTCACATTCTCCAACTTAGATGCGCCGTATTTTGCCTTTGAACTTTACATCGGCAATCAGATTATACTCTATGGTGTACCGAGTTTTTCTCTCATTTTCTCTAAAAGGATCACTTCGTAAAGTTCGAACATAAAGCTGAGCGCAATATGGCTTTCAATTTACAATTGAGAAAGCATAGTACTTAGCCCCGTCTGTGAGCCATCTGTAGAAATTCAGTGTCTATCTTGTCCAAGGCAAAATCGTGAAAGAGCAATGGGGGCGTTCCCTGAAGTCATCAAAGACACTTTCGCACAGTCGAAAACATCTGTAGATTGCATTACAAACCAACGATGGTACGTGTATAGCCAGACTTCTCTGAAAAGACTCATCCCACTACAAACACCAACTTATTCCCAACTTAACATGAGCCCAGCCACATGTTAAATGTCACAAGCACTGTAATTGCTCACCATTGAAACCTTCAGCAACGTTTTAAGCACACGTTAATGTCTTAACGGGGTGTTAATGTTTAAAGGTAAATTTCAGTTCAACTTTTTTATGGTCCACCACCAGCTGCAGGAGTTTATGAATTTGGTGATAAAAAGCTGACATACAAATTGTCGTTATAGTTGTTGGAAGTTCTGTAAGGGATGGTGACAAGTTGATAGCCTCTTCCGTACCTGTTCATACAATAATTCAGGATTCTGTTTGGCAGGCATTTTTACCGACATTTCTTGGTCTCTTAGAGATGATAAAAATTCTTCTTTTGTGCAGCTATTTTATCTGTGCATCCGATTGCTCAATAGACTACACTTTCTTGAACTGGGTGAGAAAAAATCAGTCCTGGTCTACCTATTCAGTCGAAAATGCTCTAAATTTTAAGGACGCGCCATCATGTACGGCTTCAGTTTTCTGCAACCCTTTGCCAATTGCTATGACCCTTCCTCAACTGTTCTGCGAAATGTATTTCTCGGCCGATCCGTTCTTCTATCGTCTTGTGATAATGAATTCCATTGCATCGCGTAGTTTGCTATGGAACCATTGCCTTTCGAGGTGTATGACCAATCCACTGCCGAATGGATAGTTGTGCCTACTTGTTCCTGACCTGTCCTCTGCTAAAGACGTTCTTTAGAGACACGTTTAGGCCAGAAAACCCTTAAGATGTTCTTTAGGCACCAATTAACGAACATTTGTAGTTTTTTTTGTGATAGTGGCGGACACCTTCCCAATGCTGTACCTATACAACAGCATGGATTCAATATTCGTGCGGAGCAACCGTAGCTTGGAGTTTAAGCTGATTTCATTGATTTGCCATATCATGGACATCATTCGAAACGCAGACTTTGCTTTGCCTGCTCGATTCCGCATTCGGAACCATACACCCAAGATATTGGAAACTTGAATTTACGAGTTGGATTGATGATTTTGATTTTGGCAGTGTTAATCTTCGAACTCACAACATTTGCCTCTCTCTCCACTCTGGCTGTCATTTTGGGTAGATCCATAATCCTGTGAGAGGGTAAATAAAAATCATCAACGTAGTCCAGATATTTAAATTGAGATGTAAGAGTGCAACGAATTGCTCCTTTTCCAGTAGCCAAGCTACGGCAAATACATCGCTTATCACCAATGAAAAAAAAGTATAAACAATAGAATGCAACCTTGTCGGATCCCACTTCGGATCTCGAATTGTTCTGAAAACTTTTCTCTACGCAGAACATGACATTGTGTGTCGGGTGTACTCGTACCTTTCCAGCGCAAGGTAAGCCAAATAAACCGTATGTTTGACATTGTCGAACGTCTTCTGAAAATCAATGAAAAGCTGATGAAGCGGTGTAAATGTGGTCGAGGATCCAAAGCAGAAACCTAACTGTATCTTCCAAATGTTCCTTTATTCGTTCAAGAACTATTTTGGCTGTTCTCTTAGCAACTGCGGGAAGAACGGAAATGCCTCTCCAGTTTTCACACTCCATAAGAGTACCTTTTTTGGGGAGCTTGACAATCATTCCCTTCTTCCACTCGTGGGGGAAACTTTCAGCCTCCCAAGCTCTCTCAACAAAAGGACATAAAAGCACTGCTGATATTGTTGGAGCGGCTCGTAGAAGCCCTCTGGGAAAACCATCTAGTCCTAGGATAAATATAAATGTATGGTCTGTAAGGTCTATATGGGGCTCGTTGTACTCTTTCTAACCTTTGTGTTGGATCAGTATCATTTTCTACCATAATTGGCTTCAACACCAAATGAAGGATATAGGCAAACATTTTGAAAGTAATATCGACAGAGATAGGAATGTCAGTCATTTGATCGCTTTTCGTTGTATACTATGGTTTCGAATCCTGACTTCTTGTGAGAATAGTCAACAAACCATGTATTCTGCCATAGAGTCATAAAGTAAGGTAACTTATTGATATGATGTTAGCTTCTAGGGGAACTATGAGCCTATACTACTCATGTATTTGGGCATAATAATAGGATGTACCTGAGCATGGATCCATTACTCATTATTCATCATCCTTATATATTCCGAGGCAAATATAAGCCTCTCAAGGCATTAGCCTCAGGATCAATTAAGACTGAGGTGGTGCTATTGATTGATTGAAACTCATCTCGGTCCGAGAGTAAACCCAACCTCGTCTCGCCATTCCTATTACAAGAATAAATCAGTAGAAGCGGCTCTGCATTCACAAGTTTATCTGACTGAAAAAGGTTTTAATTTCAAGGGATATTCTGTAGTAGCCCACCTCGACATTGAGAGTGCCATCAATCATAGGCGATTAAAGCAACGCTTTCAGACCTGGAAAAAGAAGCCTTGTATGGACCCAGCTTCTCATAAAAAAAATTATGAACGCCAAGCTAGGAGGAACATCAGCTGAAAGACTTGTCAGTCGTGGTGTTCTCTCTCCTTTTCTATGAACCTACGAATGGTGATACACAAATTATAATACCGACACTACTAAAAGGTGACCTTGCATTTAGTATTACTACAAAATACCTGCATGCTTTAATTCTTCTAGTTAGACTCCCCAACTGAACTCAAAGTGTGATGTGAGTGTAGTCACAAGAGAACCAGCAAAAGGCCTTGGGGGTTTTCTTTCACATGAAATATGGAAAAAAATAGGAACTATCATATAATATCGATTTCGTAAATGGATTCGGTCATTAGACCTTCTGAATAGTGTAGCAGCATTCTGCAATATATCCCTGAGAAATGTTCAAAGATTGGCCTGCTTGTGTATCAGCCTCTATCACCTTTTACCTAGAAGCGGACGTGCATTGTTGGTAAATGATGGCATAAACGATAGTTGGTGACTGACACATAGATGGTTTCTCTAATAACATATCCATACGATATTTGATTGGCACCTATCTTCAACCGATACGTGTCAAAATTTGATGAAATTCCGACCACAGTCATCGAGATATTGAAATTTTAGTGCGGCACCTTTTGATATTTGCAAAACCGTGGGAAAAAAACGAGTTTCGTACCGTTGATAAAACACCGTCAAAACTTGACAAGTGTTATAAGGAATCTGCTCCGTCGGAAGTAAGCATTTGTTGCTGGTTTCCTGAATCCAAACTCGGTCGCCCAAATGGACCTTTTATGCCGAAAAACATAAAAAAAAACACCAAATCGTTCTGAACAACCGTAAAGTGTAAGTGAGTGAGATGGACCGTATATATCAAGTTTTGCTCAAGTATTTGGGTATGCGAAAGGTCTGTTCGAGGAGGGTACCAAACTTGGACCAAAAAGAACAACGTGTTGATGATCCAGAGCGATGTTCGGAGCTTATCTCGCTAAACGAAGTAAAAAGCATTTTTTCATTCGGTCTATGGCAATGGATGAAGCATGGATCAAAGCCAGTCAAAGCTGCCAAAAACCCAAAAGTCGGCTGGCAAGGTTATGGCGTGCGTATTTTTGGATTCGCATGGTATACTATTCATCGACTATCTTGAAAAGGCAAAAATTCTCAATACCGAATATTATACGGAAAAAAACGGCCCTGAATGAAGAAGAAAACAGCGCTCTTTCACCAAGACAATTTACATGCTTCCACATCCACCGTATTCTCCAGATTTGGCCACCAGTGACTATTGACTCTTTGGAGGCCTCAAAAATATGCTCGCGGGAAAGAGATGTGACTCCAATGAAGGGATGATCGCCGAAACTGAAGCGTTTTTTAAGGGTTGACACTGGAATGATTGTATCACTCTAGATGGAGACTATGTTGATGATTAGAACGAATTTTACCATAAAATTGTGTGTTTATATGTCTTGGGAGACTGTGATACTGTCATTCGTCTGAAAGATGTTCTGCATTGCATCAGTAGCCAGAAAGGCCAGTTCTTCTGTCTTAAATAAAGCAAATCGGCCAAAATTGTGATCAATTCATATCAACGCCCGTATAATAAAACGAGGAAGTAGGACTATAAGAGCACTGTTATGCCAAACGAAAAACGGCCAACTGTGCACTAATGATGCAAAAACAAATGAAGAAAGTGAAACAATGTATTCGTCAAACCATTCGCACTGAGTTTATATCTCTCTACATTTCTGAATTACAATAAAGCAATTCGGAAAATTTTTAGGCAATTGCAGAGCCACCGTCTTGACTTAAGTGGAATGTGATATCTGCTAAGGATATCTAAACTTAACTTAGCCAAATAGTTCAAATCTACATCTTCTGCGTTAAGACTGTAAAAAGTCACAATCTTCTGGAATAAATGGATCCTACTCACCACATTTGAATTCAGCTGTCTTCAACAAAACCAAGGAGTATAGATAGATCCAACCTAAGCTGAATCTAAGACGTGTCTTCTACCTGTGAAGAAAGTCGCCTATTACGAGCTTAGGAAGCATCATCGTAGGGAATTAGGGAAGTCGCTCTGCAATTAATGTGGTAACTGCTTTTTTAACTTATCTTGGTGGCCTTTCCTTCCATTATCTTGCAGGGCAATAGGCTCCCCGGGTTTCTAAAGAAATCAGACTTGGTCGACCTTTGAGTAAATCCGTTTCAAGTGAATTCTCATCACCTTCAGGTCACCACATTAGGTGTGAGCCTTCTCTGGTCAAAGTGAGCTTATTTAATGTAGGATGCCACAATAACCTAATCTAAGATATTGCAATTAAATATAGATTTTCTGGGATCTCAGCCGATAAAGCTCTCCGCTCAGCCCGGACCTCATCTACCTCTTTTAGCTTTGATATTCCGAATTGGTTGTTGGCTGTTTCCACCTGTACGCATCACCCGAGAAAAGACTTCCTTCTACAGACTGTCAAAATTGAAATTGAACATTTTTAGAGCCGAACTGTTGATTCCGACTCGACATAATCTAAACATCCATGAGATGTTTATTTGACTAGACTAACTTCACTTCCTACAATACGAGGGTTGTCTCAAAAGTTTCCGACCGAACAATGATACAAGACACTTTTTCTCAACATTGTTTTTTATTTTCTACTTAGTCTCCTTGTAACTCTACACACTTCTCCCAGCGATGTTCCCATCTCTCTAACCCGTCCAAATAGTACTTGGCGCTTTTCTCTGCAAAATAATTATTCACGAAGGTGAAAATTTGACGAAAATCTCTGTACTCCGAGCGCAGTTTTTAGATGAGGGAACAAAAAGAAGTCGCTTGGGGCTAGATCTGGTGAATAAGGTGGATGGTCAAGCAGTTCAAACCGTAATTCATGGATTTTCGCCATGGCAACCGCTGAGGTGTGAGATGGCGCGTTGTCTTGGTGAAACAGGTTTTTCTTTTTCTGCAAATGTGGCCGTTTTTCCGCAATTTCTGCCTTCAACTTGGCGAGTAATGATACGTAGTTTGCTCCTGTAATGGTGTTTCCTTTTTGAAGATAATCGATTAAGATAACTCCTTTACTATCCCAAAAAACAGTCGCCATCACTTTCCCAGCCGAAAAAACAGTTTTTGCTTTTTTTGGAGCCGGCTCGCCCTTTGCAGTCTACTGTTTTGACTGAATTTTTGTTTCGGGCGTATAATGGTGTATCCAAGTTTCATCTACAGTAATTAATCGGCGCCAAAACTCGGATTTAATGTACCGAAACTGCGCCAACAGAGCATTGGAATTGTTCATTCGAACACGTTTTTGATCTAACGTAAACAAACGCGGCACCCAACGCGCGGACAGCTTTCCCATGCCTAAATCTTGATTTAATATATAACAAACACGTTCTTTGGACATTTTCATAACCTCTACTATCTCTCTCACTTTAATTCGGCGATCGTCTAACACCAATGGTTGCAGTTTTTGGACGTTCTGAACGTTCATCATCTCCCAAGCTCTTACGGCCACGTTTAATTTCAGCTGCCCAAAATTTCACTATGGTAAATGATGGTGTAGAGTCCCCATACACAGAGTCCAAGTCATTTTTGATTTGCGTAGGCGTATTGCCTTTCAAAAACAAGAATTTAATAGCAGCTCGATACTCATTTTTTCCATTTTCACAAAAAACACTCACATCGACTCACTGAAACGACTGTCAACTAAAAACTAAAAACTGCGCCTTCAAAATGACTGAAACATCGGTAAGTAACTGTCGAAAGATGCACAACTAGCATTCACTAGCTTTTATTGATGAGTGCTGCTATCTCTACGTTGCGGTCGGAAACTTTTCAGACGACCCTCGTACGATCATATGGGGAGCCGAATGTGAACTTAACAACGATGCATGGGCATAGTACCCCGGCGTAAAATCCCGTACTTTACAAATTTATTTGTATTGTATCCTTTGAAAATAAATATAAAAATACCTAATGCTCAATTACTTCATTGTTATATCGACTTCTCTTAAGCTCATCAAAGGAAATGAAACACATCTATGAGGCCACTTACTTTTGACACATTTGTAATTGAAAAGGCCAGCGGTAATGATTTAAAAAAAAAATTCTAAAGTTCGTAGCACTATATCATACTACTATGCCAAACATCAGGCCAATCGGCCGATTAGTTCGTATACAGCAGCTGATTTAGTTAGACTACTTCAAGACATCACTATTTTTACAATGAATACAATTATTGAACAAAGAGTCCGCCTTACATTTTGTGTCGCGAATGAACAGCGTGTACTGACTAGCTAAAAACCTTATCCTAGAAAAGACCTATGAAGATTCGGTTATATCAAAAACACGTGCTTATGAGTGGTACAATGCATTTAAGGAGGCATGGGAGACCGTAGTTCCTTTTGGACGACCTTCGATTTCCTTAACCGATGAAAATATTGAAAAAGTAAAAGAAATTGTGTTTGATAATCACCATTCCAGCTAAACAGAGGTATATTGCTCGTGATCTTAAAACCACTCACGAGTATGTTCATTCGATTTTGGTGGATATTTTGGGCATGATACACGTCGCTTCACGACTTATACCAAAAGAGCTGAATTTTTTGCAAAAACAGTGCCGTGAGCAGGTCTTTTTAGACATGCTGTACGCCCCAATTCTGATTCCACATTCATAGAACGCATCATAAGTAGTGACGAGACGAGTAGGTCTGTGAGTTTGACATGGAAATCAGTCAACAGTCATCAGACTGGATAACAAAAGACGAACCCAAATCGAAAAAAAAACATTTCCAAGTCAGTGAATAGTCAAGCTGCTGCTCATTGTTTTCTTTGATGTTAGGAGTTTGGTGCATCAGCAAAATCGTTTCAGAAAGACAGATGGTCAATAAAGAATACTACTTGGCCGTATTGAAGTTTTGGCGAGAGAAAAGCTAACAGAAACAGCCAAATTTGTGGAAGAACAATTCAGGGATTTTACACGACGAAATGCGCCATCACATAGAGCGTCAATGATGACCGAATTTAAGGCCAACAACTTAATAAATTTAATTAACGTTTTCACCAGATCTGACTCCGTGTAACTTATTTTTATTCCCGTTTTGACTCGTGGAAGGAGCTAAGGAAAAATCGGAAAGCGCTTATAAAGAATGTTTTACAGAATGGGAAAATGCGAAATGATGTTGTCGCCTTCATCATTTCGGATATTGACTCATTAAATAATGAAAACTGTATGTTTTATTCAACAATTTCCGGTACTTTTTGACACTGCAGTATGTGTTGCAAAATACGTCCTCCCTCGATTGGATGGGTGAGATCTTAGTGTACTACGTGCACCATTGTTTGTATATACTACGGAGCTGACTCACTTGTAGATGGGCCAATTACCTTTAGTGTTAATAATCCGTCATCGGGCAGAGCTACATCTACTCAATACTTTTCCTAGTTTGGTACAGGTACCCTTACCATCATCGTCATCTCAAAAGTTCTACATATGCTAGCCCTTTTGGACGTCTGATGAGCAATTTTTGTCTAGACCGATGTTACGTTTCTATTGAAGATGTTTATACACAATTTTCGTCTCAGTGCTCACTCTTCCTGCATCATCGGCAGAAGCTTGTGCAAAGAAAAGTGCACTTGCAACGAAGGATCTGGATGAAAGAATCTGACAAATTGTGCCACCTACAAGAGGACTTCCCTCCCTACAAAACTTGTTCTGATATTGGTAAACTAGTGGCAATTAGTATGAATTACTGACCTGGCATTCCACATAACACCCTCTGCCCAAGTTCTGGAGATTTAAACGAAAATAGAGCTCTATTTGTCATTTCTGCGGCTGTCCAGCAAACCTAGACTAATGCAAGACATCGAGTACTAGGCATATAGTTACCGACTTTCTCTACTCCACAGATTGGTTTTGAGCTTCAATTCCATCCTTCATAGGTCTCGTGGCTTTTTTCAGAAGAGCCTACAACAAATCTTTTACAACATCTTGAAGGCATATACAGTATTTGCTTTTTCTTTCTGTTGTCGCAACCCAACGTAGATATTTTTGATATTTGCCACTGATTGTGCAGACTTCAAAAAGTTTATGCCTCGCGTTTTATTTTTTGGGGCTTGGCTGCGCCGCCGGATATTGGATGCCCCATTTCTGACGTCTCTTGATATTGATATTTTACGCTTACTGTAGTTCCTTCCAGTGGAGTAAAAGATGTGTGACCGACATACTACCTTAAATCTATTAAATTTCAGCCTACTGGTGTGGTATCCATTTCAGGTGTCCGAATTTGTAGGGTAGTAACCAGACATCTAACATTTGAATCCTTGCATCGATCGTAATACGGCCATCTTGTTTGGCTATTTGTTGATGTTGTTCTTCAATACCACAACTGAATGTTGAGATGAAGGATAAAGTGGCATAATTTCCTGCCACCGAAAACGCATTGAACTTAAGTCTGCTTCCAGACTGATATCATGTAGGCTATACTTGCCAACTGTGAGACAAAATATGTTTTCATTTTCTTGACACTGAGTTCATCATCACATACTTACTCCGGTTGCGGTGTTAAAGAGCACAGTGGGACACTTCCGCCCGTACCTATCTTTCAGTCATTGCCTTGGTAAGGATGCTTTGGTATCTATATATTTTCTAAGAAATGAACTATTTAGCTTTCTTAACTCTGGGCAAACCTCGATTGTTTTTTCTTGTATAAAAGCCGGCAAATTGATTTCTCCCCAGCTCCTAGGTCGCACTCTCGTGGGTCAAGGATTATCCCTGGACGTCGTTTGTTCTGAACATTTTCTGTCTTCATCAAGGCAACTTGTCTAATGCGTTGTGTATCCTCGAAAGGCATTTCCATAGCACTGTGATGTCATTGAATGTAAAAAGATGGAATAGATCTCAATATATCAACGTTAAAGAAGTTCCACTCGATCCAACGAGTACGTGTTATTCTAAAATCTGCTAATAGAATGTGTCAAAAATGTTCAGTTAAAAGACCCTTTCATGTCATGTTGAGTCTTGAACTAAGTATATTGCTATACGGATGTATAGTATCTCTCCGGAATCAATTAATGTTGAAAATTCTATTTTAATCAAGATATTCACTCTGTGTCAACCTTTAAATTCCATTGACCCAGTTCCTCATTTCCTTTTATTTAAACTTTCAGAAACCACAAAGTTGGAAGCTTACAGCATACCAGCATGTATGTACAATGTACATTGTACATTGTACATTGTACATATATGCCTTACCTTCAATTTATAACTTTAACCCTTTTCTAAAGACAAAATTTATTTAAAGAGCGCCTTCACCACCATTACTTTTTGCCAAAGTTCGTTTTAAATTAATGACACCACTTTTCACAATGGAAACTCAATCTTCATCTCCTCCTTACTCGTAACCACTGAAATCACAACAACGCTAAACCAACTCTTAAGTGCCTCTGAATCGAAAAATCTTAAATATTCCAAGTCGCCTACTCACTTATTCATTACTCAGCGTAGCGTCGGTCGTCATGAATTGTAATTCCCCAGTATTCCCAAGCACACATATGTTCACATTCTCTAAAGAAAAGAGTATCATGCCACCCTCCCCGAAAACCAATAACCACCCAACAGCCCTCACTCACACAATGTAACGCAACATAATGATGATGCCTTTAATTAAGTGTCGGTCGTACTGGAACCATCATTCCCTCACGTATGGGAAATCCGCAGCTAAAACCAGAACTAGAGTCAGATTCAGATCCAGATCTAGATCCAGTTCCAGTTCCGGAGCTATAGATCCACGGAGCCATGAAACTTCCAAATGTCCCTCAATCAATTCGTAATGAGTTTGAAATTGTTTTAGGTCGTGATTGTGATGCTCATGCTCCTGGTGCTGGTGCTTATGTTATACTGGTGCCTGTTCTCCACAAGGACATAGGGATGGTTATAGTACATAGTTGATGGTTTTGCTGGTTGCAACAAGCCATAACCCTTTTTCTCTCAGTATAGCCTTTCACCTAGCAATGACTATAAATTGGGTTCTGAATAAGCAGTGCCCATTGATTCTACCCCACAGCATCATCCCCATAATTATCATTATCATCATCATTATCAGTGCCGTTGTCGTTCTCGTTGTCGTTGTCGTTGTCGTTGCCGTAGAATGTATGCCTTATTCCAATTACTGAGTTACCTACACCATGTGCGAGTATGAGTTCTCATATAATCCTCTCGGTATCCCAGTTCCCAGTGTGAACAAGGGCCAAGTACCCAGTACACCAACTACACAGACTCCCAATTAATTGGGTCACATTGTGAATTTTGGACAAGCATCCATCCCCGGAAAAAGATACGCGCGCATTCCTTTCTACAGAGAGGGGGTGAGTGGGCGGGCACATGTATGAGTATGAGTACCATGGTTGTCTCCGGCTGCTCCGGCAAACATCATTAGCTAATATTATATGCATTAAATTTAATGACAACCCTGTCCCATACTACGTTGGATCTAAACTGGCATACATATAATCGTAGACCCAGTTAGAGTTACAGTCACCACCAAAGTTAGTACCGCAAGCCATTTAAACCGCTCTTGCCGCCGACACCGCCACCGTCACCGTCACCGTCACCGTCACCGCCACCGCCACCATGCCGTTGTCGTTATTTGCTTATGGTCCCCCGGATGACGTTGCTGTTTACCGCCCTGATTAAGGGTTGCTACGAGATGGCTATCAAATCTGTTGCCCCTTTACCAACCCATTTAGTGCTGTGGAGGTTGTGCCAAGTATAAAGAAACAGATGTCACGTGATATCATCTCGGGCAGTTTAAAAAGGGATCACTCTCGGTACATTTCCCGAATCACAATATCTGCTGGTTAACACCCTTTTACAGCCTTCGCAAACAATTTAAGGCGACAGCGACACCTGATCGCCGCCTCACTTCGCCCATCACTGACCGAACTTTGTTGTCGTCGCTGTTGCCCTTGGTGTTTTACATTCGTCGTCGTCGTCGTCGTCCTTGTATCTTGGTCACCCTTGTAGTCCTGTGTATACCTCATCGAATAAAGTCCAACCAAAAAGAGTTCGGGCAGGAGATAGGGTTGTGTTCGCAGCAAGGACGTTTGAAATAATTTATTTCAATTTTTTTGTTTTCGGCTAAATTGCCAATTAGACTGTGGTTGGGGCTTGACCCTTTTTTTCCGTTTTGTGCTGTTATCATTTTCAGGATGGACCAAGTACCAAGTTGGTATTATTTGCAACGGGAAATGTTGTCCTTCTTATGGAGTATTGTTCATTGTAAGCGGAAAACTACACGCAGGACCTCTCGTGCTTTCATCATAAAACCAAAAAAAAAAAAATCCGGAAAAAGGGACAAACTCTCGGCATAAGATCCTTTATAAGATTTTAGCTTTTTTATGGAGTTGCTTTTAATTTGCGCGCGAATTTAATGCTTCCCAGTGATGGCAGATAGCAATCTCTCTAGAATGGGCCAGAGAAAGCGGCAAGCGGAGGGTGATGTAATTGAATTGCTGTGTTTCTTTAAAAATGTTTTTTTTTTTGTTTTTTTTGTTTTTTGTTTTTGTTATCCCTGGTTTTTGTGTCTCTTCTCTTCTTTTAATTAGATGAGAGGGGGTGGTACCTACCCTTGATATCCACTTCTACTTTTATGGTTTTATGACTGTGAATTAATTTTTTTTAATTTTTTTGATTTCAGATTGATGACGCTTGACAACCTATCGAGGTGAGTAGGACTATAAGAATTGACATAAAAATTATTACAAGACTTGGTAGGTAGTGGATGTTCTGGTGGGATAAAGATAAGACACATTAAGGATGCCTTTGTGTGAAGAGTTTCATTATACTTCGTTTTTTTTCTTTTTTGTTTTTTTAATTTTACAAAGTAAACATAATGAGATGAGGGCGTTAAATCTTTCAAATGATTTATTACGTGTGAAATTTCATTAACATTTTCTTTACTTATGGCTTTTGGAGGCACACAAAATGGTTTAGGGATAAATCCACCCAAAACTGAACAAGTGTGGTTCACAAAAAAAAGAAAGCTAGAAAAGTTGAACCTTTCCAGGATACAACTTTCATCCAAAGCTAAATATCTAGGAATTATTCTAGACAGCAAGCTGAGTTGAAAGCGTAGCATCGGAGAAAGAAGCAAAAAGGCATTAGGAGCATTCTACACGTGCCAAAGAATCTTTGAAAAATGTTGGGGACTAAGACTATGTATAATACACTGGGAGTACATGGTCATAGTTGGAGCCATTCTTATCTGTGGCGCTCTGGTTTGGTGGAAAGCAGCAGAAGACTTAACACAAGTTTAAAGACTAGCGTGTGTCGCAGTAATCAGAGCGTTAAGGTCTACTCCTGCACTAGAGATAATGCTCAACCTCTTTCGTTTAGACGAATTCCTTAAGCGCACGGTTTTCAAAAGCTCGATCCGACTAAAAGAATCAGGCCTATGGACGCATCGCAATTTACCACACAAGTCTGTGTATAATACAGGAATTCGGACTATCAAAGCTGATGAAGTGTAGTGACTACATCGTGCCAAGCATGGACTTTGACAGGAGTTTCTCCACATCATGCCCTATCAGACTTGGCTTATGGAAAACTCCACCTCTACACGAACAGCTCCAAAATCAAAAAAAAGTACTGCAGTTGGAGTCGACTGTGAAATGCTACAGATCCAGGACTCCTTCAAAATTCTGGACGAATGCAGTATTTTTCCGGCAAAAATGTTTGTCATTCGTAAAGCTGCAAAAACTGTACCACTCCTCGAACTTGATACCTCAGAGATCTCTATCTATGTGGACAGCCAAGCTTTCGGCAATTGAAACCACCAAATCAATATAGGTACAAAAATGTCGTTAAACTCCAAGTAGATTCTACTAAACTCACCGAGTGGATGTCTGCTGGATACCTAGACACACAGAAGTGAAAGGGAATAAGAAAGCGGACTTACAAACATAATGACATAATTATACCAATTGAAACCCTTAAACTCAAAATAGAACTTATAGCCATAGAACAATTTCGCTCCCTCTGGCCAAATCTAAACAGCGGGCGAATCCGTGCCCTACTTGGACTCGTACAGCTACATGTGTTCTAACTGGCCACTATCTCATAAGCAGTATGGCTAGCAGAGTAGGGGCTTCTTCTCAAGATTATTGCAGAAGCTCTGGGAGCAAGAAGGATATATGGACTATTACATTTTTGCTGTGCGACTACCCTAACCTCTAACCTTGTTCGGGTATTCATAAAGAGACGCTGAGCTCCTGGAGTCCACCGTCGGAAGAAATTCCATGCTACGGCAGGGAAATTCGCAACGGAACTCAACGTAAGCCAAATGACCACCCAACGACACCTAACAAATATGGGAAAGTTATAAGGTTGAAAAATGTTAACCACACCACCTATCACAAAATAATCTTCAGAAAAGAATCTTAGCTTTCACTGGGCTTCTGTCGCATCACAATCAAGATCCGTAGAAAAATTACATTAAACGTCACCAGCAATAGCTTAGTCCAGAAGACAGACCAACACAAAATCCCAGGGAGGGACTTCACCCGATCAAGGTATTACTATCTGTATGGTGGGATGCTGAGGGAATTTTGAGCTATTGTCTCGTAACCAGCAGAAATCTACTGGCCACAACTGTGCTGATTAAAGCCCACACTAGTATCGAAAGGGTCTTCTATTTCGTCAGGATAACGCTCGCGTTCATACAGCTCGGACCACAGCTTCACACAACTGTTCCGAAGTCTGCAAAGCTTCCTTGATGGAAAAAATCTTAGGTCTCGGGATGATGTCCGAGGTGCTCTTGGGGTATTTTTTTTCGTTAAAGAAAAGCAGTTTTTTTAGTAACGGCATTAAGAAGTTGCCTGAGAGCTGGGCTCAAGTATTGTCTAATGTAGGGCATTACATTGACTACTAACAGACATTCAAAACATCGCTCAATACTTATATAATATAATACTAAAGGGTGACCAGATAAGCACGACAGGAAAAAAAAATTAAATAACACAACAACGGTGTGAAATACAAAATTGATTCTGACTTTGTTTTGAAGCTACGTTCATGCCATTATGTGTGGAATAGCACATCATTCGAATGGCCGGCCGCCTCGGCTTCGCTAATAGTGCTTCAAGCGGTCGATACAATTTTTGATGACTCGGTCTAATATATGCGGCGTTATTCCAGCAATAGCGCGTCGATTGTTGGACTCGAACTCGTCTAAAGTGGTTGGCTCGATACCGTGAACTAAAGACTTGACGTAGCTCTAGAGAAAATAATCAAGTGGTGCCAAATCTCATGATCGCGGCGGCCAATTTATGAACGCTCGCCGTGAGATGACCCAGTCGCCAAATTTTTCCTTCACACCTTCGAGCGTTTTGTCGCTTGTATGGTATGTAGCGCCGTCTTGTTGGAACCACAGCTCAGATCGATTTCCGACTACAGAAATTCGGTTAACATCACTCTATACCTGAGGCCATTGACGGTAACGGTGTCACCTTCCACATTTCGAAAGAAATAAGGTCCGATGATGCCACCATGCCATAAACCGTACCAAACAGTTAGTCCTTGTGAAAGCGTTGATGCTTGGCCGAACGCTTGTGGATTGTGTTCACCCCAACAATGGCAATTTTGCTTTTTGACATAACCACTGAGAGAAAAATGGCCCTCGTCCGAGTGGATGATCTTTTGGCTAAAATCCGGATCTCAGGCCAATATTTCCAGCGCCCAATTAGCGAACTCACGGTGTTGTCAGTTGTCATCCGGCTTCAATTCTTCCGTCAGCATAATCTTATACGAATCCAGGTCCAAATCCGATAGCAAAATAAGCCGGGTTGACCCTTTGTCGCTGCCCAATTCAGCTGATCGGCGCCGAATCGACATTTCTGGGTCTTCCTCGATACTGGCCGCTATGGCGGCTATGTTTTCTTCATTTCGCACCAATCTCTATCTGGTTGGTGGTTTAAAATCCAAAAGAGGGACTCACGCTCAAACTTTTCCACGGTGCGACGAATTGCCTGCACACTGAAGCCATGATGACAACCGACCTCACGACGAAATTTACGTTGCGTATTTACAACTGAGACGGTTGTGGAGTGCAGTGGTGAAGAGAGTCGATTCGCCATTGTGCACAGCAATTGGAGCTATGCCCATCCACTTTGTGGAAGATTTTACGGAAAGATCTTGGCTTAAAAGCATATCAGATCCAGGCAAAGCAAAATTTCTGAATTTGGAGTGGAGGAAACCCAGAAGCCTTTATCGAGACGCCCTTACAACCATTAAAACACACTGTTTGGTGTGCTTTATGGGCTGATGGAATCATCGGCCCATATTTCTTTGAGGACGTTGCCAGCCATGCCGCTATAGGAACATGATTTCTGACTTCTTCGTTAATCAGTTGAATAAAATTGACGTGACAGAGCTTTGGTTTCGACAAGATGACGCAATATACCACACGGCGCGCGACATCATCAATTTATTGATGGGCGATTTGAAAGTAAACATTCGCCGTGATATTGCTGATATACGGCCCCGGTTGCTCGATAAAGTTGTCGAAAATTGGACTTCACGATTGCGCTTCATTCGAGCTAGCTGTGGCGTGCATATACCCGATATCATGTTTATAACTAATGGCATAGAATGTTCTATTAAATAAAACTAATATCATAGACATTAACATTAGCTTCAAGTGCTTCATTTTATATTGAATTTGTATAGCTCTAAAAAAAAACCTTCAGTTATAAACATGATGCTTTTCCCACTTGTCCTTCCAGTATATGGGATCTTCTTAGTATGCGATGTCGGAAGACTCCATATGAGTAGTATTATTTAAGTGAGTAGGTAGAGTTTTATAGAGTATAATATTGATCTCTTCAACGATAAGTTTTGGACCCAGTTGTTATGCCAAAACAGCGAACTATAAGGAGCTTCTTCGTCTGATAATTATCTGCAGCGGCCTTTTGCCCCTAGGATACACAACTGGTACTTTGTCACCATGTTTAAAGTAATATTTAAAAGCATCACACATTTGCTTATACTATGAGCATGGTTTCTTAAATTTGCGCTAGAGGTCGCCGAATTACAGAGGCCATGACCATATACATAAGTTGTGCTAAAATGTGTCAGTATCTCGAATCAGAAATTTCAGCAGTTTATTAGCATACGTCAAAGACTTTACACAGTAATCGAGTGGTGTCAAATATTAGTGGTCTTCCAGGTCCTCCTTCATACTTCAATGATTTCATGGGCAATAGGTCACTCAGTTCTACCATGGCAGAAACACATATTGCCTGGATCAATGTCTTGTATCTTCGAAGGTGCAATCATTATTTAGTAAAATTGGTCATTGACTGTTATTCAAACTCTGGCCATTGTGCACTAAACAGTCCATTTTTATAGCTGTATTTGAGTCTCATAGGTACCATCTGCATTATTCTAAATTTTGAATTTTGCTTGACTTTCTGGTAGAAATAAAATTCGACTTCCAGCTGCTCCAGAGTCCAATCAGCAATCAATCACCAATCCAACCTGCACCAGCTTCAGCTAATACAGGTGTATTCCGATACGTTTTCGTAAAATTTTGTACGCAGTGGTTGGACAAAAGATAAACTTTTGAGATTGATGCCTAATTGGCAATTCCGGATCTTTCTCCACACTTCCACTCAGAGTGGATTCAGTGTTTTCTGCACGCATATTACTTTGACGCGTTTTTGGCTTCTTGCCATGTAGAGTGTATGTCGCATGAAATTTATTCAACACATAGCTCAGTAAGTCGACTGTCTGAGCCAAAAAATATCAAATAATATTTCTCACGAAAGGCTTTATGATGAACTGCCAAAGAACTGTCAATTGGAAGGCCTTCTTTATGATGCAGCAAATCCAGTCTTATGGATCTTAATTCTATGAATCTTCTGCAAGCTTGCTAGTCCGGGCTGACAACTCGAGCTTTTATATCTTCGATGGTCCCAACCATCTTTACTGAAGCCTACTCTGTAGTTGTCCAGA
The DNA here is from genome assembly GCA_963966105.1 of Volucella zonaria. Classification (NCBI taxonomy): domain Eukaryota; kingdom Metazoa; phylum Arthropoda; class Insecta; order Diptera; family Syrphidae; genus Volucella; species Volucella zonaria. The sequence goes on along the minus strand of OZ014531.1, from coordinate 179,350,706 downwards.
AAATTGTTCAATTTAAACTTAAAAGGTATATCTGGACTAGTTTGGGACTCGCCAGAGCTGTTGCATTACTTCTAAAAAACACCAATAGATCTCCAAAGAAATAAAAAAATATTGCGCTACAGTCCGGTGTTAAGGAAGGCCAACTCTCTTCACTCTCTGCGCTGTTCGTCTTATTAATTTGTGTACAAAAAGAGGAATCTTCGATTTTTCCTACAAACAAGAAGGGAGGTAATCGAATTTTTCTTAGCAGACGACTTGGCTTTCGGATGTTTCCTTTTGCCTGTCCAAAAGTTAGTGACATCAAAAAACAGTTTTTTTTTCCTGATTTTCGTTGTTGGGATGTGTTTTGAACCCATACTTCCTCTGTTGTATAAATCGATTAACATGAAAAAAAAAACTTTCCCACGCTACTATCTTCTGAAACTCCATCCAACCTGCATCAGACGGCATCAAGAAGATAAAAATCTTTTAAGCTTCAATTCTCTTTGCAAATATATTACAGGATATACGTATACCCAATGAAGAATATTAAATGGACAAGTTGCTTACCGAACTATTTACAGATTTATTCATGATACGGTATCACAAAAAAAAAACCCCCTTTCCATAAATACCATCCACATTCACAATTCGTTAACCTAAAGTCATGAATTTGACCGAAAACAGATCAACGTCATTGCTGTTTTTTTTCCGCCCTCTCATTAGTTTCGAAATCTTTACAAACTGGAACCCTTAACTGGCGCTCGTTCAGAGATCAAAATTTTGCCTTTCCATTCACGAAAACCAATTTCTATGGCCCTTCCGCAAAAAGAAAAAAAAAAACGAGCAAAAAAGGATGAATTCATCCCTTCCATCCGGTCCTTCTTCCATTTTATTCATCACATTTAAACACGAACGAATGAAGCAACGAAAATAAATTGCGAACTTTAATTTTGTTAAAAACTTTTCCCTGGGTATAACTTTTCAATTCTATTTCCTCTTGCCCGTCTCTACCGTTGTCCTTGTACCAACAGAGCCGTATCGGAGCTTAGTAGCAAACAGGAAACAGCTGATGAATTCCGAAATTCCCTGTCACCCAATTTGCACATCGGTTAAACATGAACCATTTCCCATTTCATTCGAGTCGCATCGTCTCCTTTTTCGGCCTTCTCAACAAAATAAACAAAAAAAAATAAATGAAAAAAAAACCTAGATAAACGCTTTGAACATCCTATCCAATTCAATTCATCTATACTCGCTACAGGACCTACGATGAGAGACATTCACCCACTCAGCAACTCACTCGTTTGCTCGCTTCGCTCAATGTAGGTTAAAATTTATCGTTTTCTTGTACAAAATCCTTTTTAATATTCTGGTCCATTGAAACTTCTGGCAGCCACTTTTTAATATTAAATAAAAAAAACAAGAGAAAAAAAAAAAACAGTAAAACACATTGAAGAAACCAACGACAAACTAAAGAAGCAAAATAACCAGAATAACCAGAAAACCAGAATAAGAGAAGAAGAAAATGCAGAGAAGGATCAGAAGATGTTATAGAATGGAAAGGAAATAAATTACAACACACCATCAACCAGAAGAACCCGCGCGGCTCACTCGCAACCCTCTATCTTGTCTTTTGGTAGTCCGCAGTCTTTTCTTCAAAACCACACCACCATTTCCTTCGTACATTAACCGTAATCCTATTTTGGGGAACATGATTGTCCTGAAAATCTCATTAATCATTTTGCATGCACCATCCCTGTGTAACATCTTCTCCTATCAACCATTCCATTACGACAACCCAACCCAACCCAGCCCAACCATCAAGAGCAGGACATTCTAAGCGAGAGAAAGCCCCTCATACATGGAAGTTTTACCCCCCCAAAAAACCCTCGCACACAACCCCCTGCCAACTGTGTGAGTGTCAGTTTAATCTGTTAATTTAGTTTCGGTCCCTCGGATGAGATGGAATTATATGCAGAGAAGCCACTTAACCCAGTTACCTATGCTAAAGAGTCCTTAAGGACATAAAGACATAACTTTTTCATACAAAAAAAAGTCGATTTTTTTTATTTATTTGAATTTTTTTTCGATTTTTCTGCAAATGCACTTTAGGCTTGATTAATGAGGAACTAAGCCAGTAAGCCAAGGATTGTAAAAAAAAAAAAGAGAGTAGGAAGGAGGAATATGCAAAAGCAATTAGATGCACGCATCGCCTGAGGTGTAGTGACAACGTCCAGACATCACTTGGTCAGTTGGACACATTTAAAAGCTTACAAGCACGGATGCGTTGTCTGAACTTTCTTCTTTTTTTTTGTTTTTTGTCCTTCCCCATTGTATTTGTACTCGTACCCGTATTCACATTCTACTCATTATACGTTGTTCTCTCGGTGGCTTATTATTTATGGAAGAAGTTTGACGAACTTATACGATTCCTCTTTATCGTCATCCACCCTCATAAGACCATGTCAAAATGTAAAGGGCGAGTGAAATGCTCGATGCGCAGAATCTGGTATTTTTTTCCAAGCACACTTCCATGAATGCTTCCGTAAAAGGAAAGTTATTCGTTTAACATGGTCCTGGCTTATAGGGTAAGCTTTCCGTAATTGTGGGCCCGAAACGCACAGTCAATGATTTCGGAAGGGTTGATACTGATGGCTATAGTCACATTAAAAACCTACAAGGGCTTTGGCCCGTGAAGACACATTCCATTGTGACTTCGCAGCAAGAAATACGTTTGACTGTGGTCCAGCCGTGGCAAGAAAAGTTAAAGTTTCTCTAGGAAACAAAATGGGCCCCAAAAAAGGTCATCCCGAACACTGCACTGAATATTTGAATTTATAAGCTTCGGATAAATGCTCGCATAAAAGATAGAGTCAGATAAAACCATTGTGAACTCACATGAATCACATTGAGTACATATTCCAACTGATCTTTCCAGAATGTTTTAATATCGTTAACGTATTTTAGACCTTGAGAACTATAGTGAGCCAGAAGACTAATAGGATTTTATTAACTTAGAACCAACCTATTGTGACCTATCACATCAGTGTTCAGAATGCATTTAGAGTTATGTAGAAGAAGGTGTCTCCTAACAAAATGAGAAGGTGAATCCACTATTGGTAGACATAAATGAGCGTATAAAAATATACAATACTTATCGTGACTTCCCGCCGCGAAGACCTTAGACCTGTTTCATAAGACTATCAATTTTCCGATACAGCGATATTTAGTAGGCATTTCGGGTTTTCAAGTCAGGTCTAAGTTCAGAGTCGCTGAGGAATTGTCTACTGTGACCTTACATCACTTAAAGTTTCGATATGCTTAAAAAAATCATCTATTGTGACCTCACACATCTGTACATATGCTAAGTTCATAATAAATTGTATCTTCGGACTTACTTTCTGAGCAGAATTGTATTGACACGAGTATAAAAATATAAGCGGTACAGGGTGGTATTATTGGATGAATTAAGTACATAAATGAACATCTCCTTATTGTGACTTTATCTACCTTTTCAAACAGCTAATTCCGCTGTCAACTAAACCAAAGATTCTTTCGGACAGAAGAATTAAGTGATAGAATTTCACAATTAAGTTCATTGCTTGTGAGGAGTTTTTGTTCAGCAAAGGTCTGTAGAAGGAATCTATTGTGACCTTATAGAAAACAAATACAATAGAAACACAAAGATATATATGATAATGAACCCGCTTATTAACGTTGAAAACTAAAGAATAGTGAATTCGATTGAATTTGAAAAAACACTTATTTGAACTGAATTTGAGACTGCTCAAAAAATTTGCTTTATTGTGAATTAGTAAAAAAAATTGTGACTTAAGCTTAAGGCAATTTCTTTAGGGTCAAACATACTTTACCAATAAATTGATCACTGATAGCAGTTGGAACTCATTTTCATAATAAAATTTGCATTGTGGCTTGCGGGCAATAATCTATTGCGACTACACACATTTAATTTTCTCGTCGAAAAGCACTCACGTCGCTATACTTTTAAGCATTTTGGAATAGATTGAGGCCATAGAAATATTTTTCTGAAAAAGAGCAAACTGCTAAACAGGATGTGCTAAGTTCTTATCAATTTTGACTTGGAAGTAGGAAAATGAAATTCGTATCTTATTTAAGATGAAGTAAAAGTACTGGACTCGAAATCTTTTGCTGGCGGAGTCTGACGGTTTTCGAACAATAAAACTGGGAATTCATAGCACTCTAGATAATGGCTATTGGATCTCATGCTTGCTTGGGAATTTGATTATTTGTGTGACAAAACTTTGATTGACTATTTACTGTTAGATAAAGGCAGAATGAACTGTATTTCTACTAGAATCCATTTCAAAAATCACGAGTTCGCAAGACTTCTCTTGCTAAAGTATTGCGCTCAAACTCTCAGGAAAAGAAGCTTACTTGGTTCGGTTGAAAGATTTTTAGAGCAACAGGACACTTTTAGGGTAGTACAGTTCCTGCTTCTTTTGAATTATCGCTTCCTTACTCGTTTATATTTTTTTTTTCTCTCTCTCTCTTCGAGTCCCTTTCCATTACGACAAAAGACCATGACTGAAAAGTTCAAGGATGCTAAGAGCAAAATTAAAAAAAAACATATGAAACGCAAGAGAAGAAAAAAGAAAAGCTTCATCCTTGAAGGAAACATATTGAGAGCCGAAACAAACAAAAAAAAAAAAAAAACCAAATATCCCTTGAAATTCTGGAAGTAATAAATGTCGTATCTATAAAAAGATAAAAAAGTATCCCAAAAAAATATTTCCTTTCACAATTTCTATTAAAGCAATTGACAATAATAATTTTCCGCAAATATTTTCACTCTACAACACACCCCATTAATATTTAAGGCATCTAAAGAAAGAGAAACAGGAAGAGTGATAAAAAAAGAAAATAAAGAAGAGAAATTTACCCCAGGCTCTTCGATACCCCAAGAAGAGATGTAAGTTTAGGTCAGAAAAAAAGCTTTTCATAAAAATTAATCTCATCAGAGAAGTACAGCCTCTTTGAAAGTTTCCATGGCAAATGATTCGCATTTGGCGTCAGGATGTGTTAGAGAACAGTTTGTAACGGTTGTTTCACCCATTCGGTTATATCCGTTGGAAACAATGTTAATTTCTCATATCTCCTTTTCGATGACATCAGGAAGTTGAAAAAAAAAATCCATTTTGGTGTTAATTGATAAAGTTATTCCATGTGGAACCTATGTGGAACTTGTTTTGTTTTATTTAAATTTTTTCTGTAAAAAAAATATGGTGAGTGAAAATGAAAAAAAAAAAATAAAAAAAAAAAACTACATCCGGTGAAGCAATTTGTATCCATACGTTAAGTGTAAAAGATAAAACAGTCGGCTTGTGGTAGTGGGGAATTTAAAAAAAAAACAGAAACGGAAAACCAAAGGCATCAGCATCATCGCTTCGCTTCCATTTGTACTCGTACTCGTACTTGTGCATTTTGTGCATTCGTAAAACTGTGTGTACATATTGTTAATGAACATTTATGTGAAAACTGAATAAAAAAAGAAATACATGTTCTCAAAAAAACTTATCTCACTTGTAAAGTTTATAAAAACGCCTGTACTTGTATACGTAGGCTATGCACATCGGCATTATGCTGTTATCTGTAAAATATTAGCTTCCGTTGCGGATTGTGTGCTCCGGTCTGGATGAACTTTCACCTACCATTAGTGGTCACTATATGAATATCTTGATACCGTTGAAAAATATATTTTCAAACAGGGTGCGTTCTCACTAAAGTGACGTCATTTAAAAAAGAAAACACAAAAAATTTCCATACCCATGGGATGGTTGTAAAAAAATAAAAGAAAAAGTGACACTCAACAAACATCCAAACAGATGTCAACCATATCCGAGAGCTATCCGAGAACCCTATCTTTTTGAACTTTCCCAAAGTGGACGTGGACATAGAAAAGAAGCAATAATCCTTAAAAAACCGTTACCTCCCTCTACGAGCTGCCACTTGTGTGAGTTTTTTTTTGTTTTTTGTTTTACTTTACTTGCTCTCTACACTTTAGTTGAGAGTTTCCAACTTGAAAAATCAATCAACAAGTGTGTGTGCTTATGTAGCGAGACGAATTGCGCGAGGATTTTGTTGGGAAATATTGTCAAAGTTGCCACTGCTATTGGATTTTTATTTGCTTGGTTTCTTTTTTTTTTTGTTATTTTTTTTTTTTGTCTACCAAAGTATGGGTAGTGTTTTTAAAAGTGTACAATGTACAGTTAAGTATGGAATGGATCTGGAGCTGGAACATATTTTGGGGTATGTGCCACTGTTGCCACGTATACAATGTGAGTACGGATACTATGACATTACTCGTCTTTCGTTTCACGCTCCATTTTTATGTATGTAACAAATATATGTATGCATGTATATGACTTTATGAGTGTACGTTGTGTGGTTATAAAAATGATTTCTTTTTTTTTATTTCGCTTTTTGTTTTTTTTTTTTGTATTTTTAAACCCAAGCAGCGAAAAATGTATAAAAGATATCAGGGAATGGACGCACATTTCAGTTATTGAAAATGCAACACTTTTATGTTGTTTATGGGTGAGTTTCGCGGGTTTTTGTCCGTTTATGAGGGCGCATTTAAATAAAAATGCTAAATGGACGAGGTTTTTTTTTTTGCTTTCTCTCTTCGTTGTCGTCAAGTTTTTACACATATTTTTTTTTTTTATATTTTACCGCGGACTTGTATTTTTATTTTGTACTTTTTAAGGGTTAAAGGGTATTTTGGTATGCGCGAGTCTCATAAATATTGTGAGCTGCGATATATTGCTGCGATAAGACAGTAGAGAAACGTTTAATAAGTCATGGTGGCCATGAAACAGTTTAGGAAAATGTACATAAAAAAAAAGGAAGATGAAATGAGAAACCCTTCTCGTAAATTTAAAGAAGGACTAGTGAGGGCAGGGAAGGTTAAGTGTGCGAACATTATTTCTTCCTTCATATTCCTTTTTTTCTTTTTTTTTTTTTGGGGAATTGTGATTTGTTTTATAAACGGAACTAATAATTAGTTAAATTGTGATTGTATTGTAATAAACTTTTATAGAAATAAATAAATTCTTCTTATATAAAATAAAATAAAAAAAATGAGCATTGAATCACACAAAAGAATGAGAATCAGAAAGAAGGGATATGTGCAAATTTGAAATTACAAGTAAATGTATGGAGTTTTGACAAAATATTCATCCAATTGGTATACAATGTCGAAAGCATTGTTTTCTTTTCTGTTTAGAGGTTTACAAAGATCTTGAACGAGAAGTTTTTCTCCCAATTAATGCAACATTCTTGTGCAAGAGACACTCCATTGCTGATTTAAAAAAAAATATGAGCTTGATTGATTTTGGCCTGCGTTCTTGATTGAAAATGAATACGGGACCACTTAGATTGATGAATTTGTCGCCATGTAAATTAACTTGAAGCGTTAGACTATTCAGTGGCTTGTACAGCTTGACGTATGTACATATGTGACCTACAAATGTTATCTGAGAGACTGATCGTTTGATATCAAAACTATTAAGTTACACAATACATACACGGACTGAAAACCAATCGAGCTCTTTCTGTGAGATCACACTACAAAACAACGAGAAAATTCTAAATATTTTTGACATCTGTTTAGCTAAAGGGCCAACCAAAAAAAACATTTTGAATTGAATAAAGTTCTTTAATTTCTTGGATATTTTAGAGTCTTTGTGCGGTTTTAGCTCTTTCATGATTTGGAAATATTGTCGGGGTTCACTGTTGCATTCTTAAGAAGAAAGGGCCTTTCAGCTGATAAATTTGATAGAAGACGGAATGAAAGCCGTTCAAAAATAAATTCTCTCTGTCGAAATTCGGTCAAATTTATTCAGAAATGACATGATTTAGAATTTCATAAACACCAAGTGGACACTTTGATAAACAATATATCGGAGTTTCCATTAATTTTTTAATAAGACACAAACTATTTGAGATATCGAAAAAACGTTTATTTCCCATTAAAGTACATCTCGTACAATCATGAATAGAACTCGATTTCATTTATATGTCCACCACGAGCGCGGTGACAGCCATCGATTCGTTGGAGCCAATTTTCGACCCCTCTTTCACACAATTTGGCGGATATTCTTGCAATTTCGTGCTCACTATTGGCTCTAAGCACGTCTGCTTTTTCGGCATAGACCAACGACTTTGCGTAGCCCCAAAGAAGATAGTCCAGAGGTGACAAATCGCACGAGTTAGGCCGTCAATGGACTAGTCCATTTCTGGAGATAACACGCTCATCAAACTTTGACTTCAATAGCTCGTCTCTTTGAACCGCTATGTGGCAAGTGGTGCCGTCCTATTGCAACCACATCTCACCAATGTTGGTTGCACACTATTGCGGCAAAAGGTAACATTCCAAGATGTCCCGAAAACGATTTTCATTATCTGTAACATGGCAGCCCTCATTGCCAACGAAAAAATACGGCCCAATACGCCGCAGGTATAAAAACCACACCAAACAGTCAATTTTTGTGGACGTAGTGGCATCTCATGATACACATGTGGGTTTGTAGCCATCTTATGGAGCATAATTTGTTAGTTGACAAAGCCATTCAGCCAGAAATGAGCTTCATCATTATCGGTTGTAGCCATTTCCAGAGACCATTTTGAGAAAGTTCGACGCTTCAAATGGTCATCTGGCTTTAGTTCTTGAGTCAGTTTGATGTAGGCCGCGATTCCTTCGCAAAATTCCTCACCATGTCGTTTGAGCGATGCGAACGGCGTGAAATGGATTGATTTATGTTACTTTCAACAGATGCATCAATATTTTCAGCACTCATTGCATTTCCTTGTCGCATTGTCATCGGAATATTGAGTAGCGAAAATGGACTCTCAAATTTTTGCACTAAATTACGAATTGCGAGTCGGGTGGGACGTCTTAAAGTTGAGACCACTGACTCCGAATATTGGTAATAAGTTTTAATAATTTGTAAGCGTTGCTCGTTTGAGTACCGAACCATGACTAAATGGTAGACATTGACAAGCAAAATAGTAATGATACTCGTAGTTCACAAAGAAATTTTACGAGTGCGTTCGTGTATATTTCCTAATGGAAAACTGGTTACCTCCTCAATAACTCTCTGTTAGAATGTAATGAAGCTTATTTCAAGACAGCAGACTCGTTTAGAAATATAATGTGATAGTACAGTTGTATCGATAGAGTGTAATTGTATCCATGCTGTAATGGAAACATAATAGTAATGTTTAATTGCCAATGCATTATTGTCAACACTCTCCAATACAATTGACTGAATTTTTTCACAGAAGTAATACTATCCCAATAATATCCAAATGAAATGAAGTTGGACTTCTACAATCAAATAAATCCTGACAACCTAATTTGGGGGTACCTGGATTTATTCCGATTTTATTTCAAAAAAAGTGTGTTACCAGCTAGAACTTAGTTTTTAAACAATAATAACAAAAATCTTTATTTTCTAATGAACAGTAATTTACGACATTATGTTTTGAAAACTATTTTAGCTGTTTTCGACAAGGCTCGTCCTATGGGTTCAACTGAGGGCCCCTCTTTCGAACATTTGGAGCACCATCTCACCATTAACGTGCTAAATATTGGTTTCCAAGTGCCTGCGGTTCATCAGTATACACCATATCTTATTAAACAGTTTCATAGAAAAAAATCAAATGGGGTGAAGATTTTGGTAGTCAATTCATTGGTACTTTTCGCGACATAATGTTGTCTTTGTATCAAGCCCTCAGTCAGTCAGTCCTACTGGAATCATGTATCGCTGAAATAATCACTTATCTTTGTCCGGTAACGTTGACCGAAGGCGTGAATCTTCGCCTGATTTTCGAAAAAAAATAAGGGCCGCTGATGCCACAAGGATGATAGTCTCAGAAAATAGTGCACTTTAGCTTTTTCGATTTAAGTTACTCCTGAAGTGGCAATATTACTTGTTTGCAACCCTATTGAGCCAAAAGTGACCCACTGATTCGTCCGATAAAAATAATAGTCTAGTTCAAGCTGTTCAAGGGCCTACTCTGCGAACTTGGCACCACCAGACAGAATGTAGACTGAGCTCTTTTCCAAAATCGCTCCCACAAGATGGACGGACTAAATGCCACGGACAGCGTTTATAGTTTCTTGTTCACACATGCTACGTTAACGCGGTGCTTCCTTTGAGTTATGCGAAGTATATGTGGTACGAAACCGAGTTGGCTCATTATGAGGACCAACAAAATCACGCATCTACTATACGCCTTGCAAATTGTCGACCGATTATCAAAATAAGTTTTATAGTTAATCAATACCCAACGCAATTGTCAAAGAACTATTAAAAATGACAGCGCGGTTTCAAAATTATCCCTATTGGAAAGTCTATTAGTAAAAAATTTAAATCTTTACAAAAACAATTTAAGTTTTATTACAAAGTATTTACCACCATATCAAATGTAATTTTCATCTGAAAAGTTTTTTTTAAAAATACGCCGTGTTCATGTAGTTTCCTCAAGTCGTTCCGTGATGCAACCCTCTCAAGTAACCATTGTAATCTCTATATTTTTTCAATTAAGTATTGTTGGAGGAAAAGCGATTTCCTGTAACCCACAAACGTGCCTTGCACTTGCTTCGGACTGTAACATCTGCATGAAATTTTCAGACATTGCTTCGAAAATTTAGTCGGCTTGACTGTATCTGATTTTCATCTTTGAAGACTTTTAGAGAGAATAGCCCAGATCAACTTGCCATGTTGTGCTATTAGATATACTCGTATTTGTAAAATGTGACGGGCATGTTCGGGTGCTTGGAAAATGCACTATGCAGTAGGAAGAATAGGGTCTCAAGAAAAAAATGTATTTTCATGTTGCTCATAGCTCGAAAAGCGTTGATGTATCTTCTCGGGTGCCGCGGCTATTATCTTCCAGTAGCTTACGTTTTTGAGATAGCAACAACCGTAACGTGTCATACTATGACTTAATAAATCTTTCTGTGCAGGCCCATATATTTTTTGTATCGTCCCATTACGTAAAATTATGTAGTTTCATATTGATTTTGCTATTGATTACACAATAAAGCAAATCTGGTTCGAAATCGTTTCTATAAGGCTATCCGGTTCCCAATCGTTTTTTATACCATACCTTATATCTATAATGGAAATTCAGGACTCAAAATGATATTTGGATCGGTGATCTCCAAGAAAATCAAATATTTAACGAAAGCGAACCAGTATTTTTGCATTCTCTTTTTAATTTTATTTTATTGTTTAGCATTTTAAGTGTATCTTATATATTGCTTATAGGATGATTAAGTTCCCCCGGTATCATATCTTAGTGCAAACTATTATAGAATTGTTGTTATATGGCCCGGGATTTTATTTTCTCGCAACAAATCAAAAAATCATAACGAGTTTTATAAAGGTTCTTAAAACTTGATACAAGATGAGTGTGGCTGAGGGAGAGGGGGTGGGACAAGTGTGTTATTACTGTTCAGAGAAATATTTGAAAATTACAGGTTTGTAGATGGCGATTCTTGTTAAGTCCTTAATATTCATAGGTAAATGAGTTCCATAGTGAACGAAAAACAATCGGTATTTATGGTAGGGTATATTTAAATTTAACTCTTCATATAAATACGGGAGAGATTTATTTTTAATTATTTTGTGTAGAAAAAAATACATTTTCTTGAATTCATGTATTAACTCAAAGCACATCTACAAAATGCCTCACAACGTTCTGGAATTCTGTCGTACCTTCGTAATCCATACACATAACGAACTGCATCATTGAAAGCCACCTCCAGCTTGTTTTGAGTAAGTGAGTCAGGGTTGGGGTAGACAACTCCAGCATATGTTGTTATGGGCATGATAAGGGTTTGAACGAGTTTTCGTCGGGTGTCAAAAGGTGTGAAATTAGCGGTTAGACATAGTTTGCGTAAGCATTCATAGAGACGGCTAATTACAAAGTTGATATGATTATAACACAACCAAGGCAAGTAGCAAATTCCACAGCATTTAAAATAAATCGGTATAACCTGAGTTTTGATGGGATTTCGTTGCAAATCATTACGTATCGACCAAGCGTTGATTGAAGACAAGCCTTCATTTAATTGAGACACAAGATCAACGCTTGCGAGAAATGCGAACCTGAAGAATTTTTGCATAATAAAGATAAATCATTTACAAAGATACAAAACAAAGTAGGCCTTAAAATGGATCCCTAAGATACTCCCTGTTCCGAAAATCTATCGCCGACGGCAACTCTTTGCGACCTGCTTATTACATAGAAAATCCTTCAGAAGTTTAACAGCTCTTAAATAGTCAAAATAGTGCTTTAGTTTCCAGCACAGGATATCGTGCTGCACTTTGTCAAATGCTTTTGAAAAATCAAGCAAATAAACAAAGTTACAGATGCAAACCTGATAGGAAAGGATGTAATAAGTCGTTCTTGAAAAGATGGTCAAGAATTTGTGTAGAGAGCACTATTTCAAGGATGTGTCAAACGACTTAATATTTGAGATATAATCACACCGTCTTAGCCAATAGCATTTGATTTTATTGAGGTGATGATAGAGAATATGTTATTCTCACGTCTGAGATCAGCCCGAGACTTACGTTGATGCTTGTGTTCAATAGTTTTCACAATTCTTGGAAAGCATCAATTAATTTAATTTAATACTCATTTAGTAAAGATTATTTCCGGTTCTGTTGTTTGTTATAAGGGTCCTATTTACTAAAAACAAATCCTTTAATTGAAGTATCATGGTATATGAAGATTTTACAAAGAATAGCAACTCAAATGCAAACTCGTACTTGAATTGAGCTCGGATGGCTTCTATCAAACGTTCACTATAAGCAAGGATTACGATAAAAAACATCATGCACAATTTACATAGGAATCAGAAATTGTAGGTCGATCATTTAAGAATTTTCGTAGCCCTCTCTTCAAACACTTACTTGGAAATACGAGTTGTCAGCTTTCTGGTTAAGAACGGTAACACGGTAGGAAGACATCATGGACCAATTTTTGTAGCTGATACGAGATGTTTTCTTAAAAAAAAAGGGAGACTTACGAAAAGCACCAGGGTTTTTATAGATAGCCAAGAAACCACAAGTTAGCTAAAAAGGTCGAAGTAGTAGTATACTGCAATATCTTGAGTATGTTACCTCTGGCCGCATACCGAATTAATAATTCGTATCCCCTTGGATTTTTTAAGCTCAGCATTAGCAAACATATTCAGAAAATACTGACAAAATGCCATTGGGTTATCCAGATTGATAAATGGAGGCAAATTCATCTGAGTTGACTGAAATTTTTAAAGGCAAAATATTGCAAAGTGGCTGCTCCGATTGAAATTTTGAGGGGCTTGGGTTCTAACCGCCGTGTTTCATCTTAAGTTGGACTTAGGGATCCATTTGATAGGTTGGCGTAGCTGGCGGTTAAGTTTTAGGAGTTTTATTTAGAGATTTTGCTTCAGAAGGCAAAAATCATCCAGTTCTGGAAATAATTACGAAGTACGTATGATTCCTAGTCAAGCCAACCTTGCATACTAGATGAAAGCCCTTATAAGTATTCGTCCTAGCAATAATTGAATAATTGGAGTGCTGAAATTTATTTTAGTGGTAAATCTACGAATGGGAAAGCTGAAATATCGAATCACATCACACAAGTCCATTTTTTAGCGCATTGATATGCACAATACATATTGTATTATACTCATTTTTGAACAGTAAAAGAACTAACGATCATTTTTGATAATTCACTTCCAAAGATCAACCATCTCAGCCGAATGAGAATATCATCAAGGAATCGAAAAAAGGTATCAACATCTCAAAACTGGCTTTGAAGTCAGGTTTCAAGGCTCAAATTGGCCAATCAGTAGAACTAAGTATGAAATCCTCTGACATAGATAATAGTAAGTCAAGTGAGATCCATGTGAAGTGATATATTTTAAGTGTCGATTTCATTTACTACATATGTTACTATAACATTTCAACATTCTACAGGGATGTTATTCTGACAGTTGCTCATTTTTTTTGCGAATATCTATTATTTTTGAAGGTCTGCCAATAAGAGATTTCCTTTTGATTTGTTAAGAAAGTGGATATGCTTAGCTAAATAAGAATTAGTTTTTATTCTAGTCTATAGAAAAAGGATTACTATTAATAATGAGTGTTGCACATTTAGGTTTTTTTGATAAAATTATTTATCATATCTCCACACATTTGCAGCTCCTTTTCTCCGATAACAGCACCCTTGTTGGCTTTGAATACTTCAATTAACCGGGGAGATTTGCTATAAATCTTTTTCTTTCACAATTTTGATCACCATTTTGAGAAGCGACTCGGCTGGGAAACTTTCGTTACAAAATGGCATAGCTTAGCCGCCAGTGTTGCACATAGCGCCATCTTCTTGGAAGTAAACATCACCCTGATCCAGACCTTTAGGTTTGGGATGCAAAAATTGTCTGATTTGATAGGGTACTCCATTCACGGTCACAACTTCAGAAATAAAGTCCATTGATAAACAGATTTCTCGACTGTCATTCTTGAATATTCTAAGCCCCAAATGTGGCAATTCTGCTATTTCACAAAACCGTGAAATGTTAGGCATAGTTACGATGCTGCTGACGGTTTGCCCTTGCGGCCGTTATCACCCAAGTCTCTATGCAAAATATGCTGGAGAGTTCCCTGTAATATGTGCAATCCTTTAGGTCGACATGGAATCGAGGAATCGACAAACCTGGGTTTTTGGCCACGATTCGAAGTACACAAACAATATTCCTAGTTGTTCTTGGGCGACGGGCACGATTTTGCTTCTATTCATCACTTTGTCTCAATGGATCAAATTTTCGAAGCAATTTCAAAATTGCTGGAAAAGAAGGTGTTTTACACCGACTGAGAGAAATTTTGACTTACCGAATCGTTTCAGCGGCATTTTCACCAATTTATAGTGTATCCTTAGTAATCTTATTCTTAATTTTCGTGCTGATCATGGTCTAAATAACTGATCAGCATAGCAAATAAATTGTATCACTGTGACTAAGTTCGTAGAGAGTGAATAGTTTACGAGTAGAAAAGGGTCTGTGCATAAATGTAACGTTTCTCAGGTCGAGAATATCGCCGCGATTACTGACAGAAATGCCAATTTCACCAAGCATACAGCGATCTGCCATTACATTCTAGCAACTTTTGCATTTGAGCTTGCAGTCGCCTATGCACAAAATACAATCGACAAGAACTCAAGACAACGCAGAACATAGCTACAGAGATTTTTGAAGAACCTCTTCTTAGGCAATGAGGCATATATCCCTCTCTGGGCATTTTGATGAGCATACTTGTCTTAGATCAAGTGATCTAGGACAGATCATTACAAGCATAATAAGTGACAATTTGCTCTGATCTGTGATAGGGTGATGAGAGTCAAACAGATGATTTTGATCTGGAAAATTTATTTTGTGCTACATGCTTGCCACACAGCGTTTATTATCTCATGTCATATTTTGGCAACATCAAGTGGCCGCCAAGATTATGCAAGATCCCATTTTTTTTTGTGGGGCTACGTGAATGTCTATGCCGAAGATCCCAGAAGTAGGAGCAATTGAAAGCCGAAATAGACCCAGATATTTCCGATAAATTTATTGAAAATTACAAAAAGAAATGTCACACCTGCGGCAAAGCCAAAGGAGAAAATGTAACTCATATTGCGTTTCATGCATTCATGTACCTAAGGACTTTCTACAGAGAATCAGGCTTGGAGCTGCTTTTCCCATACCCTCTTTTATATATTTCACCTTTTTATTAAGCAAACCGAGTAGCAACTATCAAAACTAAATGAAAATCATAAGAACGAAATAAAAGGCGTTTGCGATATTGACTTACATAAAACGGTGAGAATCACGAAGAAGGAACTTTTTTTAATTTTAATTTTTAGTGCTTTTGAATTCATGTCGCAGTGCTTAACCATCACTTTTAGACTTGAAAATTAGGAAATTTCAAATATTTAAAATTGCTGCTATTACTCATAAGTTGTTGCCATTGGTTTGTCTGTCATTGGAAAAGGAATCCCAAAAAGAAACGAAAGACTTACCCTTAAAGAGACAAGACTGACAATGTAGGAAAGCATGAGTAATTTAACTGTTATTTTATTTGTTAACTATGCAAGCTGACAATTACGTTCTATAATTATTTTACATACAAAGTTATTAGTTCAATCACATCAGCATCTATAAATAAACCAAATGTAAAATAAAAAACAAAAAACCATATTCATTCCCAGCCACATTCAATTGGTTCCCTATCCCTAAAAAAAAAACAAAATAATAAATAAATGTAGTGACACTTTATTGCAAGCATATTTCTCCGATACTTTGGACATTGCTGTGACAAAATTATATTTGAAAGCTAACCACATGCCTGTTTGCTATTAAAAACCAAAAAACAATTGTCAGAATTGTCCCTTCACCCAGAGGAGGTAGAGGTTTTGAATGTACATTCCTAATGGCAACCGCCAACTGGGATACAAAAAATATATAGATACCATCCCATATAGCAACCAACAGTTATAACAACAATAATAACAAAAACAACATCAGCATCAGCATCAGCAGCACTGTAACGTAAATAACATCAAATTTAGTTTCCGGAAATTAAGAGCAATTTCCAGTCGAGCCGAGAGGGTATTAAGCTTCTCCGCCACTACTACTCGTTTGGCGAGTAGTACGACAGCGCGGTCTGTGGTGGTCCATGGTCCTCGGTTTTTCGCCCCCTTCTCCTCTTCATTCAGATTCTCGAAAATTGGAGCGGCGTCCGTAATTTGTGTAAATTACTTGTCATAGACGACGCACGACAACATCGACAATGGACAACTATCTCTTCCCGTTGCGCCTCGTCCCAAAAACATACGGGTCTACTGCCAGTTTAACCACCAATCCAAGCCTGACTAATACAGAAGCAACCCAGATATATACTCGTAGTATCCACAAAAGCGTTTTCAGAAACAGCAGCTGGCCTCCTGCGGAAGTAGCCAATTCGCGTACTACGTACGGAGAGTAGTCCGAAAAAAAAAAAAAAAAAAAAAAAAACCCGACAGAAAAAAAGGGTAGGGGTGGATTAACGCGTTAAATTGGATTTCTCATCAATGATGAGCAGAGTTTCGTCGGTTGGTGGGGGGACTCATGAATGACAGGGGGCGACGACGGTGCTTTGGGTTGATACTGAATACGGGACAGTAAGGAGCGGAAATGTACTCGAATGCCAGATTATTGCTACAGCTTTCGGTGGTGTCTGTTAATGTCTCTGTTCACAGTTCATGCTGTGTGTTCCTGTGAATTTATTGCAACAGATACTCGTACAGCTAAAGACATGAATACTGAAACATCTAAAGATGGATGTAGATATTATTTTTAATTAAACAAATGTCGCAATGTAAGGATCGGCATTGTTGATGTGCCCTTTTGATGGAAAGACAAATTGTTTAGAAAAGTGTTGTGCCATAAATAATGGACGGATTTGTTGTTTTTTTTTTTTTTTTGTTATGTGAATTTTAGTTGGATGTCTGAGTTATAGGTTTAAGGTTAAAACTCCTATTTTGGCTTCGGAATAGAAGATGGCAGGAAGAAGTGCGAGGGCGAAACAAGTGATAGGTTCCACGTTTTCAGAGGAAACCCTAACCTATCCAATGTAATAACATAGCAGTAGCAATTGTCAATATTCGCTGGCCTGTTTGGTTTTATGTCACTTACAGGGCTTATAAACCTTTTCGTCATTAAAAACACATAGTTACACCACATGTTAGACCTGATCTCAACATAAGCCTTTTTCTATTTGTGAAGAATTGGCCCAGATATTTGGATGAATTCTTGAGCACATGCCCAGCGGTTTGAAACTGCCCTTAAGGCTCCAAGCTTATATGACCAGCACTATCCATATCACATCAAAATATCTGCCACCATTTTCTCCAGCGTCATCCACTTCACACTTAGGTTCTTTGAAACAACGCTGTGTTGGATACCTGTGGTCTATCTGTATTCAGTTCTTCTGAGAGATAGGGGAAAATTTGCGTATTTTTAACAGATTTGCTGATGCATGCTGCAGTGAATTTAATCCTGCCATTGACCGTAATAGAAGTTCAGCAATCGACCTGATACCTTACGAGGAATGTAGTCTAATTGTATTGTTCTCCATGAAGACACCAACTCATGTTCACTAACTCATTTTGGAGCCATCAAGTGTTCGGTAATACCTCTTTCGCATGTCGGAGTCTGAGTCTGAATCAGCGGACAGTCGATGTAGTAACCATTTCTCCACAGAAGTTCAGAGAATAATGCATTAGTCGTATCCTTGTCAAGTGAGGAATATAAGGGCATGCAATTGGACACTGTGCATGAGACCAGTTTTCAACCGATTCGCTGATGTGCCATAATGAAATGACTTCGTCGATCATCATGACAGTCGGTCGCTCTATTTGTATGAAGAGTGGTTTTTGGGTCAGACAGAATGAATGATAAGATTGACTATCATCTCGGACTGTTAATCTTCCCTCACTTTCTGGCATACATTATCTGTTTAGTCTAATTTAAAATTTAGAAATTCATTACACCTAGAACCATGCTTGACAAAGTTATCAAATTGCCTAAATGTACTTTGAAAATCTGTCACCGGTTCAATGCCAAATTATTTTCACAAATCTTAGCCAATCGCAAAATATCCATACGTAAATACAAGGCTCAACTGGTGTGGAAATTAAAGCCACAAGACCGGAACTTGCGTCATTTTTTTTTAGATAATTGGGATTTCCAATTGAACCGGGCCATGGAGTAGGATATCCTTAACCGGCGTGAATATGGATATTTCCTTAATATTTTGGACGACAATCATCTTAAAGAAATGTCGCTACGTTCTATGTAAAATTGGCCGAAATAATCAAATATCGCACGTTGACAACAAGCCGATTTCGAGAAACGGATTGGCGTAAGATCATTGAGGCTGTATTATTTGACACCTCACAACTATTTTCTGTAAAATTATGTTGAACGATGGTCTGTTAAGTCAATGACAACTCGGACTAGGCTGGCGCTGTTACACTATATTTCTGTTGTCTTTGTTAAGAAAACTGGCACGTAGGACTGAACACTAGAAGTGATCGACAATTGGTCTTTTAACCAATCCTCTCAAAACTGATATTGTTCTCTTTGAGAAGGATGAAGCTAATTAATCTGACTGGACCTTATCACCGAGGAGGGTCCTTTAGATGTATACGGCTATGATTATGCCAATTTTTACAAAAATAAGTCAGTACGGCTTTTATCAGACTCCAAAAACGGTCTAGCTCGGTTCCTAGAGGGCTTTTCCGACAAAACCTAGCTCGGCTCTAGAACCACTGATGAATGTTTCTCCCCTTGACATTCAAATCCATCTTTGGTTTAAAGAGAAGTAATTTCTGCTTCAATACGCAGTTTTGAGGAAAAAATTCGAAATCAACTTGTAAATAGGAATGGTTCCGGCCAGAATCTGAGACAAGAAAAGTATGAAGTCGGGTCTTCACGGATAGCTCCGAAACCGGTTTCGGGTCCGGCGCTGGTGTCTTTCAGGAGCACGGTAGCCGAGGATTTCACTCCTCGTTGAGAAAACTTTGGTCTGTCTTCTAAACGGCGGTATACGCTATTCTGATAACGACGAAATATATTGCTAACAAAAAGTGGAGTGCCCAAAGCATTTACATCTGTAACGTAAGCCAAGCTGTTCTGAACTCTCTCACGACCACCAAATTAGTTCGAGAATGCAAAAAAAAGTAGTAGGAAGGTTGAATACACTGAGTCTTCTTTATGTCCCTTACAATGAGATAATGGAATTTGAAATCGCCTACTCTAAGTTGAACTGCGAATAGCTTAGTTTGCTGCAGTGGACTGCATTGTCTAAGGCCGTCCAACAGACAGCAACCCCATAGGTGAGTATCGGTCTTATGACCGAGATGTATAGCCAGTGGATTATACGAGGTTGAAGGCCCCATTTGTTCCCAATAGCTTTTGCTGCTGTTGCTCTCTTGACTCTTTCTTGAATTTTGGGTTTCCAGTTTAGTTTCCTATCGAAACTGAGCCCCAGATATTTTCCCGTATCGGAAAAGACTAAACTGGTACCGTTTATTGAGGGAGAGTCTATAATTGGAATTTTATATTTCCTGGAAAAGAGGACAAGATCAGTTTTACGGAGGTGAAACTCCCAATCCACAGCGATCTGCCCAACGAGTCTGTTGAGATTTAGCTGAAGAAGTTCTTTAATGGTATTAAGATGCTTACCTGAGAGGCAATCACCCTGCTACCACCCGCTTCCAGGTATATCAGCAGTTCATTAACCACTAAGCTCCAGAGAAGGAGAGAGAGGACACCGCCTTCCGGCGTACCTCTGCTGACCATATCTCTGGTCCATGAAAGCGACCATTGTGTACTCTCTATATTATAGGGATCGTTCGATGTGGCTAGTCAGTGAATGCAGAGCCGTTGCACCGACTTTCCTTTACAGTAGGCATGTTGAGCCGTTGACAAAAGTGTTGGATCAATTTTTGCTCGTATATGGATATCAATCAGTCGTTCTAGAGTTTTCAGAAGGAAAGATGATAGACTTATAGGCCTGAAGTCCTTTGTGATAACATGAAGGCATTTTCCGGCTTTGGGAATGAAAACTACATTGACTTCTCTCCATGACAGTGGAATGTGGATCAGTTCTACTCAGCTTTGTAGCTTGGCAGGTATTATACCGTCCGTACCAGCAGACTTGTATGGTTTGAAGCTATGCAACGCCCAGAGCAGTTTGTCTCTTGTAGTCATACCATGAATTGGGTGTCCAGTAGCAGGTTGAGTGATTCATCAATTGAGGTTGTCCAAGTGTCATCGGTTTTATTTTCAAACAGCTAGACATCACAGGATTTGTAGAGAGGATTTTTCTTAGCCGTGGTGTCTCAGAGGTTTCTGTGATTTTGTCACAAAATGATCTCCATGATTGTCGTTTTGCCTTCCTCAGTTCGTTTTTGTATATTTTGAGGGATTCTTTGTATGAGTCCCAGTCAGTTACTTTCTGCTAGAAAGCGGATTTGCACAAAGCTGCATTTTCCGAAAAGCCAAATGTGAATTCCTGGGTCTGTATTGGTTTGTTTTCTCTTTTCTATACCTACAATCGACAATTTCCAATGAGCCAGCTCATTGCCCAGCAAATTATCAGCGGTAAGGTTTCTTTCAGATCCTTTATATACTTAAAATTAATCCTTTACAACGCGCTCCCCCGACATACATTTTCCCTTGGAGAAGGTAATAATTCGTAGAATCACAGACAAACCAAATTTGTAAGCCTTACTTGTCCGGCTTAAATGGCATGTACTGCGTAAAACGAACGAACGAAAACGAACAACTGTTCCTCCATTGTAATAGATGCATGTGGTCGATAATGAGCTCTCAATTCGGAGTTTACCATATCGAAAACATCCCTTATTGGTGTAGCCTTATATTCTTATTAACGAACTGCTCTGATAGCAAGCCAGTCAAAGCGTAAGAATCGCAGAATGTCCGCAAATCTATTACGTGCCATGATTGCACGGTATAATGAGTATGCATTTTTTTTCCACAACTCCCTAAGCGAATCCCGATTCGATTGACGGCAGTCCATTACCAGTAAAATCAAATAAAAACTGATAGTTGGTCGTCTATATTTGGCTTACGTTTTCGAGGCAGTTTATCAGGAATTTTACCATTCCCTGGAGCATATATATCACATCTCTAATAACAGAACTAAAGGTGCAGTTGAATGTATCCGCACTAGACAATTTTTTTTTTTTGTAATGGGATTTCGACCTATGAAAGCAAAATGCTTTTCAGCACTCTATGGTGGTGTATAGGTGGAGGCTGTTTTTATCATTTCACACCGACTTTGGTGGAGAAAAAAAGGAATCAGCAGAGGAAGCTGCGTCATCACCATTTGGAAAACCATGTTTCTCATCGGAGTAACTTTTCTCGTTTAGCTCCACTTGAACCTTCTCTACTTCCGCTACAGAATCGGTGTTTGCTTCATCATCCAAGAAATTTTCATCACCATCATTCTCATCAAACAATGCTTGCACATCATCAGATTCGAAATCTGCGAGAGCATCAATCAAATTTAAAAAAACACGCGCTTCTCTATCTTCATAGTCTTTAGTAAAAACTTTCACTAAAAATTTAAAAAGCATTCAAATTTACCTAGAGACGGCGGCAGCAGAAAGATATTGAAACTGATTTCTTTCGCTCCTTGAAAATTCTTGAAGAACTAACCAAATCAAATATACAGGGTATCCCCGCTTAGCAATATAATCCTTTAAGGGCATATTCCCGAAGTTCCGCCGAACAAGAAATTTTTGAACTATTCGCATATGAAATTCAAATCTTTAAAAAAACAATACAGCGCCTAGCGTGCCTACTGTGCAGTAATACAGGAAAGTAGGAAACCGCACTCTATTTTGTCAAATTCATATGAAAAATCACTTGCTTCCCCCGGGTAGGTATTGGTAAACGGCGTCAACAAAAAAAACTGCTGGTAAACGAAAGGAAAACTGACAGTTGCCTTAGTGCTCTCTATAAAGAGCTATTCTGAAATCTGGACATAATCGTTTGATTTAGAGTTTTTATATAGAACGTCAGCATGAATTGTTATTTAACTGATGTAAGAAATATCTATTGCTATTGGATCAGTTCAAACTTCAATCAACTTTATGAGAGCGCATTTGGAGTTCCTAAAACTTTTCTCTCAATATCAACTCTGAAGTAACGAAGTTTTATGTTCATTTTTTGACATAAATTGTCTACGGTGCCAAATTCTTTAGAATTGACTTACCTAAAATATATGTATCTTTGTCAAACCTCAGTTCATAATTTCAATTTTCATTAAGATAATAGAAGCAAACACTAAATAACTCAGTAGCTAAATGAACAAAATATTATGCAAATTATTGTTTCCCTTCACTTAAGGCCCGGTAAACTTTGTAACACCATTTATTTTATAATAACATAACCCAACACTGAGCACCAAGAATGAAATTATCTTATTCAGGACCTTTCTTTTCAATCGCTTACCCAAGTGAACCTTTGTCCGACCTTCCACGGCATATTGAAACCCGAAATGTTCCCCAAAATCCATTGTTCATCCCTCAAATTTTCTGATGGTCAACTAACTTTCTAAACCCAAAACTGACCCAATCCTTACGTCATTTAGGCACCAACAAAGAAAAAAAAATAAATCCAATTAATCGGTATCATCTCACTGGGGAAATATTTCCGAGGTGTTGGCTGGAAATATACTATATTCTGGCAATTTCTGCCACCCTCACTTCCGCCCAAAACTAGATAGAGTATATATGTACTGGGTAGTGTATCATGTTCAACATTTCAGCTTGACCTTCTGTATCAACCATCATCCCTCGGTCATAGTAAAATCTACCACCGGAAGGGATGTAAAAAAAAAAAAAAAAAAAAAAACAAAAAAGGAGGGACTCCCCCAGAAAAAGAACGAGAAATTCCAACCAACATATTTATTCGCTTACCGTTTCTGTCAAACAATCCCTAAAGTTATCTCCGTCGCCACCGCCGCCGCCGCGCCGATGCTAGTGTTTAACATCATCCCCTGGGTACTCACCCCTCATTGCTTGTGTGTGGGTACCCTCTTTCATTTCACCACCTGTCTTCGTCGGTCCTCCCTCCATCATCCAGCAACGCTCGTCTGTCGACTAACATTTTTCAGGTGAATATATTTTTCATTATCAATTAAATTTTTTTCTTTCACCCCTCGTCCTTAACTGTTCACCACATAAAAACCGATGGTGGTTCGTCGACAGTTCACAGGATGGGGTTCTCATCTCATACTGGTGGATGCTTCCTCAAACTTGATGGAGACAAAGTATACCTATGGCAGCAACGAAAAATCACAAAAAAAAAAAAAAACAAAAAAAAAAACCTAGAAAACATCTACATATACTCGTACTCATACTTACATCCTCGTCAAACACCCCTTCCCAGGACGGGCTTAAAAATTGCAATGACATCCTGCCGCATGGATGAAACCCTGAACAGGGCGTAGATACTGCTCGTGCAAAACTCAGCCCCGTATGGATGGTTGGCCTGATGCCTGATGCCACCATCCATCCTCCCGGCGGCCGGGGGTATATTGCTTTAATTCCATGCTAAATAATTGAATGAAAATATGCATAATTGATAAAGTTAAGTTATGTAATTTATATGCACTATGGCGTGGTGTTGTGTTGCGAGTTGAGAGGGTGTGTGTAGATATCCTGTGCAGTGGCAGCCACAGTTTCAACATCCCCCCAGCATCAAGCACACAGCAGGTACACAAAACTAAGGGTAGAAATGGCAAGAGTTTTGCCGATTTTTTTTTTTTGGTGGGGGGGGGGTTGTTTTTTTTTTTATATTTATTTTATTCCGGATGAGAGATACACTTTTTTATGGGCTAAAGTGTATTGGGGCGTTTGATATTACCTACTTTGTAAGGCAGTGTGCGTGTGTGTATTTTTGTGTGTAACTAAATGTTGTTGCCACTTTTGGGACAAATATTTCATTCAGCGAGGGCTTGATACTGCTACACATCACGTAGATAAAAGATGAGCGAGATGCCATGCCATGCCATGCCATGCCATGCCAACCATTCCATGCCATGCTGTGCCAGTGCCAGTGCCAGTGCCAGTGCCAGTGCCATGCCAGTGCCATTGCCATTGCCAGTGTCAGTGATGATGAATTTTTTTCATAAACATCAGAGAAATATGTTTCGCTTAAAAATTTTATAAATGAATTTCAACAGCTAAACCACAATTGTGAATGGGCGTTCATTTATCAATTCAATTTTTGGTTGCACCATTCGAGAAGGATGGTAAGTTGGCGTATGTTTAGCTGCAGTTGTCGAGAATCTTCTAATTAATTGTAGTTTGGAAGAAGGCATCAATCCTTCTTATTACATAAAGAGTTCTTGTCTTATTAAATTGATGACGACCCTGTCAATTTGACATCTCAACCCAAATGAACTTTTATATTTATTCAAATGAGCTCTGATATATTTGTGCCACCCATTGTCTGCAAGTCTTTATTGATGGGGCTTCGTCATTAACGATGAGAGGTTTATCAGCAAGTTGAAGAAGCAAAACATGGTATTATTTGCGTCTTTTTGCAACAGTTTTCGAAGTAAGGATGATCTTGGTCTAGAGGTTCTCCATCAGAAGTTAGCTATTTAAGTACAGCCCTAGTTACCTCACTTTGAAATATTCTATTTGAAAACTCATCAAAAGGTTTGATTCATATTATTTGTAACATTAGAATAACCAGATCCACAAAGAGCCCATAGACCAAAGAATTCCACTTGCAAAATGTCTTGCACTATGCTCTATTTTTCCCATTTGAAAAGCGATCAGACAAAGATTCGGTAAATTATCGTCGGAATTTTCACCTCGCAGCCTTACTTAGCATCGCGGGTGCTTGTGGTTTTAGTTTGTTTATTTTTAAATTTAGAGTGGACATAGCAAGTAATCACCTTTCTACGTAGGTCCCCGTCTATAAGTATAGACCAGCTCTTTTGGCACTTAGTGAAACACAGGTAGATCCCCGCCCATAGCTCTCAGATCACTCTGATCTGAAGCTAGCTGGCAACGAAGTAGTGCCATTATTCTCCTCTCCTACCGCAGTCTTGGCATTTACATGCGCAGTGATGTAGTGTACCAAACTTCACCACAATGTAGTCCCTGTTTCAATCCGGAATGCAATTTTCTGTGGTTAAAATTCCATCTCCGTAAGCAAATTATCCACCACTGCTTTATTTGCAGAAGCCCCAAACTGGGCACCAATTCGACCTTTAACGAGATCGATGCGCTGTCTGATCCATTCAAAGAATTGTATAGCTGTATCCTCATACTGAAATCGTCATTAGGGGCGTATACACAATTCTGGATGGGTTCGACTTTCTGGATAGACAAACCCCGAGGACAGTGTGTTGAGATCTTCGCTGCGGGAAACAACTTGACCTAGCTTGTAAATGAGCCCACAAGAATACCAGACGTTTATAGTCATACCACCAACACCCTGGACTTGTTTTTAACTTCTCACGTCGATGTGCTATCCCATCTAGCCTCGTCGGACTGCTGTCTCATATCAGCTAATCTCTCGTACACCGTCACACAGTTACAAAAAAGATTTCTAAGCGAACCGTATGGCAATACGAGAATGTTAATTAGAGTGGACTTAACACCTTCTTCCTTTATCGTTTATCCTTTATCGGATTAAGAGTATGAAACCAAAAGAAAAGGCACGGTATGACTCGAGCTGTAAAGAGGCTGTCAGGGTTAGAGAAATGTTTTTGCGGTCCTACAAGACCCAACCTATAGAGGAAAACCAAAAAAAGTTCAAACGAGCAAGGAACGACTGCAACGTCTCAACTCAAGCGTATGAAATTCTAATACGACCAAAAACTGTGACAAAAAATACTACAATGTTCCAAAGGTAAGAAGTAAAAATTGTTGGTCGTTAGTCAAAAATATTAAAAATTCTGCCTTATCCTCACATTCCAGCTGTCAGCTCTTTGGACAAGTCCAATCTGTTTGCTGCACACGTCCAGATTGTCCTTGTCCCCGCCTATACCTGAGTGCATCGAATCTTCAATGGGACGAATCCACTTTCGCAATCGTTTAGTAGCAAGAGTATTTAAAAATTTTAACCGCTGGTCCAGATGGTATATCTCCCTTTCGTCTGAAGAGGTCTTCTTCTGCGGTGGCAAAACCACTGCGTGAGCTTTTTCATCAATCCTACCCTTTAAGACTGTTTTCGAGCAGAAGAAAAATAGCATTTGTCCAGCCCGTTCACCTAAAAAAAGGCGACTCTTCTCTCTTCTCCTACAGACCCATTGCACTTGTGTTCCTTCTTTCCAAAGTCATGGAAACGCTGATGAAATATTTCGAGACACAAGAACTTCCCAATGACCACCAGTATTGTTTTCATAGCAACATGTCCACTGGTGATTTAATGGCATGTCTGACCGAAAAGTGGAACCAAAGTGTACATCTATGTATCTGACGAAAGCAAGATTTGTAGTTGCACCTAATATTTCTAAGGCATTTGACATCAGGCCCTTTTGTTGAAAATACGTGCTTTTGGGATCGACGACTCTCTTTATCAATGGATTAGAAATTACCTTTCGGAACGGTCAATTCAAGTTGTCTTGCATAGTTTCAAGTTTGATATGCACAAAATAAATGCTGATGTGCCCCAGGGCTCCGTTCTTTCTCCGATACTCTTTTTAGTTTTCATTAATGATCTCTTGTCTGCTACTTCTAATACAATATATTCCTTTGCTGACGGCAGTACTCTCTGTTTTTAATATTCGTTCCCCGATACGCGTCCCTTATCTGTAGAATGGGAGCGGCAGCATAAGCTAAGCTCATTAAATTCCTATTCTAACATTGTAGCCAATTGGGGAACTAATGCTTCCAAAACGCAATGCTGTCTGGTGTTGTTAAAGCGTAATTTGAATTCCCAGCCATTATCCATGAGAAACTTACCATTTTCGATATGTGTGTCAACGACAACCTACGAGGGAATGATCACATATTCGATGGCGCCAGAAATGCTGCGAAATGTTTAGGTTTCCTCAAGCGATATAATAGATATTTCACCCCTCTGATCTACCCTCAAACTGCCAGCAAAGTGGCAGTTTTCGACGCGAGATATTATCCGATTTTTTTGTTACTAAGGCTGACGGTTTAGCCCGGAATAATACCAACAGTCTGCCGGACCAGTGCGAAGTTTCTCCCACTCAATGTGAAGTTTGTTCTGGCATTTTATGCACAAAGAGCTAGGCCTACGCACTTTTTGGCGCGATCTCTGGATGGAACAGAGGGAACATTTTTGTGGACAGAAGATTTCACTTTCCAAGGTTTTCCAATTCCTGCCCTAAGAGTGTTTCAACAAGAGATTTGTTTTTTGAATAAAACGAACAATTGTTGAAATATCTCTGAAACCTTATTACTGTATAAAGCAGATCGTAAGAATTATTTATGGAATGCAATACTTTCCACATGACTGCTTTGGCTCTGCTTGCTGACTCTCGTCCTTTTTTTTTTCTTTTGAAATTTTCAAACACTCTTTCACATACATAATTGGAGCTCTACCATATCTCGGCGATGGCGGTTTCAACGTTCGCTTTCAGAGTTGGAATTGTTTACGGATAGTTGACGTTGACCTTCCTTCAAAGAAAGAAGTCTATCGGTGTTGAGTCGTTTGATCTTGGCGGCCAATGGGTGTCTCTGAAACGCGAAATTACATGGAAACTTCGTGTGCAATAACTCGATTGTTTCGCGACTTCTATGGCACGTAGCAATATCCTGTTGAAAGTGGAGGTCGTCGGTAGCCATATCCTCGAGCTCCGACGCCAAAATATTGTTTATCATGTCTCGGTATAGCGTTCCATTGACCGCAATGAGTTTTCCGACCTCAGTTTAGCAAAAGTACAGCCCTAAATCGCGCTCGTTCTGAGTACATTGGCATCTCCTGCATCAGTCGTAGATTTTCGATGTCTCAGAAGCGGCAATTTTGTTTATTAACGTAGCCGCCAATGTGGAAATGGGCCTTATCCGGAAACACGATTTTCTTGGAAAAATCAACGTCAGCATGCACGTTTCCTAGGACTCAATGCGAGAACGAATGGTGCTGCTGGTTGTTGGTCGGTTCTATTGTTAATTGGACCTTGTACGTATTGATACCTTAATCTTTCGACAAAATTTGGTGCAGTGTGGTTGTGGAAAGATCAAGCTCCTGAGAATGTTAACTAATGGAAGCGTTTGGGTCGTTTTGGACACTTTTTCAGTAAACGTTCAGGGCGAAAACGTTTTGACGTCTTCAGATCTTGTACTGAGCCCGTCTCTAGAAATTTTGACATGGATATGGCTTTGCGCTGGGGGTCAACATTTTTTTCTATGTCCACCTTTTTTGTGTTACCATCTTTTTTTCATTGCATATCGTTCAGTGGCTAGTGCTTATTGTTTCATACGGAAGTCATTTCGTAACGTAGCATTTAATTACTCGGGTTCTTTGTAGGAGTAAGCAGTGGAAAATCTACTCCAGAAAACGTTGCTGATCCTAAACGTGAATAGTACAAACGACAGGCAGATACAAAATGAAAACCAACAAATAACAGATGCGAGACGCTAGACTTAGGTAAAGCTCGAAATGGAGGAGCGGAAACGTAAATCCGAAGAATTACAAGTTGATTTCCGAACCCCCGCGAAAAGTCTTTGTTAGCGAGTGCGTCGTTGCTGATATAGAAATTGAACGTCGCTTCGTCGAAAACAGATTCGGAATATCGTGTTCGGTTTGCGATCGTTTGCGACGTGAAACACGTGCCGGCGAAAGCCGTTGATTTGATTGGCGAAAAATGTCTCGACACAAATTCCTGCAGTATGGGCGTGTGTAATACTTGTTATATGCGATGTAGCGACTGTAGACATTTTCATGTTCCAATGTACTCCCGTGCAAAGGCGGTACTCAGCATCAGTTTACTGATCAGGCAAGTAACCAGTTGGGCAGGGATGTAAAATTTTTTTGTTTATTACGCCTCGGAAGGAATTTTTCGCATCGTTGCCGCGATTGAATCTACATTTTCGTAATAAAATTCAACAATTTGGATTTTTTCTTTCACTGTGTAGCATTCCCAATTATTCCCATTCCCATTATGTCCCAAATTCATTGATGATATCTGTCACCAAATCCAGCTTTTCAAATCCTACAACCCTCGTTGTAACACCCGTCAGATTACTCTCTCCAGTTTTTAGTGTTGACTGAGGTTTGAACCCTGATCCTCTTCTGCAATAGTCAGCAAACTTAACCACTATTCCATGATACTCCCGGAACCTCAATGAATACTTCTAGCAATTTTGCTTGCACTAATGGCCTACAGTTGATAAATTAAGTCTCTTTCCACTCAAGCGCGCTACGTAAGGTGACGTCTGCCTTTATCACGTTGATGTCCGGGAGAGTGTCAAAAATCCTCAGGATTGGCAGTGTTCATTCGCTCAACATCTCCTAACCATCTAGGTCGATGGATTTTGGGCCTCCTAACAAGATCAATATAGCTGTATAGACCATATAGTTTATCCTTCATGCATAAAAGTGTTATGCAGCGCTTTTTTTATCGTTCGCCAAAGGACCTTCCTTTGTTAGCTTTTTTAGTGCAAAAAAACAACGATTTGTACAAGTAAATTTTGGACATACCTTACAGCAAAGGTCGGATTGAACAAGTCCCTTACCACTTTAAAGTTTAAGTATCTTATTGTATCGTGCTCTGCAAGTCTTTTATTTTAAGTGTCCTTTTCTGTTTTACTTACCTTCAGTACCACTTAGGCCGTCCTTGTCGCTTCTGATTCCGTGATGACAAATGCACCAGTAAATGATTGCTGATTTCTTCTCATAACGTCAATGTCGCCAAACAAGTAGTCTTTTATGGCGTTCTTACAGTGTTGTCTCTCGTATTATGCACCTGATACATCTCGAGGACCTTTCCGGAGATTTTTGGAGAATGAATCAGAATTCCTCGCAGAACTTCTTCGGTAATTTGACATCCGTTTTGACTAAAATAAGATCCGAACCCACGTTAGCTAGAGGATGCTCGAACAGCTATAATATTGGAGCAGTATCTTGTTTTGGTTCTGGTTGGTCAGACACGTCTCTTTATGGATGTTGAAGTGTTAAAAACGCGTACTAAATACTGGTATGAAGTCGATTAGCCTGAGTCCATTTTCAGAGCTGGTGATATGGAGGGCATGTATTCCAACTGTGTGGCCAAACTAAAGCTCCTCTTTCATTAACTTGGCTTTGAGTTCAGTAAAGGCGTTCCTCATATGTATCTCAAGGAAGCAAATAAAGTCGTCCTTCTTCCATGTGGAAGCGTGGGCACATCAAGGTAAATCGCTAAGCATGACCTGACAGACTAAACAGTAACAACGTCTGGATATGGTTGTTCTACAGACTTTAGAAGTTTGAGTCGACCCATATGCACAACAGTTGTGGACACAGAGCTAACTTTGTCGAGTAGCCCTATTTAATCGCTACGTTGGTACCTAGAAAATCAACCTGAAGCCAACGGAATTAATGAGAAACTTAAGCCTTGTGGGAAAATCCTTCTTCAAAGCAGGCTGATTAGTCTAGACATGCCAAAATCTTTGTGAACTTTTGTTGCATCTTCGACTTGCTCGAATGGAATCAGTTTTATGGCATAATCTGGTAACGCTTAGCTGATTGCAAGGGAGTACGCTGCCATTGTAACCGAACAAGGTTAATTCTTTTGAAGGGTGGATACCAGTAAGAGACGATGAGTTCTCGCGGTCGTAGATTTCGCCTTTAAGTGAGATTCGCATAAGTTTTGTTGCTAAAAATTCATCAGTAAGCAGCAGAATGATTCGGCGACCGTTCAGTCTATCTTCAGTATCATTGCAGGAACTGTTGGGATGTTAAGGACATGGTCTTTCAGTTTAGTTTTATTAACCAATTTTGTTAATGCCTTATGTAGGCAAATACAGCTATAAGTATTGGCTATTACTTGGACTCCC
Organism: Volucella zonaria; assembly: GCA_963966105.1. Lineage (NCBI taxonomy): Eukaryota > Metazoa > Arthropoda > Insecta > Diptera > Syrphidae > Volucella > Volucella zonaria. Next base: position 179,319,101 of record OZ014531.1, on the reverse strand, counting down.
TAAGAGACATTTTTCTCTCAATTTTACTTGTCATTAGCCGTTTGAAGCCGAGGTGAAGGGTGACACACTGCATTTTAAAGCAACGTTCATTCTGTTTTATTATCCAGTTTCTAGCCACTTTAAATGAAGGAATTTCTTGGTTTCAATTTGGTTCAAGAATTTAACTAAGACTGACTGGCGAAATTTGCAGACTTTTCAAGTGTAGTGGATAAAGTGATGCAAAATCCTTAAGATCGTCAGCATAGCCGACTTAAGCTTTGTATTTCTGCGCAAAGTTATTAGTCCTACCGATGGAGGTGGCTAAGTATAAACCGCGTCTAGCTTTCTACTACTGAATTCATCCAGGAAGATTCCTGCGTTGTTATTCGACGGTTTCATAGATTGTAGTCGCCTTAGTTTCAAATAGTGTTTTTGTTTGCCTGTCAAAGGCCGCCGCTGTTCGTCAAATGTGCTTAAATCTTGGCTAGGGCAGCTTATAAATCTTAAAGGCAATCTTAAACAGAACTTTTTTTAACGAGCATGTTGGGCTGTGCCTCATTTTCAGTGTTAGTTCTAAGGGAACGACCTCGTTTCGATGATTAGATGGGGGTTTGGTTTTCCCTTACTTCATTACCCTATTGAAATTTTTTCTACTCTCAGTAGGATTATATTTGTAGCTCTAGGCTCATGCTCTCATTTCCATTCTTATTCAGGTGTCCTTGATTCTTTCGTCTTTATTCTGCGCTAAGCAAGACCAAAGAATCAGACGACAGAATCCCTTAAGTGAAATCCTTTCCACATCGAATTTCATAGTTTAACAATCTGGAGCCGCTTATACTCGTATGTACTCGTAGTTGTGTTTGGCCCAATTCTTTTATGGAGGTGGTCATTAGCAACGGACATATTCTTATGTCATACCATCTAACAGTGTTTATAATGCCTTTCAATTGTATGGCTTCTATTGACACGCTCCGGGAAAAGGTTTTAAAGTCAAAGAGCATTGTTGAATAAACAAAACTGACTCCCACACTAAACATCATTAAAGGAATGACGACATTCAAGTTATGTTTCCATCTAATGTTGCATTTGTTGTCGAGTATCTCCTCACATCTTATGTAGGAACTTTCTGTTTCTTCGATCTTGGACCAGTGAAATCTCCATGAACTACAACAAAATACATAGTACAGTCCACCCTATGAGCAACACCAGCAATACACAACACTGGTATCCGTAGCTTTCCAATAAGCAAGTTCGCGTGCCGGACATTAAATTTTACAAATTTACAAATAAAATTCCCTGATGATGACTTCATTTCAAGACTGAACATCTTTCAAATATATAAACACAACAAAAAAAAACAAAAACAAAAAACAATCTCCTCTCACTTATCTGACTGTTCAATTCGATATTCAGATTCGAGATTCGAGATTTGGAAATTTGTTTTTTGTTTAAAAATCAAATGACCACTTCTCTTTCACACCATCTGTGTCCAGATACATACATCCGCATTCATACGCAACAGACATCTTAATGTAAACAATTGCCCTGTTCGAGTGTACCATAAACAAATTTTTGGAAATATTCTTTTGGAAAACAGACACAGATGCGTGCAAAACCTCCCTCTGCTGACTCGGCGATTTCATTGAAAATATTGTCAAGCTAAAGTCAGCTATAAGAGCTTTTGATCTTTTCCTCGGCAGTTAAGGCAACACAGGATATACGAGTACTCGTCAATACATACATATGAATCTACGAGGATACATATATATTTGTTCTTTTATGTAGTTATGGCAAGGTTGTGTTAGGTACATGCTCTGATTTTTGAAGAAGGGAGAATTAAAAATTCAAATCTTTCTCTTCTTTTGACGTAAAATCAATGCGCAACACTGCGCCTTTCCATCTGGATAATGAAATTCCTCCACTCAGGAATCCATCGGATTGCATCAGAGGGATAGAGAGTTTAAGAGGGTTGTTGGAAGGATATAGAGTTTATAATCAGAATTCACCTTGAGCAAACGATGATGCCATTCCTACGGATCCAAACGACTATGACTCGATAGGACTATGATGTGCATTCATGGAATATATGTACGAGTATGTTATGTTAGTTAAATATACGGAGCAAGCATGGAGAGGGTATTAAGGAATCCACCACTCCGATGATGCTAATTGATTGACTTTGATATTTGTGACTTTGGTAGTAATCGTTTTGTGTGTGGCGCAATCACAGCACTATAGCAACAGTAGCAGCAGAAGTCGCAGTTGGTCGCCTCTGGCAGGGTGACATCACCTGGGGAGGAAATCCGGGTCATGTCTCAAAATCCAATCATTCTAAAACGTTAACATCATCTCAGCCTTTCTGTTTTCTCTTAATGGCTTTGGGCGAATTTCTACATCCATATCCACCTCTTACTTCTCATTCCATTTACTGAAATTAACATTAACGATTTATTTAAACAATTCAGAGGGAAATTTCATGTCAAATACGAGTGATGGTTGCGGGCTGTCTTTAAGGTTTGAGTTGGTAAGTCATGCCTCCGGTAGAAATGGTTTTGGAGGTTAAGGAATTCATAAGGAATTTCCATTGATCAAGGAGCTAAGGGTTGAATGAGAGGAATCAACATCAGTTGACTGTTCTCTCAAATCATAATTTGTGGTTCACGTCTGGTTCATAATTAGATAATTATTCAAGTGTTAGAGGATAGCTGAGGTGTGGAAGGAGTACAGTTTATTTAACAAATTTCCATGTGACAGAAAGACAGGAGTTCTAATTGTGATTGCGAACAAGAAGTTTGCGCGAATTCAAGATTGCAAGTCGAGGGCTGTCAATAATAAATCAGATAGAAAAGATTTTGTCATTATAGAGTGTGTCAGCAGTATGCCGACGATATAAAATGTAGCTTCCTGTTGAAAATGTTTTTTTTTTTTTAAACTTCGATACATGTTAAAGTGTTCAAAGATTGTTAAATAGTCGGTTTTAAAAATCCACAACTGAATAGACATAATAAAAAAAAACCGTATTGCATTGATATAAAATGGAAAAACAATTGGAAAAACAGACGAAGGAAATATGGATTAGATGATTCGGAACCCGGAAAGTCAATTTACAAGCTTGTAGATATCACCTTTCGATAGAGAAAAAACTGGAATAAATTTACAACCTAGATACACTGCAAAAAAGAATTGCACAATAGTAATAATGCCCAGCGAGTTGCAAAACGAATTTTGAAGAAATCAGATGAGAATCGTTTTTCTGGTGTTGTTCTTAAATTCAGTTTAGGAAATTATGTTTTCTATCATCAGGTGAAGGAGGACGAGGTTTTGTGAAGAATTTGGACAATCTCAATTCAATCATAAATTTATGTGAATCTTAAGATCATAGTCACTCTTAGCGAATTGTCTGGCGAATATCGCATCGCGATCAAAACTCGTATACCCTAACCAAATATCAGTTGAGTTGCAAAGTTATACGAACTGATACGGATTTCTATTTGTACTGTCAAGGATACCTTATAATTCCGGATATGCATGCAGTCTAGGTGCTGTAGAGCAGAAAAAAACACTTCCAATCTCTAATTTCGCTAAAGTCTTCTATGAAATATCCAAAAGTCATGCCGAGCAGCATAATCTTGATATTTATTGCTCACTTATCAAATGCTGCCATTGATGATTCGCTGGCATACGAAAAATTCAAGCCTTTTTGCTTTAGTCCATCCCCTTAAGATTGACTAGTCACCGTAGCAAATTGCAGTTTTAAAATATATCTTTTGCCAAGCCTATCCCACTTCATTCCCTAAAATGCACGTATATTACGCTTGCAGTTACTACGTTACAGTTCAGGCTTTCTTATATTTAGTACTTGTGACTCTATTTCGCTTCTAAGGAACCAACAGTGCTTTGAAGTTAATTTTCCGCAACTCGCTTCAGCTACCCCCGAGCCGTGTCAAGTGTCCACGATTCCCCATTAACTAGTTCACTCTTCTAAATAACTGGGAAAACGCGTTTTTCTTTGTTTTTTATAAAGTAGCGCGCGCTCAAGGGGTTAAGGTATCCTTAAAATATTTGCACGCGGGCGAAGAAAATTTAGGGAGGAAAGAATGATAGGTACCGACGTACGTTGGTTTTAAATGTCTGAATGTCATAATGACTAGGAAATAGAGAGCTCGGCAGGGCATTCCACAAGCGAGTTGCTCGACTTAGGAACGAATTACAATATTTGAGAGTACGTCCGAAAGTATGCTTGAGGGTATACTGATGAGCATTCATAACGAGACGGGTGTTAGGATTAAAAGTTTGAAGGTACGGAATGCTACTACCGATTTCTATGGAGCACTGGTGGTGGAAATAGCGATAAAACAAAGTCAGACACGAGACATTGCGTTGGTATTCGAGGGTATCCATTGACTGAGTAATATTGGTATCAGCTATGAGTTTTATCGTACGGTTATGAAACCGGCGCACCTGACCAAATATAAGCATTTGACACCAAGTATTTTTAACATCGTTTCGACGATGTAAGTGCCATTCATGGAATGCATTGTGTACTTAGCAGTTGAGTTATCTTCAAGCCTGGAAGGTATGATGTCTATCGGTTCACGACTTCTTCTTTTATGAAGCTGTTCGCTTGAAATGTGGTTTGGCTGGTAAATGCTCGCTGTATTGATAAGTGTCTTCATCTTTCAAGTTACTATGGAGATTGCATGGAATATCATGGTGAATTCAGTTCTTGCATTCCTGTTTATGCTGAGATTACCGAGTTCAGCGCCGCTGTATTGACGATGAAGTGGTGAAGAGGTCGTTAACCCAAGGCGTGATGTATCGCCACCGCAATCGTGATTGGAATCTTCTCCTCTTTCAGACAATGCAGCGATAATACAATGATTAACTATCACCACAATAGCAAGTGTGATCATAGCCAGCTCTAACGCTTTCGATGACAAAACCTTCGAAGAGCTCATTTTTCATTTTTCATTTTTTGAACACGTGATGTATTCCCAATTCCATTACATCCCTGATACCACCACAGAAAAGCAAGTCGTATTATGGCACTAGGCTGCTGCATTTTAGCCCTGATTACGAATACGCTTCACTACTTACTACTTTGCTAGCCCCTCCAGACATTATGATCTCTCGCTGCCTGCAGTGCCACACTTCAAGTTGCTTGAAGTTCCCATCCACTTGCGTGCGCTATCTTAAATGCTGTAGCTCTCAGCTGGGCCATCCCTCGCAGTAAGACTCGAAGGCTTTTGGCCCTTGCATTAGATCCATAGGTGCCTGACTAGGCAGATGTCGCTTACAGCCCCTACAGTTCGTAGTTGATCACGCGCAGTATCTTTCTCTGCAAACGTCCAAGTGTTTCTTCTTCCGCTTTTAACAAGGTCCAAAACTCTGCGCTATTGAGCAGGGTCGGTGATAAGTGGCTTGAATAAGGCAAGCTTGGTCTTCCAAGAAGAGGCTCTGTTATTCAATTGCCTGCAGAGCCCAAAGTATAGCGATTGGAAAAAGTAATTCAGCGTTTGATATCTGCGCTGATTCATTGCTGTTTCTATCTGCGCAGCCAAGAAAGATGAAGTCTTTAACTATCTCGAAGTTATAACTGCCAATGTTGACGTTCTGGCCAAGCGTTCTTTGCTGATGACAGCATGAACTTTGTTTTGGCCTCGCTTACCGTCGGACTCATTTTGGGCGCTTCCGTCTCAGTACTCACACAGGTTCCATTGACGGCTCGCTTGGTTCGTCCAATCCTATCAATGTCATGGGCGTACGCTAGTGATTTGCGGACTTAAAATACATCGTGTCTCTTTTGTTGGCGAGTGAGTTTTGCACCATTGCTTCTAGGGCGATGTTAAAAATCCCATGGCAGAGGGTCGCCTTGTCTAAAATCTTTCTTGGCAATGAAGGTCTCGGTAAATTCATTGCCGAACTTGATGGAGCAGCGATTATTCTCCATAGTCATCCTGTACAACATGACTGGCTTGGCAGGGTTGTCAAAACTAGACATTGCGTTGAATCACTTGTCCCTTTGCACGAGATCATTTGCGTCTTTAAAGTCTACAAATATAGCATATGCAGAGTATCGATCTGAAATTTTCGGATATTTTTCAAGATCTGCTGTAGTGTGAATATTTGATCGATGGTAGACTTATCTAGCCTGAAACCGTGCTGATATGAACCGTCCAGATTACGCATGAATGGTTTCATACGTTCACGACAGAAAAGATTTTATAACCGATGTTGGAAATGGGTTTAGTGGCGTACTTAACGGACGATAAGATGGTGGTCGTGTTCTATTCCGCCGACATGGACTCTGCCAATTTCGGGTATCTTCAAAATGACTTATAAACCGTCAGTCAACTACTATGAGACCCAGATGATCTTGTTGCAAGATCTCTCCTAAAATACTTATCCTCCGATTATTAGGCCGTTGAATTACAGAAATTCGCAAGCCCATGTCGTTGTCTTTTAGGTCTCCGGGCTGCGGTACATCCATATTGTTTAGGTCTGTGACACCGCCTTGCTGATATTTCTTACTCTATTCTTGAATCTGGGCGTCAATATGTTCTTGCTGCACGGTTTTCACCATGTAAAGCCTTCTTACTGCTGGTGCTGAAATAAGCCATGACCCGGGGTTTTGTACGCCTCGAGTGCATTAACTCAGTGTTCCCGATTAGTGAAGTGTACTCATCCATCATCTTGCTTCGCTCATCCACAAGATTTTCATTTCTGTGGATATGGCGCCAAGGAGGGGCCGAAAATAAGACTTCTCATCGTAAAAGTTGAGTCGTAAAATCGAAAGACGGCATTAGGTTGTAGGATACAGCTGCATATGACGGATGTATAGAATTTGCTCTTACCAAGTATTTGTGAGTAAACTTCTCAGAATTTTAGGACTAAAGAATGACGTTATTCATTATACCTCGTGTTTATCTTTCGTGACCAAACTGCACCGATCCTCTCCTCAGACCGATGTTCCAATTAACGCAAAACAACAACAAAACAGCGTCAAAGGACTGCAGCTTTTCCATATTCGGGATTCCATTAAATCCTAGAATCTCTGTGATGCTGCGACAGTGCCACTCCCACTTTGAAATGCTCAGCGATAATAGTTTGTGTTTGCATTTTATCTCGTAATCGAGATGAATTTTAATTGTACGCAGGTTTTCTTAAAATTTTTTTTTATCTTTTCTACTTGCCGAGCGCGTTGTGTCCTCCTTTCGGTGAGACCATTGTTCATGGAATGAAGTTGAATTTCCTTCAAAAGGATCATAATAAGAAGAGATTCTCCTTTATTTCTCATTTTTGTATGCAAAAACTCTCATTGTTCAGGGCAGTTGATTCACATCAACAACAGATGATGACGGTGATGATGATGATGTTCAAGGGGATGAGGATGAAACCAAAGCTAAAATATTTCTGCACCACCACATACACGTATAAACATCTTAGGCCAGCTAAACTGGCTTAGGCTGACTTGTTGGCTGAATGGCTGCCCTGACTAGTGAATATCCTTGCCGCTTCGTTGTCATGTGATTTTTTTTTTCGCTTTTTCTAAATTTGTGCCATAAAAAGATTTATTTATTTCTTAATTTTTTTGTTGGTTGCTTTTCTGTGTGGACTTACTCCTTCGTTTACACATAAAAGACGCAACAGCATCAACAGCAGTAGTAGTGCCCGTAGTAGGGGAGTAGAGTAGGTATGTACTTCAAGATTCGTCCTTATTTAATTTTTTTTTTATTTTCTTCGTTTTGTGTCCTCGGTGAATTGTACGAGTTGCTGTGTGTGGTTGCAGTAAATGAAAAGTGCTCCAGATACAAAGTCAGTCCCGGCAAATAGCCTAAACCGAAGCCGGTACAGCCACCAGCCACCAACCACCAGCAATCTTACAAATGTATGCGTGTTCTGGATGAATGCTGGAGTTGATGATGGCTTTTGATGGATTCCAACGGAGACTGAGTGCAGGATATTAATACAATAAGCAGGCACAATAAAATTGGAACATGCGACATAGTACATACGATCTCTCTATAATGGCAAGTCACATTTAAATTAATATACACTCCAAGCAAGTAGAGCAGGGCAGGGTGTCGGCCGAAATAATACAAAATAATATTTTTATTAAATTAAGAATCTGAATTAAGATGACAACTACACACCGTACCTCACTGTCGCCCCTATCTTTCCCGTTGGCAGACGAAAGAAGAACTCTTAGTAAACCAATGAATGGGAAAACAGGATTTAACCGAACGACAAAAGGAACACTGAAAGGAGGCACTGAAGAAGTAATCAAAACTACATCTTTGCAATTGTAAAGTAATAGGAAGGAATTTACTTCCCTCATAAATTCCGTGGAAAGTGGAAACTTGTGAGCGCTGACAGAAAGAACGAAATGAAAAGCAAACATCAGTCGTTCTGAATGAATGGATGTTCTTTTATTCGTCCCGAAATAGTAATTTGATTTATTCCCTTGTCAAGAATTGACAATATCCTTAGGAGTTGTTCTTTGTCTGTCAGTTCGGCAGTGCATTCATTTAGTTTAAAAAAAAAAAAAATGTTGTAGTAAAGGTTTACTTTAGACAGTCTTGAGGATGATTGACTTCTGTGGTTTTTATGGGTGGATTTCTGGTTGGTCCTTTGAGTTGGATCACTGCTGTTGCTATTAATTTAAGAGATAAGATAAGAGATAAGTCTTTGTTGATGGCTTTTGTCAGGGACCAACACATTAAGTCCTTTTTTGGGGGTTTAATTTACAATGAGATCAGATTACGTAACTAGATTTTTGTCCTCTTTGTCATTTTCTAAAGGTTCCTGCTACCCTCTATAGACTCTTTTATTTGCAGTAGGGACCAACTGTAGCTTCTACATTGAATAAGAACCTCCAATAGAGGGCGATAATTTGATGTGCTGGAGGAGAAACTTTTTTTTTTTTTTGATGCGATATCTCCGCTGCCTGTTTAGCTATGCAATAGTCTTCACTACTTAGGCAGACTAGAGTTCATGCACGTGCCGCCTTTCTACAATATTTCTTTATTTTTTTTTTAGGGGCCGGTATTCTACTATGGAGATCTGGAAACAGCTGATTGTAGGCTGGCAACTACTCCACCACCACCTCCATTTTGATGTGCTCATCCGATACGGAACAACCCTCAAGGTAACCTGGGTTCCATGTGTGTCAAAGTATCTCAGTAATTTAAATTTGACCTCGCCGTTCAATTCAATTAGAAGTTTTCGGAGGCCGATACTCCCCTAATATGCTATGCTAGCGCAAATCCCAGTACTTCTATATCAAATTGACCTTATGACAATCCACGCAATCCAGTCGTCCAGTATTTCGAATGTCTGAACAGTCTGAACAGCTAATATCGACTCGAATCATTATCTTGTTGCAGCCACGACATGGTTAGAGATATCTGTAGGCCAAATCCAGCAAACCATAATCAGGAAGTTCAGCACTAAATGGCTGCAATCATCCCCAAGGCTTTTCCCGAGTTTCCCTTAACCTCTCGAGGAGTCCCATGCTGCCGCCAGTATCGAACGTAGAAGACCGGTGTTGTCACTACTAAAGAGCAATTAGAAAGGCTGTCTCTGATGTGCTGGGCTTCAACCCGCCCCAAAAAAAGAAATCCTTGGTTCGATAATAAATCTAGAAAAACAGCGGATGTACAGAGCGGCCCTGCAGAAAAGACCGAAGGGGCTCGCAGCGAATATTTACAAAAAATAAAACGAACGTGTGCAGGCTGTTGAGCCCAAATAGAAATCCGCAAGGATGAAGAAAATAATCTCATAGACCAGTAGAACGACAATTTTGGCTTAGACTACGAAAAGATTACTTCTGAGGACTTGTAAACGGTGGTGACGAAGGCATTCAACCTGGACGATAACAGGCAGGTTCTCAACTCAACACAATTAAGGTTGGTAATGACTAAACCGAGACGTTCCTGTCAGAAAAGAACTTTAACAAGGCGATGCGTTGTCACGTCTTCAACGTTATCATATTTCGTGAAAGGCCTAGTCCAGAACCATCATCTTTCAAAAGCCTATTCAGTTACTTGTATATGCAAGCGACATTGACATAATGGGAAGAACACAGCAAGCTGGCAATGGAGCCTTTGGGGCTATAGCAGCAGAAGTCGTAAAGATAGGTTAGGCGGTCAATGAAAGGAAAAATAAAGTAAAAAACCACGATAGGTAGCTCCAACTTTGATGCAGTAAGGTACTTTATCTAATTCGGCTCCAGCGCAGAATTATGCGACAACAACTCTTGCTAATAGCTGCTTCTTTGGGCCTAGAAAGTAATTGAGTAATAAAAACCCCTTTCGAGCAATCAGCAAGATTTTATACAAGATACTAATCATCCCAGTCCTCCTTCACGGTGTAGAAGCTTAAATACTGGCGAAAGCGGATGAAAATATTCCCGGGCGCTTCAAAGAAAAGTTTTTCGGATTATTTTCGGTCCCGTTTGTATTAATAGAGAATGGAGGAGACGTTTCCACATCGAACTCTACAGTTTTCACTAAAAAAGCTCGGATACCCAGATTAGATGGCTACGTCACCTTGAACGTATGGAAACCAAGGCCCCGTCCCGAAAATTTTCGACTCCAACTCGTTATAGGTAAAGCACACAATTGGAAGGCGACCTCAGCCAATTTCGTGAGCGCAACTGGTGATAGCTGGGAAAAAGCCGCGCTAGCTGGAGAGATATGCCTAGTCGAGCCATGATGGTATATTCACCTACCTCTTTCCCCAGCTTGCTGAAAGGTCTCTAGCCGACTCCAGACTCTGATGCAATAGCTGCAGTGATTTTCTCATTTTCCACGCTTAATTTGGATGCCTTGTTTTCTGGTATTAAAATGACCTGCGGATAAGTCAACTGCTTATTTCAACGTTTCCACTTTCGGACTTTGAGCTTTCTGCTTTGCAACTTTATCTTGCCTACACATCGGCCAACCTCCTCCCTTTCAAAGTGGAATATTTCGCAGCTGAGTCCTTGATTTATCCATTGTCTAACTCTTTGAAAAGCTCAGGAATAAATGAAACCATATTGAGGCGATATCCAACCTCATGAATCTGCTTTACATAGAGTATTCAGAAAACATCGGCTTGATGCTCTCAGATATGCCCCCATAAACTGAGATATCAAGCTGACCCAAACCTCGTCTGACAGTATTTTCTAAAGCAAATTCATCCCTGAAATCGTCTTTACGTTCATCCACAACAGCAACGGATGATCGGAGAGAAATTTAACAAAAATTTTCGAGCAAAAGGACCTAAAAAAAAAATTATCCTGTTTCAGGATTCGTAAAACATGGTTTTCCATAATTCTCATATGGTGCAGATAAAACTCACATTTTTAGGTTACCTATATGTAGCCACTGGTTAACTAGATCGCGGAGTAGTTTTATAAGTTCTGGCTTGTCTAACAGGGTTCGCTAGTCGGTGTGGAAATAATTTGCCAAGATCAACACAAAGATAGGTACTCGCATATGTAAGTACTTCAGGAATTTCAACCACGGCACTCCCCATAGTTCAGTGCTTGAGCCTATATTTTCTACTTCTTAAATCTGCAGAATAGAAGCCATGTCTATCCGGAAATTTAAAACCCCGGAGCATTAGATTTCAGCACGGTAGAGCTTTTGAAAAACGCCCACCGTAGTACTTAAAGTCAATAAATTTATTAGACAACAGTCCGGTGTGCGTCGAAGTGTTGTTTGTCTTCTGGTTTTGTGCACATTGAGTGGGACCAAACTTTTGCTGGGTCTGAAGAGAAGTTGTGACATTCGGACGCTTGCCATTGCTTGCCAAAAGAGTAGTGATTTCAGAAAATATTTTTTTTTTTGTTTTCGGTATATAGCCGGGAAGTTGAACCCTACGAAGTTAACCATTAAACGGTGAATGACAGTAAACTGATCGAAAAGACTGTGAGCTGATACCGTGATCACTTTTTAGCAGGCCTTGTTCTCATCGTGCTGCCAAACCTCGCCCCAAAATTGTCCATGAGATTTGTCGTCCAAAATATATAATTTATAATCAACTGCTCAAAAGTTAGCAGATATTTCTTCCGAGCCAGTTTCTTTCGCAACTCCTTTCATCGTTTTACCTTTCATGCAAGTCCCAACTTCTGAAGCAAACACTTACCTTTTTTCCTGCAAGCTAACATGCATACATATGCACGCCAAATGTCCCAAATACCAAAGATCGGCACAAAAACAAAAACCAACAAAAGACTGACATGTGTTACAAACAAATAATAATGCAATTCATTTGAGTCCTTTTGATTCCTTTCAAACAAATATCCTTCCGAAATTAAAAAGAAAAAAAAAATCAGTACACGTTGTCCTTATCGCTTCATTTCGCTTCCCCCTTTTGTGACAGATGATGCCAAATATCCTCGAATCAATGCATTTTCGCAATTCACTTCCATATCCTTGCAATCCTTGCATTAACAGTTTTTGCAATCCTTATTCTCTATTGTTTCAAAAGAAAGCCTGTTGCCGCCTCTCGATATGCACCACTTATTTGCCTCCACTCCATTATCCTTATTTTGTCGTCCTCATCAATCCTCATCGTCATCTTCCATCCAAAAAGGACTCAGATTCAACGAGAAAAAAAAAAACTAAAAAATCCCGAAAAACAAAGAATAGAAGTCCTCTACACTCTGCTCCTTTTGTTTTATGTACCACCATGCTACGAAACAATGCCATTGGGGTTGGGAGTATAATATGCACTCTGATCATTGAGCCCCTGACTACAAAGGATAAAGGATAACGACAATAAAATGAAAAAGAAAAAAACAGAAAAAAAAAATTAATTACTCCATAATTTTCTGGTTGATTCGAGCCTTGAGAGTCCTGTTTTGTGTGAGAATGACGGGGAATTTGCTACTGAAAAGTGAATGCAGGCCTTCTATTGTCCTTGTTCTTCCGGAAATCGCGAATCATTTACACATTTCGCACATTACTCAAAACTCTATCTGGAACCCTATCCCTTACGTTATCCAAAAACTCGAACCCATTACCGAACCGTGAATAGCAAACAAATACTCGTACAACAACAAAAAGCGAAATCCTTTTTGAGTGTCTCGTAATTGATTTTTGATTTTGTTTTTTTTTTGTTCTTTCAGGTACTCCACACTATATATTCGCACCACTACTAGTTGACGGTGAAGAGGGAAACTTGGTAGAGAGTCCTTTTTTTTTTTTGACGAAAATCGAGTAACGAACCAGGATAAAGCTTGGTGGCAAAAACCCGGTAAAATGACAGGAAGACGAACAGTAGCAGGAGCAGTAGTACTCGTACTGTACATACTCGCAGTAGCAGCACTAACTGCACAATTCGCAGAAATCGAAATGTAAGTCAGTGGTGTGTGTGCGTTTTTTTGAAAGCCCCTATAATATCATATGTATCCTATACCTTCCGACTTGCATTGTTAATCTTTTGTTAAGCCCTGTCAATGGTTGTTTGTGTCAAGATACTGAAGTTGACATTTATGACATTTTCCGTTGGCAAAAAAAGAAAAGGTAGAAAATTTCCAACGAAAAATGGGGGCAGACGGCAGTGACTGATGGGGGTTTTTGCGAAAAGATATCGTGTTACGGGATAAAGAAAAATGGTGTTAAGGGGTGATTTCCTCACTGGAAAGAACAGGAATCAATATTTTAAAAGTTTACCATCAACTTGTAGTGGTTAGTTGAGGAATGTAAGTCATATAAAACTGTACTTCATGCTTGTCGCTGCTGGGTAGCTAATGGATGGTATCGAAACTACCCCAACACTCACCGATACTACGGATACTCGAAGGAAGCTTAGAATGCTTTCTAACCCTTTTTGAAAAAGGACGACTTTGTCATTTGGACTATTGATGAGACCGCCCTATATTTGAGGAGAATCGTTCAATTTACTCGCTAAGCTAGTTGGAAATTATGCCAAAGCTGGTTCTTAGAGAATACTGTGACCTGAAATATGCATACATCTGTATGCCTAACTGACGAAGCTGCGCGCTCATCGCTACTACGAGAGTATAATTATATGTCACTCCTATAGTGAGCCCTCGTCAATTCTGGTCTTCGTAGGAAGGCTTAATAAATGGAATCTAAAAGCAAAGTTGTCCATTACATGAACGCTCACGTGTAGCTTAAAATTTTATTGGCTTATAATTGTCACCCTGTTGTCCTTAATCCCTAGGTTGAGCCCAGGTCTAACTGGACGGTTGATAGTTTTAGATGTTCCAATTTTAAAACGGTCAACATTACCGAGCATCACGACTGAAATAATTGTGTCCCCCCGCTTTTCACAACTTCCGATTTTGAGTCAAAGCCAGGTCCTTCATCAATCTAGCATCCCTATATATATGGTCCTACATAGTCCATCTACGAACATAATCAGTCTTGTTGATTCCAAAAATATCTCTAGAACAGTTCTCTCGCACATTCCAGGTACCACTTCACGTTCGTTAAATCTTGTCCGATATGTGGCCGACTATTATCCTCAGGTATGGTTAGGAGGAAAAAGGACATAGTGGCCAACATTTACCCCTTCGACAAGCACCCTTATCCAATTATGCCCCCAGATCCAGTCTGGATGAAGAATTCTTGTACAGCCGGTTCGGATCTTCTAGTAGCTTTGGTGTCATCCACCGGTCTAGGCTTGGTGACGATACTGTACTCCATCACAAATGATATTCTCTGATGTCGGTGTAGCTTCTACTATAGCTCGATTTTATTTTATTTTCTATTTTGTCTCAGAATACTGAGACAAAGAAATATGCCATCGAAGGACTGCACTGTCACTAAACTCCTTTTAATGGAATTTCTCAGTCTTCAGCGCTTCAGCGATAAAGTGCATACATTACTAGCACTCATCAAGTTAACGCCAAGTACCTCCAGCTTGATGCGAATGTAAAATAGACATTTACAGAGGTTCTGCTCCGCTGTGCGGTCATCATTTGCACAGCAAGCATCTTAGAATGTTGTATCATTTATGTCCAGTACATTTAAGTGCGCTTTGGAAAAGTGTAGTGCTGCGTCATGACGCCAGTAAGCAGCCAGCAGTCTTTCCTACTGAGGGATAGCAGGAAGGCCGCTGACTTCTTAGAGACGTCGAGAACCATTCGTTTGGTCTGCAGGCAACCTGGAGAATCATCCCATCCGCAATTGTGATCATATGATACTAACTCTTAATGGAAGTCCTAACCAATGACACAGGCAAACAGGTCTTGAAAAATTCTCTTCTGAGCCTTGACTGGCAGATTCATTGGAGATTTCATTTCCCATGATCGGATTATGACCTGGGACCCAGACAAGGCTCTGTGAATTTAGCCTTCCTATTGCAGTGACCTCTTGCATTCGCGAACTACCTTGGAAGTCGTAAGTGATTTCGGCAAGGCCCTTGGCAAAGCTGCTTGGATGTCGCTACAGATGCAAATGCTTTGCCTACTCCACCGATTCTTCACAACATATGTAGTTCGTTGTCATCAGGATTGCGTATACGTATCTACGCTTGGAAGGCAGCCGCAAGTTTTCCTAGCGAGGAGTGAAATCTAACGTTGTCGTCTTCCGTAAAGAGCCGACTAAATTCATTTCCTGGCAGTCGATTTCATATTTTTAACGCAGGAGGGTTTCTGGTTTCAGTGCGTCAGACTGCACGTCTATAAGAGTTCAAAGACAGCCAACGCGCAAGGTTGGACAACCGACGCATAGGATATAATTGGCCATATCATAGCCGTATAGATCCAGAGAACCCTTCTGGGTGACAGGCCCTATGTCTTGCCGGCAGCTCCTTTGTATTCCCAGAATGCCGACAACACTTTAGAGGCTTTCGATTTGCCTCCTGTATTTTTTTTATAATTGGCTCGCGCACAAGGGATTTTGTGTACCCTTAAGATATTTACACATAGCGCGGGCGAAGGTATGTTAGGGAGGGAAAAAAGAGAGATACCGATGTGCGTTGGTTTTAAATGTTTGCAAGTTATAGTGACTGGGGAATAAAGAGCTCGGCAAGGCATTCTATAAGCGAGTTGGCTTAGAAACGAATCACGATATTTCAGAGTACGTGCGAAATTGAGCTTGAGGGTATACTGATGAGCATTCATAACGAGACGGGTGTTACGGATAAAAGTTAGAGGGGTGGAATGCTACTGGCCATTTCGGTGGAGCAGCGGTGGTGAAAATAACGATACAACAAGGTGAGACAGGGGACATTACGTCTGTGTTCGAGGGTGTTGTGTGATATTGTCATCACCTATGAGTTTTACCGCACGGTTTTGGATCCTATCTAGCAAGCGCAAGGAGGTGTTATGGGACCTGACCAGAAGTGGACATTGTACTCCAATTTTTGGTGGATGAATGCCTTATATATTGAGGTCTGATCAGAGGGTGTGAAATATTTCTTACATCGCTTGGGGAACCTAGACATTTCGCAGCATTTTTGGGGCGACATCAAATATGTGGTCATTCCAATGTAAGTTGTCATTGACACAAATACCGAGAATAGAAAGTTTTTCAGTTTCAACAATGCAAGTGTCATTCATGGATAATGACTGCTTTGACGACAGCAGACAATATTGTGTCTGCTGATAGTTTCCTAATTGGTTATGCTGTTAATATCGGAATTTAATGAGCTTAACATACGCTGCCGTTCCAGTTCTACCGCCGAAGAGCAGGGGCGTGAGTCCGGGAACGAATATGAAAAGCAGGGAGTCCTGTCGTCAGCAAAGGAATATATTGGATTAGAAGTAGCAGACAAGAGATAATTGATGAAATGAAAATTAAAAAGAATGTCGGAGATAGACCGGAGCCCTGGGGCACACCAGCATTGTGAATATCAGACTTGAAACCATTCAAGACAACTTGAATTGAACATTCCGAAATGTAGTTTCTAATCAATTGAATGTCTTTGTCGATCTGCTCTCCCTGTGTCAAGGAATGTTTTATTGTATACGTTTGTATAAAATATCCAATCTATTCTCGCCTGCGTCTCACGGGAATTATTTTTGTGCAGGCTTGAAGGGGTTTTTTTCTGCTGCAAATATCATTTAGTGGAGTTCCATTTGCTCTTGTTGGAGTCCGGAGGTATAGCCTGTTAAAGTATATCGTATATCTCTTAACACAGTTAAAAGAACAGAAAGGCGCTATGTAATAAACTTCGAGTTTCAAGTTTCCAAGATAGCTTCTAAGCAGAACCTTTTCTCATAACCTTCCTTTTTGATCACTCCAGGAGTCTGCAATTACGTCAGAGATCTTCGAAGGTCCCGCTGTAACTTGTTAGTGAACAGTGTTTTCTCTTCCGGGGGTTAAAATATTCTATGCTGGGCCGGGCTGATAATTATTTCAATTCCTTGACTGAATTATGTTAATTGTGGTAGTATTAAGGATATTTTTTCGGATACCTTTATACTAATGTAGTTCCTAAGTTGTGGGTGACAACTTAAGATGAAGGTATCCTGATGATTTTCATGTTTCATCCGCGTTTGTTTCCCGCTGCTCATCTGGTTTTCTATTGAGAAATAAGGCGAAACCCAGCTAATTTTGTCGTAAGTCTTGTACTTCCACCCTCTAACAAGTAGATTTGCTTTGCAGAAATAGACTAATCATTATAAAAATATTTCAATATCAGAATCGTTTAATGTCATTCTCATATCTGAGTTCTTGATTGTCTATGACTACCTGGGCATGCAGGTCCTCCATCAATCTGATATAATCTTTGTTAGACGCTTCGTTGTTGATGGCACTAAACTGGATATAAAATTAGTTTCTTTTGTCTTCAGTCCCTGCATTGCCGTGACATTTTTAGCTGAAATATCTTTTCGCCCTAAGACCTTTTCTAATAGCATCAAGATGGTTTCCAAGTTTTGGTTGATTTCAAGGGGTTTTCCGCCAATACGTTATCGCCGAACCATTTCATCGCGAGTTTATTTTAAACAGTCTCACGCTCCAAGTGCCGAAGGAAAATAAGTAACAAGTGCAATAGCAACTAAACCTGAAAAGAGCTTGTATAGATTCGCCCGATAGTATTCGCACAATATCGGCAAAATAGCTGTAGACATGTTTCCAGACCTTAAAAATTGTCATTCTTAGCAGAACAAATGTAATCCTTTCAAACAAAAATCAAAGTCCTAACATTTCAACCATGACGCGGGGACATCTCTGGAATGCCCTTCCACCACCTTAGAAACGAACCGGAATCAAGGAGTCTCGTGATATGGCTTCTGCTGGGAGTGCAAATTATGAATGTAGAAATATTTCAGAATGGTCAAGAATAAGGGCGCTAACAAACACACTTGTGCCTTTTACATAAGTTAATTATTGTCTAATGACTATTTACTTATAGATGAGGCTGCCTATGCTTTGTTCTCCAGAGTTATATGTCAAGCCCTGTCCTTTTCCCAACCTAGATCCATTCAGAAATTGCAGATAACTTAAAACTGAGTAAATATCGCGGTGGATCAACAACATGAGGCAATGAGGCAAGATCCAATTATAATTTTCTCCTTTTTTCCCAGACTAGATATTCGACTAATCCAAGTTGCCCGGATAAAGAACATACAATTTCCACTTGTGAGTTTAAGTAATTAAGCATTTTGGGTTCATAAACTTATTCGCCAGAAATGTTGGGTTCGATCCCAGAGCATATCATACAAAACAGAAAAAAAAAAAAACTTTTGACGAGAATTGAAAACTTCTGCCTTCAAAAAGCAGATTTTAAAGAATTACAGAATGTTTTCAACTTGGAAACATAAATCATTTCGAAAACCGGACACAAACTAGGAATTCCCACATCAGCTGCTCCCAACTTAAATGATTTACGAAAACCTCCCGTTTCGAAAATCTCATATTCAGGTCACTTCCAACTAACATGGGTTAGTTGTGAATTCGAAAACAAAAAAACAAAAAATACTTTCATACAGTTGGCATTCAATTTGCCTACTCAAACCGAAAAGATTCTCACGCAGCACAGAAGGCCGGAAAGGTCAAATACCTCTGCCCTTAGCCTAGTCCAATTCACAATTCACCATCGAGCAGTATTCATTATCATTATCCTTTCATAATCCCGCCCCGATATGATTTCCAACGATTCGCCCTGTTTTATTCCCTAATTATGTGACCATTGTTAGTCTCAAACTTCGGCATAGCGGAGTCCAAAAACAGACCTTCAAAACCAAAAATGGAAAGGGACTTTGGAACTGAACGAAAATGCAAAACGTTTTTTAATGGACGCCACGAGAAGCGAATACACGCCGCTGCTGTTTGAAAATACACTCTCTAACACACCCCAGACCTATGAATATTGGATGAGTTGGCATGTTAAGTGCGCGGGGACAGAATCGAGTCGAAAGGAGAAGAATTTTAAATAACCTCAAAAATCGAGGAAAAATTTGAATCACAAAAATATTCTGAAGAGCATGTGTGTTGGTTGGGTTATGTTTCTTCGTCGCTCTATTGTTTTTTGAGATTTTTTCCAATTTTTTTGGAAATTTTTATTTTTTTTTTTGCACAAAGGGACACGGCACCATATTGTGTTGGGTTGAGTTTTTACCTATGGCAGACATTTAAGGTCACGTGTGGCCTTTATTATTATTATTTTTATTTTTTCAAGAGGTGAGTTATACTGTCTAGGTGTGCTCGAATACTCCCTCACCTATATGTTAGCACGGATTCGGGAATCGTCACTGTGAATTAGATAGTACTCGTATGTATGTATGTACATAGATCTGAGGTTCTTGGAGCGGGTTATAAAGCTGACTTCGTCGTCGTATTCCAAAAATTTAAATGATTCCCAAAACCGAATCGAGTGTGAGAAGAAGTACAGGATGCATGAACACGAGAGGAGTGGATATAATTTTTTTTACTTCACTGTAAATTGATTTTGGAAAGAAGGGAAATCGCTTGACGATGTACGGCTAAGCCTGTGTTTAGATTCATAGATATGTTCTTAAGAGATACGAGTATGCAAATGTTTGAGTACAGATACGGAGGTTTTCGATTTTTTTCTTTTCCTTCTTTGTGTATGTAAAGAGCACTCTGAGATTGTTGAATGATAAAGTGTACGTGCATAATTATGGAGAGACATTGGAATGGCAGATGAAGATCAGGAGGTTTTTCAATAGAGTTTTTGTATTTTCGGATATCGCAGACCCTTGGCCTTTGACCTGTTGAATGTTAACCGTATCGACTTGACACAACTTTAACAATAAAAAAAATCATCCAGAGGGTCTATGGTGAATAAAAATTGGATACTGACACTCAACAGAAAGGCCAATATATTCGAACGTCTTTATACATATAAACATGGAAACAATGATGCATATGTATTGTATGTGTGAGGATATGAATTTGGGGTTCAATAAGCCTCTAGATTCATTTAGATCCAAGGGTTCCCGTTCGAGGTATATTGCCACCTTTTTGATAATTTTCTAATAATATTTCAGTTCTCCTTATATGAGTCCGCTGGTTAGCTAGACATCTGCATTATTACCTATAGTAGTTGCATGAAATAAATTGGTTCCAGTAGTAGAATGTCTAGCTTTAGATAAAAGGATTCTTCTAGCAGCATATCGAAGTTTCTCATACGAGTACTTCCATCTGAAGAGACCCAGAAATCCTCTATAACAGTGTGTAAAAGTGCAGGTAATCGCTCTGCTTACTTTTGATTAAATCCAGCATCCCCGAGACGAATAGGGTGTGAACTATGGCAACGTGCCATCCTGTTTTCAAAGTAACTTTTGCTCAGCTCATTTTCAATACCCTGGAATTCTTCTTCACTGTTCTGCGTCAAGTTTGCCAAGAGCTCCATACCAAATTTTTAACCTCAATGGGTAATTTTTCGGTACAGTGCAAGTTGCACTTCCAGTTCCGTTTTTAATTGAGATATCTTCTTTGGTGAAGCGCGTCGTTTGGGATCTTGCTTACCTATTTAGCCCTACAGTCCAATATACCTTCCCAGTTAGTTGGATCTTTGACCAACTGTTTCCATTGAGGTGCCTTTCACTTATACGCTCCGGTTTAGGCGAAGTCTTTCTCAATTGCGTCGTTCCTCTGGGTGGAAATTGAAGACTCCGAAGCTGTACTCTTCTTTTACTCATTTCTTCTACATGTCCGACGGCTCATGGAACTGATGAACATTTTTCTGGCCACGTCGATATGGCTTGCTGCCCCTTAATGCAAAGTAGACTACAAATCATTCGGAGAATCTTGTGTTCCAAATGACCAAGAATATCTTAATCCGTCTTCTTTTTCCTTCCACGCTTCTGCGCCATAGGGCAGAACTGGGATATTTGGGATCGTATGTAGATGCTCCTTTAAGTATCTTGTAAAGGCCTTACTACTCAATTGCCTCCTTAGGTCAATGCTTTCGTTTCCTTTCCGACGCGATATCACTTTCACAGCTGATATCGGAGTAGAGGTGGACAAAATCCTTAACTGCGTCGAAGTTAGATATCTATTTGGGCAAAGATATTGAAAGTATGTTACACTTACGATAGCATGCGCACTAGTTCCATATAGTAGCAAAGGTTCAACGTTGGTGCAATTTCAAACATTTCCAGCCGATATGATGCTTTTTAAGTCGAGCTTTCTTAACGGGGCCTCGGGGATATTCTGTTGGGCGTTGGAGTTGCAAATGCTTGTTAGCTCATTTTGTGAAAACCAAGACAAATAGTTTAAACAAAACAAAGGTGTCTTCGATATGATTTCATTATCCTCTAACATGCATCTACTAATGGATATGTGAAAGCTAAATTGCTATCTGGAACCGCACTGGTGCGAGAATGCTTCTCTGAAAACTTCCTCTTCAACGTAGGCTTTTCCTGAAAGACTGCTCTTTTAAAACCGAGGGCTAAGTCTAAGTGTTCTCTTTTTCGCTGTAGGTGTACATATCTTTGCTATTATTTGCGTCCTTATTTGGCAGATTGATGACTGACCCATTCTCTCCGTAAACGCTCGTTTATTAGTGATTGGCGGATCTTTGGTCAAAAGGTCATGAATTCGTTCCTACATGCTCGCTAAGTACACTTTTCTCTTTATGTTGTACGGAACTCCGACTGCCAGTAAGTTCCATAGGGTCGTTGTATCCCTGACTTAGGCAACTGCGTACTTTCCCTAATTATGTCTAAAACAATGCCCCACCTGTTTGATCTTCATGCAATATTGAATTTGTAGCGAGTGTTTCATCACAGATGAGGGCGATACAATTTGAGCCTTATGTGCGATAGTCCCTTGCTGTAAATTTATTGCAAACAACGTGGTGCACCTCTTCGGTCTATTACCAATATAGTTGTAACATATGTCCCTTGTGCAAAAATATTCTTTATAGACTTCTGGTGAAGCGAACTATGGTACGACATTTCGATGAATGGAAAGTACATAACCATAACAGCTATCCTAGGACCAAATCAGTTTACTTTTAAAATATTGGTCAAGCTAGCAAGAGAAGAGAACATAAATATACCAATTGAAATCCTGAAACGCAAAATGAAACTTATACTCATAGAACGATCCAACAAAGCATGGCAAATCAGGAGTGACTGTGAAATCTCACGCTCAATGTGGCTACATCTAGGGGAGAACACTTACCCTCCTTGGACTCAACAAAGAAGACATCCTTATCGCAATCGGTGTGTTAAGTACACGCTGCCTAATTGGCAAGATAGCCAACAGAATTGGAGCATCTTCTCAAGATTATTGCAGAAGATGTAGGGGCAAAATAAAGACTATCACACACTTAATGTGCGACTGCCCTAACCCCCAAGTACACCGTGGAGACCACATGGGATATCGACTTTTTTGAGAACTTGAGAACATCAGGAAAGCAAAACTAGAGAGATCTCATTAGATTTGTTAAAAGCTCTGGCTAGTCTTTAGCTAGGTAGGACCCAACAATAATAATAACCATATAGTACAATTACAATAGACTGTCGTGTACGCTGGTGCCTTGGAGACCAGTACATCCCTTATTGCTTAACCTAACCTAGCCTTCCAAAGTTTAAAAAACTTTGTTTCCTCCTTGGCCAAATGACCCTGTTATATCTAGAGATACAATTGGGTATGAGTGCTTCATACCCAAAAAAGACTCTAGTCTTGTTGAAGTTCTATTCAATTCCACCAATATTCCTTATACATATTTATATATGTATTTCATTAATCGTTTTATGTACGAATATGATGCCTGATGCCTTCAGAGTAAATTCAGCAAGAAAAATCCAAAAGGCATTTTTAAAGCGGATGCCATAAAGTCCTTTAATGTTCAGAGAAAATAATTTAAGACTTCGATTGCTACATATACCATCCGCATAAAGTAAAACCTAATGAGTATGTAACATATGTCATCATCATCAAGGATTTGGAGATTTTTTTGACCACCGACCAGTCAATAGAATGACCACTCTGCGCTATGGCTTTGCTAATTCAGGAAGGAGCACTCCGTTTTCAGCAAATTCCCAACCAAATAGCTATGAAATCCATTGGCGTTCAGATCCGAAGGTAGCTTTTATATCCACAGGAGTTACCTGCGTATATTAATTGTTTTGTAGAGACTCTCCTGTAATTCTTGTTTAGAGTTCAGGGTCTTCTATAAAGGCTTTTCTTAATTATTAAATTACATTTTGAGCGAATGTGTATAGGCTTATCTACTATTTTGAAAAGAAAGGACGATAAACTGATTGAGCTATATATACCCTACCATAACCTACGATTAAAGCTAATATACGAGTAGTGTCAGACTTGTTAGATTGTAGTCTAATCTTTCTTTCTAAACAATGGATCCGTTAAAGCTTTCCTAGTTTGAAATACACCCCGTGCAACAAACAAAACCGCAGATGGTAGTATTTAGCAAAATAGAAGAAAACTAATAAATATTATCATTCTATTTTTAATGTTTAACATTTAAGTTGATATATCGCCCAATTTGACAAAACATTTCGCTACATAATTCGAAAGAAAGTAAAAATCTTACGATCAGATCGCAAAATATCAGATGCTGCCCAAATATTGATTCCAATATATATTGAAAGGAAAACTCAAATTCGAAAAGTAAATTTATTTTTTTTTATAGTTTTATTACACCAAGAATATATATTAGACTTTTATAGTATTAAAAAAAATTGTTTTAGTACTTCGTAGCACCACTTTATGCCCTAACAATGTCTTGAACCTTATTTGGCATGGAAGTATACAGATTATCGATGATGCTCTTGAGATCCTGAACGTTCCTCGGCCTTTTGACTTGGATCTTATTTCACATAACATCACTGACGTTTTCGGTGGGGTTTAGATCTGGACTGGATCCTATCCCTAACTCTTTATTGAAAGTTTTAATCTGTGAAGGAGAACTGAAATGTAAAATCATAAGACTTTTAAAACATAGAAAAATACTCACAGATTTTGTTCGATGGCATGGTGCTGAATCATCTTGAAAAATTGGTTTCGGTGATTTCGCTGTCAGTATTTCCATAATTGGTACAATACGATTTCTTTATATCGCATTGTGTTGACAGCGCCTTCGAGCGTAATTATCCAACTTCAGTTGCAGTGAGGCATCCCCACACCACAACATAAGGAGGATGTTTAACAGTGTGAGCTATGCATTCTTCACTGTAGCGTTCTTTCTACGACGCACTGTCTTCCTCCCATCTGGTCCGATTAGGTTAAACCTGAATTCATCCAAGATCAGAATGTTTGACCAATCCTGAACACTCCAGTTTCGCATTTCTTTAGACGAGCTAAGGCACATTTTTTTCAATTTGTTGGTCAAAAATGGCTTTTTCGCTGGCTTCCTTGCTAGCACACCCATCTCGTTAAGGAGATTCTGTGTGGTTTCGGGGCTATTTTCAGAACCAGTAGCTTCAGGGTTTTAAATCTGTTTCTCAAGTTAAGCCTCTTCAGTTCCCGGGCTTGCCGAACAGTTGTTCTCCTCTTCAGTCTTGTGCCAAAATTTCCCGTCAGAATATGATCCTGACGATATTTGTTAGAGAATCTTCTTTTAGAACTCTCATTGCTTCCAATTTGTCTCTCTATACATACATATGTATTTATCTCTCCAAATCTGTAAATAGTTTTCGAATGTAAAATTCTTCAGAGAACTAAGATAACCCGTTTTCTTAATTCCTTACAATTTCCATACATTCAAAACCAACTCAAAATATCATACAAATTGTCAAGTACTAACATATCTTATCCTATATCCACTTTTCTTATCAAAACAAATATCAATTCTCGAAATTTCCTCTTGAAAAATATTTAACACAAAAATAATAATAATAACTGCAACATATTTGCGCAACGTGTCACATTCCTCAGACACGTCTCATATTCTTCTTCATTCAAAATCCCAAACAAAAGACTAGAAAAGAAGGAAATTCAGAAATCTCGTCATCATCTGGCAACCGTGGCGTCAAGATACATAATATAGATACACACCGTTGTTGTATATTTCGAAAACATACGGCAAACACATGTTTGCGATATGGTTTGCAAAAAAAAGTCTTCAAATTCAAATTCGAACGGTCAGGTCGTAACTGGATGGTTTTCTTCTTCTAAAGGTACGAGTGTCTATCTTTTAGTGTAATCACAGTATCTCTGAATCGTAAAAGAAGAGAAGATATTCAAGATTTTCTCAAAAATTTTAGGAAAAAAAAAAACCCCGAAAATGTAATGTTAAAGACGTTCGCTCAGCATGAAACCGCTTTTGAAAAGAAGGAAATCTCCCAGAGATACGAATACGAGTACTCTTGAGTTTGGAACGTATTTCGATGGTGTTGGTTGGTGTTATGGACAATGCGTTTGGCGTAAGATTAATAGTGGTTGTGAGTTGTGAATTATATAGAATCCGGAATAGGGACGACAAGATTTCATACAATTGGCATGTGTAGGGTAGGCATTCGGCTGTCGGAATGGGATATTAGGGTGGGAAGTGTGCATCTTTGAGTGTATTTGCCCGATTAGGTGGTTCTGTCATCGCCACTGTGCACTGTAGCAACGTGGCGTTGCGTCGTGTCGCGTCTCATCACATCACATCACCACCCCTCTCTGTCTAACTTTCACCCTGGCGTAGTGGTGCTTATGATATTTACCCGTGCTCGACGAAATCGACTCACACTCATTCATTCCATACACCAGTCACCAGCGAGCAACAGCAGCAAGCAATTCTTTCATCCAATTCAATTGAATTCAATTCAAACGCTGGCATATCGCAGAGTATAGCGCGTCGCGATTACCCATACCCATACCCATTCCCATGCCCATGCCCATGCCTCTGCTCTTGACTACTCTGTTCTGCTCCTGTGGTGTACTCGACTCGGGTTGCCTCAAGAACACCGCGTTTTCGATTTTTTTTTTTTTTAATTTTTTTGTGTTCAGATACAGTTGACGACAATGCTTAGTCGAGAATCAGTTGTGTTGGGTACTCGGAGTGGCAAGGGTTGGTAGTACATAGTTTCGTGGTTTGTTTGGTACCGAATTTTTATTATTTGTGATTTCATTCTTTGAATTTTGAAAGTATCTTCATCCAATTTTAGTGGATCTTTTTGAGTGTTTCGTTTTTTTTTTTTTTTTTTTTTTTTAATATTAGACGAGACATCTGAAGGCGAGGCGATACAGGATGTTTTGTTACCTTCAAGTGATAGCTGTAGTGTAAATTTTCATTTGCGAAGAGCGGCGTGGTTTTTTTGAAAGAAAAGGCGTGCAAAGTTCAATAAAACGTACGAAACGACTTGTAGCTGGTGCTTGCGCGTATGTATAGGTAATACGATTGTCGTCCTAATATCGTACGACACACATATGCATATGTACATTCATGAATAAAACTCATAGTGTGATTGTGTGGTGTTCGCTGGCCCCCGTTTAAACGCAAGAAAGTGTTCTGTGATTATGATGTGGTCAACAATGTGGTTTGTACGATTTTTAATTGCCCCCAATCGAAATCAATTGAAATGCGAAACTTTTTTTTTTTTCTACATAAAATATATATACAGATACATATCTATATCTAGTAGATAAAAATGTATCTTCTCAGTGATTTATGAACACACAAAGGAAAAGAAAGAAGAAAATACTCGCACTTCATTTCCATACCAATCACGAGTGTGAGTTTCTTAAATTTGGATTCGTTATCAGTACATAGCCAAACCAAATAAGGGAGTCATTCACTTATTATCTCGACTTTAGGGTAAGTCCACGCTCCACGCTATTTAACATTTTTTCTTTCTCTTCTTTTTGATGTCGTCTGCCTTATCTTCTGAATTGATAGTCGGGTGCTAAGTGAGCAATATTTTGCTGTGGATTTTGGATTTTTTGAAAATTTCGATTTTTTTCCTTATTTCGAGTAAGTATTCAAATTACGTCAGCAAATTCGCGCACCACAAACGGAAATTCAAAACTTGTGGATGGTGTTTCTGTTTCTGTTTTTTTTTTTTTTGAGGTAGCGGTGTTGGCAGGATCTCCATGTGAGAGTTGTTCTTTCTGGTGTCGAAATTTACGAATTCGGGTTATAAAGAGCTGCGGTGGTTGGTACGATACGGTTTTCTCTTTTCGAATTTGAAATTTAGGAAAAAACAAACTTTTGACTAGGACCTAATTACAAACAAATGATGAGGAGATGTTAGCTAATTTAAATGGGACTAGATACACGCTTTCGAAAACCTGATGTACTGGTTTTTTGGTGTGGTCAGGAAAAGGGTTTTATTTCGGAGGGGGTTGTGCTAAAGCATATACATACCTAGGCCATTGGCGTTTATTTTTTCGACTGCTTCAAAATAATTTATGCGTTTTTTTTTTTATCGCTAAAGAGTTGTAGGTATGTACATTATTGTAGAAGGGGGTAGCCTGTTGTATAAAGAGAGGCCATACGTATATTTTCATTTGGTAATTAGTCATGTACATGCATACTCGTATGCGTTTGCCAATGACTATAATTTTGAGCATATAGAGCTTTTGAAAAACATTCGATATTCTGACCAAGAACAACCTAGCGTGTGAATCTACCAGAGAAATAATGGATCAAATGACTTCGTATTGGACCATTCTAATACCGTGTACAATGATTTTCTTTACTGCATTTTCTCCAGTTAAAGAAAGACGTCTGGCGGAACAAATCACTGATAGATACTAATGCCGCTTAAGCATAGAGACCGTATGGATACATGTGATCCTGTCGGTAATCAGTTTCATTTATTGACAAAGAAGAACTGCGAATTTTTTATAGATGTACGGGTACATACTTTTAGTTTGTCTGCCATCTGCAGAGTCTTGCCATTGAGCAGTTGTGTTGCTCAGTCAATCGTCAATGGAGTTGCAAAGGCAATAGACCACTCCATAGCTGATTCGGGCCAGAACCATGTTCATGATGACATGAGAAGCGGACAGGACACGCTGAATTTGGCCTACCGACTGAGTTCGGCGGGATCTTAAGTTCGTGGACTTAGTGGTCACTAGACCTAGCAAAGTCATATGCTATAAGCTATATGCTCCTTTTCTTTCACAAATTGCCTACGTTGCCATAAGGATTGTGTAAAACTATCATAAATTTGGAAGACGGGCGCATAACAATCTAACTTGAGCTCTCGATCTTGATTGATTCTATAACCGTCGGTAACATATCTTTCTTAGCTCGGAGTCTGGCTGTAGACTTTTCAAAACCATAGAAAGTTCAATGTTGTATAGGGTGAACAGATAAGAACGAAAAATTTTAATAAAAGAACATCGGCTTGAGATATAAAATTGATTCTGGCTTTATTTTGAAGCTACGTTTATGCCATTATGTGTGGAATAGCACATCATTCTAATGGTCGCCTCGGCTTCGCTGGCAGTCCTTCAACTGGTTGGTCCAATTTTCGATGACTCGGTCAGGCGTTATTCCGGCAATAGCGTGTCGAATATTGGCCCCGAGGTCGTGGATCTTACTAGCGTCGACTAAAGACTTGACATAGCCCCAGAGAAAATAATCGAGTGGTGTTAAATCGCCGTGAGATGACCCAGTCGCCAAATTTCTCTTTCACAACTTCGAGTGTTGCGTTACTTGTATAGCATGTAGCATCGTCGGGAGTCGGTTAATATCGCTATATACCTGAGACCATTGACCCCTTTATCTCCTTTCTCATTTCGAGAGAAATAAGGTCCGATGATGCCGCCATGCCATAAACCGCACCAAACAGTCAATCGTTGTGGATGCATTGATTCTTGGCCGAACACCTGTGGATTGTGTTCGCCCCAATAACGGCAATTTTGCTTGTTGACATAGCCGTTGAGCTAAAAATGGCCTTGTCCGAGAAGATGATTTTTTGGCCAAAAACCTGGATCTACGTCCAACATTTCCAGCGCACAATTGGCGAACTCACGGCACTGTCTATGGTCGTCCGGCTTCAATTCTTGCGTCAACACAGTCTTATATTTAGGTAGGCCCAAATCCAACCGCAAAATAGGCCGGGTTGACTCTCTGGCGATGCCCAATTCGAATCGACATTTTTGAGTCTTCTTCAATACGACAGCTATATTTTCTTCATTTAGCATCAATCTCTGTTGGATTGGTGACTCAGGATCCAAAAGAGTGTTCTCACGCTCAAGCCTTTCCGCGGTGCGACGAATTGCCTGCCAGTGAAGGCATGATGAAAACCGACCTCACGACGAAATTTACGTTGCGTACTTACATCTGAGCCGAAATTTTGTAATAATTTCCGCACGTTCGGCAAGCGTAAAATGATGCTTCATGAAATGGCAAAACTTACTGAATATTTTATCAGCTGGATGACATTGGTAACTTTGAAAGCTACTGAAGCATAATAATTAGAAAAACTATCTTTGCTGTCTGGTCACCCGTTAGTTAAGACGCAACAGCAGTGTACTAGATAACGAGAACAAGTCAAATTAAGTCATCTTTTGGAGCAAATAGCTGGATTAGGTCTAGGGGTTCAAGCAATTGTGAGGTTTATGCGACAAATCATCGACTATGAATGGCTTATATCTGTTGCATTGGCTTACAGTTGGGAAGATTAGTGATTCTTGTAACCAAGATCATTTAATTTATTAAACACTGGCTCTTGGTCTTTCTTTTTCAAGAATTCAAAGACTGTGTTCCATAGACTTACTACGGCTCTTACCCTTACCTACGCCGTTTGTTTTGAAATAACATGCCGGCATATGGTGTTTTTAGGTCGTGGTTTGTGTTCTTTAAGTTGTAAAAATTTATTCTGTTCAAAGTGATGGGCGAAGGAATGCTCTCTTACACCTATGGCTTTTTTGGTAATGATATCTATGGTTGGTGTATCTTCAGGCCCGAACCTCTTTCTTGACGTTTACCCGCCGAGAAGTTGTCGATTAACGGAATGCAATGAAAGTTCTATAAGAAGATTCTCTAACAGATATCGTCAGGATCATACTCTGATGAGAAAAATTGGCACAGGGCTGAAGAGGTGAATAACTATTCGGCAAGCCCGGGAACTGAAGAGGCTTGCCTAGAAACAGATTTGAAACCGTGAAGCTACTGGTGCTAGCCTCAGAATTGCCTTAACAAGATGGGTTTACCAGCAAGGAGTATAAAGAAAACGCACCTAACCTCTGCCAAGGAAAGGCAAAACTGGGGTTTTCAGGATTGGTCAAACGTTCTGCTCTCGGCTGCGTTCAAGTTTAACCTAGTCGGACCAGATGGAAAGCAAACAGTGTGTCGTAGAAAAGGCGAACGCTACACACTTTGACTTGGACTTCTGCTACTCTTTAGTCTGAAGTCGTTCTTTCTACATTTTTGAACGCCTTATTTTACATTTATGTCCAGATCTTCTAAAGCTATTTTGTTGACTCGACTGAGCGCGTGCTTCTTTTTTATGAGTCTTTCTGAGGCTCGATCGATTTTTTTATCGACAGAAGTAGAGACTCCTTAGTGCTCCAGCACGTAGGTCTGCTGGCCTTAGATGGAATGCCCGGTGAAGGGATGGTTTTGCATATTGTGACTACTTTTTCTGTAGTTAGATTGACGTTTTAGCTTTTTTGAGGTCTTAAGAATGATGACCAAGATATTGGAAAATCATATCTCGTTAATAAGATAGTTATCATCAGAACTAACATTCATATTGACATGTCTATCAAAATAGTATGGATGATTCAACAAATTTGTTCACAAAAGTCAAGCCACATAAGAATTAGGCTTCTTGTTTCCATTAATAAGAAATGTAACGAAACTATGTCGATATCTAACTCAACTCCAGACTAGCCCTTCCCTTTGCGGGTAGTATGTATGTCAATATTAATTGTTGTCAACTTACTTAAATAAATAAACAAATAGATATGAATTCCTCTTTCGATTCCTAAGTTCCCTCTAAAACACGAACCCCTCCCAAGTAAAGTCAAACAGTGAAGTATAGTTCCCACACTTCTTCATTAGTTCCGGTCACTACCCATTGAAACGAATCATATCCAAGCCCCAAACCCTTACTGCAAAAATCACTGCCTTCATTAATTTCCTGAATTCATCTGTTAAACTGTTCTAGAAACCCCATTTCTAACCTCAAATTACATTTATTTTTTACTAATTAACCGCTCCCCTATCAAGTATTTAACTTATCAGCTACATCAAAGGGATGCACCGAACTTCTTCAACTTCTTGCCACGCGGCCACTTGAGTAAAAAAAAAAATAGAAAAAAGATTAATAAAAACGGAACTACTTAGCGTGTGCGTTTATAAATTCTAATTAATAGGCCAAAGCACGTACGCAATACACGTTCTCATACCCCCACGGTTAATATAATCATTCACTTAGGGAACACACATACGAGTATACGAATGGTGCCTCAGTCAGTCACTCGGTAGACAGGAAGTTTGTATCCAAGTTTTGTATTCAATCACATGCGGCTAACGCGCATTGTCCGGTTTTGATAACGACAATAGCAACAACAAAATCGTTTAAGCGGTCATTGTGTTCCTCCCTGGTCCCTTATATATTTTTCGTTATCCTATGTACATACCTTCTGTAAGCAGAGTGTCGTCATTTTTGTTTCCGTTAGTGTTTAATATTCCAAATGCGGGCTTAGGGAAGACCAAAATGTTATTTGTGTCTATTTTAAAAAATTGAATTTGTAAACAAATGATGAGAAGATGAAAACTAGAGGAGGGTAGTAAGGGATAAGTAGAAAAGCGGGATATGTGTTGTAGTTGGATATAGAAAATGATTTTTTCAATAGTTCGCATTTCTGACAGTTTATGAGAGAGCCACATAAAATACCAAAATGATGGTACACTACCCTAGATTCAAAGATAGATCGGAGAAACTTCATGAAATCCAAAATTAAGGGGAGGAGATTCAGGCCGAGATAGGATATGCAATAGATTTTTTAGTAGATCCAATAGAGTGAAGTTGTTTTGCAAGATGAACTCACAGCCTCAAAATATAATTATTTAAATATTCAAGGAACAGTACCGTGATATAAAGAGACCAAAATCAATAATCGTCATCTAGTAGAAAAGAAAATCCTATATCGACTCACCAGTCACGAAAACTGCAAACCATTTCACCAATATTTAAGAAGAACTATCGATGATCCAATTGTGACCAGTCATAGCATATAGTTGAACGTACAGTTAAGAAAACATGGCATGGAAAGCAGGTTATTGTACTGCACAACTACTTATTCAAAATCCCAAGATATCTAGCTCAGCATCGCATCGAAAAGTAGGGATTTACTTGATGATCATATCAGAAGACTTCTTTTTAAAGGACATTCGTTGAGTTTTTATTAGATCCAATAAATTTCAAGTGCAGTAGATAGGTTGTTTAAATATTAGTGATCATATCGTTAACGTTGAATTATGATTTCTTTTCATCCTTGATCTACCAAATAGCATGAGCCTGGAACATTAACCAAGTGTGCGGATCAAGACCAGATTTAGTTGGCACACCTTTTGCCACTTGCCATATCAGTCAGGCAGTTATTAAACTTATTCAGCAGACTCTTCAACAATATTTCTAGGCAAATATGGCTATAACAAATTTAACCACTTTTAAATATTCATGATCAGAGGTTTAAACTCTCTATTGTGTGTGCTTCCTTGATCTGCCAAAAATGTAGCACTTGCAAGATATTCGCGTTCAAATCTATTACACTTGGCATTATAGTTTCTTCAGTGCATATCGGTCTTGCTTTTGCTAAATTTCCGGGTCGGGGCACAATTGAAATGCTCGATGATCCATTTTTGAAACACAAGTACTATATGGCATCCTTGTCGCTTAAACTGAACACTAAATTTCAAACCAGAAACTTGTCTTGTCGTACTGCACAGTTAAGCTTAGGATTCTTAATCTAAATACAGTAAATTTAGCCCACTTTAGGCCTAGCATTTTTGGGAAAGTTAACTTATGTACGATCATATCCGAGGATCACCAAGATTAAGTAGAGAGGACGTTTATGTCATTCCAAATTAAATTTTCCCATGGGACTCGTATCAGTGAATAGAATACGAGTAGCTATTGAACCTGTCCTCTTAGTTCACTCATTTGTTTCGTTGTTTTAACAGACTTTTGTATTTTTCCATCTTTATTTGCTATCCATGGAAATATATACAAAGTTAGTCGTCTTAGTGGGATTCCACAAGGTTTCCTGCTTTGGCCAGTTCTCTTTTATTTAATCTCCAAATTAACTGCTCCACTGGTACTCGTAAATTTAAACTTTCCCAAAGTCCACATTACAATTTGAATGACAGTATTATCTACCTCTTGACACTTGACCTTTTTTTCTCATCCATGCTGCCTTCTCATTAAGTACTTCTTTGCCTCATCAATCTACTCTTTACTAACCCTCTGCACGAAATCCATAGATTTTCATCTGGAAAAAAGGAAAATAAGACATAAAATCAATGAAAATCACTTCACTTTCCTAGATGCCATCAACTTTCCATTCAAATACTCTTACTCTTATTTTCTTCTTGTTTCACAGAGTTTGTTGAGTTGTATTTTTTTTTTTCTATTCGTACTTATTTTTTATTTTTTTTTTTTTTTTGTGTTCTTCTTTTCCAAATAACATCAACATCCACTAGATGCCAATCTACTCTGGCACTGACTCGACTCGACTAACATGCGCATACACATTCATTTAGAACCGCACGAACATAATTAATTGGCCAGCCAATTACTCTCTCTGGAAATGATTTCATTGAAGCATACCGACATCATCGAACATACAAAAAGAATAAAACAACAAATTACGCCAATTAATTCAAGTCTCGTCCGTTAAATTTCATCCCCTCCCATGCGATTCCCGCTACCACCCCATTAGGGATGTGAACAATACACCACCAACCCACCCAAACACAGTCAGGCAAATCAACAGCAAAAAAAAAAAAAAAAAACGGAAAACCACAAAAAAAAACACCAGCACCACGCCGAGCACAAGCATTTTAATCATTTTTCCGCCCCTCTTCAAGCCACAAAAACACTAGTGTAGCTTCGGTCAGGTCCCTATTGAACCGAGAGCTACCAGCAAAACCAAATTGATAGCGATTAATCCGAATCTTATCGCATTTCAGCGAGAGCGTTATATTCCCAATTTGAAATAATTTCATACGCCGCCCTCTTTACCGCCCCTTTGGGACTATGACTACTGACAGACTCTGACTTAACTCCTCTGGGAAGGGATGTGGACTCGAGGAAGACTATAATAATCATCATCATCATCATCAGTATCAAGCACTGGGCGCGTTCATTAGGTCATCTCTTACGAGTACCTTCTCTCTGACCCAATCGGTTTATTTTTATTTCTCTGGCTTTTGCATTTTTGTAATGAAAACTCCAAGTAGAAACAGGAAGTGAATGTTCATTCGCTGCAAATATTCTTTCTGCCTGGGTGATGTGTTTGTGGAACCTAAGTGCAATCTCTCCTTATCTCAGACAAAATTATCACCGAACAACAACGAAATGTTTGAACACTGATATCACTACGAGTATATTGGCCGCATGAACAGTTGAGTACATTCTTTAATCAAGTTCCGTCTGTACGAGTATAAGGGCTCAGAAAAAACTAAGAAATATTTCAAAAAACTTCACTTTGAGGTGTGGTGGCTCGTGTTCTTTCAATGTTTTCCAGTCTCAGTAGTTACTAATGTGTCATATCCTTATCTTGAGAAAATACACATAACCGCAACTAGTTATTCGTTGTGTGTACTGTGTAGTACACATAATAAAAAATTGTAGTTTTTTTTAATTCACCCTCAAGAGATACAGATAGTGTGGAACGTAAGTGGATTGTAGGAGTTTTTATGCTCGTTTAAGGGACATGCCTTTGTGTTTGAGTGCAGAGTGCTGTTCGAAATTGACCTGAAGTTATTGGATTATCTCGGCCTTTGCAGTTTTTTTTTTTCAATTTTTTTTTTTTGGATTTCATGATCTTATCCATGAAAGAATCGTTTCAATCTGAGTCACGTGGTGAAAATATTTCGGACTGACGTTCAGTTGATCGGAAGTGCTTATGTGTTCGAGTTGGTGATCGTAATCGTCGAACTTGAATGGAATTTCGAAAAACGTTAATTTTTTTGAAAAAGATAAGAATTGACTTCTCTAACCGCGTAAGATATGTTTCATAACTGAAGTGAAAATGGCGCTTCAGCGCTTTGTGTCAATAAGTCAATAAAGATATGTATATTTATACATATACCGCACGCGTTATGAGTTTTAAAAAAGGAATTTATTGTCAGTGATTGTGTTTATTTGAAAGTTTTAAAAAGGCATTAATTTTTTTTTTGGGTCCCACAAGGGTATGTTCTTAGACCCATACTTTTTAGTGTAAAAAATCATTTAAGTGTTATAAGTTTGTTTTCGATGTTGTAAATTGTTTGATATGCGGGATTTTCTGTTTAAATTTTATTGTTCCAAAATGTGTCGCTCTACTCTACCACAAAAATATCGATACTTCTCTCAATTACGGGTACACGCGTAAACTTTCTTTTTGCCTCGTAATAAAAAAAAGTTGTTTCTCATAATTTTCAATTGTATCTGAAATATTTTTTGTAAAGAGATGGTTGGAATCTTTTTATTGTAAACTTGCCATTCATTCATATAAAGTGTAGACTATTCCTTCCAGTTAAAATTACAGATGCAGGACTTCAAAAACAGAGACTCTTTGTGCGTAAATCGAATCAGAGCTTTCGTGGGTGACAAACAGGGATACACTCAGTCTTTAAGTTGAAGACGGTTTAGGATTCGAACTGAAGTCGTCTTAGAGATACTTAGTACTTTACAGTGTACAACTCTTGTAGTAGATGCACAATTTAAGACAAAATTTATTGTCCAGGTGCTAATTTTGAAGACAGTATACAAATGCCTATTTTAAAATTGAAAAGTTAAGGCCTACCATTGATGTGTGGAGCTTTATGTGGTTTATCCCGAGGAGTATGATTGTAATTTTTCTTGTGGAAGAATGAAATTGGGATTGATATAGTGTTCGGGCAAGCAGGAACAATATGTATGTAAGCACTTATTCTTGCTATCATGAATCACACGTATTGCTGCTGGTTTGCATGGTATTGCTCTTCACAATGTTTCAGGTTTCTGAGTTCCATTGCCAACAAATTTCTGCACCAGGACATGCGGTTTAAATGGTAATATGAGCAGCATTTCCGACTTGTTTTTCGAGGATCCAATTGCAAAATATGTGCAGGTAGCTCGTCTCTACTATCATTCGCATGAACTACATGGTCAATGCCTCTTCATGTGTGTAGTTATTATGCTTAGTTTTCGCGCTTTTATTGAGAGGGTACTATTTTTCCTTTGGACGATGATATAAGTAACATATGCTGGTAGGCTTGTCCGGTTCCTTGTTTTCCTTTCATTTTTTTTTTCGATTTTAAGTATCAGCGCATTTTGATAAGTACATACAGCATTCCCGATGTCAAGATCCGTCTCTATTCCCCAATGCTTGTAGAAATTTTACAACAAGATGCGACTGTTAACAGTTCCTACTTTTTTTATAAAGCTCTCCTGCTGCTCCTTAAACTTTTTGCACTGTAAGTTGTTGATTCGAGAAGTAAACTCGAATGTGAGACAAATCAGGGCACATTTTCGGCTAGTTCGTTCCTAGCCAGAAGCTATGAATTTAACACTCTACGTTATTTTTCTTTTTATCTACATCATTCCCAGGGTTTAGGCTTAAATCCTTTTCGAGCAAGCGCATCGCTGTCCACTGGCTGCACGAGACCCCTAGATGTACCATGCATACATATATTTTTGGTCTAAGTTGATTTCGCCGTATAGTCCGTATAGAGCTTCACTAAATCTTATCGATTTTGTATCAATATAAATGGGACGAAAGTCGTTATTTCTTTTTGATGCAGTCAAGGTTATTTTCATCCATCTGCGAAGGAATCTACAGGGTGACTTACTCGAACTCCAACTTTTTAAAATGCTATAATTTTTTTTATTTTTTGATAAATTTTATTGTGCCAAAGCAAAAAATGTTGGAAAATACATCAGGTTTCAAATTGTATCAGTAGTTTTCAATATGTCCACCTTTGGCGCGAATAATGGGCTTGAGACGGCCGAAGAAAGCATCGCACTCTGCACGCAAGTGGCTCTGCGGTATTTTGGCCCATTACCGGCGAAGTGCTTGTTTGAGGTGGTCCAAACTTTGGTAATTTTGTAGTGCCAACCTTCGCCTTCAAAATATCCAACGGATTTGCATCCGGAGAATTTGCAATCCATTGTGTCGTAGAAATGTAGTGCGGAACATTGTTTTTTAACCAATCTTGGTTGACGCGCGCTTTGTGAGACGGTGCCGAGTCTTGTTGAAATGTCCACGGTCTCCGACCGAAATGATTGTTTGCCCAAGGCTTCAATACTGCCACTAAGACAGTTTATGATCGGTATATGATCGCATTAATTTTGACGCCACGGTCCAAAAATACGAGCGGAGAGCGACCATCGGCGGTTATAGCGGTCCAAACCATCACCATCGGTGCTGCCTGCTTTCTGGTGGCCGTCTGAAGGTGTAAATTTTCGAAGGACCTCTCTGGCAAGTAAACTCGGTTATTTTGTTTGTTAACATATTTGTCGGTAACAAATGGCGACTCATCGGAAAAAACCAAATTCGGAAACCCATCACTTTCGTGCAAGCGTAGCAACTCCTTCGTCCTTTCGACTCGCACTTTTTTCTGTTGCGGTGTAAGATCGTGTGCTTTTTGGAACTTCAATGGCTTGAGCCCTAGCTCATTTTTCAGTATGTGTTGCATCCGTTCCGAAGATATGTTGTTGCCGATGTTGCTGTTTTTTTTATGATCACCTCCATGGCGTTTTACAACGCTGCCAGCATCACGGTAACGAGCTATGGTTCGAGACACAAATGATTTATTCACGTTGAGGTGCTGGGGGGCTCTAACGATAGCTACTTGTGGTTTTCTAGCCAAATATAAAGCAATCACTCTATCACGTTTGAATTCCATCGCGGATAAAATTTTTTCAACACAACTGAATCGTTTCAAAAGCTTGTAAATAATAAAATTATCTGTCATATGTTAAAATTTGAGCACACTGTCACGAACGGTTTGTAAATTATAGCAGTCTGAAGTTGGTTGCAGTTGGAGTCGTTCAGGGTGGATGCTTCTGGTCGCTTTCTACCGTATCATCATCGTCATCATACACAAACTCTCGCTATGTTGCTCGTTTTGTCCTTTGTGCGTAGAAAAAGATTTTTTTGTTAACTTAGAAGGGAACGAGACTTAGTTCAGAAATTCTTACAGTCGGAGGTTTATCATTGCCTGCTGAAAGGATGTTTTATTTTATTTTATTTGCAAAGGATACAATATAAATAAATTTGTAAAGTCCCATGTGGCGTTGTCAACAATACGCGGTATTTGTATCGAGTTCTCATGCGGTCCACCATCTAGGTACTTACCGTGCCCAACACTGCTCGATTTCGGTGTTTGTTTTTTTTTTTATTTTTCTATTTTTGGGTGTATTGTCTGGGTATCAAACCCTGCACGCTGTCATGAGCGATTTTAATATTGATAATGATGTGTTGTTATAAATCTGAATTTTTGGGTTTTTCCTAAGATCTATCACAAGACAAACATTTGGCCGGTGTGGGGGTCCGGGTCTAACACCACAGGAAAGAGGACTGATTGGTTGATTGACGAAAGGCTTTGGATCTTCAGAATATATTGTGATCAGAATCCTTTTAGCAATGTTTAGGAGATGTATATGTCTTAGTTTAGAACAACTCTGATTATGTCATTGGACACTGCTTTCGCAGCTGAGTCCTTAAAAGCCCTAAATGAGCAGTTTGGCCAGCATTCTTGTTGTTTATATATCCGGATATGTTTATTCATGTTAATCAGTCTTCAGATTTTCTTTTGGATCTCCTCTGTATTTTGCGTTGTTGAAGTGTTTGAAATGTCTGCATTGGCGTTTTTTGGCTCATATTTTTTTTTCACCTAATATGACCGCAGGCAGGGATAAGCTTAGTAGAAATTTCAAAACTTAACTCGTGCGGCACTGAAACCTCAATATCCGAGATGAAGAAATTCTTTCAGAGTCACCAATATTGCTCTTGGCGTTTGTTATCCTATACATCACAGCCCCTTATGTTTCATATATGGCACATGCTCGCCCCACACTCATTATCAATCAGACCAGAAGTTCCTTTCGCTTGGCTTTGTGATTCTTGGAAGATTTGTTATGTATTTCTTGGGATTTTGTGACTGTCAGTCACCAACTCGTCCACTCATGCTTTTAATCGCTTGACATTAACTTCTTTCATAGTTTTGGTCGGAATATTCTCAAGCGTACGAGTACCTCGAGTTCAGCACTATTCCACTGCGGAAATACCGGTTGTTTCCATGAAAGAGCCCTACTCTATCAGTCATATTCCAATCATAATATCTCTAGATACAATCAAAGAGCATAGAAGAAAATGAGTTTTTATAGATTTAAATTGTCATTTGACATTTTCTATTATGTTGATCAACGAGTCCATATTGTTTGGCAAATTGTGGCCTCAGCAGGATGATTATTTTCGACCAGAATTTCCTTCACTTAAACACAATCGCTTTGCTGAAATCCGAAATTCATTATTTCAACCCGTACCAACAGACATACATCGAATGAAATTCAATTCCAGAACATTGCCACCTAATCGGACAGCTAACATACATACGAGTATGCTCGTATTAACCCCTCGGCTCATTTGCTTTTGCAATGTCCCTGCGTCAATTTATCTACCCTTTCGCTTCTATAGAAATATTCAAACCCTCATTACCTCGAGCGGCACCGCCCTCACAGCACAATAAGGTACTCGTACATAGCCTCAAAACGCAAAAAGCGGAATTCTGCTTTCGCCAAAAACTAATAACTAATTGATTTCCATCGTCATGTATTATTTATCCCTGGCAACATCAAATATATTATTTTCCACTCAACATTTCATAACCGTTTTGCTGTGCTGCAATTCAATTGTGAAATTGATTGTAAGCAACAGTAACTATAATAGATACATACTCGTATGTAGATACGGATGGCTGTTGGATTGTATTTGTACTCGTATGGCAACAAAACTAGCAGTATAGAGATACGGATGCTTAAGTGTATCCAGAGCAGTAATTAATGGCAGCGATTATGTAACGAGAATCCATCATCCATTTTATCATCATCATCCCCATTGCTGTTGTCGTCGTTGTTATTATCATCCTGTAGCTCCTGATGGTGCGCTTTCCATCAGTGGGTATGGATGGGGATGATTCGAGTCCGCCCTACAAAAGCCTACCTACCTAAAATGATTATAGATTTAGCTTGCCAGAAATTTCAGCGTCCCCCTCTGTATAAACATTCATCCTCTCGTGTTTGACACATCTGACGATATGTTTTGCATTTCGACGAATCAATTTACCAATTTGCACTAGTACCCCAACCCCAATCCATCCATATCCACCCCTCAGCGCTGTGATGGCACTAATTTTCCTGGAGAAAAGAAAAAAATTTCTACGAATGTATATGCATATATATATATGTATATATGTATCTTTCTATCACTATAGGGTGAACGAAAAAAAAAAAAAAACCAATCATCATGCTCCAATTCTACACTGGTATGCAAAGTGGTGATGCTAGGGGTTAGGAGTAGAGGTACTAGTACACAGCAATAAATTGACATTTATAAATTATTAACCCCATGGATTCCATCTCTCTGTTTGTATCTATAGAGATCCCTGCTATGTGTGGATCTATATCTCTAGGCAAAATGTGTTTAGTATCTGTTTTTAGTGGCCTCACTCTTTCATCTGCCAATTGAAATTAACCAAGAGTATTTGTTTGACACTAAATTATAATAATCGCTTCAATTGAAATGATATGTACGAGTATCTAACAGATATTTCTTTCCTTTTACTCACTTATGTTTTTTGTATTTATATTTTCAGATTGAATGTGTGGAAGTTCTTGAGAAGCATATGCTATTACGAGTATACAGGCATACACTCGCACTCGAACTCAAAGGCATCTTTGGTAAGTGAAAATACAAATCTATTTGTAGTCGTATTCATAGTCTCATTATGTAGGCCTATAAAAGATGCTTTGAATCATATTCGTATACATTTTCTATAATATATTGCTCATCATC
Organism: Volucella zonaria; assembly: GCA_963966105.1. Taxonomy (NCBI): domain Eukaryota; kingdom Metazoa; phylum Arthropoda; class Insecta; order Diptera; family Syrphidae; genus Volucella; species Volucella zonaria. Next base: position 179,277,561 of record OZ014531.1, on the reverse strand, counting down.
TTAACGATTTGAAAGTACTACAGCCCGATAGATACGTATTTTCGTACATACGAGTATCTTCAAGGTGTGTGCAGATAAAATGCTTATTTTTGGCATTCGTCCTTCTTCTCAGTCTAATCGTACGCGTGACTAAGACAACAGACGTACTCGTATCTTCTTCTTTCTTTGCAAAGATGATTTTTACGTAGAGTATTGCCGTTGTATCTGTCAGATTGTTAATTTTAATGTTGAATCTTTGTCTGCTGCGGGATTTATAATCGATTTTTTGTGTATAAAGAGTGTAGTTTCTACTCTTCCCTTCATCCATTGCCTACCTCCTTGATTCGTTATCCCTGGCAGTGATCCAAGAATTGAAGTGAACAAAAAAAAAAAATAATAATAAATAGATTTGCAAAACTCAAAATGAACAGAGAGCAAACTATTTTAAATGTTCCGATGTTTGCCTTTTGTTAAACAACTGATTGAAATTTTTCAGTTGTCGTCAGAAGCAGGGTGTCTTTTCGTCCATCTTTTGTATCTGAACAACTGTTGGATGGATTTTCGCATTTTGCAGTTGCATCGTTGCCGGGTGAAAAAATGGGAAAAAAAAATGAAGCTAATTATATAAAGGCTAGAATCGTTTCTTGTCATTTGGGAGCGAGTAGAAACGATGCACTTTGTACTGCAAATTGTCTAGACGAAATGTCTGTTTGTGTCATCTAGCAGGTGATCTCTTGCTTTTTGATTTGTTTGCAATTTTTTTTTTGTTTCTGTTTTCTAAACGGTAAACGTCTGTTTTGCAATAAGAATTTACGGTAATTAGAAGAAAGAAAAAAAGAAAGGAGGGTAAAAGCATCGGTGATTGTATGGAACCTTGAGGCACTCCATTTCTATATGAAATGGCACATGCCAAAATGGCCATCTTCTTCTCAATGGTTGCTGCAACTTTTGACTATGCATTAGGGGATGTGACCAATGGCGAAGCACCTGTCTAGAGACTATAATACGCTGATGATTGGGCAAAGATTCCTATCATAGGACAACTAATTTACCATTGTGCCTTCTCGATTCTCAGCCTCTTTATCGTCCTAGCTGAAGAAGCTGGGTCTGAAATCTGCTATAGTTTCACTGTTATCGCCAAGTATTCGGTGTTATAAATCAACCCGATTGTAGTTCAAAATAACTTATTCCTTTCAGATTAGAGGAAATGCGTCACGAAGTACTTTCTGAAATCAAATTTGAATAAATCGTTCTTTGGACCTATGAGTATACATCTTCTTGAAATACATATTTGGGAATTGTCTAGCGAAATGTTGCTTCAGACATTCAGAGACCGCCAAAACTGGCTACAGCATACACCCACTTTCTCTAGTTAGCTGTGTATAACTAGATCCAAAGTGAAGACGGAAGTTAGCTGGTATGGAAGCTAACTCAGAAGAAAACAGCAATAAAGTGATGATTACAGGGAGGCTATAGAGGGGAGCCTGTCAGTTACTTCCCAAAGGAGAATAAGAATCACAATCTTTCTGATATGAATGTCGTGCTGAAAATCATCGCCTGGCGATGGGGATAATGAGAGAGTAATTGCAACTGCCAAACAGGTACCGCCTTGGTAGTCCTTTTCTTGATGCCAGCATCATTTCTGCCAGGCCACGCAGATAATTGTCCTCATTTCTTGTTAAATCTAGAAATATGGCTGGATTACAACTTGACGATACACAATACGCAATGTGGCCGCAGCGGTGATAAAGAATACCGCATTTATGTTACCAAATCTCTACAAATGACTCCTAGAATGTGATAACTAAGCTGTACCATTCCATTAAATTCGTCAATGCAGTAGGAGATTCTCAGTGGAGATTCATTCGTCCTTACCCAAGGCATCATGGCTGGGAAGAACCCTACGACTCAACTTCCTCTGAGAATTATTTCAAATGATTTAGCCTACTTACTTACTTAGGTGTCGCTACAGTTCGTTGGTCCAGTCTATCTAACTCCCTCCAGTTAGGCACTCGCAATACGATGAAGTCTTCTTCTACAACGATGTACCTCCGGATTAGATTCGAAGACTGTGAGTCGGAGCACTAGTTTTCATTCGCTATATCTACATATCCCAGCCATCTTAGTCGACTGATGCCCAGTTTTTTGACAAGGCCGATATCTTTGTTCAGCTCGTGTAGTTCGTCGTTGAATCTTCTCCTCCAAAGCTCGTCAACGCAAACGGGATCATATATTTTTCTCTTCAAACGACTGAGAATATCTTCATCTGCTTTCGAGAGGGTCCATGCTTCTGCGCCATAAAGTAAAGCTGTGAAGACCAAGGTTTTATATGGAGCTTACTTAGTTCTTCGGGAAATTGCCTTGCTGCTCAATTACCTTCTTAGCCCAAAGCAACACCAATTGCCAACAGTAATTCTTCGTTTTATTTCAGCTGAGGTGTTATTGGTAGAATTCATAGCAGAGCCAAGGAAGACAAATTCCTTTACTACCTCGAAATTATACTTCTATACTGTGACGTCCTGTGCAGTTCGGCGATGTTATGTGCCCTTCTTGTTGGCCACTAGACCTATTTTGGCACCTTCCGTTTCAATACTAGCGAACGCACCCATGACAGCCCGCTGAGTTCTCTCAATTTTGTCGATATCACCTGCGTACGGTAGTAGTTGCACAGGCTTTTGAAAGATGGTCCGCCAGTATGATGTTAACAAAGTCACATGACAGCGCGTCACCTTTCTTAAAACCTTTTTTGACATCGAAAATGTCGGTTAAGTCTTTACCGGTTTAACGTTCTCAATCGTCATTGTGCGCAGACGGACGAGTTTGACAGGGATGCCGAAACTATATAGCTCGTCTCTATAAATGCTGTCAGATGCGGCCTTAAAATCAATGAAAAGATTGTGGGTATCGATCTTGAGTTTTTTGCAGGATCTGCCGGAGTGTGAAGATTTGGTGTGATTGTTGACTTTTCTGATCTGAAACCGCATTGATAGGGACCAATCAGGTTGTTGGCGATGGGTTTCAGTCGTTCATATAATATGGCAGATAAGATCTTGTATCCCATGTTGAGAAGACTCATACCTCCATAGTTGGCGCAGTTGAGGGTGTGCCATTTTTTGTGGATCGAGCACTCAGTGCTGAGAATCCATTCATCAGGGATACACTCTTCTGACCAGATTAGAGAAATGGGTTGGTGCATGCCGGCCGGTAAGCCGTCACGTCCAGTTGATTCATTGAATTTTAGCTTAGATATTGCTACCCTTAGTTCGTTCTGGTCAGACGGACGGAAGCTTTGGCTATCCTCATCTGGGTTGAATGGTCTATTCCACCTGACGGGATTGTGTTGGGCTTCTTCGATGGTACACAATCTGCTGAAAAAGTTTTCCACATTCTCAGCATCGACTGGGACTCTACTACAAGGTTTCCTTTTTCATCTCTGTACGGGTCTTCTTACCTTGACACGTTTATTTTTAAATATTGACACGTTATTCCTGGTGTAAGGCGATGCTCAATATCTTCGATGGCGCTTCTTCTGCTCTTTTTTCTTCTTCTGGAGAAGCCGATGTTCTTCCCGCCAATTCTGCTCGTAGAGCTCACGAGCAGCTCTCGTCCTTCGTTGCAGCGCTGATTTTGTTTAGCTGCGTGCCAAACCAGGGAATTCTTGGTGGAGGTTGATTGAAACCTAGATCATCAGTTGCGATGATTAACAGCGTTATCATTGGTTTTTGGTACTTTTGTGCCTGCGAATTCGCTCTGATGTCGCAGGTACACCCTTTGTATATATAAGTTTCTTACATCATACTACCTCGATCAAAAAGTTCCCGGAATGAATTCAGAAAATTGGAAATACAAGTTCATTCATCTAAATCTACGAGGGGCGTTCAAGATATTCTCGGTATCGGGGTGAAGCTGTGGTTGCATATATAAATTGACTTATTTATCAAGTAACACTATTATTTTAGTGCATTCATGTAAAATTTCATATAAATGTGATTATTAATTCGCGTTTTATCTCTAGTTAAACAGAATCATAATGGCAACTGAGGCGATGATGGTGAAAATTGAGCATCGCGCTGTAATTAAATTTCTCACTAAGCAAGGAAAAAGTCAAAAAACTATTCATGAAGAGATGGTGGCTGTTTACCAGGGTTCCGCACCTTCATTATCAACTGTGCAAAAGTGGTCAAGTGAGTTCAAGAGAGGCAGAGAGAGCATTGAGGACGACCCCCGCTCCGGCGCCCCGGCTACTGCTTGTACGGGAGAAAGCATCAAAGAAGTCGAAAAACTTGTTCTTGAGGATGCCCGAATAAAGGTGAAAATGATGGCAGAGATCACCAAGCTTTCAATTGGTACCATTCACACCATTCTTCATGACCATCTTAACCTTTCAAAGGTCAGTGCAAGGTGGGTGCCACGAATGCTCACAGCGCCTCAGATAAAAAGTGAGAATCGCATGCTGTAGAGAGCTTTTGGAGATGTGTAGTGAGAACGCGGACGGTGTTATGGATCGAATTGTTACTGGGGACGAAACATGGGTCCACCACTATGACCCTGAAAGCAAACAAGAGTCCATGCAGTGGCATAAAAAAGGAACAGACCCCCCGAAGAAGTTCAAAGTCACTCCGTCTGCCCGAAAGCTCATGGCCACAGTTTTTTGGGACTCAAAGGGAATCTTGCTCATTGAGTACAAAAAAAAAGGTGAAACCATCAACGCCACATCCTACGCTTCCACTTTGCATAATTTGCGGGAGGAAATTAAAAAGAAAAGACGGGGTAAACTCGCAGCGGGTGTGTTGCTTCTTCATGACAACGCTCCTGTTCACACGGCGCGAGTTTCCAAGGCTGCTGCGCGAGATTGTGGTTTCGAAGAAATCCAACACCCACCCTATAGTCCAGACCTTGCCCCTAGTGATTATTTCCTGTTTCCGGATTTGAAAAAATGTCTTCGTGGAAAAAGATTTTCGGATGATGAAGAACTCAAGTCGGTATTTTGCAGAGAAAGAGGAAATTTATTATTTTGAGGGTTTAAAAAAGCTTATCTCAAGATGTAACAAATGCATTGATGTTAGGGGAGATCATATTGAAAAATAAAAATAATTTAAATTGAATTCGCATTTTCCTTCATATCGATACCGAGAATATATTGAACGCCCCTCGTATATTGTCCCCTTTAAAGTAATCCCCATCGACTGCAGCTCACTTATGCCAGCGCTTGATCCAATCCTCGAAACATTTTTTATATTCGGTTTTCGGTGTGTCCATCAGTGCTTCCTGCGATTTTTCCATTACTTCCTCTCGGCTGCTGAAACGCGTTCCCCGTAGTGGGCAGAAATCCACGAGTTTTCTGCCCACAATTCTGGTCTCTTTCGGCGAATTGCGTCACGCAAACGTCTCATAACGCCCAAATACTCGTAATACTCTTTGTTTACTGTCTGGCCTCCTGGCAAAAATTCATGACGCACTACACCGCTGGAATCCATGAAAACCGTGAGCATTGCCTTCTTTTTTTACTGAAAACGACGTGTGTTTTTTGGTCTCGAATCATTTGGTGAATGCCATTCACTTGCCTGATGTCTGGATTGCGTGTCATAAACTCACGGCCACATCTCGTCTCCAGTAGTGATCCTTTTGATGAATGTGGGATCGAATTCAGCCTCGCAAATCATCTCTTTTGCGACGACAACACGGTCTCTTTTTTGCATGAAATTGAGGTCTTTTGGCACCAACTTTGCTGCTACACGACGGAAACCCAAATCATTAACCAAAATGTCTTGGACGGATCCATAGGCAATGTTCAAGTCCTCTGCTATCTCTCTGATGGTTAATTTGCGCTTATTGACCAACATTTCTTTTACTTCATCCATGTTTCCGTCGGAACTTTTGCAAATATCGATCTATGACGCCAAGATTTTGAGGGAATGTCAACAACAGATTTACCAACTTAAAAAAAAAAACATAACTCAAATCGGAACAACGGGAGCGCCACACGGTGGTGTTCCCCGGGAACTTTTTGATCAACGTGGCATATTCACTGTCACTAGAAAGATCTTACTTAACACTCGTGTTTATTTCTGTCGTTTGAATATGTCGCGGATGGTGAACTTCCTCAGTCTACTTTTAGAAAAGTAGTGTCGAAATTTTTTTACTGGTAAGCCAATAAGGGTGATGTCTATATTCTGAGTCAGTAATCATGTAGTGAATCATCCAAGTCACAGGCAGCTCCTGATCTTGGTTAAGCTATCCTCAGGTCTGAAATCATCACCTAATTCAAGGAAGCTGATGCTCTATTAATTTTGCAAATCCTTCTTTAGGTGAGGTTCTGCAATAATGCTCCTCTTCTTGCCTTTTGTTATAGCCTTCAATCGAACCTCATGAATGTCAAAACACTAACGAAGGTTTTGACGAAAACTCATCCTGCATATTTCTCTTTAGAATATGACTCTTCGAATCAGAGAATAGATTTCGCCTTTCTTCTTGGGCAGTTGCCTTTCACAAGCCAAACACTAAATCTTGGACGAGAAAGGGTAATGGATACAACCTTTCCGAAGCGCTCGCAATCTTGTCAAGTGTCATTGCTTTGTATCATAAATTGTAGTGCAATGACTTCTGAAACTAAGCCTTCGCCCACTGTGGCACTATCTTACCAAAATCAGATTTGCCTTGGACTCAACTGCATCATGTTGGTTTCTTCATGAAGTTTTGCCTTAGTTATACTACTCCTCATCAGTTAAATTTCAGGCATAGAAGCCTCTCGTGTGTCACATTATTTTCCAAAAACGTGTATTCTCATATGTCTGAAGCCAAAAATGTTGCATCTGCATATTTGAAAGTCGAATTGTAATCCAACTCCGCCACCAATATAAGACTAGGCTTTGGCCAATGAGGTCTGCATTTAAAGTTGCCAATTTTGATGTATGAAACTTCAATGATCTTGGGACATCCCTAAGATCCAAACCGTGTCAGAGCCATTTTTTAAAAAAAACAACTAGGTCATCTCAGCTCTTGACGTCGCATAATAATTCAAGGAAGAAACACAAAAATCTACTTGCTAACATATCTGTTGGTTGTGTGTTTGGTATAAGTAAACACAAAAATGGTCCATCCATTTTGGATAATATTTTGCATGGCCAACGAAGAGATTCTCGGTATTAACAACCACTATATTCCATTCCAATTCATTTACCACAATTTTAGAAACAGCTCGTCGTTCACAACAAAGAACAAAAAAGAATTTCTAAAAACTCATAATATCCTAAGCCACCTGGTGCAGTTTTTTGAACATCAGCTCGTACTTCATAAAATTGTAATCCTCCGCACCAAAAGTTGCCAACACAGTTTTTGGTTGGAAATTTAATCCGTTCATGGTTCAATTTACAAAGCGCGTCAATTTTTTTCTGGTCACCAGCTTTCATTTCCCATTCAAACCTCAGTCAAAACAAATTTCCCAACGCTAAGCGATTTAAAACTTCCGTATGACTGGCCAACGTCACAAATAACGCACTACAATGGTGCATTTATGCTCCGTATCTAGATATAAAAATCGCAGCAGCAACATGCCAAAAACCGCACAAATGTGGAAAAGTGCAGAAATTAATGATGAAAAAGATTTGAAAAAAAAAAAAAAATCAATTACCCACAATCAACTCACAACGGCTGGCGAAATACTTCCCAAAGCCCGTGTTTTTAGAAAACTCCCATCGCACGAAAACGAACACCCGGATTCTGGTCTGGTCTGGTCTGGTCCAACTATCGAAAGTGTGTTGGGAAAATGGAGACAAAGGAAAATAGAGAGAGAGAGAGAGAGAAAAAAAAAAAAAAAGAACAAACATCAATTCGCCACCGAAATCGTTTGGAAAATTTCAATTTTCATAATCTCCGCGACTAAACTTTAATCCAATCGATGGCAGTCACCAGGATTCATCGCCCGCACTCCTCATCGACCGTCATCGCTATTGTGTCCCTGCATTATACAAGTGTATAAGTATCTATAGCCTATTCCAATCTACCTATCCGTACCGTACCCAGTGGGACTTTATCAGTGTATCCATAGAGGTAAATCCTTGTCCCTATGGCACACGTGTGTGCATTTGCCTAACATCCTTCCGCTGTCGTCAACGTAACGTCGTTGTCATCGTTTGTGCTCGGTCGTTCCATAACCGATTTCGGCCTTCGATGGACCACATCGAACGTTGGGGCTTGGTTGGTTAGTTGGTCTAGTCTTTGCTCTCTGCTCGATCGACTGGGGTGCAAAAATCAATGTTCAAAAGGACATAAAATCTACCTCAAAAATTATTTTCCAAAAAAAATTCAAAGAACGACCATCGAAAAGGAACACACGAATGGAAGGAACTTAACTCGAGTCGGTTCGGCTACGACCGAGAGTTGAGAGTTAGCAGAGGAATCCGCTTACTTGATTGACTGCTATGCCTCCCCTTACTATCCTCTCGAAACCGTGTGCTTTTATGTGAGACCGGAAGAAAATAGAAAAAAAATGGCAGCATTCAAACAAAACGCAAAAAAAAAAAAAACCAAACTACGGTTAGATACAAGGAATGCTGAAAATGGTACTCAGAACGGCTACCCTTCCCGATGGCTTTACCTTTCGTGTCATCGTATTCAGGAATCAGGGCTGCTGTACGAATACGAATATCTGCACATTATGGCAGTTAGGGAGGTTAGGATAGCTATAACTTGTTTTTCAGAGCACACACAAACTCACAAACTTAAAAGACTTACACACCTGGAAGGTGGAAATTTTATCCTTTATCCATTTTGCAGATTTTGTTTCAGAGTGTGTATTTTCTTTTTTTTTTTATTTAATTTTTGTTTCTTGTGTTTTTGCATACACATGCAGAAATTCCAACTGAACGAGGTGCCATGGAGTACAGAAGGTCGTGTGTGATGTGAATTTTTTCGGATTCAGTGGAGCTGGACGATTTTTATCGCTATCGCCACAAACTAAAAAGTCATAGTTCCAACTCCAGGCTATGTTTGGTGTACCAGGACAAAAATCATGAACTAGACTAAAGCCAAAACTAAGAGGGACACGGACATGCCATTTCGCATCTTATCTAGGGCGGATGTAATTTTGTATATTCTATCAAATACTATCTCGTGTGCAGTTTTACGCCACTTTTAATCTGTGTACACTACACCAACCCATTGGGGTGGACTACACCTTCCTTCTAACTTTCAACTCAATGTGCAATTAGTGCTGATGCTGGGGAATAAGAAAAAGGACACTCTCAACGGTGTGTGTACCTACAAAAGATACTTGTAGTACGAGTACATATGGATGCAGGATGTGTAAGGAGTAAGAGTTAGATATAATTTATTTTTGGATGTTTGCCTTTTGTGTGTAGTTGTGTGTATAAGGATTAACGGCAAATGGGAAAGAAATGACTGGGCCATAAATTTGCCTTAATTGTCCTAATTGGATTCCTTGTTGGTCACTCGGGACAAAGTAGACAAAAAAAAAAAAATCCCTCACTACTTTTTCTTCTACTTCGGCCAGCTCCAAGGCGGCGCATTCTGTGGCACTAGAACTCCACCATCTAGTCAGCTTCAAGTAACATACAGAAATTAAATAATTCGTGTTCGTATTCGTATTCGTATCCTGTATCATGTATGCTGTTAGTTTTGGTTGTACATGGTCTTTTGGTTTGAGTCCTGCCTCTTCCTTAGATTAAACAGAGACTGTAACATGCGAGAGAATAAATTGAAATTGATGACTCGGTGCAATCTTATTTCATATTTTGTAATTTGTTTAGTTTTTTTCTTTTATTGGGCCCTTTCTCTTCTCCTCACCCATCATCCTTAATGAAAATGAGTTTTGGTTTTTTTGTTTTTGGTTAGTTTGACGTAATGAATGATATTAATCACTTTATGTCAGTTTCTGTTCGTTCAGAATATCTTTTCTCATTGAGGTATTTGCCAGTGTATCTATTCCTTGTGAAGATGGTGGTATAGAGTTCTGTCGAGCTCCCGAGTCCCGTCATATCGGCATGGGGGGTATAGTTTGTCATAATCAAAACCCGCATTCCTACCTGAGGATATGAGAAGGCACATGCGACACCTTTATTTGTGGGATATAGAAAATATGTTTTCGCCTTTTTTTTTTTGTTTTGTTTTTGTTGTTGCCTAAATTCTAAATTCTATTGTGTGTAGGAGTGTACTGTATTGTACTGCAGCAGAACGTGAGTCAGCTGGTGCAGATGAATTTATAATACCAGGGAGAGTCCCATCGTGTACATGGCTTTGTGTTGTAATCGACAAGCACAATTGTGATTATTGAAGAACAAATGCTGGTGTGTGCATAAGGTTTAGTTTTGAAATTCTCATGAGACAATGCAGAAGCATAAGTGGGCTAAATACGGGACTAGATCCTGGCAATTAAGTTCTCAGAGAAGTACATACCTACATGCATATGTATATTTTTAATTAAACAAATCACCGAGAACAGCAATTTTTCGTTTGATACATTTTTTTCAAACAAGTTCGAGCCTCAGTAGAATACAGATTGTGGGTCTTACTATTCGTATAAAAGCTGTGTCATCACAGGAACCCCTTTGTGCTACAGCGTCGAATGATCTACGATGTGTGTTGGTAGATATAGTTTCATGCCAGTGTAGGTCTGTATCCATTGCTTAATATCTACGACTTGCTTTTCTGGAATAATGCTTTGTTTACTTTCGAACTTCAGTCCAGAAACTTCCAAAGATATCCATTGTTATGCTTGCTAATGTTGAACAACGTATTGCTGCATATCCCTATAACAGCCAGCACGTGTTCCCCCTTCTTTTCTTTCTAAAGAGTAAGTTTCTGTTTAACAAAACTCATGTGCGCATAGATACATAATTGCCATGCCGTTTGACAATATTGTGCACTCGAAATGGTCTGTCCATCACCTTTTCTTAGTAAAGCAGAACCCTTAGATCTTGCCGCCAAAATATCGAAATGTTTTTTTAGAATCTGGGTATGGATTATTGCCTCTACCAGTTTGTTCGACCTAATTAGAGATTGAGATCCTCTTCCCCTTCCTAAAGGAAAAGCCTTTTTTGCTACTATTGTATCTATAGACTTGTCCCTTTTCCTTGTTCGGCTGCATCAATGTAGGGTTACCTACAGCACTATCCAACTGAAATCTTGGACGTGTAAGTTAGAAAAGATTGTATTACATTGGTGGTTTTCATAAGGATCTTACTCCAGAGATTTTATTCTGTGTGGTACCACGTAACCGGCTCTACCGGCACCTGTAGGTACTATTGTGTCCCCTAATACACATTGCTCCTAGAACAAATAGAGAGATGAATGCTTCTATTTGAAACCAGTTTAATCCCTGATCGAATTCTATACTGCGAGTTGATAGGAGTTTTTGCGTTCCTTAACAATCCATTCTAGGACAGATCTCCCTAACGCCATTGAAGCATATGTTTAATCAATGAAGAATAATGGGAGCTCATCTACCACTTTTGAACCACCGTAAGATCTGATTCAAGTTCGGTGATCAGGTAAGTGTATGTCGATCTGGCTGTTGCAGTGAGTTTAACTGCTACAGCAAGTAGAATTCTGTATCGTCGAACAGTCTAAAATCCATAAGGGTCCTATCATGGATACGTATCGTTAGAGCTCATGGAATTTTGCCGGTATTATGCCATTGAGTCCATTGAATTCAGAATTGGAGGTGAACTCGAGGAAAAACAACTAAATACGCGTTAAGGAGGAGCTCAATGTGCAGCCTAAGCTCAGGACAAGACAGCTGTTTAGAACCTGAACGGTATACTCATCAAATGTTTTAAACCGATTTGTCCTGTCAGAACCTGAACCAGGGAAAAATCTGGTGCAATTTGCCCGTTTTGATTCGCTACACAGATTTGCAGCGACTGCCTAACGAAACTTGGATACTTCTACGGAAGTCATCTAAGACTAATTTGGAGGAAGACTGAAGTCTTTACAGATTGAACCAAAACGAAATTGAAGACTTTTGCGAAGAAATTCAAACACTCTGTGATACGAGCAGACTGGTCAAGAGATCCACTCAGAAGATTTGATCTCTCCTATCTCATGTTCGAGATACACCTACCACATAACCTAATTAGAACCGCCATCAAAACCAGTGTTCTTGCGTCCTTTGATGGCTCCAAAACACCTGACACCAGTGGCATACTTATTATATCGAGTTATGATACAAAAAAACTTAAAACCAACTGCTGGCAAGAATCTTCACTGTTGACCTGCCACTGGCACACATACGCCTGAAGAGCAGTAGCCTTTACATCCAAAATTGGAAAACGTGAGTAAATGCTAATTAGTCTGACTTCCTTCACGTCAGCTTAATGTTCACAAAACTGCTTTGCAAGTTCCAAGAGGTAACAAGTCTACCAATGCCGAAGATTCTGTCCGCCAGGGAACACGTATGCCAAGACGGAATATTCTTGATAGAATCTAAGGTACAGAAGTAAAGTTGCCCCCGACAAGAAATAGTAGACTTTGGCAATTTTCGTCAATATTTCGTGTCTTTTTAAGAACGCATTATCATGCTGGACGACGTTCTGTTTAACGCTCTCAACATATCTATCCCTACACTCAGGCAAATGCAGGTGACGTAGCTGAACTTTCTATTAGAGTGTTGCGACAATTTGCTATGAAGCGTAGCAAGCCCCGGATGTCATCGAAGATTCTTTCAATAGAAAAATTTCGGTCTACCCTCTCAAAACTGTGATTGTCCCCTTCACAGGAAGGCGGACGCTGACTGGCAGGACTAATTTAGTGCTTAAAGGCATCATCATCCCTTTTTTCAACGAAGAAAAGTAAACATAAACATTGCACAACTAACTTCTTTGGACTAAACATGTCGCGCGAAAACCTCAAAGGCGTCGCTGCCTTTCAGGCTGTATAAAGTAGCTTTCCACAAGATTTGGCGCTTGTCACCGACGAGGATCCTTTGAATCTACATTGATGCACCAAGCCCTCACCTACATACGTCGCTACCAATCTTGCGAGATTTAAAAATAATATTTCTGTTTTGGCTGCATGCTTCTCGTACCTGATACTGCTCAAGCCTCATCGATTAATCTCTATTTCCTTGATATTTATGGCATGGGGTGTATTCTCAAAGGCATCTTCCATTTAAAAAGAAGTGGGTCTTCACAGAACACACTATCACACTTGAGTTCTGATAATCTCGTGTCTTTTGGCTCGGGTCTTATGGACAGCCGAACTCCTGTAAATGTGAAAATACGAAATCGACCTTCACTGCGCACAGGAATGGTTTCCGCCAGATTCGGCACGGATGGCCCGAAAGTGGATCTAGGATGCGGCACTGAAGTCTTTTTGAACGTCGACTGAAAATTTGTCTCTGTTTGCCAAACGAAGGTAACTCCAATTCTGCTGGCAATGAACTATAATGTGAAGAATCTGTAGAGGGTGCGAAGTATCTGCCTCTGTAGCGGCAGCCAAGTTGCGCGGAAAGCCTTGCTGAACCCTCTCACGACTTCCAATTTCGAGAGTGCAAGACTTCACAGAAGTCAGTCGGTAGGCTGTAATATCTGAGTCCTGTTTTGGATCGCAGAAAAAATTATCATCGATGAGTTCAATAGTCAGGGCTAAAAGGAGAATTTCTGATTTCACCGCTGATTAAGAAATGCTTTACTGATTGACGTTACTGACTAATTAGCGCTTTCAATCTCTCGAATGCTGTCACAGTAAAAGGTTATTGTTCTCCAACTTCATATCCATGCTGAAAATGCTGAATCTAGGCTGACCTATGATCAGGGTAGCCGTCATGTCCACCATTGAGAGCGCTTCTGGGCATTTTGTGAAGCGGTCTATGACGGTTAATAGGTAGAGGTAGCCGTTTGACGGCGTGAATGGTCCTAGTAAGGTCGATGTTAGTGCTGGCTAAACGGTGGGCAGGTGATGAATAGCGTTGGAGTTCGGTTTTGGAATGGAGGATAACTTTATTCTGCTGGCATGGTAAATATGTCTTCGCAAACTTGGAACAATGATGACGAACATCCGTCGCAGGCGGAGGTGCGCGGCGACCTGGGTGCGAGAAGTTATATGCAGCAGCAAAAAACAATTTGCCGGGACCTTTTCTGATGAAGGAATAAACTCAGTTGTGTGATCCGTCCCAGTAGATACATAGGATACAGGTCTTCCTTTGTTTCCATGGTGTCGATGCGTGACAACGGGTCACTGCGTGGTTATCCTCGCCCTTTATGTTTTGGAATTCGCTGATTTAGGGTAACTAAGTTCGAATGTATTCATACCTGTCACAATTCCGTCGATGATAGGTCATAATTCCGTTGTACGAGCAAGCGGCATTCGTGAATACACGAAGTCAAATTTTCTACCGCTTGGTCAATTCTTGATGCTCGAAAAAAGAAATTCAGTATATCGAACCAGTTATCGACATCTGATTCCACAAATGGAGGCAGCTGAAGGTGAGTGTAATAATTCGCTGCAATGTCCATTTGTTCGTTCGTGACATTGATGCAACTCAACTGGTGATTCCACCATCCTCCATCGAAAGTAAAATGATGAATTAGCCAGACATTCTGGCATAAGTTAGGCGAGAGTATGGCAAGCCTTGAATCACAATAGAACGATTGCATGTCATAAATAAAAATGTTCACTTAAGCCAATATCATTAATCGCAATGGAGCTAGGATAGGATTAGCAATCTCAGGATGGTGTTTAAAAATGATTTTTCTGTATCTGCAAGATCAACTCGTTGTCGTAATCATTTTCGATCGACTCCAACTTCAAGACTTCTGTTTATTTGTACTACGGCGGTACCCTGCGGTGAGGAGATTTCACTTTGTTGGTCCAAACCTAAAGAGCCGTTGGTGTTTAAGTGAATTTGACCATTCTAGGTCCCTGCCTTCTGATTACATGACCAACAATTGCCATTTTATCTCAAAAGCTAACTATTGAGAGGGTCGGCTCTTTTTACTACTTTCTACTAAATACTTCCGTAGCCAAGATATGTACATACGACCGGATACATACGAGTACGAGTATTTTGTCTCTCACAACAAATCGTATGCCAAAAGATTATTCACCCCACAAGCAGAATTAATTGTATTTTGCAAATGCCAAACTATCTGATTCTCTCTTTTTAATTTAACATCAACATTGCACGAATAGGATGACAATGACTTAGTCCTGGAACTGACACTAGTGACTACATATCTGCTTGCCTGTCATATCCTCCCTATAGCTCGACAATGGCAGATAGTGCTCCAGTATCTCCATGTTCGGGAGTTCCTTTCTTTCCGGGATTCGTTAAAGCGTGAAAACTACGAGCAGGAAAAAAGCATTTTAATGATCTTCGTAATTATGGCAGTTTTGCGAGGATTTTCCTCATCACCAACCAATCTGGTATTCCTTCCTCCCGGACCAGCCTTCCTTTTACAGAAAAAAAAAAAAAAACAAAAATTAGAAACTCACGTCAGAAGCTTCACACGTAACCCAGCTAACGATCCTGTGTGCCGAAGAGTGTGTTCGTTTGTTCATTTTGTTTTGTATGCGCCTATCTACTGGTAGTGGTGTAGTGCGAGTACATTTGTTGAAAGCGCTTAGGGCTGTGTTCATTAATCGTCGTCATCGTTGCTATTTGCTGTAGCGACGAGTATAGCTGAGATAGCTGATAGCTGGTAGCTGTTAGCTGGATATACGAAGCACTCCTGGTTGTCATTTTCGTTGCTGTTGTCGTAGTCATAGTCGTTGTCGTTGTCGTCATCGTGTCGTGCATGTTAGCACATCGTTGCCGTCATCAAAATCAACGGGAAAATAGCTCTGAGATACATAGATACGAGGATCTCTACATAGATTGTTTCAAATTCTCTTTTTTTTTTTTGTTTTTTGGTTGGCCTGCTTATGCTTGAGTGTATCCTTGATGTTCATTTATGAGCCGTGGGCATAGATACTCATACTCATACTCATACTCATACTCATATCTCCTGAATCCAAAGTGCTGAAAATCAAAATCAACGCGACTCGTAAATTAAAAAAATACATCTGAAAAAGTTTACACTGAATACTCGTACAAGTGCGAGTCGTAGGTAGTCCGTATCTTTAAGCTGAAAATACATTCGTATCTGCATTGCAAATTAAATTTATTTATTTTTTCCGTTATACGGTGAATAAAAAATAAAGAAACACAGCTAAAAGCCAAGCGAAAATCATTCTGAATCAACAAACAGAGCTATTTTGGGAGGAGGGCTGTTGCCCGTTGCCGTTGCCGTTGCCGGTCTCACCGTGCTAGACCCCGTCTATAGGTGAGAATCCGTTGATCTGTTTTCAGTTCGATTGTTTTTTTATTTCTGTTTTTTTTTTTTTTGAAAATTTCTTAATGAGGTGCGACTGCGAAAGGTTAAGTTTGCGCTTTCAATCAAAGCCAATCGATAGGAACAGGCAGAGAGACACTGTTGCATCGTCAAGGGTGTATGTAGATACCACGGGTAACTATTTGAATTGAAAATTGAACTTGAACCGAATCCGTTTAGTTGGTGAAGTACTCGTATCTGAGGAGAATTTTTTCTAATTTTAGATATGACGCGTGGTACAGGCGGAAAAGAGTCTGCTCTGGGTATGTGTACTACTGAAGTGGTTCAGATGTGCTATATTGATTCGGCAGTATCACGTGGTGCATTGTAGATCACGGAACTACTGTGCAAAAATAATATAGTCTGGACCACATGCCTTGAAACAAGGAGTTGTTGTGAGATCGTCTTACGCTACACCTTATCGGACTTTGAAGTATCAACAAGTTACTTTTACCTCATCTATATGACTAAGCACTGACATAGACATACAGTCATACTCGATAATAGACACGAGCTTAAGAACTTAACTTTTCATCATTCAACTTTATCGGGAAATGTCATACCATGGTGTGGTTACCCGATAAAGTCTGTCACAATAAAGGGTTGATTGTGGCTATGAGTCCACATTCATTGGATTAGATTACACTTTTTTGGGCACACTGAGCTCTTCACCATAAACTTTCCCGGGTGCAAAAGAAAAAATGTTTTTGGACATCTCTCCAAATTGAGCGAGTATCTGTTACTTAATTTAGTACGACTCTGACATGGTTGCCATCAAGAACCTGTTTCCCGAACTGTTTCTGTTGGTTTGGTCGCCATTCCGGATTTGGCGTACTAAGAGTACTCTACTACTGGTGTAGGAAATCTGTTGACACCGGTATGTTCTCTTGGTGAAATGTAACACCTTCTCATTTCAAGTGTGATCATGTAGATTAGAGTTGGAGAATCTCCAATTTGAAGGGTTGTGACGATGAGAAAGAGGAGCCCGTCTATGGACCTGTCTTTGCCGTATCCGTTCTCGTCGTAACATCAGAATGCATGGCTGGATCAGCTATGTACATATGAGTTGGTACGTTTCGGCTACTTAAGGCTGATGAGTGAAATCACTCGTGTCGATGGTGACATGGCAGCATGGCGTCATTGTCGGGGATCCAGAATTGCGTACTGGCGAGCCAGTCAGTTGAATCAGGACCCGGTATTATGGGTATTATGGCATCCAACGTCCAATTAAGCACATTAACAAGGTTAAGAGACTGCATTTACATTCCAAAGGGTGTTAACGTGCCCGCTCTTTTCCGTTCTGTTGATTTACACACTACCGGTGTTGACTGGTACGGCGAAAACACTTTCGTCAAATACAGGATGACTTTTGGCTAGGGTACAGCTCATTACATTGCACCAACTGTCAACGAGAATGTCGAGGATATTGTGTTGGAAACCGAATTCGATAAGGTGATCACCAAACATAGCATGTTGAAAGTATGGCCCGTAGGTTACTGAGCAATTGCCTGCTAATTATCCACTCTGGACCGGTGTTGGATTTGTTATTCCCTTGTTTCCAGGGTGGTACCACTGGCATCCATGGAGCTTTGGGTTGTGGTAAGGTCGTCATCTCACAAGCCTTGTCCAAGTTCTTCAACTCGGATGTCATCATCTATATCACGTAACGAAATGTCTAAAGTAATTCGTGATTTCCCCGAGTTGGCAGTCGAAATCGATGGAATCTATCATAAAACGTACCGCTCTCGTTGTCAACACATCCATCTACACTGGTATCACTTTGGGCGAATGCTTCCATGATTTTGATTACAACACATCCACGATCAATGATTCTATCTCTTGTTGGGCCGAGCCTCTCCGTGAAAAATTCTGGTCGTCTTGCTGTCTTCCGATTCTGGTTACCCGGCTTACTTGGGTCCCCGTCTCCTACTCCTACTATGAACGTGGCGGTTATGTGAAGTATTGTATCACCTCCTGGTGGTAATTTTTCACATCCTGTCACATCTGCTATACTCGGAATTGCAAAGATATATGTGTTTTGGAGTTCCGACTTAGATTCATGGTTATGGAAACCCTACGAGAGGAAGAAAATCTTTCTGAAATTGATTGACTCATCGGTAAGGCTTTATTGCTTGAGACCGACAAGACCACTCTCTATGTTGCCAAATTGGTCAAAAGCTATTTCCTACAACAAAACTCCTACTCGTCATTCGATCGTTTCTCGCCATTCTACAAGAGAGTATGATACGGACCATCATTCAGTTGAAACCATCGCTCAGCTCGAGAACAAAATCATGTGGAATGCGATCAGGGAGGCCATGAGCAATATTACGAAATGATTCTCTGCATGAAGTTGAAGGACCCAATCAAGGATAGTGAAGCCAAGATCAAGGCCGCCTTCGATCAACTACATGAGCATTGTGGCAGCTGGAATTCCTGCTGATATAAACAGAAGTTCAGTAAGACTGTATTCCTTACCTGTTGCATGTGTATGTATTTACTAGCACCTCGTCCTCTAGAATCACTCAGTGGCAAGGTATCCACTTCGTACTTAACAACCTTTCGACCAAAATGGAGGATATCCTGCCGAACCTCTTAGATTCGTCAGATATCCAACTTGTCCGTAGCAGATACTATTTCCCGGGTACGGCTTAAGTTTTCGTTTGAACATGTATAAACCGGCGATCTTACTTACTTACTTAAGTGGCGGTAGAGTTCGGGGTGAAGCTGGGCCTCAATTAACAAGCCTCTGCAGTTAATCTGGTGTTTAGTTAACTGCCTCTCGTTGCGCTATCCAAGTCGATTGAGGACCCCTTCTACTTATGTGAGCCACCTGACGTGAGTTAAAGGAAAACCTGGGTTGTCTCTCGGGGTTAGATTCGAAGACTCTGCGGTCCGGAGCATTGATGTCCATTCGCTCTACATGTCTTAACCATCTCAGGCGACTGATACGTAGTTTTTTGATTAGGTCGATGTCATTGTACTGCTCGTACAGTTCGTCGTTGAATCTTCTCCTCCAAAGCCCATCAACGCAAACGGGACCGAGTCTTTTTTGAAGAATTTTTCTCTCGAAGCTACTGAGGATATCTTCACCCGCTTTCGTTAGACTCCATGCTTCAGCGCCATATAGATTCTTCTACTCAATTGCCCCCTTAGCGCAAAGAAACAGCGATTGGCAAGAGCGATCCTTTGTTTTATTTCTGCTGAATTTATAAGCAGAGCAAAGGTAGACAAATTCCTTTACTACCTCGAAACTAAAGCTGTCGATTATGAAGTTCTGTCCAATTCGTCAATGTTGTGCGTCTCTTCTTGTCGGCAATCTATCCGCCTAAAAAATAAAATAAACAAATTGAGAGCTGAGGTGGACTATTCGTTCTATCCGAGAAAGGGTTTTTGCCTACTCCAAACTGAAAAGGAGTCAACAATAAAAGATTCTTTGATAGGCAAACATTTTCACTTTCGGAGACTTGCCATTGCCTTTGAAATGTGGTGACGTCCGTAATTATTTTTTCTATGTTTTGGTGCATAGCCTAGGAACAGAGCACAGGACTTCTGATGTGGTAGTCGACTAGCTTGATCAGTGCACCATGTACACTACCATCTGTTTCCTACTCTTCCAATAATTGTCGAAGTACCCGTATATTTCAGGTATGGCTACTAGGGGACGTCCGCAAAGCCCTGCTCTGTAAAAATTGGATATGCCAGAGGTAAGACGATTCATGCACCACATTCCATACTACGAATATTCCTTTTCGATATTACCGACACGTTACACATCTTCTGGGATTCATTCCAGAACCCATGTAAGCACCGCAATCAGAAATCAAAAAAACTTCTTGTCTTTGCTGTCTGTTCTTTTGTTTCTCGTACACCTTTTATTTTAGTGTAGGAGTACTCATGTAGGAGCTGGTTTAATGGTTTCATATATGTCGTTTCGTCTGCGACTATACTTAGTACTATGCCACCGTGGAAGTTGCATAATTCATTCGAACTGCGAGCACTAGTACTTATACGGCGGCCGATACAAAGTGAGATACAGCCAACACAGATAACAGGGAAGCTCCAGCTACAGTTCCACCGAGCTTTAGCTTCGTACAATCGCTCATTGTATAATATTTCACATGTAAATTCAATGCAAATATAAATGTGGATACGACTAAGAGCAAACGAATCAGAGACAACTTAGGGGGATAAGGGAGACTCTAAAATGAGAAAAAAAAAAGATCCTAAAGCAGTACAGACTTTGAAATTCAAATTATTATCTGTTTTTTTTATGTCGCCAAATGTTGTTACCGTTTTTTTTTTTTTTTTTTTTTGTCTCCCACGTGCCTCATATATCCTCCCCTCTGCCAAGTGTAATGACAATGTATAAAGTGAAATGAAGCAGAAGGGCGACAAAAAAAAAAATTATCTCCCAGATATGCATCCTCCTTTACACTCTTTGGTGAGCTACTGGGGAAGGTGGGTGTTATTATTATAATTATCATCATTGTCACTGTTATACTGCATACTCAAAGTAAATGGCTCGGATAATTTGCAATCTCTCTCCGAACAGATATTCTTTCTACCTACATACGTTCGAGTACCGAATAAGTACTAGGTACTCGTATCTGTGCGGGGCTCAGTTATTCGTACAGATACATACGTCTACTTGGGGCTACACAATAAAATCTATGTTCAATTGGGGATGAACAAATTTAGTATCTTTCCTTTTGAGGTGTAGATTATAGGAGCATATGGGGACCCAAATACCTCATGGTTGTGCGGATAATGCTGAGTGGGGAATTCATTTGCTTTATCATATGCAAAAATTCTATTTTGTTCTGAATCTAGATAAGGGACTGGAATGTAAGTCGTGCACATTTAGAGATGTACATATACGAGTATGTATACGAGTAGGTATTTTTAGAGTTAATAAAATTCGTCCGAGGTAACTACTTACCTCATAAGTACAAACGAGCTTGTTTTGCATTAATGTTTAGAGCTGTATTCGAAAGCATTAATAAACAACTGGCCATGGAGATTTGTACTATTTTGGCAATTATTCTCAAACAGCTTTCAGCTTCTAAGGACTAGGCAACCTAAAACAGATTTACTCTTCTTCAGCTGATCCAAATCACCGTATTCCTTTAACTTTCAACTCTAAGTGCAGGTCCTGTGGTTTTTTGTTTGTTGCCTTTTCAGAAGCTGAGATGAACTAAAATATAGGCTGTATATTTTATTGAATGACTTAAGCTAGTAAAACACGCATTTCTAAGTCTAATAAAGGTATTTAGAGTATCTGCCAGTAGCTTAGATTACGTGGCAAGATTTTTACCAAGAAATGTAAAGTTTTTGAGGTACAAAACTGAAACAGAAAAACATCGTGTTCAACTGATAAATGTTTATATCAAGCGACTCTTACGAAGACGTTTTCTACGAAAATCATCAACGCTATAGCCCGAGATGGATACTCTATCTTTTAATAAAGAAATTTTCTCTCGAAGTAAATAAGCAATTCATCTCGTACATCCTTTTCGAATAAAGAAAGAGTAGTTTTGAGGACTTCTTTAGCTGTCAGTGAGGGAATGTTATTTTTCGAAGAAATGGTTGTTAGGTTCCCTTTCTTGTCTCCACAGAAAAGCTTGTTTAGCCATAGTTTATCACTTTATCATCCTTCAACAGCTGTTCACTTTTCGCTGTTCTCTTTTTATGAGGTTGATGTCATCATCGTATGGGAGTCGTTACAGCGCCTCTAAAGATGTAATGTTCTTGATATTGTCCTTCTTACAATTCCCTCTAAATTAGTGTATACTCCTAACCAAATCAACCCGCACTCTACTTCCCCCGCCTTATTGCTCTTTATCTTGGATATCACTGAGCAGTCCTCTTTTCGATCAGGTGGACGGAATCGATGTTGGCTGTCATCTACGTTGAATGAAAAATTCTGCCTGACAGTAAAATGTTTTTTATCTTTGCTGTTGAACAACCTAACGAAATAATAATTTTAGATTCTTAGCATCAACTGTGACTCCTTACACCTCTTTTTCAGCTTTATCTCACTATTCAACCATCGGCCTTACTCAGCCGAACAGATTCGATTCATGCTTTGCTAATAGTTTTGACCGAGCTTCTCTATCGGCTATTTAGGGTAGCTTTCTGCTTTTGTTTTATCCCGTTTTCATCTGTATTTAAATTGTTTAAATAATTTATGTCGTCTGCATCGCCCCCGATACGATACTGCATCCATATATCAATATCTATCACAAGTATCTTGATCTTTCAAACCAAATAGGGAACTTAGTTTGCTTAACATGGAGCTTAAAAAATATGGTTGGCTAAGATTTCCTTGAAAATTTATTTTGCAGCCGAGTTCCCATCTTCTTGGGGTGCTTCCTGGATAATTTTCTTAAAGTGAATCAGTGATGAGTTTGTGCTGAATCTGTCAGTATAGGTTGAGGTGTATACCCGAACCAAAGTGGCATTTAATTTATGAATACGATGAATCTTTTTCTGTTCACCAAATTCCTCAGAAGGAATAGGTTCAGCAGGAATTGCATTGAATACAGTTGTATCTGTGGCTAGCAAACTTATACCATACGGAGGCATTCTGACTTGAAACTCAAGGGCAGCTCTCAGGGTTCTGAATTGAAGGAAATATCCAGCTTCTTCCAATCTAAAGCAATAGTCTGACCGTCGTGAGTTGGAGGTTGTGCACTGCATCACTTCTCAAACTAAAAATAATCTTCTCCAATCACGGTCTCGTTGAGCTCACAATGTAAAGTATGTAATGAAGCTCTCTTTTGACAACCAAAATGACACTATTTAAAGTATGGATACCTATTTCGTGGCATAGAACCCTGCACCCTTTCAGAAATGGATACGGATGTACTCGGTTGTCTCGAAAGAAAACGGTCACATTTCGAATGGTTTTTTTCTGAAGGAAAAGTTTCAAAAAATTTACAAACAAAAGCGATATCGAACTTGTTAGAAAAGTGGGGTTGGGGTATCGAACCTGTTCCAAAACAATTTCTGAAGGAAGATTTGGCAGTGGATGACTGGAGACAGCTAGTGAACTACAAAAAATGACCAGGAAGCTACCTGCTTAGCGCTATCTAAGTAAGAACTCTGATTAAGAAGCGATGATTTTAAATATTTGTGTTACTTATTTTTAGTCTTGAAAGTTGATCATTACCAGCTATGATTGGTATCAGCCTCTGCATCCTATCGTACAGACAGTAACATCCTTAACGCGAGAAGTCCATGTCTGCTGGGCATGTTGTAGTGATCTGTTTTCTGAATTAAAGCACTAAACCAAGCGATCCTCTGCATTGTTTTAAAAAATCCAATTTTGCATCGTTCAAAAACCAACATTATGAATTCCCCAAATTTTGTAAGGTTTCAATAGATGTTTGTACAGTTTAGGTTGAGTTCTCTAGCCAGTTGCATTTTCGCAAAAGTGAGACTTGTTTCGATGGTGGACATCAAGGCTCAGCATTTAGTACTACTGCTTGAATTTGGTGCAATGCCATATGCTCAACATCACTATCCATTTAAGAAGAAAGAATTATTTAACGAGGTTTTCCCTGCAAATTTCATTGCTGAGGACATTGATCAGACTCGAGGATGGTTTTATACGCTTTTGGTTATCTCAACGGCTTTATTTTAGAAACCGCCACTTAAGAATGTCATCGTAAATGGTTTAGTTTTAGCTTCTGATGGAGGAAGGTGTTAAAAACATTTTCAAGACAGTTCTTTTGCCATGGTACAATGCAAACGACTGATAAAATGTTTTCCCCAATATCAAGTCAAACAAGTTTAACAAACATCATGGACAGATGGATTTTATCCTACACCGAATCGTTAGTGAAATTTTTTAAGACTGAATTGCAAGGTAATCGGCTCTACACTCTTCTACCAAAACTTATTCGATTTATTGATCGACTTAGAAACTGGTATATTCATCTTAATCGATCTCGCATCAAAGGGGATGAGGGTGAGACAGACTGTTACAAGTCTTTAAATGTTCTAAGCAAACTTTCTACAGTTATGGCACCCCTTGCACCATTTTTATCTGAATATATCCATCCGCGTCTTTTATCGTATTACAACTTTGATGGAGGCAAGAAAAACTCTGTTCACAATCAACACATTCCTTCGGTTCATTTGGAATCCATTCAAGAAAAAGAGGAACGAACGGTTTCATGAATGCAAACAGTCATTGACCTGGGACAAGTGTTATGAGAGCTTCATACAGGGCCGGTAAAGTACACTGTAGCGGAATTGATAGTTGTCCATTTAAACAAGGAATATCTTAGCGACTTGGAAAGCGTCGAAGATATCATCGAACCGCAAAAGTCGCTTCACTAGTGACTGACGGAAATTCGGTGCATCGTTTAAGGCAGATCCTCAATATCAAGTCTTAGGTAAAGAATATAAAGACGAACTAAATACTTACACAGTCCCAGACAGTCAGATCGAAAAGAGCTTAAAAACGGGAGTGTTTCGAGTACAAAATCATAACTTTTCCTTGGAAGTTATTAAAATATCCTTCGAATTCGATAGGAAACTCGAAGGTTCTCTAGCACCGATAGTAATGATGAGGTTCTTATTATTATGACCAAAGATATAGAGTTTTATGAAGAAGGTACTGCTCGGGAGATCATCAATCATATTCAGAAGCTGGAGAAGAAAGCAAAGTTGCAATCAATCGATAGGGTTCTTGTATTTTATCAATTTGTTTATCATCCAACGCAATCCACGATGCATATAGTGTCCAGCAAGGGTGATAAGATCATATCTACAGGAAAATGTTGATATTAAGGGACTTAATACTTCATTCCGTTTATATTATGAAAACTAATTTACTCATAGAATAAAAGCGATAACTACGCGATCGAATTTTATCATGCCAACATTTCCATTTCTTAATAATGAAAACCGAATTTGGGACGCGGGCTTGTTGAGAAGATCCACGTCAGACACATTTTGGATTCCGGGACAAGAAAAATAAAATATTCCCTTCCCATATATGTTCATTGAAAAATTCAGTTGAAAGGGCTAACAATGATAGCGAAACAAGAAGACTGAAAGAGCAATATTCCGAAATTTTAATTTCAAAAACCAGTTCAGCGCTAAAAATCGAAGAATAATTCCCTAAAAATGAGCTAAACTGAATACGAGGGCTATTCCAAAATCAACCTCCGTATGTGATACATACGTGCACTTCGGTGACGTGTTTCTGCATGTCGCAACCAATACATTATTCTCTAATAATATGCCAAGCTTCGACCGTTTTCGTTCAGTATTTTTCCAATAGTTGCTGGTTTAACATGGAGAATACAATTTTATCTCCCGCACAGGCGCACAGTAATTCCTTTTTGCAAGCCGAAGGAAATGGCGCAGCTTAAATTCATCGTCGGTTTTGTGCAGTTTACGGCAATACAGTGATGAGTGATGGCTCGGTACGTGATTGGTGTAGATAATTTAAAAACGGACGCACAGATGTGCATAATGAAAGAGTCGTGGTTCATTCACCAAGTTGACCAATTTGTTCGAGAAAACAGGCGTTTTACGATTTCAGATCTTGCGAGAAGATTTTCCGAAATTTCTCGAACTACTCTATACAGAATCGTGTCTATAAACTTGGGTTACCACGTTACCAGATATCCACAAGACCCAAGGTTTCAATTCAGGAAAAGCATTTCTCGAACGTTTAGAAATGGAAGGTGAAGAATTTTTACAGGAAATTGTGACTGGAGATGAAACTTGGGTCCAGTATGTAAACTTACTCGTAGAAAGCAAAGAACAAGCCAAAAAAATTCAAACTTTTTCCTATCGAAAAAGGATGGCCACAGTTTTTTTGGGACAGTAAAGGCATATTGTTGACCGAGTTTGTGGAACCTGGAAACACAATAAATGCAGCGGTTTACTGTGAAACTCTACGTAAGTTGAGAAGAGCAATCCAGAACAAAAGACGAGGAGTGCTTACCAAAGGTGTGGTGCTTCTGCATGACAACGCACGATCACACACTGTTGCACGCACAAACACTTTAGTGGAGGAGTTCAATTGGGATATTTTTGATCACCCTACCTACAGTCCTGATTTGGCACCAAGTGATTATCACCTTTTCCCAAAATTGAAATCACTCATTGCATCTCAACATTTTGGAAGTAATGAGGAACTTATGAACGCTGTGAATCAATGCCTCAACGCACTGGCGGTGATATATTTCAAGGAGGGTATACAAAAACTCGTACCACGTTACCAAAAATGTATAGACTTAAACGGAGACTATGTAGAAACAATTTTGTGCAAAAAATTAATGTTTTTGGTTGTTTTAAAAAATATTTTTCACTTCGGAGATTGATTTTGGAATGGTTGGTTGATTTATAATGCCAAAAACTTCATCACTAGATTTGGACAGATTTATCAGGAAACTCTCTCATCATTTTAGCCCCCACTAGGGAATAGTGGTCCAATCAGAATAATCTGTGTACTCGTAATATTGCAACTTCTTTGCAGGATCTTAAAATCCCTGATTGCTCGTGCAGCTCATGATGTTTCTTCTGAACTGAACTCACTCCCAGCACTTATAACTTTTAATTCCCATTTTTGGCAATATTTGCAGTCTCATGACTTTTTTTGCTATTCTTGCTGTTCTAGTGTAGCCCATATTTTGAAAGAGTGCTTCCTTGTTTCATTGCAAATGTTCATTCCGGCTGCAAACCTTGTACCTAATTCTCTTTAAATCTCCGAGGTTCTTCCATTCAACCAACACTATGAGCTGATTATCTTAGTGAATTAACACCGAATAGAAGCAATCCTTTCGGTTCGAAACACCAAATAATATATGCCCAATTGATGAGCTGTCGAGTTTTCTCGAGAAAATATTCTTCTACTGTTCTATCGTCCAGTAGTAGTAGTTATATCCCTTTGCAAACCTTAAGCTTCTTCATTTACACATTATGAATGCTCAAAGTTCTATAATACATATATTGTCCAACATAAACAGTACAACTCTTGATGAAAGAGCCTTAGATCGTGCTCTGTATCACTATACATCTGAAACTTAAAGATACCAACTGCCATTTATTTCACAATCACATATCTCTATCTCTATACACTGTATCTAGAGTAGAGTCCCATTTGTGAGAAAAACGAGCCAATAAACTTCTTTCAAATTGCAAAAACCAATTTGTTTAGTTGAAAACGAACTTCTCCCAGCATCGATAAAAATTTAAACCATATGACCCTTCTCATAAAGAGATACACTCGTCGTCTTCACTCCTCCAATGGGGTAGGATAGAGTTCTCGTACAGATGCCTATGTCGGTCTTTAAAACCAACTAATACTGTTTTCTTCAGAGCACAAACCACATAAGTACCTTCCATTCATCAGTCGCTCCATATCCTTTGGAAGGGTCAAAGGCTGATGGAAAAAAACCTCATGTTCATGACCAAGTCGATCTTCTCCCATCACGTCTACCACCTCCACATATATCATATCTAAGAATATATCCTTGAATTCCCAATGCTAATAATTATAATATGCAAGATTCTTTATATCCTCCACATACTCGTAGTCACAATATCTTCTTCATCCGGATCCAAACTGTAACTCGCAAGTAATCCCTCTACGTCGACTCTCATAACATGTCTAGCGGGGTAGTGCATTCGAGTATTACGAATACAAACTGCCAGGACCAACAAGCATTTTTTATTCCAAAAAAAAAGGACTCAAATGAAAGGCCAAAGGAATACCCGTACTCATATCCCGCGCGCGTAAAAAATAAAATAAAATAAAATAAAATAACTTTCCACTCTAGAACCACTTGCACACAATTCAAAATCCAATTGAGAATATTGAATTTTAATCGGAGCTAAGGAAGATAGTACGTATCCACTATCCCGATATGAGGAGATAGGAAGCAGAGGCAAATTGGGAAAGATTCTCGTTTTGATTTTTATTTCCATTGATGTGAGTTCCATGTTGTTCTCCACTTTAGTGTTGTTCCTGACGATAGATTTAAGAAAAGTATCTTCTTGCCACTTTTATCCCTGAGTTGGGGGTATACGTATGTATTATTTATAAATACGAATATGTATACGAAAAAAAAAAAAAAACCGAGAGTACCCAGTTTCAGCTCTGGTTGTACTTTTGCATTTTTCATAAGCCTTAAGCTTTAAACGAGGAAACACGATGGAGTCGTAGAAGGTATCCTCGACACTAGGAAGTACCAACCAAATGTGTGTTTTCCATTTTTTTTTTGTACTTTGTGCACTCATTCGCTTTTAGCATTAATTTTTATTATTTTTGTGTCTTCTTTTTTTTTTTTTTATTAATAATTGAGGTGATATACTATACGTATCTGCGTTTTCTTTTTTTTTTTTTCTTTTTTTCCTCTCTACAGGTCTCTCCCTCTCTGAGATAGGGTAACGATGATTATTTTTACGCCACCAGCTCACCCATTGGGATCAATTCCAGTTGAGTACTTCAGTTCACCTACCGTCACCTACTCCGCAGGATTCTACCTCAATATGCCGAAGGAGTTTTTATTTTTGAAAAACACACAAATTCTGGTGAATTATTGATAAATTTTCCGGCCGAGTAAATATGACAGGCCCGCGCGTTTGGGCCTGGAATTTAATGTACAAAAAAAAACAAAAAAAAACGAAAACGTTATCCTGGTCAAACACCGTGTTCTAGTGGTTGGATTGATTTTTTTTTTCTCATTTATTAATTGTTTTGTTTTTTTTTTTTTTGCTATAGCGAAAAACGATATATGAAATATTTTTATTCAAATATTGATTTTGACTGTGTTGCCAAAAAAGAATATATTTTTACCCTTTCAGCTGTCAGATTGGTTTTTTTTTATCGGTGAGTACTTAAAATATATTTTTTCGAATTTATTTTCTGTCGGTTTTGGTAATCCGCCATTTAACCTATGATCTAACGACAGTAGTGTGACAAACTGTCCAATATAACGTTCGATTTGTGCTCCAAAAAAAAAAAACATAAAAATTGGTTTTATCACTTCAGGGACAGTTAAAAAGTTGATATTGTTTCTATACCACTCTAATGGTAGAGTGTTATATAGAAATTATATAGAAAAAGGTAAGCTAAAGCCACTTAACAACTGATGAATGACAGTAGACGAGCTATTGGATACATAGATACTTTCTATGCCATGGTATACGGTCGTTTATTTGAAGTGATATAAATTTGGAGCACCGGTGTATTCGTACCCTTATCATTCTCTCGCCCCGTGTGATTTTGATAACGACTGGACGGAGAACTGATAAGGGCTCGTGTCACCATTTACACATCAAAAAACCTGAAGAGAAAGGAGCCAGAGGAAAATTGTGGTAAATACCAATAGTAGAGAATATAATTTGAAAAAAAGTTGAAAGACAATCAACGCGGCAAAATGGTTCTGTTTTTTTTTTTAATTTACGGAGATTATGAGGCAACAACCGTTTTTATTTTTTTATTTTTTGTTAACCTGTTGACTTTGTTCTACTTGTACGTATATTTTTAATTGAACTTCAGTGTTATGGAAGTGAATGTGTTAATTGAGACTTGAACTTTTTTTTATATTAACACTTTTAGAATTATAAATTATTAGACGAAGGACAGTGTTTGATTGTTGTCTTACGAGTATGTGGATATGACGACCTTGTGGTGGGACCAGGAATTAATAAAATCTATTTTTAACCACGTGAGGGTTATCTGAGGAGATACCAAGTATGTTGCTATAAGTCAATGTAGATGAATATGGCTTTAGATACTCTAACATTTTTATCTTCGGTGTATGTGGCTTATTATTTGCTGATTGCGAAGGCAAATATTAATCTCAAAATAATCAGAATTCCTTCGGTAGTAACATTGCTTTAATTGTCTGTTTGTTTTGTGACAGTCATTGGCGCAGAGCTCTTTAGGCTTTTAGATAGATATGTAAAGCCTTTCCCTTACCTCAAGGCCGTGTACAGAGGCACGTACGAGGGTTGTCTGAAAGGTTTCCGAACAATGATACAAGACACTTTTTCCCAACATTTTTTTTTATTTTTCTACTTAGTCTCCTTGTAACTCTACACACTTCTCCCAGCGATGCTTCCATCTCTCTAACCCACCCAAATAGTACTTGGCGTTTTTCTCTGCAAAATAATTATTCACGAAGGTGATTGCCTCCTCATTGGACGAAAATGCGTAGTATGCTCCTGTAATGGTTTTTCCTTTTTGAAGATAATCGATTAAGATAACTCCTTTACTATCTCAAAAAACAGTCGCCATCACTTTTTCAGCCGAAAAAACAGTTTTTGCTTTTTTTGGAGCCGGATCGCCCTTTGCTGTCCACTGTTTTGACTGATTTTTTGTTTCGGGCGTATAATGGCGTATCCAAGTTTCATCTACAGTAATTAATCGGCGCCAAAACTCGGACTTATTGCGCCTGAACTGCGCCAACAGAGCGTTGGAAATGTTCATTCGAACACGTTTTTGGTCTAACGTAAGCAAACGCGGCACCCAACGCGCGGACAGCTTTCTCATGCCTAAATCTTGATTTAATATGTAACAAACACGTTCTTCGGACATTTTCATACCCTCTACTATCTCCTATCTCTCTCACTTTTGGTGAACTTTAGTAATATTATCGTCAGTGGTTGCAGTTTTTGGCCGTCCCGAACGTTCATTATCTCTCAAGCTCTTACGGCCACTTTTAAATTCAGCTGCCCAAATTTCACTGTGGTACCGAGTCCAACTCATTTTTGATTTGCGTAGGCGTATTGCCTTTCAAAAACAAGAATTTAATAACAGCTCCTCGATACTCAATTTTTTCCATTTTCACAAAAAACACTCATACGTCTGTCAACTAAAAACTGCGCGTCCAAAATGGCTGAAACTTCGGTAAGTAACTGTCAAAAGATGCACAACTAGCATTCACTAGCTTTTATTGACGAGTGCTGCTATCTTTACGTTGCGGTCGGAAACTTCTCAGCCAATCCTCGTACAAGTTTTTTTTTCCATAGGACCTATTTTTATGATTTTTATTTACTTCTTTTCTGTTGGAACAGAGTACTCAGACAACGATCTAGTCCATCATTGTACTGCTTGTATATTCCTTTCATTTCTTCTCAATTTTTACAGTGCCGACACTCGTCACATCAGCGCCGAGTACCTGCAGGCTGATGCGAGCGTGAGCCTGACATTCACAGAAGTAGTGCTCTGCAGTGTCGTCATAGCTTTCACAGCAAGCGTCACAGAATGCAGTATCACTTATGCTCAGCACATTTAAGGGCGATGTCCCTCCAGAATGCCAGATGCTTCAGTAGAGAAGACTCTACTGAAGGATCTGGCATTCTGGAGGGACATCGCCCGGAAGGATGATGACCTCTTAGAGTCGTCGAGAAGCAATCGTCTGGTCTGATGAGAATCTGATGAAACAAGCCAACTGCATTTGTGCTAATGTGAAATCCAACGGAATCACTAACCGAGGACCCAGGCAAGCCTAACGTAGATTCGGGTCCTGAAAAACTTTCCTCGGAGCCTTGCCCATCAAATTCATTGCGACTCAGTGAATTTAACCTTCCGACTGCCTCCTATGAGGTCTTGCATTTTCGAACTAGCTTGGATGTGCCTACAGTACCAGCACTCGCCACATCTGCTTTGAGTAGCAGCAGGCTGCTGTGTAGTGCCCGTCACCTTCAAGCGTCGCAGGATGTTGCGCCGAGGACATGTAAGTGCTTAGCAAAAGCATAGTGCCCCATCGCAACCCAGCAAACAGATATTTTTAATTCAATATAAAATATTCGCTTATTATATGTATGGTGTACCTAGATTAAGAAAATTTACTCTTATAGTACTCATGCTTAAAACAATAATTGGAAATTATAATATAATACATAATTTTTTGGTCTCAGTCCTCTTAGACACGTCATAAAACATTCGTTTGGTGTGCCGACAACCTGGAGTGATATGCCATCTGCAGTTATGCTCAATAAACCAACCGTCAGTAAAAGGTTTAATCGAAGATGCAGGCAGTCCTTAATGTTGCACCCCGGATACGAGGGTACTCATCGGCGTATGTTTTGTAGAAATTTTTTCTTTTTCCAAAAAAAGATTGGCCAAAACCTCGAATTCCCATGACTTGACCGCTTCTCTATCGAAATTTGCATTCAACATATTTTGAAAGAATTTTGCATTTGAAAAAAAAAAACACGTATGAGCTACCCGAGTACCGGGGTACCCCGATAGAAAAAGCATGAGTTCCCCATAGTGTCAGACTTCCGTGTCTTTCTTCTTTTTCGAATAGGCTGCTCGTTGCAAACGCAGCATGATTCAACTACAATTTTTCTACCACTACCGTCTCGTTGATCGTTGTTATCAGTTACCACTTCTGTTACTGGCCATAGTAGCTTTCGATTGCGATTTCCACTGCATAATTTCGTATGACTTGCTGGTTAGAAAATCGCTCTTCAATCATTGGCATGGCTAGTTCTTCGGAGAGTTCTTCTCGCGTAGAAAAAATCTGCGTCTCTTAGTTCTTTTTGCAAGCATATCATTATTTTCATAGTACTCTTAAGTAACGTACGCAGTAGCACCGGCGATATCCAACATATTGCACGAACAGATGATAACCTTCTCCTAAAATCCAAAAAGCATTGGCAATGACGGTCTAGAGTTCGACAGGAGTTAATGTTTTATTTTTTTTCTAAAGTACCGACGATAGTGAGCTTCTATGACAAAAAACTCTCTGCCCACGGGAAGGTCGTGAAAAATCTGTTCATGGTTATGTTCCGGCCAAATACTTTAAAGCGGCGACCAGCTCTTTCACAACTCGTTTTCCTTGATTGACTTCTCGAGTATTACTTTGTTTACCTGTATAGAAAATCCCTTGGAGTAGATAAGCATTACTTGCGTCGCACAACCAAAATACTTTCAGACCGTATTTAGCAGGCTTCGATCGCATGTACTGGGTAAACTTCGTTCTTCCTCGAAAGGAAGGAGCTATTCGTCCATAGTCAAGTACTCCGTTGCTCTGTACACCACTGCTTTATTTGCATTCAGCATGTTCCAAATATCAGAAATAGGTGCAGCTTTATCATTGGCTGCTCGTTCCTGGCGTGTAGTGTAATCGTCAAAACGTATAAAACGTAAAAGCGACTGAAATCGCGTGAAATACTTAGATAGCGGATACGAGTTTTTCTTCCACATTTCATATATGTGGTCTGTGTTTGAGTTATTTGCACCAGCACCTACCAACATTCCAATAAAAAGAGTACATTTCAGTTAGCGTAACTTTCTTTCATACACGTGGCTCGTTCTGTGGATGCTTTCTATTGTAATCTTGATACTCGGCTTCCGCTTTTTATTTGTGCACCGAAAGATAAAGTCAACCATTTCCAACGTCATGATTTTTTCCTGCTTTTATGCGGTCCACCTCTCTGCCTAACAATATTTCTAGCCGGAGTTTACTGGTTTAGAGGAGCAGTTTTATTCCAAACCGCTTGGTCTTTTGCCACAAAAGTTGTACTAGTTCTGGCTGAAGCATCTGAAGCTACTTGGTTGTCACTCCCCTCCTCAGCGTCTCCTTCATCGTCATCGTCGTCTTCTTTTTCTTCTTGCGCTCCTCCATCAATTTCGGCTTCGTCATCAACGCAATCTTCATTATCCGATAAGTCAGCATTGGTAGAATTCGGAGCGTTATCGTTGGGAAACCAATTCTCGTCTTCACTGTCCGAAGGCTCATAACTTTGGTCATCTTCTTCACCGAGTAATCCCTTCTAGTACTCCTCTTTTTCAGCGTAACTCAATCTAAAAAATAATAAATAAATTCATGTTTTACAATAATAATACACTTATAAGCTTTCTGCTTCTGTTTCCACAAATATAATGCACAAGTTCTATGGATAGTTCACTAAATAATATTGGCGTAAGCCAGAAGATAAAAACAGCGAATATAACATGCACGCATACACCAAGCTATCCAAACTCGCTCAGCAGAGTCTGCACGTCTTGTTTCTTCGAGCGAACGATGAAAACTGAGCTATACGGCTTTAGTGCTCCAAAAATATAGGCATGTTTGTGGCTACGTATTTCAAAAGTGTTCTCGAATATTCTTCATTTTATGCTTGCTTTAGGACTCCCAAGGTCACTGTACACAATTTAATTGTTATATTCAGGTAGGAATACCTTCCTAGAATATGAATAATTAAATATTGCTCGAATGCATATAATTATTTTTAGTTACAATGTACTCTTACCAAGGATTTCGTAGGCGAGGTACCTGGGTGGCAACACAAGGGTTAAATATGTCTGGGTCCTAAAAAAACTATTCACTGCAGCTGGATTAGCAAGTTCATCGGCAATTTAATTTCCAATGATCCCAATATGCCCGGATCCAAATAAAACTCTGTGAATTCAGCCTTCCGGCTGCGTTGAAAGAGGTCCTGCATTCTTGAACTAGGTTGGATGCAGTGAGAGGGTATAGCAATGCTGTCGCTACAGATGCAAATACTTCGCCCCTGCACCGTTACTTCGTGATATACAATAGTTCATTGTCATCAGGATTAAAAGGCAGACGTACATATATTTTCCTAACGAGCTGTAAAATCTAATGTTTTCGTCCTCCAGAAAGGCACCAGCGCCGTATGCTAAATTCTTTCTGGGGCTATCTGTGTGCACCCGACTCCATTCCTGGTTCAGACCCTAGCCGAAACCATTCCTATACACAGTTAAAGTGGATTTTTTCCACAACAGGGAAAAGACAGACGGCGCGCAGGGTCATCAGAACTCCAGTGCGTGTTTTACCAAAAATTACTTCTCTTGAAACGGAAGATGGCTTTAAGAGTGCAGCTCACGATATGAACTTCAAGAGTAGGAAGATTTAGTAGTGGGTATAGAGCAATTGCAGGCGTGGTAGAGGAAGTCCCCGTGCAGTCGAAACAGACCGTTTTTTGGAGTCTGGTAAAAGCGACAGCCAACGCGAGTAGGTCGAGTACACCTTACATGCTTGCGACGTGACATGGTTAGCATATAGAAGTTTGTTATCCAGGATGATACCCGAATACTTAGCTTCTTTGAGAATTGGAGGGTGATCCCTTTAACTACGAGATAAGTCAGACCAGTCAGCTTTCTCGTTCTCGTAAAGAGAACAACTTCAGTTTTGAGACGATTGGCTGGAAGCCCATTTCTAGTGCATTAGCCGTCGGTCATGTCTAGGTCTGCCTGTGCTTTGGAGGAGACAGTACAGTGCGGATAGTGCAGCCACTCCATCTGCATATGCTTGGGCATAAATGTAACACGTAAAATTTAAGAACTATAATATAAAGAGCGTTAAGCAGTGAGTCGATTAGCATACAACAAAGCAGTGGCGAGAGGACGCTGCCTTATGGGCAACCCTATTATCTCGCCACCACATACTGGCCGCAATCATTGTCTTGTTCATCAGCATAGTTTTTATCTACAATACTAGTGATTTGACTGCGCCATGTTGTCTAACCGACTTACACATGCCATCGAAAGCACAGTCAATGTCGATAAAATTGCTCAGCGTGCATTCCTTTTTGTCGTGTGCATCTTCAATTCTACCCACCAGATTTTGAAGCGGACTTTCGCAGAATCTTCCGCGTTGGTAAGCATGTTGCATCTTAGGCAGAGGATGCATTCGGAAAACAATTTTTCCCATATGAATCTCCATAATCTTCAACATGGCGTCTAATCACCTTTTCCGATTTTCGGTATAAAGGCCACTCTTACTGTTCGCCGAAACAGTGTTCAAATGTGAATGACCCTCAACGTTGTTTTCTGATAAACTTCAAGTCTGTCTATTGCGATGTAAACATCATCTGAATGTTTGTCGTTATAACCTTTTCGAAAAATATGGAGCCGCTAGTTTTAAGGCTTAGTGCACATCAGTGTTGATTTGTGCATATACTCGTATTTCAGGATAACCCTTCTCCCTTGATTGCTAAAAAGTTTGCGAATTCAGGTAAACTACGTCTCCTTACAAAATTGCTAATGCTCCCCGAACCAGAGGAGCATAAAAAGCGTTCCTGACATTAAAGCGTCGCAAACGAACCACGAGGGAAACCGTAATCGGTAATTGCCTACGATGTCTTAAGAGCAACGCTGCGGAACATTGCGCAGAATCGTTCGATACCTCTCTCTCATAGGAAAGGTGAAGCAACTCGACAAATGTCGACTACTCGACGACATGTAGTCCATGAACTGAATAGGGTGGCTAGATATCTGTACATCGCCTAGCTTATAGTAAGTGAGCCGGTTTTGCATCGGATTATCGCCAGATGTGGATTCTGTGTGATAACAGTAAAAACCTGGGCAGTGATTGGGTGCAGCTGAAAAACCAAAATCACCTCCAAACCCGGTCTTCACCTAGAAGAGGATATGGTCACAGTCTAGTGGACAGCGAAAGGACCAATCCACTTTTCATTTCTTCAACCAAGCATGCAGAATTGGCTTGAGAGCAACCTGTATTTGTTAACACGTAACTGTGCAAAAACTGCTACATTTGGGATTTTAAATTCTTTTCCATTCACCCTACACTCTAAATTCGTCAACAGACTATCACTTTTTTCGCAGTCTAATGTTACATTAAATTTGACATTTGACAAATCATGGACTGCAATTTTTTTCAAGGAGACGGAATAATTATGATCGGTCAGTGACTTTGGATCAACCAGAATTTTATCGCCGATTTCCTGGCTGTGTGACACCAATTGACCATACACTGCAGCGTTTAATTATATTTGTTTCTTGAGCTCGAGGGATTTTGATTACCATTAAAATGTTTGGAAACACCCTTAAGAAGCCCATTCAACAACTCAATTCAGCAACATCGTTTCGCTATGGATCTCAACAACTCAACTTTTCAGGCACCAACATGATGAGAATTTTGCTCAAAGATCTGGGATTATTCCCCTACAAAGTCCAATTGCCTCAGCAATTGAAGGCAAACGAACATCCGCTTCGTTATCGCTTCTCAGTTTCGAATTAAACCTTGCAGCTCGAATTGGACGTCAAATTTGGACTCGGACGATCTTTGGTTTCAGCACGATGGCGTGCCATGCCACACGCGTGATAAGCTCGGTAATCGTGTTATTAGCCGCGTTGGCAATGTCGATTGGCCGCTTCGGAGCTACGATTTGACCCCATTCGATTTTTTTTGTTGTTCTTAAAGATCTACATTATGCGGACAATCCAGAGACGATTTAAGCCCTTAAATCGAATACCGTCTGAGCCATTCGCGAGATAGAGGCAGAAACAGTCAACAAGGTCTTGAAAAATTGGATTGGGAATATTTGCTCTTTCTAATAAAGTCAGAACGTATTGAAAATAATTGATTTTTGGTCATTTTATTTTATGTTTTAATAAGAAACTTGTTTTTGGATCACCATGTATAGAAATAATTATTCAACATAATAAGCAGGTCCTGTTCGCAACTTCCTTGATAATTCTGGCTTAATCTACTGGACAATTCATGGAAGGAGTCACGTGAATCATCTTGCAAGTGGATGAGATTTCATCACATTCCTAAGTAGGTTGCCAAACAAGCAACTGCAGGTTGCAGTCTGCAGAAAAGGGGACCACATGGTGTGTTGCTGTTACGGGTACCACCTGGAGCATACAAATCCATGTGGTTGCTTTCTTTACTTGTTCAAAATTTTGTCAAGTCACTTTCGAACGCTCGTCGATCTCGCTGATCTCCGAATTTGATCTACAATAATTTAATTTTTATTTGTTTAAAATTAAAAACTTACGTCTGGCAGAAGCCCCACAGAATTTCAATGGGCCTTAAGTGATGTTGCTGGTGAGTAGACAATAGGTCGTAGTGAAGTCTGCGAAAGTATAAGGGATAACCCACTCCCAAGAAAGGCCGATAACATCAACTGGTGAACGAAGTATAAAGCTTGTTTCGGATTTTTTTAATGAATATCATGGAACAACGTGTACGAGTAATATCCTGTGCTATCAGAGCTTCAACAACATCTGTTTTCTGTATTAAAAAAAAAAAATGATTTGCAGAAAAGAAAAATGTTGGTGTTCACTTTTTAACTACTGAACGAAAGAATATAGGTCGGGTTTGGACACCGCAACACTATTGGAACAAAGACTTGCAGTTGAAGGGAAGGTATTTCGAGTAGGTGAAATTTGGGCTAGAGACTCCGAATCGGATTCGAAATCTCAGTCCAGCGAGTTAAGACCGCATCGTCCTTCCATCTCAAATCATTTACGGGAGCTTTTACGATCACCAGACCGAGTACCATGTGGAAAAACTAACAACAGCCGTACCTTTTTGCAGAAATTGAACAGGAGAA
Source organism: Volucella zonaria (assembly GCA_963966105.1). Lineage (NCBI taxonomy): Eukaryota > Metazoa > Arthropoda > Insecta > Diptera > Syrphidae > Volucella > Volucella zonaria. The sequence continues at coordinate 179,238,940 of OZ014531.1, read as the reverse complement.
TACACAAACAAGAAGTTATCAAATGCTGCAACAAGATCAATTGATCTTGAATCTTGCTACTCCGAATGTGAAAAAAGAGGTAAGCCGATGCAAATTGAACAACTTCTTCGACTTTGCGACAACGATGATTTTCACAGAATCAATGGCTCTTCCTGTTGGTTAGAATATTCACAATTCGTCTTTCAATTCAATCGATGTCATACTTGAGTACAGTTGTCTATGCATTGCAGGTTTGAATACAGGTATGGGCTCTTCTCCTCCAGTGACACATAGCTCTATTCGGGGACAAAACAATCGGACTTGGCTTATCTGCAGTATTGAAGCTAAGAGAACCATAAAGTTAGTTCGATAACTTTCCCGAATCGTGTTATTTGCTATGTTGCTTCAGATGGCATTAGAATTGCTTGAGCAGAGCCGCAATGAAAGGCGAAAAAAGAAAGAAACGTGGCAAAAACCACCAAGATATTGTGGGATTTGTGGTAGTGTAATAAAGCTTATTTCAGGGCATGGAGCTTGTTGCGCAACAGTTTCTTCTGGGTTTATACGGTAACAAGCTTTACGAAAATTCTTCACTGGTGCTTTCACCAGCCTCCAAAGTACGGTCTGCCTATGCTACTTGAAAGTTCTTTCTAACACGCCTAGATCTGATCTACATAGACTAACTTATGGATCTCCATCGTCTCGATATTTATAATAAGGTCTTACACCCTCAAGGCAATATTCCGTTAAAAAAGAAGCTGACATCGGAGTTTTGTTGGCTTTCCGCAGCGACCGTTATTTGACTCCGATCTTATGGTCGTACTTACACCGGAACTCTCAGGTGTTCGAATACGAAGTCGGTATTCGGCTGACTCCGACTAGAATCTAAGCCAGGATGGAGTCACAGACCTTCACTGATGGCCACAGAACCGAACTAGGATGTGGGCTGAGTTCTGTATGGAGTAAGCCAACCTTAGACTTAACTATTTGTTAGGCAAACTTGCCTCTGTCTTTCAGGAAAGGGGGAAGTATCTGTCTATACCCAAAGTCTGGTTATGCTTTTTTTTTAAAAAAAAAAAGAACTTACTACTCAAATTAATTTTTTTTTGAAAAATGGGATAGGGAGAGAAAGGAATATGTTTGAGCTCAGTGGTTATTTCGCTACATGGGTAGCATCCAACATTTAAAGGGGAGACTAAGTTCTTAGTGGAAGTTGGCTTGTTGTTGATTTCTAGTCAACTACTCATCTTACTTGATTTTTGTTACCTGAAAAAATGAATGCGTTTCGGGCGCGGAGGGGATTCGAACACCGAACCTTCCAAACTTTAGCCACAACCAGCTTAAGACCTGGCTGAAGTCCCTCACTTCTTTTAAGAATAAGGAGTCTTCGAACGCATTAATAAGGCCGAAATCACTGAATGTTGTTTAGGTGCCACTTCATAATGGGATTGTGAGAAATGAGGATATGCTAGGCGTTGCTCAGAGCAGTACTTCTCAGGACCAGAACCCGACTTGGGATTGCCTTCACCGTCTGTTAATCCTTTATTAACAGTGGGGTTCCTTAAGAATAGAACATTAGGCGGCATGACTATGCAACTGTCCCCCATACAGAAAAGACTGTTCACTTGCTAGCATCTTAACGGATATTATGGGATACTATGCATTTGCTAAGCACCTAACTGCTCTAGGCGTAAACGACACCACCTCCTGCAATGGTTTCTGTAAGAACACATTCCTTGTGAATGTCCGGAAGTCCTTGATTACCTAACTTGAAATCGCCAATAGCATTCTGCCCATTCAAACTTTCAACCGTAACACCCATCTCGCTATGAATGCTCATCAGTATAACCTCAAGCCCAAGTGGAATGTGCTGCCGAGGTCTCTATTTCCTAGTCATTATAACATTCAGACATTTAAAACCAACGTACATCGGTACCTCTATTTTCTTCCTTCGATTCATTGCCGCAGTCAACAATTGGACCTTTCTTACTCCACTTTACGCAGAATTTTTACTTTTGATCCACTACATAAGGTCCAAATTACACAAGAATTAAAGCCACTGCCAATGGATGCTGGAATGAAAAGATAGTTTTTTATCGCGTTTTTGGATGGACGGCTGCATTAATAAACAAAACTGTCGTGTTAGGGGCCCGGCAAATTCTCATGTAATTCAGGAAAATTAAAGCATCCTAAAAAAAGTAAAAAAAGTTACAGTGAATGAATTTCTTCCAGAAATTGAATGTGGGCGAATTTTTTATTTTTACACGCCTCTCTTCGGAACGCACAAATCAAACGGCCAGCTTATTTCGAACGAAATTCGAAGGCTCGCTAAGAGCAGAAGTCGATTAGCCGGCGAGATTATGCAAATTAACTCCTTTAGGCTTGTCTTTATGGGGTTATTTGAAAAGTCAGACCAACGCCATCTAAGCTAGAACAACTCGAGACATCAAACACAACATTCATTCGAACGCAGAGTGAGGCCGTCGATCTGATAGCTTTGCTAAAAGTGATCGAAAAGGTTGACCTTCGGATGCTGGCTTGTAATCATAGTCGTGATTTGTATTTGCCTAAAAAATGAACTTTAATATTCTTTATGAGTCCACGATGATCATTTATAAAATAAAATACTCGTATATAGTATAACACGTTTTCTGTTAACTCACCCTTCAGATGTAATTAGCCCCAGAGCAGCGGTTCCGACGAGAATTTCGCTGGATCTACTCTGTTCTTATTTTTTTTCTATTTCGTAAAACTTTCGTTTTCCAATTTAAGTAGGCGGTCCTGTTCCTGACAATTTTGAACGTATATTAATGTTTATCGATTTTCCGTTGCCGTAATACATTTTCTATTTCGAAACTTTTGTCGGTAATTGTGCCCGCGTTCCAGGTTACGATATGCAGTTTATTTCTGAAGGGTTTTGGAAACGGTTGACCTCTGACGCGGGATTACTCACTCACTGTCCAGAAGACATAACCGGCGTGCATTCACCGTTCATAGGCGTTCACCTCCATGATGCATAGGCACGTATTCACTAAAGTTAGACAGCAACTGTGCTTAGTAAAAAATTAACTTAGATCGAAACATTCTAGCTTTAGTTTAAATGCTCATAGTTCTTACTTTTTCTAGATTATTCACTTTTTTTAACTCGCGTAAACGAGTCAAGGAACATCATTATTTGTAAAGATAACCAATAACTGCCCCGCCTGCAAAGCAAGCAATTCAAAGTTGCAAGAAGTTTTGTTGCAGATAAGTTGGAGTAAGAGTAACAATCAAATACTTTTGACACTTTTCAAACTAAGCTAAGACCAGCTTGAATAATTGAGTTAACCTCCTTTACAAATACTTTGTCACTTATTTCACAGTTCGGGGTGAAATTGGGCCTCAACTAACAAGCCTCCCCAGTTGGTGTGGCCTTGGTGTGGTCTTGCCTTCATTTGCGCACTGCAAGGCGGTTGGGGTCTCCTTCTACTTATGCGCGGAAGCTAAGGCGAGGTCTTCCTTTACTGCGTTGTCCTTTCGGGTTAGATTTGAAGACTCTGCGCCCGGGGCACTAGTGCCCATTTGCTCTACATGTCCTAACCATCTCAGGCGATTGCTGTGCAATTTTCTGACTAGGTCGGTGTCGCCGAACAACTCGCATAGTTCGTTGTTTAATCTTTTCCTCCAAAGCCGGTCAGTGCAATCGGGACCGAATATTACACGAAGGATTTCTCTCTCGAAACGACTGAGAATATCTTCATCCCTTTCGAGATTGAGTCCATGCTTCGACGCCATATAGTATTGTAGAACTGGAATGATCAGGGTCTTATATAGAGTCTCTTAGTTCTTCGGGATATGGCCTTATCCCTTAGACCAAAGAAACAGCGATTGGCAACAATGATTCTTCGATTTATTTCTGGTTAGGTGTTGTTGACAGAATTCATTTGAAATTATAGGTGTTGGCTGTTACGTTCTGTCCAATTCGTCGATGTGTGTCCCTTCTTTTTGATCGCTAAACCCATTTTGGTAGTTTCCGTTTCAATACAAGCGAACGCGCCCGTGACCGCATGCTGCATTCTATCAATAATGTCAATATCATCGGCATACACTAGTAGTTGTCCAGACTTTTGAAAGACTGTGCCTCCAGTGTTCGCTTGTGAGTTCCACGCAATTCCATCAAGTATGATGTTAACGAAGTCACATGACAGCGCTTTACTTTGTTCAAAGCAGTTTCTGACATTAAAGGTTTCGGTTAAGTCATCACCGACCTTGAGCGAGCAGCCAGCGTTCTCAATCGTTATTCTACACAGACGGACGGGTTTGACAAGGATGCCAAAACTAGACATAGCTCGTCTCTATAAACACTGTCATATGCGCCTGAAAATCGATACAAATATGGTAGGTGTCCATTTGGACCTCTTGAGTTTTTTTCAGGATCTGCCAGAGTGTGAAGATTTGACTGATTATGGACTTTTCTGGTCTGAAACCCCACTGATAGGGGCCAATCAGGTTATTAACGAAAGATTTCAAACGTTCACACAATATGTCAAATAAGATCTCGTATGCGATGTTGAGGCAACTTATGCCTCTATAGTTGGGGCAGTTGAGGGGATCTGCTCTTTTGTGTATCAGCATATGGTGTTACGGTTCTATTCTTCAGGCTTACACTGTTCTGACCAAATCTGAGAAATGAGTAAATGTATTCTTCCCACAAAGTTCTTTCCAGCAAATTTAAATACATCGGCCGGTAAGCCATTTGTAAGTGCTCGATCAGCAAGATATGCAGTTCCTTCGAAGTTCGCAATGTTTTTTCTATCATTATCGTAAGCCTTGAATCGTGTCATATGTCGATCTGCATTGTACAAATCTGCATTGACTATCATGGAGTTTAATATTGGGTCTACAAGTAAGTTTCCAGCGTTTTTTTTTCCAAAATTTGAAGTTTTATTATGAAACCATAGTTACAATGCTTTATTCAAAGTATCGTCCATCGGAAGCTACAACTTTCCCCCATCTTTCTGGCAATTTATGAATTCCGGACTAAAAAAATTTCTCGTCTTTCGAGCCCAAGAACGTATCGAGCCAATTTTTGATTTCCTCTACTGAGCTGAAGCGTATTCCCGTAAGAGCGTTCTGCATCGAACGAAACAAGTGGTAGTCAGATGGTGCCAAGTCTGGACTGTAAGGCGGGTGAGGCAGAATTTCCCATCCACTATTTCCCAAATAGTTTTTCACCGAAACCGCAATATGTGGTCGAGCGTTGTCGTGATGAAAAATGACGGACTCATGCCTGGTCTCATATTCTGGCCGTTTTTCTTTTAATGCCCGCTTCAAACGAATTAGTTGGGTTCGATATAATGGTCCTTTGATGGTTTCACTACTCGGAAGCAGTTCGTAGTATACGACACCCTCTTGATCTCACCATATGCAGAGCATGACCTTATTCACGTGAATATTTCGTTTCGGCGTCGATTGGGCGGGCTCGCCGGGCTTTGTATACGATTTTCTGCTTTAGGATTATCATAATAAATCCATTTCTCATCACCAGTGACAATACGATGCAAAATGATTTATTTTTATACCGCTGCAGTAACATTTCGGACATGCAAAATCGCCGTTCGAAGTCTCTTGGCTTCAATTCGTACGGCACCCAGTTTCCAACCTTTTGAATGAATCCCAGTGCTTTTAGGCGCAGGGAAACGGCTTGTTGCGTGACGCCCAATGATGCAGCAAGTTCTTCTTGAATCTGACACGGATCCTCATCCAGTAAAGCGTCCAATTCCTCGTCTTCAAAACTTTTCGGCTTTCCGGGGCGATCTTCGTCTTCAACTCCAAAATCACCACTTTTGAACCGTATGAACCACTCGCGGCACGTCGATTCACCAATACATTCCACCCCATAAGTTTCCGAAAGCAAACGATAGGACTCAGCCGCACTTTTCTTCATATTAAAGAATAAAAGCAGCGCTTCCCGCAAATGACGTTTATTTGGCTGGAAACTTGCCATGATTTTGCTCGATAAAATGTACGACACCGATAGAACTGCTCAAATATAACGCTGCAAAGTTGTTGACAGATACAAAACCTACAAATAAAACACATGGGGTCTGACATTTCTGCCCGGGATCTACTGATGGCGCCATCTCTGACAAACGCTGGAAACTTACTTGTAGACCCAATAATATTCCGCTGTCGATTGTCTAGAACTCGCTCGTATATTTTCATAGCAAGCGACAATAGTTTCACCGATGGGTAGTTATTGCAATTTCTATCGTCGCCTTTGTCTTTTTACTGTGGAATCAGAAAGCCCTCCCTCTACTTGTTAGGCATTCAATCGCTTCTCATCATTTTATTGAATAAAATCGCAAGCCATATAAACCTAAGATTTCCGATTATTGCTCACATTCCGCATTGCATGTTGTCGGGGTCGACCGCACGACCCTGGCTCACTCGTTTTATAATTTCGCTAACTTCGGCTTCCCTAAAATCTGCCGTTTGATCTTCGTGCGCGGCGGCCAACGGAAAGGTACTGAACGGAGACTCTTCATGTACAATAGTAAGGCATTAAAGTGCTTTTTCCGTCTATTTTAAATCTCGTTGTCCCCCATTAGAAGGCTATTACTCGTAGGTTGCTTATCTGTGCATCGAAGTTGCCCTTCTTCAACTGCATGTCGCTTGCTAAAGTATCTCTTCTGATTCCCGATACCGCTAAAGCTATTTTTGCTCGTTTTTGCAACGTTCATAGTCTGACTCAAGACTCACCTTATCATTTTCGCTCATTACGCTGTCCACGCTAAAACGGCTTGCTTTTTCTTTTTTACCGTCATTTTCATTTCGTGTTTTTTTTATTTATGTGCAGCAGGCCTTTTGAAATACTTAGCCGAGTTTCCGCAATAGGTGCTCTTACGATTTTCTTCGAATATGTTCCGCATACCTTGTGCGCTTAGTTCTTCTGCTTGATTTATGGAACTTTCGTGCCATCCTTTCAAATTAAGCGTCCATATTTGAGCTTTTTCTTTCTTTAAAGTGTCTGCCACTTTCCTCCTGATGCCGGTTTGCGTTGGATGTTCTTTGATTTTTTTTGTATTCTCTAATCCAAAACATTTGATCATAATATACCCCCAATTTCGCTAGCTTCTTTTGCATTATATTTCCCAGACATATTGTAAAGGAATTTTGGAAATATTCACATAGCGCCGTTGTAGTGCATTTTTGTCGCACTTAAACGGCGCATAGTAGCTCATTTGGGCTTTTTTGCTTGCAAAAATCATAACTCTTAAATGATTAAAGGTATCGTAGCAGTTTCTCTTCTGCTGAAAGAAAATTCCCAGGGCTATAAAACTTGTAAATATTTAGAAAAATGTTTTACAGGGTGTTTCAGAATCTTCTGCTGAAATATGACACAGGGGATTGACCTAATATTTTACATTAAAATGTTTGAAAGGGCCTAAAAGCTAATCCGAATAAAACCGCGGTGAATTAAAGTAAACGAACCATTTTTGAAATCTTTTTTTTTAGGTGTGACAAGGAGCATTTTTTTAGTGGCACATCTTACTTACTTATATAGGCGGCGCTACAGTGCGGGTGTACCTGGGCCTCAACCAATAAGCCTCTCCAATTAGCGCGTTCTTTGGCTAACTGCCTCCAGTTGCGCACCCCAAGTTGGTTATGGTCCTTGTCCACTTATGCGCGCCACCTAAGGCGAGGTTTTCCTCTACTCCGTTGTCCTTCCGCACTAGAGTCGAAAATTTAAAGTCTTCGGTCTTCATGTCCCAGCCATCTCAAACACCCAATGCGCAGTTTTTTGACCAGGTCGATGTCGCTGTACAGCTCGTAGAGTTCATTGTTGAATCATCTCCTCCAGAACCCTTCAACGCATACGGGACCAAATATCTTGAAGCAGCAGCGTGATACATCAGAGCAGATAATAAAATATTTCAGTGATTCATTTCAAGTCAAACAATGGACCAACAACTTTCGTCAACATCTCGGGTATCATTTATGGTCTTATGCCTTGAGATCTTTTTCGGTTCTGACATGCCTTAACGAGGAAATGAGTGGATCCGATGAGACTTAAAGCATGTTGAAAAGGTCTTCATTCTGTTGCATCCATGAAGTCTTGCACGTATTTTGATATATTGATTGACATTTGATTATATTAACTATGTACCAAAGTTTTATGAAAAGTAGGTGTGAGTTGTTTTTCGGTTAATTTTTGCTGCAATAACTCGGTTCTTCTCCTACCCCTTCTCGATACAAAAAAAGGCAATACTTTAAAGTCAGGAGATCTTGCATTCCAGTGAATTTTCTTCCTATCCAACGATTATCGTACTCTTCATCTAGCTAATTCTTAGCCTCACGACCATAGAGTGCTGGAGCACCATTCTGTTGGAAATATGATGAAGCTAGTTGAATCAGTTGAATGTCCTCCAATAGTTCTGCTAAATCATTTCGCATAAACTCCAGATAACTTGTATAATTCAGCCTAGGTGGTAGTTTGAGGGCGCGGATTAACTTGTTTCCAATTACACTCTCATATATATTGATGCTGAATTTGTGTTAAAATGATTTATGTCTCTTTGATTGTCCGCAGCCCATGTATGAAGGTTATGAAAATTTGTGATCCCATCTCTTGTAAATTGAGATTCTTCCGTCCAAATAATTCTGCTAATAAACTCGTTGTCATCCAAGCTCCGCTCCAGCAACCAGTTATAAAACTCAAGTCTCTTTTCGAAATCATAGGGAAGCAGTTCTTGCAGAGGTGGTATCGATAAAGATTTTCTCCATGCAGTAAATTAGAAATTTTATGTTTGGAAACATTGTATTGGATAGCTGAGCATCTGATCAGTATTCCTTCATCAGCCGAAAATCTTCTTACCTGACGAGGTCCCGCGTCTTAGGTCGTGTATTTGAAACTGATCCCGTTGCTCGAAGCCTTCAATACGTATTTCCAAATACTTCTTCATGGGTTAGGATAAAGTTCATGGTATCTTTGCCGCATTTGCCGTCTAAGCAACTGTAACCTTCGCATAAAAAAATAATTTTTTTCTAATCTTTTATACCATTTTTGTTTGGAAAATTTTGCAAATAGGATTCCGTACGCCAAACCTAACTCTTTCTGAGAACTTTTAAAAAACAGGGTAAGAATACGAGTATGATGGTTGTGACAGGTAGCCAAATAAACGAGAATTATTGGAAAATTAGTAATTCTTGGAGAACCACACTTATTGTCAACTGTTGTTAGAAATGCAAGTCAAAAATCACAAAATAGTTTTTTTACGTGCTGCTGGTTCTCCCAGATAACATAAGATCTTTGCTTTTTCTGCAAAGATGTTGTGGATTTTTTTTATTACTATTGTTACGTTCATGTTAAAAAAATAGTAAAACGTTATGTTATTACGCATTTTCAGTAGAAAAGTGACCTCAAAATCAAAAAAAAGCTTGGCCAAGAAAAATGGAACAGGCTTAGAAATTGGATATCTAAAGACCGAAATAAGATATCAGCTTAATTTAAACGCTGTTATAAAGCCTAGTATTTCTTATGAAAACAAAGTCCTACACTATGTTTCTACCATTAGTACTAACAGAACAATTTCCCTTAACATGGGTCAGGGTACACCAAAGTAAGCCTTTTCTTAAATCCTCAATAGATGATGTCAACATTGGAGATAGACCCTTTTTTTCTTAGAATATACCCAAGAACCATTTCCCAAAATAGTCCTTGACGAATTAGGAGACACCCTGTATATGGTATAGGAGGGGTTTTTAGTACCTTTAAAGTGTTTGTACACAGCGCGGGCAAAGGAAAGTTAGGGAGAAAAATAAGCAGGATACTGATGCACGTTGGTCTTAAATGTATGGAAGTTGTAATGACTACAAAATAAAGAGCTCGATAGGGCACTCCATAAGCGAGTTGTACGGCCTAGGAAAGAATCATGATATTTCAGAATACGTCCAAAAGTAGGCTTGAGGGTATACTGATGAGCATTCATAGCGAGGCGGGTGTTACGGTTGAAGATTTGAAGATTTGAAGATGCGGAATACTAGTGGAAATTTCGGCGGAGCACTGTTGTCTAAAATAGTGATAGAACAAGGTGAGGCAAGACACATTGCCTCTGCGTTCAAGAGTGTCAGATAAAGAGTTAGGCTTGGATTGCTTTGTTATTTATGCTATAAATGTGTAACTTCGAATTAAAACATTTCAGTTTGGTTTGTAAGAATTCTTTTTGTTTGTTATTTATCAATAAATTAATAAATTATTATAAACTTAATAATAGGTTAATTCACAACTATCCGCCGTTTATATATTGACGCGTTTTTTGTTAATGAAAATTGGCGCTTCGTTTACATTTTTTTTCAAATAAATCTTTTTCTCTGTTTAGTTGATAAAAAAAAGCGTATCGAAAATCATATTCATATTCGTCATATGGAAGGCAGCATAGTTATTCCGCGATCTCAATGAACTTTTTGGCGAAGGAACAATTGGCGAAAGACAATGTCGGCAGTGGTTTGCCAGCTTCAAATCAGGTAATACCAGCTCTAAGGAGAATTCAGAAAAAGGTCGGCCGTTGGATTTCCACGATCAGGCGTGAAAGAAGACGAAAACATGACAACTGGAATGCTGGCTAAAGACTTCAAGGTTAGCCAATCAACGATGGTCCGTCATCTAAAAAAGCTTAACAAAGTGGGGAAATTGGCCGGATGACTACCACACCAATTCTCTGGTAACAACTAAGTTGAACGTATCCAAATTTCGACCGATTTGCTTCAGAAAAACGAGCAAATTCCGTTCCTGAAGAAACTCGTCACTCGAGATGAATAGCAGCTTCTCTTCAAAAACGCCAAAAGATGAAAGTTTGTGGCGAAACGGTGAAACACTGAAAGGAATACCGATCAACGTCCACTGTAAGAAGATAACGTGGTGTGTTTGGTGGGACAGAAGTGGAGTTATCCATTGGGAAATCATTTCAAACATGATTTTTTATTGGTTTAACGAAGATGATGAGCGTCAATAGTGGTGGATTCCGTACAAAACCGACAAACGGCAATTCAACACCAACAGCGACGTTTACCTGGCTCAACTTGGTCGCCGCCATGCTGCAATCCAGGTCAAAAGATCGCTAAAAAGGAACAAAATTATCTTCCACCACGATACAAATTTTATATGGGATTGGAAGACTTGATGGCCCCGGACTTCTTTGCTCTTGGAATCGACCGTCTTCCAAGCAATTGGGAAGCAGTTATTGAAGTAGGGAGATATTTATGAATCAACCTAATATTTTTTTGTTCAAAACGAAAATGCGTTTTTTAAGCATATACTCGTGCATATGTACGAGTATTTACACCCAGCTTACTACGAAAACGATGGAAAGAAGGGGAAAACTTCTAAAATTTGATAGAAAAAAAGGGAAGTCTGGGAACACTGCCATCTGGTGTATTTATTTTTTGCATGAAGGCACCTTGCCCAGATTATCCATCACAGCCCCACTTACTTTGTAATGTAAAAATTCTTGGAAATTCAATTACGTTCTCAGCATTTTTGCTTTCTAAAGCCGCCTTGCAGTATGATCCTTCATGTCTTGTAGTTTCACTATAGCTGATAAATCCGCGATTCCGTAATTTCCTGCAACTGCCTCTTTTTTGACAATTGTTATAATTTTTTTTGGATGGAAGAACACCTACGTCGTGTTTTCTTAGGGAACTTCTCAAAATTGGCAGGCCCAAATCCATAAACGAAGCCTACGTATTATCACTACTATACTTGATAGGATCGTTATGTGGAGTAGAAATGCTTCCTTTTATTCTTTTGAGTCGCAGTGGACAGTGGCAGAGACTACCGTGATTATATCAACTTTTATCTTTTCTTAGTCCTTACTATACTTTATAGCTAAGTAGAAGATCTGGTTATGTTTTCGGTAGCATTTATTAGTTCAAGCACTCAGTTATTGATTTCCTTGACTTTCTTCTTGGTGATTCTGACACACTTCACTTCTGTTCTTTCAGTATCGATGTGTAGACGATTTTCCAACAATTCCTTATTCTTTTTGAAATTCTTTCTCGATCTACAGGCTGCGACCCATTTTAGACTTTAGACAAGGTGACGCGCTGTCATGTGACTTCTTTAACATCATACTTGCAAGAATTGTGCGGAACTCACAAGTGAACACTGGCGGCACAATCTTTCAAAAGTCTATTCAGCTAGCGTACGCCGATCATATCGACATAATGGGGTTGAACTCAGCTCCCGGTTACCGTGCGTTCCGTATTGAATGAGAATCAAAATGGGTTTAGCGGTAAATTAGGGCAAAATCAAGTATATGCTGTCAACAGGAGGAGACATATAACATTAGCGAGTTGCAGAGAATATCACAATCGACAGCTATAATTTCGAGGTAGCAAAGGACTTTGTCTACCTTGGCTCTGCTATAAGTTCTGTCAACAATACCTCAGCAGAAATAAAACTAAGAACCATTGTTTCTTTTGATAAGAAGGCAATTGAGTTATAAAGCTCTATCCCGAAAAACTAAGGAGACTCTATATAAGGCTTTGATCCCAATCTTACTTTATGGCGTTGAAGCATGGACGCTATCGAAAGCGGATGATGAAATCCTCAGTCGTTTTGAAAGAAAAATCCCTCGAAAAATGTTTGGTCTCCTTTGATGTTTCAGCAGCTGTCAAAGATACCAATGACATCCAGCTGTCAAAATATTCAGTAAGGTTTGCCATTTCATCATGCATCGTTTTACGCTTGCCAAACGTGCGATAATTGTTAAAAAATATTTTCGGAATTCCCACTCAGTTGTAAATATGCAACGTGAATTTCGTCGTGAGGTTTGTTGTCATCATGGCTTCAGTGTGCAGGCAATTCGTCACACCGTGGAAAAGCTTGAGCGTGAGTGCACTTTTTTAGATCTTTAGCCATCAACCAGATAGAGATTGGGGTGAAATGAAGAAAACATAGCCGCTGTAGCGGCCAGTATCGAAGAAGTCTGTCAATACTCCGCCGATCAACCAGCTTATTTTGCTGTTAGATTTGGGCCTACATCCGTATGAGATTGTGCTGACGCAAGAATTAAAGTCGGACGACCATAGACAATGTCGTCAGTTCACCAATTGAGTGCTGGAAATGTTGGCCGGAGATCCGGATTTTAGCCAAAAAATTATCTTATCGGACGAGGCCTATTTTAGGCTCAGCGGCTATGTCAACAAGTAGAATTGCCATTATTGGAACAAATACAATCCACAAGTGTTCGGCCAAGCATCAATGCATCCACAAAGATTGACTGTTTGGTGTGGTTTAAGGCATGGCGGCATCATCGGACCGTATTTCTTTCGATATGAGGAAGGAGACACCATTACCGTCAATGGTCTCAGGTATAGAGCAATGTTAACCGATTTTCTGTAGTCAGAGCTCGACAACATCAACATATCCGAGCTGTGGTTTTAACAAGACGGCGCTACATGCCATACAAGCGACGCAACTCTCGAATTTGTGAAGGAGAAATTTGGCGACTTGGTCGAAGCGATTTGACAACACTCGACTATTTTCTCTGGGGCTGCGTCAATTCCTTAGTCTGCGCTAACAAGCCAATTACTTTGGATGGGCTCGAGGCCAAGATTCAACACGCTATTGACAGAATAACGCCGCATATATTGGACCGTTTGAATGATGTGCTATTCCACGCATAATGGTATAAACGTAGCTTCAAAATAAAGCTAGAATCAATTTTATATCTCACACCATTTCAATTAATTTTTTTTTCTTACCGTTCTTATATGGTCACCCTGAGACGGCTAGGATATGTAGACCCAATGCAGACCAATGCTCCGTCCCGCGGAGTCTTTGAATCTAACTCGGAGAGACAACGCAGTAGAGGGAGATCTCACATTAGGTGGAGCACGCAAGTAGAAGGGGACCCCAACCGACTGGGAGCGCACAACTGGAGGCAGTTAGCTGAGGACCGAACTTGTTGGAGAGGCTTGCTAGTTGAGGCCCAGGTCTCCCCCGGAACTGTAGCCCGGCTGGAGGTTGTAAGCGCCACCGTATAATAAGCTTAATTCTGATAGTGATAGATGACGGTTTGGGGAGTATTGCAAGATCTATGCGACGTCGCTTGAAACGATTTATAACTGATTCTCCAATTTCCGATGCAATGATATGCAATGATGAACGTCAAACTAAGGTGCCGACCAAAAATAGTCGAGAAATTCAAGAATTGATGATCGACAGTAGGAGAATTAAAGTGTGTGAGATTGCTAAGACTGTAGGCCTATCAAATGAATGTTACCAAACATTTTTCAAGTTTATTTGGAAAACGAAGTTGTACGAATCGCGTTAAAATTAGCTTGTTAATCTACGCTATATTTTCTAGTTTTTGGCAAGTCCTACCATTTTCTTTTAGCTTTAAGGAGATTCGCATCAAATGAGAAGGTAATCGACGCAACAGAAGACTATTTTGCAGAATTCAAAAAAGTTGAAATATCCCTCGGATGTATCGAATCAAATGCAGATTGCGTTGAAAAATAAAATGGATTTTTGCAAAGAATACAAAAGCGCTATATCTTGCTGAAGTTTCCTTTTCACCACCAGAAAACACGTTTCTGAGGATTATCACAAAATATTGGTTGCAGTCAGCATCCGCAACATAGTCCTAGTCACCAGCAACGGACTGATCCACAAAACTATTTTCTACACCGTGTTGTCATATCTAGTTACATATCATATGCCGCCAGAATTTGCGCTACCAAAAACAGCCTCAACGTCTACGAAAATATTCAGTGCGAACAGTCGAGTGAGTCTTAAGCTTTGCTCACCAAATAGCAGAATCATCCATGTAGGCACTCATGTTGCATCTTTGGCAAAAGATGCTTTTGCAAAGAAGTTCTGCTCACATGAAGTTCAACCATTCTTCCTAAACTCTTCGATATGAAGAAAGTCAGACCTTTTCTATTTTCGATATAAAGGCCTTGCTTACTTTTGGCCAGGGATCCGACATGCACTCGTATTCCAGTGTTTGGCTACCAGAGTTTTCAAAGTTGCCAGCAGCACATGTCTATCTTTTTGTAGGATAACTGGATACAAGTCGTGGGTACAACGACTTGATGCCATAAGAGGACTCAATATCTTATCTAATGACATCCTCCGTCACCATAGTCAAACGACGGTTTCACAAATAGAAGCTGGCTAGCCGAGCCAATTTTTGCCCGGTTGCATGGGAAGCGAGCCTCTCCATCTGAGTCTTTTTGGAAAGTAGCAAACAAAATATATTTAAACGAGCTTGGTGAGTAAAAAAGACATATTGGACGTATGCAAGCTCCTGGATACTTCTCTTTTAATCTTATTACTGCTTTGCAAGGTATATGAATAAATTTTTAATTTTCGGAAGGCGTCTGATAGTGTCAATAAGAAGTAAATGTATGTAGGTTGTCCTAGCGCAAGGAGTTATATCTGAAAAATATACAAAAAATTGTCGAAGAAATCTTTCATCAGTAACAATTTGAATATGCATCTTTTTACCAATCCAAATGAAACGCGGAATACATCCTTCGCATTCCCAAGGCAAAGCCCATCGAGAGAATTTATCGGA
Source organism: Volucella zonaria (assembly GCA_963966105.1). Lineage (NCBI taxonomy): Eukaryota > Metazoa > Arthropoda > Insecta > Diptera > Syrphidae > Volucella > Volucella zonaria. The sequence goes on along the minus strand of OZ014531.1, from coordinate 179,223,395 downwards.
CACTATGTAGGTAGATAATTGTATCACAAATCAAATACGGAGATTGGAATACCTTGTACTTGCGTTTCGTAAAGGCAAAACCTCCATTCCTTGTTAAACAAATTATGGAAACAGCTTGTTAGATTAGGAGAAGACTAGATTATCCACAGCAATTGTGAAAAAGTTAAGAAGCACATGATATAGCGGAAGCCGACAAGGTCATACAGGGCTTAAGTGGCCAGCTGTAAAGTAAATTATTTTATTTGACGCCCGGGTCAACCCCGGATACATTTATTAAGTCTTATTGCAAGCATATTTTTAAAACTAACAACTTTACTTAAAACTAAAGGGTGGGAGCGGTTAAAGAAAGTTAGGACGTGAGGCATAGGTGGAAATAAGAATGTTCTTGAGGGAGAGTTTGCGCTGTGGTGGTAGTCGAAAAGAGGCAGAATATCGTTAACCTCACAAGGCATTCCAGACATTGGCTGCAGGTGTCCGTAATTCGTTCTATGCAGATTGAGCCGGAAAAGTGGCACAGACCTAAGATTGTGTGGGTTGGTGTTAAGAGAAATCAGTTGAAGTAAGGCAGGACAATCGATATTATCAACTAAAATTTTATGAATAAGGAGAATATCGCCAACTTTTCGGCGTATAGAAAGGGGTTGTAAATTTATAGTTTCAGCCGATCAGTGAATGGTGGTAAGTTTTGGCTATCATCCCAGGGAAGACCAAGTAAAGCAAATGGTGAGAACCTGCGTTGAACGGCTTCTACCCGGAAGATGTGAGTTCTGTAGTAAGGTGACCAAACTTGGCTTGCATATTCAAGAGGAGGCCAAACAAAGGTTATGTAAAGGGATTAGGTGACATAAAGATTAGATCAGCGCTTGATGAAGCCAAGGGCAGAGTTGGTTTGTTTTTTTACCATTTTATCAACGTGAGAACGGAAATTGAGTTCCTTATCACAGATAATGCCTAAATCACGCAACTCATTCAGGAACAAGCAGATTAGTGATCAGATAGCATCGAGGTGAAGTAGGAGGGCGCTTACGAATATAAGTCATAGCCTGACACTTATTGACGTTAAGTTGAAGGGGATTCTTCTGACACCAAGTACAAAATCTGTCTAAATCCTCCTGCAGTGGTAGGCTATCTGAGGAAGATGATATATATCTAAAGATTTTCTTATCGTCATTAATGGTCAGAATCAATAATAAGGGACCTAGGTGGCTGAATTGAGGGACATCAGAGCCAAGAGCCTTTAATTTTAGAAGGATTATACCATGATAAATTCTATCATAGGCCTTACTAAAATCGGTGGCAATAACGTCAGCTTCATTTCCGGATTCTAGTTCACATAAAGCGCTTCTGTTGGGCTTCCGTTAGGTTGGTGGTTGTAGATCTATTTCTGAGAAATCCGTGTTGGTTTTGTAAAATAATAGATTTACAATGGAAAAGCATTATATCATAAATAATGCTCTCAATAAGCTTAGATATGCAGGACAGCTTAACAATTGGTTGATAGTTGGTCTTTTCGACCATTTTTATGTAGGGAATAATAAAAGACCTTTCCCAGGTTGAGGGAAATAATCCCTGAAAATGAGCTGTAAGAGGTTGAGCTAGGTGCATTGAATTAATATACTCGTACCATTCATAGCAAGGGGCAACTGAGTGAGAGGCTTACCAACGTGTAATCACCCTTCACTAATGACAACAACAGAGGGAGCCGAATTTACTTAGGTGGCCGGCTCATGGTATGTTAAAGTTTGAAAAAGCAGAAAAGAGGCGACAAAACTGCATGTCTTACTTATAAACCATAAGGAAATAGCAGTTTTCCAGCTCGATAAAATCGATAGGAACGGTTTAAGACATTTCTATTGAAAAGTCAAACAGCTTGTTAACTGGCTACATGACCCAGAATCACGCTCTTAGAATCGGTGAATGAGGAATTTAGGAGTTTCGAGAGCGGTTTAAGCAGCACTCTCAGAAGTTGCTAAGTAGGCAGAATGCCTACCGATGCATACAGGGACAGAATAGAAAAGATTGGCAAAATTATTCGAAAGCTGGAAAACAAAAAAGCCGTTGGCCTTATGATTGGGAAGGAATCTTTTGTTTGGGTGCATGAACCAAAGCAAAGCAATAGGTGATGACCTGATGAACTGCAAATACTCATCTCTATATAGAAAAAAGGCGATCTTATTGTTTTTAAGAACCAGCAAAACATACCGGTACGAAATGACGTGTTACAGCCATTCACACAAATCGGAAAATACCGATTTCTAAAACACCGCTGCTACTGCGACTTATGAAAGTAAGTGGACTTAAATTTCCTCTTCAAATAATTGATCATGTCGATTCTACGGCGCTATATGATGCCAAGTGCCTAATGAGGAGCAAGAAAACAGAACAAGTATTGAACATTATCAGGACGGCGAATAGATACAACCTCAAAATCTACGATCTATAAATATGAAGATGTGGATCTGGCCCATTGCGCCAAAACACATCAGCTATGCACCTAGACAGCGAATTGAAAATAATGCGAAACAGATCTTTAAACCCCATCTCTCAGGTTCGGGATGCAAGCAAGGCCGGAACCTTTGGTATCAAACGATTATAGGGTTTGGTCGCAGGAACTGAAAATATTGTCGTAGATTGAAAAGGGCGAATGATTTTCATGTCTCATGTAGATACTCTTCAAATTGGCAGAGATAGCACCATATCAAGGCGTACGCCTTGTAGTAGGCGAACCGACCCATCCATCGAAGGCATCGTAATAAATTCAGTGATTTTAGGCTCTCTGAGGGAGACATAGGGTCAGTAATTTTCTTTTAGGTCTGATGAGCCCGCATATTTAATTAAGAACTGTTGGAATCGTACTGACTGTGCCTATGAACTTAATCTGTGCTGTGATGGAACTTAGGCGAACTTTCAATTCTAAAAATGGATCCATGAGTACACTATGGTGGATCAGTTGCCCCTTTGTAGAACCTGAATTTAATATGTGATCTAAGGAAATCAAACATTTTAATGTAGCAATTGTGTAAAAAGCCTTTCCTGTCCGCATTAGACCACCCACATATCAGTTCGGTTTCAAAGCTACTATTCAAGTGCCCGCAATAAGGCAACAAAAAGTTCACAGAGCATTCAATGCCAAATGTTACGCATCCTTGCGACCACTTGTTATACACAAACTAGTGAAAGAATACATCGCATAGAGCGCACGTTGAGCACATGGTGAATGAAAGACATACAGGAAGCGTTAGGAACGACGATCAGAGTAGTACAGCACAGTTTCACGCATAAGCCAGGTAAGGCGCCTAACCCTTTTTTAATAAAGTAACGTTCGCTGTTGGTTGTTTAACTTAATTGAGCCTAAAAGTCATACTTTCCCTAGCTGAGGAGGAGAACAAGAACCCAACCCGTAAATGGGAGTATGGATTCGGGGACTCTCAACTTTATTCTGGCCTTGTCTTCAAGTTCAAAATTTGATCAAGGTGTAAATGAAAGCATCAACGACGTCTGTGGGGATATCCTGAATATATGCTACATAAGTCCTCAGGTAGCTTGTGTGTGTTTGAGACAAAATCAACAACACATTTCAGTTTTGCAAAACAAGAATATTTGTGTTGGTGTAAAATACTTGTTCGCATTCAGTAACACAAGTCCATGACACCGATTTTGCATTCTTACTGATGTGATAGAGCCATGAAGTATCTTTTTGCTTTCAAGTCGGGTACTGCATCAATATTTTTTTAGACGTGACCCGAATTCCCGACGCATAGTCGTAGAATACAATCTCTTACATTGAATTTCATCCCGAATTCATAGCTCCATACCATCTCCAAGGACACCCAGTTCGATTTTCTCCATCATAACCCTTACTTACGAAGCAACTACCCACTAATCAGCTAATAAAATCCCACAACTAACCAAATATTCCCCCAAAATGATTATCCAGCTCACGAATTCTATTCCATTGCCATTCGCCAAAACCGCCAAATATTAATAATCTAAAGGATACTTCCTTGAGACACCAATAATATTGTCGCAAAAATATGAGAGGCATCTTCGATGCGGGAAACCGAACCCAGAAACAGAGGGCTAAGAGAAAATAAACAAATTTACCTAAGTGATCTGATCCTACCTTCGAATTACGCAAATTAAAAATCATTTTGTAGAAACCGTTTCGCAGCCCCATCGGCGAACCTCATTTATTATTTACCTCAATCGTATTTTCTTTTTTTTTCTTTTTGCATTTTTCTTATTTTTCTCATTTTCTTGTCGGCTTTTTCTCCTTCGTTTTGGCATTATCCTTGGCCCTAAAGGGCAACAGCAGTATCACGAACTCGAACCTATAATCATCACATACACATATAGTTCATCCCTGGAGCCCAGGAGCCACAAACATAAAGATCCCCTTCTTTCTCCGGTCTAAAAAGAACATCTTCGATTCTGTGAAGACATGTGAAAAGAAAAGTACAGAGAAAGATGGGAATGCTAAACGAAAAGAGGAGATTTTGTGCGGAGGACGAATGCGAGTAAGACGAACAAATTTCAAGGCAACGAATTTTCGTAAATTGAAATTTTATTTCACTTGTGGCTCTTTCGTTGTCGTCTTTTGTTGCCTCGTCCTTTCGTCGTTTTGTAATTTTGTTCTACTAGCGATTTGTTCCTTCTTTCCACTCACTCTGACTGTCTCTTCAAAAAAAAAAAATTTTTGTTTTTACCCTATCGGTAGTTGTTTATGTTCGTCCTTCCTCGTTCCTCCCTCGAAGAGCAAGTTCGATAATAACTTTGTCTCTTGTTATTCGCATCGCCTCGTGCAGGTGATTTGGATACGTATAGGTACCTCCTCTGCCAAAGGATCCTTGAATTGAAGGGCTAGAACTTGGAAAACACAGAAATAAAAGAAGTGTGTGAAGGAGGAGGGAACTCTAAAGAAAAACTAAAGGAAAACTGTGAAAAACTCGACAAAAAGAATTTACTGCATTTTGCTCTGCTTTGCCTCTGCTCTGTTTTGGTTTGGTTGTTCGGACGCCAAGGCTATAGGAAAGGAGTGCACGAGTACACTAGAGTATCTGGAACTATTTTATGGCCAAACATAGACATTGATACAAGTATCTGGTATCCTGCAGGCTCTTCCGCTTCTCATACATTATATACATTTCAATTTGCTAAAGAACTTCTTCCTTTTTTTTCTTTTTTTTTTTCTCTCTCAAGTTCTTGTTGTTGTTGTTGTTGTCTCTTGTGGGCGGGTGGGTGGTATAGAGAAAAAAAAAAAAAACTGACAAAACTTAGGCATATCCTCGGTATCCGTAACTCGGTAACTTGGTAACTACGATGACGGCCTTCCAAAAATCGTTGTCTATAGCTCTGAAGGATAGAAAAACGACGACGACCGACGTAGTCCATGGATAGCTACCATGAAAAAGTGTTCATCTGGGAATAAGGCTATGACTCTATGACTATGAGTATGGCTATGCCTATAGCTATGGCTATGGTTATGGCTGAGGCTAGAGACGATACCGTCATCCGTAGAGCAGGCTAAGGAGCAGCGCACGAGTCTGGCATAGAAGTGTGGAAGTATATGGTTCTCCCAGAGGTGTTCAATTCATTCTCATTTAACCACATTAGTAGCGGTTCGTTTTACGCCTGCACGAATGCTGGAAATTAACACAAGGGACTCCCAGTGGAATACAGGTTGAGATGGGGCCAGGGAGGCGAGAATTCAACTGTCTAAAATATTTTTGAAAACAAATTCCTTGATTGTGCTGTTGAAAGCTAGTGAAGGATAATTTTCTTTTTTTTTTTTTTCTTTTTTGGTCTTCGTCTTTGGCCCGGAAATAGATATTTAGAGGTCAGGTTCAGGTGAGTTGTATTGAGGATGGATTGCATTTTGGTTGGTCTTTCCATTGTGTGCAATTGCACTGGAGGAATTAGGAAGAAGTTATCCTTGTATCTGGCTTGAAGTACTCGTGCTTGAGAATTTCAGGTTTAGGGTGGTCGCATTAGATGTTTTGTGGGTTAGCAAGAGAATGGTATTTATCTTCCATCTGTGAAGAGGGTCAGGTGCTAATTGACGGATCTTTGAAGGCGTCTACTGAAAATATCCAAAATAGTTTCGGAGTGGAATAGCTAAGCTCTGGGAAGCCTTGCCTGGCAAAATGGAAGACAGGGTTTTCGAAATGTTTGGTGGCTTTTGATCAATTAAAAATAGAATTTTTGACATGGAACCGGAATCGGATGCAAAAGCCTGTTTTGTCATCTGTAACAAAGTTTTACTTTCACATCGGCAGCCTCACAGTGGCTGTTTCACCGCTTTCAAGTGTACAAATTCGTTCCGAAAATTTTTTACTTCAACTCGTTCTTTCTCGGTTCCCCGGGTCGTGGCCGAATATCTCGACGACTTTAGATCCTTTGACTATGTTTGCACAACTAAATGCCCCATACAGGTCATTGTCTGAGTTCTGCTTTGAAATCGGGACCATAATTCAAATGAATAAGTTTACATCGATGGATAGGTGGCAGATACCGATTTACAGTTCCTACAGATTTATTCTTACATCTGCAGTGAGGTGCATATCTGAACAATAGTTGCTTTCTAAGACTTAAAACCATAGGGACCTTTCACATAAAAAATTTTACATCCTATACCCGTTGTGGTGAGGTAATTTAGGTCTCATTAGTGGGCGAGCATATTCAAAGATCATACGTCGAACCACTTCCATCTGACGATATACTCCAGACAAGGTGTATACTTCAGTAAGAAGATAAGTCGATTATCTTATATTTTTAACCGACTCTGTGTGGTTGCAAAAATTTGTTCCAGCTCTGAGTCCTTTTCCTATTCAAACCTGAATGTCATTGCAACAGCAGCACTTTTCCATGTATTTTATCAACCACTCATATGTGGCCTACTTAATCCTGTTGACGGTTTCTTGTCACACACCACTTTCTTTCGTGGATATCGTGTCGTGGCAAAAATATGCCAGCTACAATGACAATCTGATTAGCCCAAGTATGTTTTTGTAGGTAATATCGTGCAGACTAGGTTTTTCAAGGATTGTCTCCTTACCTAAGTAGGATCGATAGGCAGGAGGGGCAGTTCATTTAAGATTACTAAGTACTCGTACTAAGTGCGGGTACCACAGCTGAAATGACCTGCGTCTTAAGGGCTGTTGTTGAGAGGTCTTCAAAGTTATCCTGTGGAGTTTAAGAAAGATATTACCGTCCTTGTACCTTTGTTTGGTATCTCGTCTCACTCAAATAACTGGACTTCACTCAAATAAAGGTTTCTCTCAGTTGGGACGTTGTGGACGACACTGCGTCAGCATATGTTTACAATAGAATGTCTTTGTTTCTTGGTTGCATGAACTACATTTCAATGTCCAGTGCTCCGCAACGTTATTCTGGCAATATCTATACGCGGTTTGGTTTTAGAAAGTCATTCGTCTTTGTCTTATTATAATTTGGACCATCTCCTTTTGGATGCTGTACAGTTTGTCGACTTAGTCCATCTGGGGTGGCTCATGTAAAGTACGTCAGCTTGTTCGGTGTTGAGGACCTTGCGTGCTCCGCAATCCAAATCTGGTCTACCTTGAACTAATCATCTAGCGTGGCTAATTGTTTTTGACATTATTGTACTAAATGGTTTCGAGTAGTGGTTACAACCACGGCAAAGCCCTTAATCAGAAATCAGAGAATAGCTTTATTTGCTAATCGTCGTTTTCTTGGCTAAGGAGTCTCTAGATAAGGCTCCTTCATCCCAGTCGTGCTTGACGGCGCATAGGCCATAACAAGTGTCAGCGAAGGCATCCCTGACATTTTAGACCGATTCTTCGAACAAATATTGGTACTGTTTGGATAAACAAGTTCCTAGGCTGTGTACAGCGACATCGACCTGGTCAAAAAAAAAGCTCATTAGCTGCCTGAGACGGCTGGGGTTTGAAGGACGAAAAAATATGTCCCGATCCGTAGAGGCTTTGACATCTACCCGGATGAACTACATAGTAGAGGAAAGACTATCGTGCATAAATTAGAGAGGACCTCAACTACGTATAAAAGTGGGTAACTGGAGACATTGGACAAATACCGCGCCTACTGGAGAGATTTATTGGGTGATGCACAATCAACTCTGTGTCTATAGCGCCATCTTAGTAAGTAAAGTAAGTAAATAATCAAGGCAATAGCTTTGAAAGTAGAATAGCTGCCAATGACGGCGGTACTACATATATTCTCCCTTCAAATTATAACATATTAGATACAGTGTTTGGAAAAGGGTGTCCTTCAGATGTGACCAGCTATCCGTTCGAATTCCTGGAGCCCGATACCTTTCCGCTAAGTTTTCCTCTGATGACAAATTCGAACTCAAGAATGTCCTATGTCTGTTCCGTTACCCGTTTTCAATAGTAAATGCACACATTTGTATGCTATTCGAATTCCAGTGTAATCATACTGCACTTAACTGTTTAGGGTCTCCGATGGATGCTTATCCGCAACCCTGAAGTCAATATTTTATCGAAGTAATGTCTAGGGCAGTAATTTAAGGGGACCTACGGGGCAGCTGACTGGAGACTGTTCTATAACTTAGATTGGGCCAGTAGCGCAACAATCGAGTTCGTAACGTAGTGTTCGCTGTTTGCCATACCCCGGTAACTGTATGAGTAAATCCTTACTTATGCAGGCTAAAGTGGCAAGGGCATAATAGGGCTCACAACTCTAAACATAAGAGATTAAAAACATGTGACGATCCAACTAATGGCCTCAAATAAAAACGAACGTCACTGCTGATGACCCTTGCAAACGTTTGAAGAACGACGACCTTCGGATCTGCAAGTGGAATGTTCGTACATTTAAAAGGCTACGTGCTGCCGAACAATTAGTAGAGGCCCTTGACTGCTATCACGTAAATATCATCGCCATCGAGGAAGTGCGATAGGATGGTACTATAGTGGTTGCTACAGGGAAAAGAAATATCACTTATTCGGATGCGGATTTGCCATATGCGGGTCTTAATCTAGAAGTCTCGAGCACCCGACACGTGAGCGAGCATCTTATAACTATCCGCATCAAGGCTAAATTCGCTAACATAAGCCTAATAAGTGGCCATGCCCCTACAGAAGATAAGGAAGACGCCACCAAAGAATGTTTCTACAAGCTGCTCGACAAAACATATGTGCAATGTCCGAAGTATGACGTTACAATCGTACTAGGCAATTGACTTTGCGCCAGGACGAAATATTACTAGAGCAAGCACACGATTTCCTCATCTTAATATGCACAAGAGAGCATGACGGTCGCCAGATCATCAAACCGTAAAACATTCCTCCAATATTTTGGACGTCCGAACGTTGCGGGGATTTCCAAAGCGCCACAACAAAGAAGAACTACTATGAGAAAAGATAACGTAGAAAAGCTGCAATCGCAAGAGACCCAAATTTCTCAACAACTCCTATGCTCCCAGCATCAAGTATCGACGATCAGTGATGACGAAATTAATGTGTTCGTTTTCACCGGATCACCGTAACGAAATCCCTGGTTTGATGAAGAATGCCGGCAACCACATAAAGCTAAACAAGAAGTCGACAAAGTGGTGCTGAGACGAAGGAAGAGAGCTGAAGAGATGGGAATAACATCGGCTTCCCCAGATGAAGGAAAGGCAGCAAGAAAATCGCGCAATCGAAAATATTGAGAGGTTGTACTAGAGGAGTAATGTACGGAAATTTTAACAAAAGGTAAAAAGAAGAGTCAAGACAAGAAGACGCTAACAGAAGCCTGTAGAGATGAAGAAGGAAATCTTGTAGTAGACCCACAGTTGGTGCTGGAAATATGGCAAAACTTTTTCTGCAGACTGTATAACAGGGAAGAAGCCGTCTTCAGGCCTAGTATAGACTATTCAACTTACACGCTGATAGCCAAAACTTACGTCCACCTGAGCAGAAGGAAGCAGATATAGCAATTTCTAAGCTTAAGTCCAACAAATCAGCTGGACGCGGTTGACTTACCGGCCGAGGTATTTATTTATTTATTTTATTTATTTATTTATATATTTCCAAAGAATCTTTTACATTGAGCTTAAAAGCCTATAATTAATAGTAAAAGTTATAAAAAGTATAGTTAGACATAAATTCAAATCAACTTTAATTATTATTTATACATTCAGTTATTATTGATTTAAAATGACAAAACAAAATTCTTTATTACACTAAATATTAAATTTAATTATTTACTAAGTATCTGAATAAAACCGTCTCAAATTGTGTGATGCCGCGAAGCCTTCTAATGAAAGAGGGTAAGCTATTCCACTGCTTTATGGCATAAACGAAAAACTGACGCTCCGAGTTTCTGCAAGTGAACCTTGGTTGCAGTATCATAAAAGAACGAGATGAGTTACTAAACTGTATTTTTTGAATTAGATATGAAGGTTCTTTGTTTAAGATGATTTTCTTCAATGTTTTAAGGGAAAAATATTTGAAATACGTGTAAAGATTACTAGGCTGATGTTACTTGTGTAGTTTGAAATATGGTCATATCGTCGGAGATTGTATACATATCGAGTTATATTATTGAACGCCACAGTTAGATTTCTTTTCGTTTCTGAGTTGTGACTAGTAAATAATTGGCACCCATATGTTATCATAGGAAGGATCAGAGTTTTTGCCAACCTAAGTCGAACGTGTTGAGAAGTAAATTGCTTCGAAAGTGAAAGACTCCGTAAGGATCCATATATTTTTCCAACAACAGTTTGAATATGGTCATCCCAGGTAAGGGTAGAATTAAATAGAATGCCTAAGTTCATAGCTTTATCGACATATTCAATTTGTTCGTTTCCGAGATATACTACAGGAAAGTAGCTGTTATCAAGTTTATTTTTATAAATAATTAAGCATTTGGACTTTTGTGGATTGAGGTGAAGACTGTTTGTATTGGACCAGCGAAGTATTCTTTTTAAATCAGAGTTCAATTTCACAACACCATCTTCAATCATGCCTAACTTGCAGCTTATACGAACTTGAGCATCGTCAGCATACAAATCGATTGAAGAGTATTCAGATTGGAGTGGAAGATCATTGATAAAAATCGTAAATAAGAGTGGACCAAGTATGAATCCCTGAGGAACCCCACAGAAAAGATTTAGAGGAAGGGACGTTTTATTACCAATAACAACAGCTTGGCTTCTTCCACTAATGTATGACAAAATCAGTTTTGCAGCTGTGTGTGAAAACCGAAACTGTTGTATTAGCTTTTTAATAAGTATTTTATGATTAATTTTGTCGAATGCCTTCGAAAAATCTAAGAGAACTAAAAATGAAACCAAGCATTTCTAATATCGTCTGAAATCTTAAGAGTAGTGGATACACAACTGTGGTTTGGTCTAAAACCGGATTGATTTTCACTTAAAAGTTTGAATGTCTTTAAAAAGGTTGCAATTTGATTGTGTAAAATTTTTTCCAGAATCTTTGACAGAGATGACAAAATTGAGATTGGTCTAAACTCTTCTTGAGATAATCGAGTGGCTGGTTTTTTTAAGACTGGTATAACTTTAGCCACTTTCCAAAGAGATGGAAAAGAAGACGTTGTTATTACAGTATTAAAAACATGTGTTCGCACAGGAAGAATGTGGGGTAGGATCATTTTGATGAAGTGTGGATGTATTTCATCAAAGCCAGTAGCTGATGATTTTATTTTAAGTACAGCACTTAACACATCCGTATCATCCACCCTTTGAAATTGGAAGAAATGTCCACTACCGGGGTCAACAACCCCGTAGGTTTCATTTGCTTCACCAGTGCTTTGTACGGGGTCAACAACCGGCAAAATCCCATTCAGCGATCCACTAAAAGTTTGAGAATCATCATTTTCAGGCTCAACATCCTGAAAAGTTTCATCTACAAGTGAAGTATTTTGATTGCTCCTGCTTTGAACTTTGGAGAAATGTTCATTTAAATAGTTGGGACATACATCCAGGGAACAATGCTCTCTTTGTCGACCAACACCAAGCTCTCGAATATTTTTCCATAAGGTTTTTGATGGTATGTTTTTGTTTAAGCGTCTTGAATACAGTCTACATTTTGCTTCGAAAGATAGAGAACAATTCAGGAACGCGAAAGCGCTTCCATCGCATGTGCGCTTGATCCCTTTGTTTAATAGAAATTAGTATGTCAGACGTAAACCAAGATTTTCTTTCCATACCAGAAAATTTTGTTTTCAGCGGTACATGCATATTAAAAAGTTGCTTTACTGAAGTTTGAATAAAATCAACTTGATCATCCGGTGATGCCATTGAAAAAATCATTTGCCAGTTAATTTCGTGAATACTATTTTTTAGGGCATTTACATTAATAGCCTTAAAGTCCCTATACTCATAGACTGTTGATTTAACCTGTGGAGTAACTTTAAAAGTCAGAGCTGCTGGAAATGACTTTGTGGAGAACGTGCACCAACTCATTTCTCAGATCTGATCAGAAGATAGTTTGGCTGATGAATGGACTCCTAGCACCGTATGCCCGATCCACCAAAACGGAGACCTATTCAACTGCCCCACCTATAGAACGCCAACAACGTGATTGGTTCCTATCAGTGCAGTTTCACACTCCGGCAGATCCTGGAAAAACTCAACAAGTCCAAATCGATACCCACCATCTTTTCATCGAATTCAAGGCCGTATATGCCAGCATTTATAGAGTGGAGTTATATTAAGCCATATCTAGTTTTGGTATCCTTGACAAACTCGTCCGTCTGTGCAGAAAAATGATTAAGAACGCTCACTGCTTCATCCAGGTCTGTAATGACTTTTTCCTTGGATTGTAGACAAGGTGACGCGCTCTCATCTGACTTTTTTAACGTCATTAACATCAGTTCGCCTGCACTGTGTGCAAGCATTTTATGGGTACTAGAATCCCAAAAGAAAAATAGTTGAAAGAATTGTGTGGAACGCACAAGCGAACACTGGAGGCACAATCCTTCAAAAATCTGTACAACTACTAGTCTATGGCGATGATGTCGATATAGTTGCCAGCATTCAGCGGGCAGTCACCGGTGTGTTCGATAATATTGAAACGGAAGCTGCCAAAGTGGGTTTAGCGATCATCAAGAAGGGACACACAACATTGATGTATTGGACAGAACATCACAGTATAATTTCGAGGTAGTAAATGACTTTGTCTACCTTGGCTCTGCTATGAATTCCGTCAACAACACCTCAGGAGAAATGAATCGAAGAATCACTCTTGTGAATCGCTATTTCTTTGGACTTAGAAGCAAGGTCATATCCCGAATAACTATGGAGACTCTATATTAGACTATGATCATCCCATTCCTATTTTAAGGCGCCGAAGCATGGATTCTGCTGAAAGCGGATGAAGATATGCTCAACCGTTTCTGGAAAGAAATCCATAGTGCAATATTCGGTCCCGTTTACGTTGATGGGCTTTAGAGGAGAAGACGACAACGGACTATACGAGCAATACAGCGACATCGACCTAGTCAGAAAATGGCTCATCAGTCATCTGAGATGGCTAGGACGTATAGAGCGAATGGACACCAATGATCTGGCCCGACGAGTCTTCGAATCGCCTCGGAGGGACCTTAGTGACGCGCACAAGTAAATAGAAGGGGACCATAAGCGACTTGGAGTGCATAACAGGAGGCAGTTAACTAAAGACCTGGCTAACTGGAGAGGCTTGTTAGCTGAGGCAAACTAACTCCGAACTGTAGCGTCACCTAAGTACGAGGAAGTAAATAAGTGCGATGTAGTGCGTCTGTCCCGCATGCTGGAAATACATTCCACTCCCAGAATGGAAAGTAGTTACAAATACATATATCGTCCACCTCAAGAATCGGGGCTCGAGGTACTTCTTTGACGGGGAAAACAGTACACCAAACAGTAGGGTGCACCAAATCGGCTTAAAGGCGACTGGTAGTCGATCGTTTCCCAGACACGGCTTCTACCTGGATCTCATGTTTTTCACTACGCGGATACAGCTGACAGGCTCAAACCTATATGCTATAAACTGCTCACACACGTTTGAGTATTACAGTGACCATTGCGGTCCCGGTACTGAAATAACTGTTTTAAATGAAATTGTGAAATTGGGTTCAATGATGCTCCAACAATTATAGTCGGATACGCTAGTAATCTTCTCCAGAATATTGACGAGAGCACTCTCCTCGAACTGGGTCTTCCCGCTGTCCAACAAGATTCTGTCAAATGAGGAGATTGACAGACACCTTACACAAATGGAGCGGGACTATAAAATGAAATACGGACAGTACGGCACTTCGGTGTACCTACCAATAAAAGAGAATTAAAAGATTTTTATACATTTGTATTGGAACAGTACTCGGGTTATAAACACCTGCAACCTCAATATGTTCCCGCAAATAATTAAAATATTTCGGAGGAAAGATCAAAACTACCTTCCAAGTCAAAAATCGCTCGAACTACCAACAACGAACAGGCTTAGATCCAGGAGAAGCTGTCATTGATGACAACTTCTTTTGATCCTCAAGGGAAGGTAGAGGTCATAGGAGTGATCTTCCCGGAAGTGTGTAATGATGTTATTGGCCCGAAAAATGACCTGGAAAACCGGGTCATCGTAATGATATGGAGGACTGGCGATGTAAGAACTCAGGGTTCACTGCCGAAAGTACAGAAAATAATGTCATCGTCGGCGAGAGGGAACTACCCTCGTACCCAAATGATATTCGAATCATGGGGAAGTACAAAATCAGTGGGAACCGATAGGATGCCGATGAAGATGCTTGAATAGTATTTCAGACTTCAATCGCTGGATGTTATTGCTACTCTGATTAGCAATGCGCATTGAATGACAGTGGTGGTGCAAGGTGATCAATAGAACTTTAACTTAGTGTGTTGTTGATAAAAATATAATGCGCCATCCCAAGTGGTAACTAGAACTAAAGCAAGAAACAATGTACGGGCGTCTGACTCCGACAGACTGGCTAGATGGAGTCTTTCATGCTGAACAGGCTGGGCATTAGTAAACCAATGCTGCTTCTTTTCAATATGCTCACCAGTAGAGAGTTTATCATGAAAAATGGCGGTATGACTTCTTCGGAATATTTGACATTTAAAACGGTCTGCGACAAGATGTGGTCACCGATCCTACTTGACTTCTACACCAGCGATTTTATGAGTTATTCGCTATGCCATAACTTACGTAGACGACTCGATCGCGTACAGAACACGTCCAAAGATTGAGGCAATCTACGGATACTTGCAAAACTTGGCAAATATTTTTGAGGTTACGGCAGCTTCTCGAAACATAGCCAGATCTGCCGAATCGATGCGAGAGTGAAAGTAATCGGCTGCATGTCCTTCATCGGGCCTATTCCTGTATTTGGATGTTTTTCGTGGCTTGATTTGAGTGCTGAGGAGAGCTTGTTTTCTCCAACACAAAAGTTAGAGTACTTCAAAGTGGATAATTACGTTAGTGAGCTGACTTGAAGGAACATTGCTAGAGCATTGAGTTCTACGAACACCAAGTGAGGGGCAAAAAGATGCCCTTTCAAGGAATACAGATCTTTATAACCCTTCTACATAGATGCAGTTCTAGGCCATCTCGAATGGCTTAGGTCTTTCGAAAATTCACTGAGCTGTGCATGCCTTGCAACACTAAGGCAAGGTTATCAATGCTTCCATGGATTTCAAGTTCACACTCATCGACTTTTCGCGCCTTTTGGTAGCTACCTGAAGCTGTAGAAGAGGGTTGTCGAAATCGAAATCTCAACAAAAACTAGTCGGTCACCTAAAGAATCGAGGTGTTCTGAGTGCTAATCATAAAGGTTTTGAGCTTTCTTCAAGGCAAAATTGTTAGTCAGATGTGCCAATCTAAGTGTGAGGATGAAGAAGAAGACGCAACCAATGTTGTAAAAAATACCAAAAGTGTTCATGCACGGGTTTGAGGCTTTTCTGGTGATCTTCGTGAATACCAAATGTCAAAGTTGATTGGAGCTTATTTCCTAAGAAATGATTCCAGTCGAAGACAGAGTAATTTCCAAGGACTAAAGTGACTAGTGCAGTGTTTTTCAGATGCCGTACCGCAAGCAGGAGATTGATTTTAGCAAGTGTGTATGTAAACCTCTGTATTCTTCCTCAAACACAAAGTCGACCTCATTTCGAACTTCCCGCATACCGTCCCATAAGACCCCAGTTGTCATCTCTTATTTTACACGTCTTGAAAAGGATTCCTCGAAACAAGACTTTACAGCAAACAAAGCCTCTGGTCCTTTCTGAAAAGCAGTGTTGAAATTGAAATCATCAGTGAGTAGATTGCCACAGCTTCAGAGCCTCACAAAAGCATCATGCGTCCCAATTTCTGTGTCTCCTATGCCCGCTGGGAATTATTTGCTCTGCTCAAATATTTTTTTGAAAAAAAAATAAAAAAATAAAAAACACCTCTGATGACACCTTGGCGAAAAGACAGAAAAACTTCTCACCCCCCTTTGTGTACTTTGAGTCGTTTTTCTCACTATTAAAAGCAAATTTTTTCCTTTTTTTTTTGTTTTCTTGTACGTTCCACACCAAATGAAAATATTTACATGTCCTCCACATCCACAAAGTTGCCCTGCAACTGTGTTTCAGTGTTTTGCCTTTTGCCTCCTCTTGGGCAAACACAAAAGAAATAGGAACACGCCTCCTGGTATTGTTGATGTTGTGCTTGTGGGCGGTTGAAACACGACAAAGAGAACGACAATAGTTGATAGACGAATGTCGGGGGTGATGCTAATACAGAAACAGAAACAGAAATAACAAAAAAAAAAACACTATTGCTAAAGCTTAAGCTAAAATAGCAACTATTTACATGAGTTACGTATGTCTCCCATGCAGGACACATTACACACATGACACAACACAAAACAGAACGCACCACATACCATGTGTACGGAGTAGACAAAAGGAAAATGGAATACTGAAACCGGAAACTGAAACAAACATCACTATCGAGAGCAAGGTTAATGGCGGGCGAATAGAATTTGTTGCAAAAGGATAAAAGCTTTCACCAAGTTTTCCTGTCTTCTTGCCTCTCATCGGATCCAAGACTGTCAGGAAGAGATACGAATACGAGTTTGACGAAGGATGAATGTGAGAATGGAGGGAAGAAATTCCACTCGAAGGATAATGGATACAATACAAAGTGTTGTTGCCGGCAAGGGGATGTGTCAATCGTAAATCGTATATCGTAAACGATTTTATGAGTTTCGCATTTTGGATTTTCGCGTTTCAACGTTACGTATCATTACCGTTATTGGCTGTGGAATTGATTTTAGCGCTTCATAAATGAAATCGTTAAACTAGATCATCGCTGCTGATTATCTCCTTAAAAGAATGAATTGACCTCAATCTATCCCTTAAATCATATTTCCAATTGATAATCCCCAGCGAGAGGGATTGGCGTTGGAAAAACTGCAGGGTCCTTAAGCTCTGCGGAGAAGATAACCAGTCAACTGGCATTTTCACTGGCACTGGTACTGGCTTTAGCTTTGGCAGTGAATCTTGGCGATTTATATCTATATCACGCGCTGTTGCCGCCACCAAATTGAGGTAACGAAATCCAATGAAATCCTCCTTACCTTTGCCAAGTTGGAAACCGCATTTCATCACTATTCCTACAATGACAACGAACCAGGAGGTGGTACCAGCCACTGAATAGTAGGTTCGCTCACGCTGGCGTTTGTGTTTTAGGTAGAAATGGCTGCGAGCCTGGATCTATCTTTGGCCGTAAAGAAAGCAAACACCAA
Source organism: Volucella zonaria (assembly GCA_963966105.1). Taxonomy (NCBI): domain Eukaryota; kingdom Metazoa; phylum Arthropoda; class Insecta; order Diptera; family Syrphidae; genus Volucella; species Volucella zonaria. The sequence continues at coordinate 179,205,653 of OZ014531.1, read as the reverse complement.
CACAAGCAGCCATACGAACACAGGTACAGGATATACAAGAGTCGACTAACATTTTCCGCTCGTTATTACCGCGCGCGTGCACTCAACCGGCAAGGATAAACTTTTTAAATCAAACAATTAAATTCCCTACGCTTGCCTGAATCCTGGCAGAGCTGGAGGACAATATCATGAAGACCAGCACCAGGATCGGTAGCAGGAACAGGACCAGGTGGCGGTTGGGCGGGGGACGAAGGGGATAAAAGAATGTGAGCTGAAACAGAAAGCGAAAGGCGAAACCAACGAAAAAACTCCAGAGTGCCGACGCCGACTGGTGGTGAGTGCCTTTACTTGAACCGTCTTCTACACTCGCCACTGCCAGCTGACGGCATGAATGGATGATAAGCCAGCTAAAACCGTACGGGTTGGTTTTAAGGGGCTTGTGGGTTGTACTTGATTTTTTTATTTTTTTTTTTTTTTAATTTTTTTAGGGAAGTTAATTTTTGTACGCGTACCCCAGTACACGTAGCTGGGTGCTTTCATTTTTAATTTCATTCGTCTCCCCGATAAGGAGCTCTGTTCTGTCTGATTGTGAAGGGCAAGGGGAGTGAAGCGAGGGTTCTGTGTTTTTTTTTTTTTTTGTTGTACTTTTCAGTTTGATATCGTTTTTGTGAGAACCGTTAACGGGGTATAAATCCAAAATCCAATTGAAGTTATTTCTACGAGAATGGGATTAGTTTATGTGTGATTGGATTTGGGGTGTGCAAAAGAAAAGCAAAGAAAAGAGAACTCTTGTCTGGGGGCTGCGTTAAGTGTAATAGTTTCTAGGATGCCGGAAACACAATTGGATTTAGGAGGAATGTTCTCGCGCGGATTTTCAGATAAATCGGGATGTTTTTTGAGCTTGATTATGGTTAAGAGGATGTGATAAGTCGGATTGAGGAAATTCGCCGGAAAGATTTTAAATAGTGTTGTTGCAAAGTTAAATAACGTAAAGGAGAGGAAATGTGCGCTATTGTTGCATGGATAATACACTGAAAGATTGCTTTTTGAATTGGATTACCCTTTATATGGCCAAATTTCTTATCCTTGTTCAAAGGCTCTTTGGGCTGATGTCTTAAATATTGAAGACATGGTACATACCATTTAAATTTGATAGATGAACCCCAAAAGGCGGATGAAAAACTGCGATATCCTCTTCGGCGCCTGATACAAAGAAGGAAGATTACGTTTATTTGGATGTGGATCGAGGAGGACTTAGACAAATTGAGCTCTCGGTTTTCGGAAATATAAGTCTGATTTGCGTCCATCCCTCCACAAGGGATAATGCCACGTCCGACACTGAATTGACGATTTTAGAATTAGTAATGGGACATAACGTTTCCGATATCCATATAGAAACCTGGTTATTCTTTCACCAATCAACGGTCAACCAGATTGATCACATTGCGATCAAGTGGATCTCGAAGCTTTTAGAGGAGCCAACACCGACTTGGGTTACTTAATTGCTGCAGCCAGAGTACGAATGCGGGTATAAGAAGCCTAGCGGAGTCAGGTAAGACTACCAAAGCCAAAAGTTGAAAAGTGGTTATTGCAAGAGACCGCTAGAATTGTTGTCAATTTCTCAAAATTCTAGGTCCCGTACACAAACCATAGAACAACAACGAGAATGTTGTCAACGAGCCATCAGGGAAGCTGCTTCCGATGTGATTGGTTTCAAAGCGCCGTCACTACGAAACCTCTGGTTTGACGATGAATGGAGGTAGGTATATGAAGTCAAACAAGGGGCATATAAAGTAGCACTGCATCGGAGATCTACGGGCAGGAAAAACGGGAAGAGCACGGGCTTCTCAAAAAGACAAACAAAAAAACACGAGAAAATGGGGAGATGTTACTACCTGAATGACGTTCGAAAGTTTTGTTAGAGAGTAAAAGGAACATGGCATGGCTGCAAAGCCAGAATGGAAGCCTGCAAAGACGAACATGGATAATAAGTATAGGGTCATCCAACAAGAGGAGTTTCAATTTAGATTTCGCGTCGTTGTTGAACTGTCAACAATTCAGCTATCATTGCGATGACTTTTGATAAGCAGAAACTCGGAGGTTATTCAATGTGGATCAATACACACTCGCAAATGGCAAACATTCATTACGAAAACGGTGAAAATATCGCGGAAACGTTTCGTAAAATTTGTACTGCTTTTGGCCATCATCAAGAGAGCCAGAATCGATGCTGCGGATATGAAAAAATATTTCTGTAGACTTTATAACGCCGATCAAGATCAAAATGCGCTGTCAGCCGATAAAGCCGCTTTCGCAGATGGATTGCCTATTGCACTATTTACAGCAGCAGGAGATTTAGTTTAGTTTATTATTAATATTGAATTCATTGTTCACATAAAACTTGTGTACAAAACACATCTTTTAAAAAATAGAACAAGCTTTTGTACATTACTTTAATTTGAGTTTAGTTTAAAGAGTTAAGTTTAAATAAAAGAAAGAGATAAGGAAAAGAAAGTACCAAGCAAAGGAAACATAAGGAAAAGAAGAGGTAGGAAAGTAGGCAAATCTATTAGGAATTACGAGTATTAGCATAATGAAGAAACAATTTTTTCTTAAAGGCGGTTCTGTTCGTCGTGCGCTTTATATCTACGGGTAAACTATTCCAAAGGCAAACCGAGTTAACAAAAATTTGTCTAGATGTATTAACATATTTGCATTTTGGAATGATCAATTGCAACATTCTAACATTACACGGAGAAATAATTTTTTCAAATAGATATTCCGGTTGTTTTGTTGTTAAAATTTTGTGTAGTGATAGTACAGTTCGATATTTCATCAATTCGTCGATTGACAAACCTAAAATCTGATGGGAGTTCATATCTTCCCATGACGAATATGTATCTCGCACAGTTATTATAGGCAACATTCAGCTTTCGCCGAGATTCATAATCCATGTCGGAGTATATTTCACACCCATATAATAGAATAGGCAGGATATATGATTTTACAAGCTTTAACTTAACTTTGGTGAGAAGATAGTTGGAGGTTGAACTAAGTCCTCTAAGGGCTTCGTAAACTTTCGATGCAGTTTTTGTATTGTAATATGAGTCCTCCAGGTAAATTGTTTGCTCATGTAAACCCCAAGATTTTTGAATGTTTCAACATATTCAATTGGAGTTCGATTAACATAAAGAAGAGGAATGTCTACTTTAACTCGGCTAGCATTAATGATCATTGCTTTAGTCTTTGTTGGATTAAGACTGAGTTTATTTTCAAATGACCACTTACAAATTGTTGCTAATTGGTCGTTTAGATTAATTACACTGGTCAACAAAAATATATTTATTTTTTACTCCGATTCGTAATCGTTGGAGTTTATAGAATCAGGAAAACCATATAAAATAGCGATAGGGATTTTGTGAGAAAACGCTTTTTTGAATTTAAGAATTTAACCAAAAATATTACCGAAAAATGTTGTTTCTTCTAAAATTTTGTTGTTTTTTTGGAAGCATCTGCATTCCATTTATAAGAACACCTCGGATTCTCTCTTATAAGCGACCAGCAGTAATCTGTCAACATTGATGGCTCCCATTTTCCTTGGTACCGTTGCTCTATTGCAGAAATGTCTTGGTGGAATCTCTCGCTGTGCTCATCGCTTACATCACCCATATTTTCAGGAAACAAATTGAGATGAGAATGCAAAAAATGAAGTTTTAGCGACATGTTGCATCCCATTTTATGATAAGCATCCAGCATTTTCTTTACATCATCTGCATAACCTGGAGTCTTATTGTTACCTAGGAAGTTTTCTTCTACTTTCACAAATGAACACCAGGCCTGTTTTTCTAATGAATCCAGAGTGGGAATGAAAGCTGGATCTTGTATAAGCTTTCTAATGTCTGAACTTTTGTTTCAAAAAATTTAAACCAGGTTGGTCTTTCTTCATCGCCTTTACAAAGTTTTTTATAAGACCCAATTTGATGTGTATAATGGTGGTAGAATAACACGCTGTGGTTCGATCAATGAAGGATTCTTTATATTTTTTTCTCCACAAATAAAGTTTGTTCTTATAGGCCAATCTACTCTCACAAAGTGCTCCGATCGTGCTCTACTATCCCACTCACATAAAAAACAATAAAATTTGATGTAACCTAGTTGTAGTCCAAGAAGTAGAGCAACAACTTTTAAATCCGAACATATCGACCAGTTATATTTTTTATATTCAATTTTTTCCAATATAAATTTCATAACATCGTAGGTTTCTTTTAAATTCACACAATGCGCTAGAGGTATTGAAGGAAACTTATTACCATTATGAAGCAATACAGCTTTCAAACTAGCCTTTGATGCTTCGATGAATATCCGCCATTCTTCGGTTTTGTGCTCATAATCCAGTGACAGCAATAAGGAACAAATTACTTGTAATTTTTACCTCAGGCTTGAGCAGATTCCACTGCTTTAACTTTGAGCTCGGTATTTCAGACTTTTGTTTTAACAAATCCAAGTCTCTGACGAGGTCATTGAGCTCAATCTGACTGATGAGATGGAGGGAGCTCAAATTCGGGATCATCCATGATTTCTTCTGAATAATATGACGAACTTATTTCTGTGTCCGAAAGGCGTCCGGAAGGTGGCTTTGGAACTGGCAGAATTTCTGTATGAGGTGCTGGTCTTGTTACAGAAGAGACATCTGCATATTTTATGGAATGCTTTGATCTTCGAGAAAATCCCTTCACATTGGTGCAACAAAAGTAACAATCTGTGTGACTCTGGGGCTCTCTCCATATCATAGGCATTCCAAAAGACATTGCAGAAAATGACTTGTTAAACCAACCAGTTAGCTGTCGGTGAGCGACAGCTAAGGCAGCAAATGTGTGGTGCCCAGAGTTTATCCTGATGGTTTATTTTAAATTTAAAATAAGAAAAGTAACACTTTTCAATAAATGGTGTTATTTTCTTTTTTCGGAAACTTGGTGTAAATTCTCCACAAATATAGCCGTATAAATCTGGACAATTAACACAAGATCGTGGCATTTTATCACTTTAATGCACTTCTAATATTCTTCTTACGCAAATTAGTTTATTTTTTTAAATTACTAACAGAAAAACCGATTTAAACGATGTGCGATTCTATTAGAACTGACCTTGTTCGATAAGATTTAAAATTGTGTGTGACCTGAGCAAAATATTATTTTTCCCGTTATCTACAGGTCGAGTACTACAAGATACAGTATTCAGTATGTCCGAGTATTTTTCATTGTTGCCTAGTGTTATCGGTTGCTTAATTTGGGATTTGGGAAAAACAGAATAAATCTGCACATCATCTGCATATATATGACGTTTACAATTTACAAGACGCACGGCTAAGTCGTTTATATAACATATAAAGAGTAGTGGTCCTAAAACGGATCCTTGGGGAACACCTGATGGAACAAAAAGACAAGATTGCTTAGATATGACGACACCAAATTACATAGAGACCGGTCGAACCAGAATTGGGTCCGAAGTTTCATGACTAGTATTTTATGATCAACAAAATCAATTGCCTTAGAAAAAGTCTAAAAACACAATCAGTGCTAACATTTTGTGGTCTAAGCCCTCACGCATATCTTCGCAAACCTTAAGTAAAGCTGTGGTGCAATTATGCTTAGCACGGAAACCCGACTGACAGTTTGTAATAAGCTGTTTATCGTTTAAATAATGTTTGACTTGTGATGGAGATTTCGGAATTGGCACCACTTTAGCAATTTTCGAACTTTCAGGGAAGGTTGAAGTTGTGAGTATTGAATTAAAAATATAGGTTATATGAGTGAGAATGACTGGAAACAGGATTTTTATGAACTTGGGAACGATATTATTCCATCCAACTGCGTTAGATGTAATGTCAAGGATCGTTTTACCAACACTGATTTCGTCGGTACATTGTAGGGAGAAAGTGTCGTCGCTACTGCATTGCGGTTCAGATATATTTGTCGGATTATGTATATCATATGCAGAAACAAATTTAGCATTAAGTTCGTCTAAATTGATGAGGCTTGGAAGGAAGGGCTGGCTTTTCAGAAGTCAAACCGAGTGAGCGCACAGTCTTCCAAAAGTCGGTGTTTGAGCTAACTGCATTGAATTTGTTTGCATAAAATGACCTTTTATTAGATCTGATTAATGAGGTTACTGCATTACGAACAACTTTGAACTCTGTGTGTATTTCAGGACATTTGTACCGTCACCATCTCCTGTATAGGATATCCCTGGCTTTCATGAGATCAAAGACTTCTTTTGTAAGCCAAGGTAATGTGCATTTCTTGGACCTTCTTTTTACCACTGCCACATGATTTTTAAAAAGGTATAAAATGTTCTCATTCAAATATTTAGTTTGAAAGCTGGTATCATTTGTTGTATATATCGGCTGCCAATTTATCGTCTGGCAGCCATGAAAGAGTACTACTAGATTAAGTTTTGTGCAATATAATCAAATGACTCGAAGAAATCATTATTCGTTACTTCTGAAAGTATGTTGACTGCTAAAAAAATCATGTCGTGATGCAAAAATGCTGGAACAGGAAGTTGATCGTACCGAAGCACGAAAATTTCTTCAGACACTAACGCAATATCAATTAAATGGGGTGTTTTGTTGGGTGCAAAATGAGTAGGATGGATACTATTTACGAAGCTCAGACGAAGGGACTCAATCAATTCTTTAAAAGCATTATTTTCCTTTTCTAAGATGTTTAGGTTTAAGTCACCACATATAACGATTTTAGAATATAAAGGAGGTAATTCCTCGAGCACATCTCTTATTAGTGTATGGTGTGCAACATCCGGAGCCATATATATGCACCCCAGAAGGAAAATTACGTTAATAGTCCTAACCTCAATGAATACGTACTCCAATAAGTCGGTTGGTGATGATTTTTTAATATTGTAATATGAAACTTATGATACTTTTTTAAATAGATACCAACACCATCTCCTCCTTTGCGGCATCTGTGACCTGGAAAAAACTGCATATTATTTATTTAAGATTATTAGATTTGATTTTAACTCCGAGTCAAACCATGTCTCAGTTACACAAACAGCATCGACTAAGGACTGAAACGAATAAAATTTGGAAACTTCAAAGTAAAAAAAAAAATATTTTCGTAATTCATGTAAATTTTTTTTATTTGCTTTAAAACTCTGTTTTTATAAAATTCATTCACAATTACAAAAAATAAAAAAAATTATTTGGGTTCCCATTCTTTCCTCAACTTCTTTCGAATGTCCTTCATAAGGTTGATGACAGTTACATCTGTGATCTTTTTGGACGCTCTTTTCCATTTAGCACTAAAATCTTTTACGTCCTTCGCACACTGCTCACTTTTCCTCAATTTAGCTTTGACCAGAGCCCAATACCTTTCAATGGGACGACACTGTGGAACATTGGGTGGATTCACGTCTTTTGGGACAAAGTCGACATTTTTAGCAACAAGAAAGCTCAACGTCGCGTGAGCTGAAGTTAAATCTGGCCAAAATAATGTTGAACCCTCGTGTTTGTTTAATCAACCGTTTTTTTAGGCACTCGTTAATGTTGTAATAAACGATGAGCTTCTGTGTCCACATTGGCAAATGGCCTTCCAAACGAGATATTTTGACCCGAATTTTTCCATTCCAATCGATGTTGTTGATTGCGGAAGAATCTCAGATTCCAACGAGTTGTAAAACTGCGCACCTGGAAGAGTAGTAAAGTCGGCTTTGACATAAGTTTCGTCATCCAAAACCAAGCACGTTTTCTTGTTGCCGATCAACTCGTATAGCTTTCGGGCTCGTGTTTTTATGACTTTTTCTTGCTTTTCAGTAATTTTTGGTATTTTTTTTGCTTTTTTCGTGATTTTAGACCGTTACGTTTTTTAGATCTTTGTACCATTGTTTGGTTGGTATTACATTTCCGAGCAACATTTCTGGATGACATAGTCCGGTTTTTTACGATGGTACCCACTATTTTCCTGTCCAAATTTGTATCATGTGCTCCACTTTTCTGTTTTCGCTTAACTGTCAACGTCTTCAAATATCGTTTAATAACAGAATCCACTGTACTGCGTGCTATGTTTAAATTTTTTGCGATGAAATGTTTTGGACGCAAAGTATCCATGTATCGATAATCTTTTTACGGCGTTCCCCTTGACTCATATTTTATCAATATTTTAAACCGCACCGAACTAAGATCAATAACAAACTGAAACTAGAGAATATACAGGCTAATTTGGGTACAAAATGAAATTGCAATTTTTACGCATTGGAAGTATAGCCCGTATAACCCAGATTTTATTCGTTTCAGTCCTTATACTATCACTAAACAAATAACGGAACTCATCGATTTTGTTTTTTAGACTTTGCGCATTTAAACAACATACAATATATTAAAACCTTTTTTCGATTTGCAAAGAATATTAAATAAAGTTTTCGATTTGCCAATGTAAGTAGCCCATTCCTGTGAATTCCTTTTAGCAAGTGCAACAGAAACAACGAGAGACACAAGCGCCTTTAGAGTGTATGCCATGGAAAATAGTTCTTAATAGATTTGCAGTGAGAGAGTTAAAAAAGAGATACAAAAAGAAATGAAAAGAAAAGGAGAGGAGAAAATAAGGAAAAATTATTTTATGCGTCGAAGAAAAATTCATTGTTGACGTTGTAAGGTGACTTCTTGATGTCGTGCGGCAATGGTTGCGAGAGCGTCGGCATCACTGACTAAGATGCTTCGTTGGTTGCTCTCCTTTCTCACCATAATGCTTCCATTCCTGGTAGAAACAGAGAAAAGTTGCTTTTGATGTTTCAACCGTGTTGCTTGTTGTAGTAAGATGCGATTTTTTTTTGGTGAGACTTTCGTTGACATAAAACACTGATGAGGATTCCAGGCCGATGTCATTTAGGCAAAGTTACCATCCATTTTTGTTTCCGAAACTCTGTCACTGCTCTCAGAAGGAGATTTCTCTCTTGAGCAGAGTTGAATTTTAAAATGACTGGTGGATCAGCCGTATTATTTCTAGTTTGAGTACGGAAAACAGCATTTAGTGTCGGAGGTTTGCATTCAACAATATTACATAAGTGGTGGAACATGGACTCTAGGTTTTCATAATAGCATCATGAGCTGGTTGTTAAGGCTCGTCTAAACTTTAAGCATCATCTAGTGTAGAACAGATATGCTCCTGTTAAGTGTCATCAAAACTGTTGGGTCTATAACTTAATTCATTCGGTTTGCTAAGAGATGGCGTAACTTGTATTAGTCCATTGGAACATGCGTTGTAAAGCTACTGTCATTGTACGTCATTTCAGTATATGTCATTCATTTGAAGCGTAAACAACAATAATTTTTTTTTTCACTCAAATATGTCGAACTTTGTGCCTGAAAAAGTGTTTTTGCGGGGAGTTCTTCTTCATTGCTTTAATATGAAGAAAACTGCTGCCGAAAGTCATCGTATTTTAGTGGAAGTTTATGGTGAACATGCGCTAGCTGAGCGAACGTGACAAAAGTGGTTTGCACGATTTAAAAGTGGTGATTTTGGCTTTGAAGACGATGAACGTCCTGGGCAGCCAAAAAAGTTTGAAGATGAAGACTTCCAGTTCATTACTCTATGAAGGGGAGCTCGCATAATCTTTGGATGCCACTCAAGCAGCCATTTCAAAACGTTTATAAGCAGCTGGATATATTCAAAAGCAAGGAAATTGGGTTCTACATGAACTCAAGCCGAGAGACGTCGAAAGGCGGTTTTGCATGTTCGAAATGCTGCTGGAACGCCACAAAACACAAAAGGAAGTCATTTTTGCAATGGATTGTTACTGGTGATGAAAAATGGATCCATTACGACAACCCCAAGCGCAAAAAATCATATGTAAAACCCGACCAACCAGCCAAATCAACGGCAAAGCCGAATATCCATGGCGCGAAGGTAATGCTCTGTATTTGTGTGCTGTATTATGAGCTGCTAAAACCGGGTGAAACCATCAATGGACAACGCTACCGAACACAATTAATCCGTTTGAAGAGAGCAGTGGCCGAAAAACGCCCGGAATATGCGACCAGACACGAGGCAATAATTTTCCATCATGACAACGCTCGGCCCCACGTTGCTATTCCGGTTAAGAACTATTTGGAAAACGGTGGATGGGAAGTCTCACCCCACCCGGCTTATAGCCCAGACCTTGCCCCTTCTGACTACCATTTGTTCCGGTCGATGCAGAACGCCCTTACTGAAATACGGTTCACATTCATTCTTGGCTGCCAAGCCGGCGCAGTTCTTTTGGGATGGGATCCACAAATTGCCAGAAAGATGGGAAAAAGTCATAGCTTCAGATGGGCAATTTTGAAATAAAACTGCAAGAATTAAGTTATATACCCAATAGATACAAAATACAAAAACAGAATAAGGGACTTCTCATTCCTAGACCTGTCATTTACGTGGCAGAAATATATTTAAGTACCACGAAAGTTAAGTTTTATGTGCGGTGAGTCAATCCGTCCACCACTTTAAGTTGTAGTGCAAAAGAAATAGGAACATCTAAAAGCAAGCGAGTCCCAAATGGCCAAGTAGAAGACTCAGTTTTTGACGGCACATTAGGTGCATTCTTTATGAAACCCAACTTACCTCACACTGAAGCTGTCGATTTCACCCAGAAATTTACAATAGCTCTCCCATTTCAAGGACAACGAGCTCGATGTTGTGCTTTATAGCAACTCGCTGGTATCCTAGGTTATAACACTCTATAAAAAGGTCTCAGTAATTGTTGAATTTACCTTTTTTTTTTGTTTTTTTTTACTATCCCCGTAAAGCACCAGTTGTAGTGGACTCGGAGCCTACCTACATATCATACAATGGCCTTGATACTTTGCAGGACACTTAAATTTCATGGCTACCACCATCACAAATACTATAAAACAACGTTTACAACTATCTCGTCTTCGCCCTATTCATAAATAAATTCACTAGCTCACCCCCCGCATACGCACACATTCACTCATCTATTCATTCACATGGTTCAAGCGAACCAACAACCCTACCAGTAACTGCAAAATGAGTTATCACCTGAACAGACAAAACGGATATATTCACTTCACTTGAAGCCCATCACACACATCAAGTAGCTGTTATCCGATTGTAAACTGGCATACATTCCCCCAACAAACCCCATCCCGTATGGATACCCACTCACATCCATCCGTAAAGCCACTTTATGGATGCCACAAAGTGCCCATATGCCCGTCCCATTGAGTGTAAGGCATCATTTCCCGATTCCATTGACCAGCAACTATTTAGGAGAAAGTAACATAAATTAAAAGGACCCTCTCCTCGGTATGATGATGATGGTGAAGACGATGATGATGATGGTTCGACTCCGATGGTATGAAGTTCTGCTGACATATGCATTTGTCGGGTTTCAGCGAAAGCAGATACGAACGAACGAACGACTAACCTCGTATCTGAAGAGAGTTAGAATGTGTGCACACATCTATATTAGGTGGCCGGGACGAGACATGAGACATGAGACAAGGGCATACATCCTCGTTCCCCATATGACAAAAGATGAAGAAGAAGGTGTTCAGCAGAGATAAAACGCTCCAATCTGCCATTAAAGTGGAAATGTGTCATTAGCTTTTGTTGTTGGTACTGACACTGGCACTGGCACTGGCGCTGGCGCTGGCGCTAGCGCTTGTACTGAAACTGACTGCGTCGTGGTACTATTTTACGGATGTTCGTTCATATGGTTGTACATGCGTATGTATTGTATCTGGGTGCTGTAGCTGATGCTGGTGCTGTTCAGTACTTAAGGTACATGGCGACGAAAATCTTTGTCATCCAATTTGGGTATTCCGAATTGCGAAAACGTTCCATCTACTACGAGAAGTCGTATTTCTTCACCTGGTGGGTGTTTGGGTGGTTGCCTGCCTGCCCCACATCCCTTATCGTTCGACAGAGGCGGAAGACAAACAGTGTTATCATCTCGAAGCAATAGAGCACAACATCATCAAAATATTTATACAAATAGGTTACAGTCTGATTAAGGGGCGGATATCACCATCCAACACAATGCATGCATGCGGCACAAGGTTCCAGATTTCCAGGACACAAGGACACATGAGGTGTGGCAGACGGATGACGATGACAACAACGACAACGGCAACGACAACGACGACGATGACAACGAGGACGATGATGACAGTGACAACGACTCTGACGATAAACGAGTACTCGTTTGAGCGCTCCTCATATAGTACATACACTTGTACATCTCAGTTCGAAGGGTTGAAATTTGCGGATGAACTTTAAAACTTTTCACATCTTTTGGCAGAGCTCTGGATTGGGTTCAAATCCTGGTCCAAGGGGTATTTCCTTCAGTATTCATCGCTCTTTGCCACTATCTATCTCTCTCTCTCTCTCTCTCTGTCGCTCTCTTGTCGACACTATCAACACATAATCGTCATCGTCATGGGACAACTTCATGAGGTATAAGAATGGTATGACCATGACACATTGTTTCGTTCAGAGGGATATGCCGGGTATGGTATCCATATGTACGGAGATGAGCAAACTATGCGAAACAATCTATTCATTTGGATCTGGAACTGGATCTGGGACTCGTGCTTTCGGTGTTTGAACGATGAAAATCGTCCTTGCCATTGCTTGTGTTTGCCTTTTCATTTGTCTTTTGAGATGAGGTGGCCGTAAATGGGATAATGTTACTGGGCTAAGGAAACCCATTTTTAAAGGGAAGCACCTCACATATGCGGGAAATTAAAAGACAACGATGTTTGGCTTCCTCGTTCCTTACCCTCTGGTCTGGGCAAATAAGTCATGGTGTATTAATTTTTCCGACAGAGCAATGTTAACTGGCAAAGGGTAAACATAACCGAACAAAACAGACATCAACCGTAGTTACGAGTAGTTGTGGTAACACTATAAACGGATGTAGCTATACCAGGAGGAAAGTGCTCTTTGCTTTTCCAACCTCATCCTAAGCTACAGTTTCAACACTCTCGGAGCAGGTAAATGTGATGGAAAGCAGTTTAGTGGCTTGCAGATTCCTTTTCTTTTCCCTTGACTGGATTTTAGCAGAGGTGTGAAAATTTCCATTTTGTGTTTGTTCTTCTTCAACTGTTTGGGAGTACGGCGTCCAGGAAGCCAATAAAGATTGGGTTAACAAGTAGGTGGGACCCATAGTTGTGATACATTTTATCCCTACAACAACACAAATGAGATTTTTTTTTTGTATGCGGCTGGATTTAGGAGTCGGCTATACTCCGACCTTATAGTATCTCGTTAGATTGTTGATAATTTTGTGGAATACACGTTGAGGTACGAGTATGTAGCAGAATCTGATAAATTACGAAGCAGATCCAGCAAAGCTATTATCGAAGCAAATTTCCCTGAAAACAAATATGACGAACGGGTAACACGTTGTCGATTATGGACAAGGAAAGTTGTCTTTGGTTTAAGGCCTCATCCCCAACTATGTAACGGGCGAAGGTTTTAAAAAACCTAACTACTTAAGCTTCGGGAGAAGCTTAACCAACATTAGCTCGAACTAATAATTGTTGAAGATAATGATCATTTACCTTACGACAGATCTCGGCAAAGACCTAGGAACTTCATACCCAAGACCGGTTTGTCCTTTCGTATCCCTGATAAACTCATCAGTATAGTATTGCACTGGTAGTAAGCGAGGTTAAAAAAAATATAGATGCAATCAACAAGAAGGCACTTCGAGTCCATTTGGAAGGAAACGAAATATTGATCAAGTCCTGCATACAGGAAGATAAGCTCGGGCGATTGACGCGCAGTTTTCTGACTAAGTTCATATCGCTGTACAGATCGTATAGTTTATCATTGGATCTTCTCCTCCAAAGCCTGTTAAAGAAAGCTGGACCAAATATTTTTCGAAGGATTTTTCATCCGCTTGATCAAGGTTTTATATAGGGTCTCCATGCTTTTTCGGAATAGGGTCTTACTACTCAATTGGCTTTTTAGCCAAAGGAAACAGCGGTTGGCAAGAGTGAATTTTCGTTTCATTTCTGCTGAGATGTTGTTGGGAGACTTTATTGCAGAGTCGAAGTCTCTTACTACATGGAAATTATAGCTGCCGACTGTGACGTTCTGTCCAATTCGTCGATAGTGTATCCCTACTTATTGACAGCATATACTTGGTATCGCCCTCATTTACCGCCAAATCCATTTTGCCAACTTCCGTTTTAATGCATTCGGCACAGAAGCCGCGAGTTCGCTAATTGGGCGCTGGGAATGTTGGCCGGAGATCCGGATTTTGGCCAAAAACTCATCTTCTCGGACGAAACCTATTTTTGGTTCAGCGGCTATGTCAACAAGCGAAATTGCAATTACTAGAGCATCAATGCATCCACAAAGTTGACTCTTTGGTGCGATTTATGGCATGGCGGCACCAGCGGACCTTATTTCTTTCGAAATGAGGAAGAAAACACCGTTACCATCAATGTTATCAGGTTAGCCGGCTGTTTGTAGTCAGAGCTTGATGACATCGATATATCCGAGCTGTGGTTCCAACAAGACGGCAGAGATTTTGCGATTGGACCATCTCACGGCGAGCGCTCATCAATTGGCCACCGCTATGATGCAACTTGACACCATTCGATTTATTTCTCTGGGTCTCCGTCAAGTCCTTAGTCTACGCTAACCAACCAACCACTTTGGACGAGCTCGAGGCCAACATTCGACACGCTATTGCCGGAATAATGTTGCACGTATTGGAACGAGTCATCAAAAATTGGACCGACTGCTTGAAGCACTGCCAGCGAAGCCGAGGCAGCCATTTGAATGATATGCTATTCGTAATGGCATGAACGTAGCTTCAGAATATAGCCAGAATCAATTTTATATCTCACACCGTTGTTTCATTTAAATTTTTTGCCTGTCTGTCTTATCTGTTCACCCTTTAATATATATGAAGGCCGAGTAAACAGCTAGTGCGGAAGTTTTATTAAACTAAACGCACATTTATTATGAAATAAATGTAGAATTGTATTGATTAATAAAGTTCGATCTGTGGCAATTATGGGTGAAACACAACACCGTTCATATGGCCACCACGGCTTCTGCCGCAAGCGATCATGCGAAGGTCAAAATTATCGATTTCTTTTTAAAGAATAAGGGGGTCAATGGCAGCAAAGTTCGGATGATATGTTTGAGTTCCTAAATTATCTCTGGGTTATTGGCAGACTTTACTCTTCAAATAACCCTACAGGAGGAAGACTAAAGGTGTCAAATCGCATGACTTTGGAGACTAATCAACTTCTCCTCCAACCGATATAATGCGATCTTCTAATTTCGTACGCAATAAATTGATTTACTGATGGCTTGTGTGGGAGGTAGAACCATCCTGTTGAAACCAGAGATCGTCCAGACCCAATTCATTCAATTTTGAAAAAAAAAAAACACTTTACCAAAAAGGATGATGTTTGGTTATGCTTCTGCTTCCAGCTAAATAGCAATGTCATATAGTGCAGATCCTCAAAGCAATTTTTTGCGTAAAAGTGTTTTCAGATAACAAAAAATTAGTGCAGAAGATGACTGTTTGCACCTACAGCGTTTAGAGGAAGCCCTTTGGCGATCGCATAGAGTATTATGGGTACGTAACTGACTGTAACTGCCTACATAAAGCTAAAAGTAAAATTGAGGGTATCCAAAGCACGAGGCGAAAAAGAAATAAGGAAGAGGTACGATCTCATAAATTATTCTGGCAGGTATTCCAATAATCTAAGTACGCTCTTCTACTTAGTTATGTGAAAGTGAAAAATCATTTCAAGACACGAAAATATACATGCAGTCAGGGGTCATATTAGTTCACTACGGTTCGACATTACCCTTGATTTTAGCAATTGACAATGGTACGTATGGGGTGGGTGCAATACTAAGCCACCTATACCCGAATAAGAAAGAAAGATCAATTCAATATGCATTACAAACACTGTCAAATGTGCAACAGAGATATACCAAAGTGGAACGAGAAGCTTATGCTATTATCTTTGATTCATTTTAGTTACCGACTTCACAGATCTTTTAACAGGGTTACCCATTTTATCCGTAGCAAGGATGCAGCATTACGTGATAATTTCGGAATCATTGAATCACGAAATTCTTTACAAAAAGTCTAGAGAAAATTCGAATCCAGATGCTATGTCTCGATTACCTGTAGCGGTAAAGTACGGTGGTATTGAAGAAATTAATTTGGTTTAAATCACCGCTATCGGAAACTATCAATTACAAAAAATCGATTTGGGATCAACCAATCTGGGGTTCCCTTTGCAACAGGGATGTTTAATGAGAAATATACTGGTTTCTGTCTCAAATGAACCATGACTTCGAGTGCTAGCGGAATTGTACGGATTGCCAGACGACCAGAGTTGAAAAAAATATACAGCCCTAACATTGTTGGGAGATGCCGGAAGAGTTGCTTGAACGCCTACATGCCGATATTGCTTGACCATTTATGGATACTTACTTTCTTATTTTATTTGAGGCATTCACATACAGAAATAATTATTTAAAAGTGCCGATAAATTTTTAGTATTGTACATTTGGCCTACCATCTATTTTCGTTGGTGATTGAGAACCACAATTTATGGCAGATAATTTCCAACAATTCCCTTGAAAAACAAAAATGCTATTCAACAATATACGTACCACCCAGCAACTAATGGCCTAGCAAAATGTTATGTCCGAACATTCAAAAACAAATTAGAAACGATAAAATGTAACAAACATGCTCAAGAACTATCAAATATCTTATTTGCTTACCGTCGTGCAATACATCCAACCACCGGCAAATCAGCATCAATGCTTATGTTTGGACGCCAGATAAAATAGCGACTAGAGTTGATGATGCCATATAAACAAAATAAGCATCGATTAGACGGTTATTCAACAAGTAGAACTAAATTTGCGGCACTAAAAGAAGAGTTAAATGGCGTTTCGGTGAAGTGGTGGAAACTGAGAAATTAATCGGTGTATGCTCTCCACAAAGCCATTTCCAGCAGCTTTGAATACCTCGGCCAAACTTCGGTTTGGTCAGGTGGACCGAAATTTTGTTTATCACCGTCTAAATTGATGGCCTATTCTACCCGACGGCGGGATCTTAGACTTCATCGCCGTTATACAGTCTGTAGAAAACGTTTTTCAACATTCTCAGAACAGAGTGAGACACTACTAAAAGGTTTCCTTTTTCATCTCTACAGGTTTCTGAAAACTGTATTTTTTATAGCTGCTTTGGAACCAGTGCAGGATTAGATATTCCTAGTGGATATAACATTCCACGTTAGTCAACAGAGAGCTTTCTCCATTGCCAAATTTTCGATAGTTAGAGAATATATCACTCCTCCACCCATTTATGCCATTGACGGCTCATCAGCATACCATACATGTAAATCGATTCTGTCCTCAGTAAAAAGAAATACCTATCCAATGCTTTCAATCATAGTGGTAGTAGTCGTTGTTTTAGCCTGTACTCTTGATTGATTTAAGGATGGACGAGCGGCCTGTCAGCACACTGGTCTACTGCGAGGTACTTTAGGACGATACAGGCTACCTTCCACTTATCATGGATGTCAAGATGTAGAAGGTGAAGGAAATATCTGGCGAAAATGCGATAGTAGGTCGATCTTTCATTTCCTTTGAGTTTTTCTTAGTATAGATTTGATCTTTCTGTGGAGCTTCTTATGGAATTTCAATTTAAAGTCTTCCCTTGTGGCTCTAGCAGTTGTATTTGTTTTCATAGAGTTTGAAATGTAACATTCGATCAATCAGATCTTTTGTATTCCGAAATCAGAGAGTTGGCATTACGAGGGGCGTTCAAACTATTCTCGGTATCGGGGTGAAGCTGTGGTTGTATATATAAATTGACTTATTTATCAAGTAACACTATTATTTTAGTGCATTCGTGTAAAATTTCATATAAATGTGATTATTAATTCGCGTTTTATCTCTAGTTAAACAGAATCATAATGGCAACTGAGACGATGATGGTGAAAATTGAGCATCGCGCTGTAATTAAATTTCTCACTAAGCAAGGAAAAAGTCAAAAAACTATTCATGAAGAGATGATGGCTGTTTACCAGGGTTCCGCACCTTCATTATCAACTGTGCAAAAGTGGTCAAGTGAGTTCAAGAGAGGCAGAGAGAGCATTGAAGACGACCCCCGCTCCGGCGCCCTGGCTACTGCTTGTACGGGAGAAAGAATCAAAGAAGTCGAAAAACTTGTTCTTGAGGATGCCCGAATAAAGGTGAAAATGATGGCAGAGATCACCAAGCTTTCAATTGGTACCATTCACACCATTCTTCATGACCATCTTAACCTTTCAAAGGTCAGTGCAAGGTGGGTGCCACGAATGCTCACAGCGCCTCAGAAAAAAGTGAGAATCGCATGCTGTAGAGAGCTTTTGGAGATGTGTAGTGAGAACGCGGACGGTGTTATGGATCGAATTGTTACTGGGGACGAAACATGGGTCCACCACTATGACCCTGAAAGCAAACAAGAGTCCATGCAGTGGCATAAAAAAGGAACAGACCCCCCGAAGAAGTTCAAAGTCACTCCGTCTGCCGGGAAGCTCATGGCCACAGTTTTTTGGGACTCAAAGGGAATCTTGCTCATTGAGTACAAAAAACAAGGTGAAACCATCAACGCCATATCCTACGCTTCCACTTTGCATAATTTGCGGGAGGAAATTAAAAAGAAAAGACGGGGTAAACTCGCAGCGGGTGTATTGCTTCTTCATGACAACGCTCCTGTTCACACGGCGCGAGTTTCCAAGGTTGCTGCGCGAGATTGTGGTTTCGAAGAAATCCAACACACACCCTATAGTCCAGACCTTGCCCCTAGTGATTATTTCCTGTTTCTGGATTTGAAAAAATGTCTTCGTGGAAAAAGATTTTCGGATGATGAAGAACTCAAGTCGGCAATAAATGGGTATTTTGCAGAGAAAGAGGAAATTTATGTTTTTGAGGGTTTAAAAAAGCTTATCTCAAGATGTAACAAATGCATTGATGTTAGGGGAGATTATATTGAAAAAAATAAAAATTTAAATTGAATTCGCATTTTCCTTCATACCGATACCGAGAATATATTGATCGCCCCTCGTAGGTACTATTTTGTACGACACGCAATACTGACGTTTAAGGGTTGCGGCTTTTCAGATAAACGACTTTACATGACCCCACGAAAAGCAATCGAGTGGCGCTAAATTAGGTTTTCGTCCTGATAGCTGAAGATTCCTGAAGTTATGGCAAACAAAAAATTGTATTGCAAGGTGGGGGTCTATTTTCACCCTCCCCAAGTTCTAGACCGTTAAAGTGAGGTACCTCTGATTTCGAGGTAAGACTTCTTAAAAGGTCGTAGCTTTCTAACGGATTCAGCTTAAGAAACCGTTGGGCACTTTTAAAAAGAGAATTTCAGTGTGCATAAAATACTAATATTTCATCGAGTTCGATAAACGCCAGCCAAAATTATGGCATTTTAAAGCTAACATTTTGAAAAGTCGTTGGACCAATTTCATCAGAAAAATGCGTTTATCTCGAATTTTTTAACTTTTAGGTTAACTTTTTTTATCTAAACTTTTGTCTCCTCTTCATTATCTACGATTTTTATACATAACTTTTCCAACTACGAACAAAGGAAGTTATTGCAAACCATTGTTTTATTCAGGCAAATGGGTCACAAAATAAACAGTGTGTGCAAATAAAAGAAAAAATAATAAAAGCTGTCAGTTAACAAGTAAAACAAAGTTGAAGAATTAGGCCAACGGTAAATTTTCGGCTATTTTGTGGAATGTTTTTGTTTAATTCGGTGACAACTTTTGAAATGTGCCGATGTTACTTTATTTACTGATTAAGAATGAACAAGTAAACTGTTTAGCAAATGTTTAAGAAAAAATGTTTTTGATTCGCGAATACGCCGATATAATTTCGTTTACGGTTTCTGTAATGGCGATGTATGGTTAGCTAGATTTTAGAGTACCAACGGTGATATCCTAGAGGGGGGATCCCTTTTAGCCCAACTTTTATCAATGCTTTTCACCGCCTTTCAACCGTCGACTCAGCATATGGGTTAAGAAGAGAAAGCTTGTCTAACATAACAGCAGCAGAAGAGAAAGAAAGAATTTTAAATGATGTAAAAATGCGGTCATCTATTAGCACCAGAAGGCTTGCAGTACAGTTGCAAACTCCAAGAACTAATACAATCCATAGAGTTCTTCAAGCTAATCGCGTTTACCCCTTTCATTATACGCCCGTACAGGGACTTCCAAAAATGGATTGAATTTAGCCAATGGCTGCTGCATCAACAAGATGAGAATGAGCAGTTTATTCAAAAAATTGTTTGGACTGACGAAGCCCAGTTTACGAGAAATGCAGATGTTTTTCTTAACTGTAGAAGGTTTGGCGTGAATGTCTGGGCCGGCAGCACTTTAATCGGGCCATTCATACTTCCACATGTCATAAATTCAACATTCTATTTAAAATTTTTGAGAGTTGTCGGAGCTCCTGGAAAATGCTCCTCCTGCTCAGGGGCAAAGAATGGTTTTCCAACACGATGGAGCTCTTTGCCATTGTAGCAATGATGTGACTTCGTTTTTAAATCAAATATTTAATGGACGGTTGATTGGCCGATTTGGTCCTATTCCTTAGCCACCTAGATCTCCTGACCTAAAATAAAGGGTTTATTTGACTGAAATTTCAAGTCGGGAAGAGCTCCAAGAGAGAATAAATACAGAGGCTGAAGAGCTAAGAGGCATTTTACCAAACAATAATTTGCAGTCCGAAATCATCAAACGCGCTAGAACGTGCATCCAAAGGCACGGGCAGCATTTCGAAAATTTACGATAAAAGCGGTTTTAAATCGTAAAGCACAACGGTCCATGTTACGACCACAAAAACTATTTAAAGGGATACTAAATTTATTTTGTGACCCATTTGGAACTTCAGGAATCTTCAGCTATCAGTACGAAAACCTAAACTGGGCCACCCTGTACATCGTCCTTATTTTGGAAGAAATAAACATTGATCATTGTTCGGTATCGCTTGCCATTTACTTAATCTAAGATCCGGATCACCGAAAGGACCGGTGATGTTACCAGGGTGAAAGTGACCAAATCGAACAGTGAACTTCGCGAGTGTGTGTTAGTCGAGTCTCTGTTCAGCTTGTTAACATTAGTTTCACCACTAAAATGATTTTTCGATAAGCATAGTTTGTTTCTTAATCAATCACGAGTAGGTTCAGAGGGACAAACTCCGCTGTGTCGTACGCCAAAGCAACTTCCAGATTCGAGCTCTACTTTTGCTACGACTACATTCCTAAGTTTAAGGTAGGATATGTTCCATCCTCTACAGTGTACCAAGAATAACTCAGATTTTGAGTCCCTATCCGACATCATTTCCACGTCATTTACTTCTTCTCATAATTCGTCAGTAGAAATACTAGAGGGAGTGAAAAGTGACCTCCTTGACCGCCAGACTGCGTTGCTACTGCAAAAAATGTTATAGTGCCATGAAGTCCGTTCATATTTAGACAGACATGCCAAATTTCAGTGCGATACTGTCTTTAGTTTTGTTTTGACTGCTGATTGTTGTTGACGTGTTTGGCATCATGTTGAGTATGGACAAAAACATTATTTTTTGAGAGGCCAAACGGCAAAAGAAACAAAAGAAAAGTTTATGGGGCTAATGCTCCGTCAGATTACACCGTCAAATGTTGGTTTCGAGAGTTTCGTTTTGGCCGCAACTGCACTACCGATCAAGTCCGCAGCAGTAGGCCCTCTGATGCGGTTACAGAGGACAATGTCAGAAAAATACATGAAATGGTGTTGGCTGACCGGAAAGTGAAGGTGCGCAAGCTAGTAGATACCACTGAGAGCACACGCCATATTTTGGGCAATATTCTGCATATGAAAAAGTTATCCTGCCGCTGGGTGCCGCGAATGCTCACTCCTGACCAAAAACACGAACGCGAGAGCACTTCGAAAGAGTGTTTGGACTTGCTGATGCGGAATCGGGCGGACTTTTGGCGACGATTGGTAACTGGATTTAAATCCCTCGGACTACTCTCTCTTCCCAAACCTCAAAAGATGGCTCATAAATAAAAAATTCAGCTCACGCCAGGAAATCATCGACGCCACGGAGAAGTATTTTGCAGACCCTCCGGAAAATTACTTTTCGGACGGGATCAAGAAGTTGGAAAATTGCTGGAATAAGCGTATCAAACTAAAAGAGAACTATATTGAATAATATAAAAAAACATTTAAAAAAAAAAAATTTTATTCCCAAGGAGGTCACTTTTTACTCCATCTAGTAGTTTCGTTTGAAATCCATAATTTTTCTCTCGTATCCTGTTTCTTACATAATATTGATTTTAAGGCCAATGGCCGAGAGCCATTATTAGAGAAAGTCATTGTTTGCCACAAAAACTGCTCATCTGAAGTCTTTCTTCAATTCCTCCAGTTGTTTTTTCCAAGTTTTCAGAAGGTTGCAGGTTTTTAGGTCGAGATCAGAGGGTCGACTAGAATCAGTGACAGCTTCGAGCTTTTCCGAAGCAGACGGCGTTTAGTTTTAAAATAGCCAGTATATACAAATGTCAACCTTTCCTCTGCACATCCGATAAGATTGACGCAGACCTAATTCCACCCCACGTCATGATAAGTTGGATCTTTATGGGACTCTTACTTCAATAGTTACAGGTGAAAAGATTTTGGCTAGCGCTATTTTATTTTGTCTCACCTTGCTTTCCATCAATGCTGCGGTCTATGGCTGGCCTATTTTGAAACATCTCAGCGATATGGCATTAACAATTGCTGGCCAAGTTTGGGTGCACCTTGACCTTTTTGACTTCTCTAGAAGAGCTATCCTTAGAATGCTGGCTTTTACTCGTTTAATTATTCTTCGAATCTTGATAACGGGCAGTAGACTGTTTGGACGAGGATCTATGTATTGACTTCTCTTGACGTTGAATTTGAATAATCTCTGGAAATTTTCCTTCTGTAGTTTTGTTTAAAGGATGTAAGTTCCCGCGACCCCGTCGCCTTACTAAGAGTATTAGAGGGTCTCAGCTGACAAATCAATGACCTCGACTACATTTTGATGTTGGCTTGGCCAGTTTTGGTGCCCAGCCTGACGACTAAGCTTTTGAAGAAAAATGCAGAACGCTTTGTAGGTATTTTGGAAATCTCATATTTTTTTTTTTTTATAGTTGGCGTGCGATCAAAGAATTTTGTGTGCCCTTAAAATGTTTGCACACTGCGCTGGCAATATTATGTTGGAAAAAGTTCGTCCCTTCTGTTATGCAGGTAAGACTCGAATGGGCGACTCAGTTATCCGAATACTCTTCTGGCCCTCAGCCAGATTGATTTTCAGGATGCTTCGTATAATATAATACCAAAATTCAGCCCAAGAAAGTGGGTGTTAAGGAAGGTGGAAAAAGGTCAGGAATCTCAGTTCACTGGTAGTGCCCATTGCTGGCTTTCGGTTAGTAGTTGTATTATAGTTATCCATAAGCTATCTTAAGGTTAATATAGATTAGAGTCGTCTTTATTGAGGCGTTCCGGAGTTTAGCAGACTCCGATCTTCTTTGACTGTGTATCATATTGTACTACGAGTACAATACCCCATGTGGGTATTACATTCAACTGAGCCAAGCATGATGAATAGCTGAGATCCGGTTAAAATGCAGAAAAATTGTTGGATAGCCTGACGAATTGATGTACGGTGAGGTCCTCAGAGAAAACCATTCCGCCAAAGCCTTCGGCTGTCTTAAAGCCGTCTGAGAAGATAGAAATTTACCTACTGAAAATAATGACTTGAGCGTTGTAGTCAATTTTAATTAATCTAAGGTCGGTTGATTGGGGGAGGCCACAATACAGTGCAGGGAGACTGGCACTTTATTTATATCTTTAAATTGGCAAGTGTCCCTTGGAAGTAGTTGTAACTTGCATGCCGAAGAAGTGTAAAGATACATCGTATATTTAAAAAGACGTGGGAATGTCTGTATGACGGATCGAAGATCTGAAGTATAACTATCAGCTATCCTTAACCTGAATTATTTGACAGTATGTAATGAAGACGACATCACCTAAATTTTTAGTATGAGCGGCGAAAGGCAGACGAGAATGTGATGAGTCCTGTTCCGAATTTTTTAGTTGAACTTATTTATCTGTTCATTCTGATTTGGTAAAATTATTAGGAAATGAGACCACAAATTCGGGAATATGCCTGGCTTAGCAATAAAATTGGTAGATGAACTAAACACCTCAGAAAAGGCAATGTGTACTGCCTTTAAGACGACGAAGTGAGGCTAGATATTTAGCTTGGACCAATCTCACTGATCTAAGTGAGAAAAACATGTAATCGAATCCTATTAAAGAGCACAAGTTTCATCTTGTAAATGACAAATCCGCAGAATCCTGTCGGGATTTCAGAAGTCACACTGCGAGGAATATAAAGTGCAGTTGTCCTTTTACTTACTACCGCTTGTCTACTTACAATCTGAGCGCTTCTCAGGAACATATCGGAGACGTCTAGAGCCAAGCAATCGAGGCCACATGACCAAATGATTTAGGTCTTACTTCAGTCTCTAGAATATATTATGCAAGGCGAAAATATTGGTGTGATTTCCACTCCTGAGACGGACGCTTGGTTAAAAAAACTTAAAAAAATATAAGCCACAGGTGTAAAAAGGCCATGACTGACCAAGTGACTATAAATGCACCTGCATGTCTTTTAATATGCGTCCATAATGCACCAAGGAACTCAGTTCCTAGTGAGGTTGGTATTGACTTCGTTGATTACACAACTTACTTGAACGACGAGTTCAATTAATTCATCTATCTGGAACAGCTAAGTTTGTACATACATAAAAAGATCGAATTCTTGGCTTCCACAGACAGTTTGAAAGAAGAGGGACAGTCAATACATCTGATTGCCAACGGAGTCTAGTCTAGTAATACGTGAGGCAAGTCAAAAGCTTACCAGTAGTACAATTTCCGAAACAACAAGCGGTAGAGAGCTCAGCGCTAATTGGGCTTAGAGAGCGCACCCTAGCCTAAATTGCCACATCCTTCAACCATCCAGCATAGTTGCATTCCTCAATTCTGTAGCGTAAATTGAAGTAAGACAACCTCTTACTAAAGGCTGTACAAACAGCAATCTCCAAACATTCTCATACACCACCCTCTTTCTCTAATTCCAAATTTGCCTAACAACCTACCCAGCCGACCATCGTAAATGACTTCCTCTCTATCAGTTCGTACGAATTTCCTCCAAATGACAGTCCTTAAGCCAGTCCATAGCCCACTTCTAACCAAAACAACAAATCGTTACACTTCCACTTCGCCACATTAACCGCAAAATACTCTCACTTTTTCGAAAGTCTTAAGCTCCACACATCCTCCCAGATTAAGGAGACCCAAACACTAGACAATAAATCAATATGCCAACCAAAAAAGGAAAAACTTTCCTCACTTTCTTTGCTTTGGCACAATTTTCCTCTAAACATCCGACAAACACATGCACACAATAACCCCATCTAGAGTCTAGGTGTATCCGTACACCCAATAACATGGTGGTGGAAATATTCAAAAACTTCTTTAACCGATCTCGTCCGAAAGCCTTTGGTAATCCTCGGAAAAGTTCCGCAAAACTACTCTACCACCCATAGATACTACCCGGAGTTCGGAACCATCCATCATGATTAAAATGCGCTTCCCCCCTTCCCTGTGAAGTGTGAGTGCCAACCGTGCGAATGTGTCAAGCTTTTTTTCCTCTTCCACACACACACACACGCACATACACACATGAGCACGTACATACATATTCGTACAAGGACGTTACTCATGGTGCGAACCAACCCTTTTCATAAATATTGACAAGTTTGAGGGGCTGCCTGAATGGTTCTCAACACGGTTTTCCTAGATTTTAATGGACTGCTGTTGTTGACCCTTTACTTGGATTTGATAGATTGAGCCAGAATGGATGATTGGCGGTAGCAGCGATGCTGATGGTTTGGGGTGCCCTTGTGTTTGTAATTTCTCAAAATGTCACACATCATCATGATGAGTCGTCGAAAGTACCCACAATTGCCCATTACAGTAGTTTACCACTGAAGCCCCCAATCAGTGTTCCAAGAATTAGAAATGTCGACTCTGATGAGAATGACCCTCTTTTGGGATTCGAGAATTTTCTCACACCAACAACGGGTGCTGGTACCGTCACTACCACGATATTCGTATGATGACAGCCGACCGACAATCCCGTGCCAAGGAAGGGCACTTGGAAATTGCATGTCGTGCCCTAAAACATCATTACTGTCCATTAATTACTATGCACGCGGTAGACTGTGGACACTTTGCATCATAGATACGAGTATCCCGCATTGGTAAGTTGCTTCGGTGGTCGGTAGTTGGTATGTAGTGAAGTAATCGTAGTAGTCGGTGTCTATCAAGCTCTTCCGTTCCGGGTACTTGGAGACTCACCTCCATAAATCTGCCGACTTCCGTTGAACGTTCTTCCCTCGCAGATAAATTCATTCATTCACTTCTCCACCATGCGACCCTTGGTACCCTTAGTTGTTGGATAGCCTGGTTTCTGGTACTACAAACCACTACTACGCTATGATAGAGGGAGAGTCCCCTCCTCCACGCTGGATAGAGTATTTCTGCTTTGCTCTAGGTATCTCTCGGTGTGTGTGAATTTTAACTCGCAACGGCTACAGCAGCGGAAGGAACAAATTAGACTAATTGGAAAAGTCTCCTCCTTCTCGGCTAGGTGCTGCAGAGCAGATACGAATATACCAGCGTTCGGTGGCAGGCAACCAAAAGACGAATTCTACAACATGCAGCAAGCAGCCGAGTGAGGCTGGAGGTGTACATCAATTTGTACCTCCAAAAAAACTAAGCCAAACGATTATGATGATTCTGTTGTACAGGTTAAGCGAGTTAGAGGCGCAGGGAGATGAAAATTCCAAATCAAAGTCACTACGTGGCAGAGTAGTGGCTGTTTTGGAGGTGGATGCATGTAATGCTGCAGAGCATCTCATACCTCTTACAAATGGCATCCCCCCATTCTGGGAGTCAGAGAGATCCATTCATTCGTAGACGCAGCAGTGTTCCTCTTACAGCCATTGTGCTGCCCCCGAGGCAATATTTCAATGGAAAAATAGAAAAAGAAGAAGAAGAAAAAATCCCCAAAACAAAAAACGACCGTTAATTTCCCTTCCGTTTGTTGCAGCAAGGGATATACGTCTACTGCTATTGCTACTGCTGTGCTGTTCCGTACTATGCTGTGCTATGCTGTGCTGTGCTGTGCTGTACTATGATGTGCTCCAGTGCCGACTATGCTTTGCTTTGAATTTGAGATGAATGCCCCTTACGTGGAGAGGAAGAGCTGTTAGCTTTGGGATAGCCTGGAGCGTAAAAACCTCCTCTGGCTCTGTTGACTGTGTATTTTGATTTTTTCATTTGGTCGAATGCAATGAGGTGCGAGAGGTGAGGCAGGTAGTCACCTGTAAAAAGGTTGATTGATTTTTTCGGGGATCTCTTCCAGTTTTCTTCTTTTTTTTTTTCGGGGGAAGCTTGTAAACTGAATTAGATTGTGTGAGTAAAGTACTTGACTCTGGGAGTGTTCTTTGATGGTTCCTGATAGACAGGGGCACCAGGAGATGTTGCGAGTATTTGCTTTGTTGAACAGAGACACGAGAAGGTGATTAGGGTGAATTTGATAGGTAAAAGTGCTTAGGGGATGAAACATCGTAGTGCGCTTCCTTACAGTTGGAAGCAACAGAAAAATCGTTAGAACTCCTTTAAAATTTATCATATTGGAAGATTTTCAAAGGTTTGCTCTTTTGGTCCGCTGCTTAGATAGGAATCTATCACATTTAGCTACTATTTAAGTCAAGAACCAGTTGTCTTTAAGCCCTTATCATACGTTCTCTACGTGGTTCAGTCCCTTACGAAATTGAATTCCTAAAACATTAGGTCGAAACAATTCTGTGATACTGAATACCAATAGTACTTCTATGCAGGAGTTGTACTTCTTCCGAAACTTGTCACCATGGAATCGAGATACCTGGCCAACCCGAAATGGAAGGTAAACCGCAAATGACCAATTAAACTCTATCTAATACACTTTCAGGAGATTAGTAGCGAAAATTTCTTTCGATGGTGAGACACACAGCCCTTCCGTCCAAACTCACATTCTGGGAAACCAAATCAAAACCGCAGTAAGCTCATATTGATGAACCAGCAATTTGGTAGTACAACTTCTCGTAACTGGTACCAGTAATAAATTGAGGCAACCAAAGGAGGCATTAAATATGCTGTTACGCATTTTGAACTCCTGAGTTCGCCTGGTATATGTGGCATATCTTTACCTACTTTGGAAAAAGGCTCACATCGCCGAACGGATTACTGGCTTCGGCCTAACCGACCCTTCATCCTTGGGTTGGAACTGGCGCTCCAGGTTGGGGATTGTGCCACCGGGGTAACTGCCAGGCCATGGAAAAACAATTAGGTTACGAAGCAACAACAAACCCCGGAAACGCACGGATCTACTATTGAAAAGCCCTGAAAACGAAAAAGGACGACCGACTTTGGATTCGCACATGGAATGTTAGGTCTCTTAATAGACCACGTTGCAGCCGAACAATTAGCGGGTGCACTGTAATGTTGCAGAGCAGATGTTACCGCCGGACAAAAAGAGGATGATATACTGCGACATCTACTACGGCAATTGCTACCGACAGCAAAAGCAACGCCTATTTGAATGAGAAATTGTTGTTAGAGGAAGATTTAGGCAAGAGGTCTTCAGTGTCCGCCATGTTAACGAACGCCTCGTAACAATGCGCATTAAATCAAAAGTTGCCAACTTTAGCCGTACGGCTCACAGAGGAGAAAGATGACGACACCAAAGATAGCTGCTAGAAGCTCCTGAAGAAGACCTTCGAGCAATGACCTCACTATGACATTAGAACTGTCCTCGCCGATCTTAATCCAAAACTAGGAAGAGAATGCATGTTTGGTCGTTCAGTCGGAAAATATAGCCCGAACGACACCACCTCCGACAATGAGTAGACTTGGAGACCACCTGATCAATCAACCGCCAACAAGATTGATCGCACTGCGATCGATACAAAGCACGCCTCCGATATTATGTATGTCCAAACGTTCCGAAGAGTCAACATTGATTCGGACCAATATCTTGTTATAGCCACGGTACGGTTGCGGATATCCCGAACATCGCACAAGAGAGGCTAATACTGTGAGGAAGTTTGTTGTCGGACGGCTACAATCGCCAGTCGTTGCCAAGTCCTTTTTCGATAGAGTCTCCTTTTATCTCTTAAGAGGTATTATGCGGCCAGCATCAAGTATTGAAGACCAGTGGCAATATTGCCAAAAAGCTATCAGATGTGCCACCATAACGATGATGACGAGTGCTGGGAAGCACATGCGGTTAAGCAAGAGGCATACAAAGTGGCGCTGCATAAAAGGACTATAGGAGACCCTCTGAACTGCGCCAATTACAAAGACATCAGTCTCCTCAACATCGCCTACAAAATCCGATCTGCCGTATTGCATAGACGGCAGAAGCTGTTCTTCAAAACCCTAATTGGTCCATATTAGTGTGGCTTCAGGCCAGAAATGTCGACCATCGACCAAATTTTTACACTGCGAGAGATCTTGGAAAAAAATCCTTGAGCTCCAAATCGATACACCCCACCTGTTCAGCAATTTTAAGGGTCGCGTCTGGCAGCATCTATAGAAACAGATGAGCTGTTGTAGTTTTGGTATCCCTGCCAAACGAGAGATTTCCTGATCAATCAACCGTCAACCAACTTGACCACATTGCGATCAACGCAAAGCACTCTTCCAGTATTATGGATGGCCGAATGTTCCAAGGGGCCAACATCGACTCCGACCATTATTTTGTCCTAACCATGACCCTGTTGCGGGCATCCCGAACATCGCAAAGGTAATGTTATACACAAATACTGTGAGTTAGTTTGACGTCGGACGGCTACAATTGCAAACGATCGCCGAATACTTTTCCGATCGAGTGTTTCTTAACCTCTTAAGAATCCATTTGCGGTCAACATCAAATGTGGAAGACCACTGGCAACATTGCTTAAAAGCCATCAGATGTGGTGGGTTTCACTCGGCCGCCACAATGACACCGGTTGATGACGAGTGCCAGCAAGCACATGCAGCTAAGGAAGATGTATACAAAACGTCGCCGCGTAGAAGGACTAAAGCTGCTCACGAGCTCTTTGGGTAGAAGAGAGGAGACGAACACACGCTTCTCAGGAGGAAAAAGAAGGATCATAAGTAGCGCGCGGTCGAAGAAATTGGGAGATGTTACTTCAGGTAAGAGATTTGGAAGTTTTACCAAAAGGTATAAACATATGCCACGAATACAAGCCCCGAACCGAAGCCTGTATAAACCGACAAGGGAACTTCATAGTAGAGTTGCAGTCGATGCTAAGGATTTCGAAAGAACATTTCTGTAGACTGTATAATGGCAATGACGAACAACTTACCGCTGACTGGTAGAATGAACCTTTCAACCTGGACGATGTAGACCAACAATTGCATCGAAGATAGCCATAATACGCTTAAGCCCAAGAAAGCTACTGGACCAGACGGCCTTACTGACGAGCTCTTCGAAGCGGCAAGCGGTAACTTGGTAAGGAGCATATATCAACTCATTTTTCTTTTTTTTTTGATAAAATGAAATATTTATTTATTTATCAATGAAATATTAAAAATGTTTGTTTTTCCCGCGAAGCCTTATTGGTTTTTCTGCAGAAGGTTAAGTTTCAAATATAATTTATATTTAAGTTTAAGTGATTTTAAATTTAATTTAAACAATTTTGGACTTAAAAAATTTTTGGATTTAAGTTTGAAGCAAAAAGAAATTTTTAAACATTTTTTTCTTTTTTTAAAATTTATGATGCATCTCAGGTTAGCCGGAAGTTCATTGAACAATGTCGGGAATCTACACATAAGTTGTCTTCTACCGGATGTGTTATGCCAACTTGGAACTTGCAGTAGTCTCTGGGCCCCTTCTTCGGTGTTCTGCTCGTGGTTAATGGTTTTCTTAAAACGTAAGTCATCACTGTATTCTAGCAACACAGACATCTTAAAAATGTTCTGAACATTGATAACCTTAACTACATTTTGATCGGACAAGGAACGCGGATTCTGCGATCTAATTTCCTTTAAAGCTATATTTTGGAGCCGTTGTAATTTTTGGAGATGAGTGTTTGAAGCATTACCCTACGCAAGTATACCATACCTCAGCTTAGATTCAATTAGTGCGTAGTAGAATTGTTTTCATATACCCGGTGATGTGTAATAGCTCTGATGAGATAATCCATAAAGAGGTCTTCTTAAGTCCGATCGTAAGTTGTCGATATGGTTAACCCAGTTAAAATGGCTGTCAATAACTACACCCAGGTATTTGTATTTTTGAACGATATCTATGAGCTGGGACACTTACCGTTCTCAAGGACGATATTATCGGAAGTAACAGCATGATGTGATCCACGAATATGCATCATTTTGGTTTTTGATGAGCTTATTATTAATCCGCACCACTGCATGGCTATCGAAAACTCCCTTTGCATTATATGCGTCGCCGTCTTCAAACATCTGTGTCGTACAACAATGGCTGTGTCCTCTGCATAAGCAAATGGGGTAGCGTTCTTAAATACATGAAGTAGTTCATTTGAGTAGAGAACAAAAAGTATCGGGCCCAATTTAGATCCCTGGGGAACTTC
This sequence comes from Volucella zonaria, assembly GCA_963966105.1. Taxonomy (NCBI): domain Eukaryota; kingdom Metazoa; phylum Arthropoda; class Insecta; order Diptera; family Syrphidae; genus Volucella; species Volucella zonaria. The sequence goes on along the minus strand of OZ014531.1, from coordinate 179,173,871 downwards.
TTACTTGATTTTCTTTTTACTGTTGTACTCATTTTCAATTTTCACATGAAAAGTTACCAATTTACCTCGAATACTAATTTTCTCCAGTGCTGCTATAAGTTTTTGATGATTAAGAGTATCAAAGGCTTTACTAAAGTCCATGAATAACACCAGTAGATGGTGATTTTTGTTTAGGCTTTCATGAATTGTATCAGCGAATACACCAAGAAGCTTCCCAGTACTTTGGTTTTTTTGAAAGCCGTATTGTTTGTTATGTAGAATGGTGTTACGTTCAATAAAGCTTGCCAGACGTCTTGTTATTACTTCCTCCATACATTTTTCAATTGCAGGTAAGTTAAAAATTGGCCTGTAGTTGCCTATATCCTTTTTTGAACCGCATTTGTAAATAGGACGCACTATAGCAGTTTTAAGAGCAACAGGAATATTCCCTGCAGATTTATTAATATCAAGATGTCTCAAAAACTTGTGTACGTCCTCAGAGTTTGCACCCTCCACGTAAATAGAGTTAGGTTTCGTGTCGCCAACATGATCTAAGGTCGTTGAGTCACAGTTATGCAAAATCCGAATTGTTTGTTCTGCGAAATGTTCAGCAAATTCATTTGTTAATACACTTGCACATTTATTAGGAGGACAATTTTTAACAACGACTTCATCAATGCCTGCTTTTGTCCTACCCATAATCTCGTTAATCAGATTCCAGGTTTCGCGTGGGTCCAACCGTGTTTTTATAAAAGCTTGATTTTTGCTGTTGTATTCTTTTATTTAAATAGTTTCTAAAACTTTTGTATTCTAATTCGAATGTTTTATTTAAACGATTATTTTTCCACTTACGATAAAGGAGATCTCTTTTCTTGCATCCTTCAATTAGTTCGTATGACATAGAAGACTTTTGTTTGTATTTAGATTTAATAATTTTATGTAGCGTTGATTTCTTGTAGATATTTGTGTAGTAAATTTCTCATACAAAGTGTGAACATTCAATTCAGTTAACTGAGAGTCCCAGTTAGTGGAGATAATGTACTCGTCGACTTTTTTCTTGCAGATATAGGATGTTTCATTTCCTTTCTCGATGTTTGAACTATTTATGTTATCATAATATAAAAGAGGGTAATGGTCTGATGTGCCGCTTTTGATTACTGCAGAGCGCGTTTGTATTGGAGTTTTCAAATTACGTATTAAAATATGATCTAATAAAGTGGATACTCCTCTATTTAGATCTACTCTAGTGTTCACTTTAATTACATTAGTCAAACCATTCAAAGCCAGAATCTCAAGATAGTCTTTTGCATGATTTTTGTCATAATCGCGAACGTTTATATTAATATCACCCATGATGACAATATTGCCCTTCTTATCAATTAGGGAGAGACTATATTCAAACTCCTTGCTAAATTTTGCCACACTAGAACCAGGAGGTCTAGAAATTCCACAAACGTGCCTATTTTCGCTCGGTATTCTTATTTGCAGACATTCGTAAGATACACTATCAAACTCTATAAGATCATAGGGGATCTTTTATAAATATGACAACTCCACCACCTCTTTGCTGATTTCTATTGCAAAATTCAGATGTGAAGCCCTCAAGCTTATAAAATTTGTCTTCATCTTTTTTGATGTTTATTTCCAAAAGAATAATAATTTTTAAAAAATTTAGTAGTTCTTTTATATTTATACAGAACGCATTCCAATTTCTTCTCATTGATCTAATATTATGGTGTGGATAGCAAAAATTTGTTTTTTTTTTCATTTAAATTTATGCCGCTAAAACCATGTACTACTCGTACCTTACAATCTAAGTCCCCATGTAAATGTTTGTTTTCATTTCTGTTTCCCATTTTGATTTTAAAATATGGTCGGACGAAAGTATGCCCGGTGAATGGAATCTCAGCTGTTATTGTCCGATCCTCAAGAAAGGAGACCCTCTGAACTACCCCAACTACAAAGGCATCAGTCTTCTTAACATCTCCTCCAAGATCCTATCTACCAACAACTTGGTTGGTCCATATCAGTGAAACTTCACTCTATTAAAGTCTACTATCGACCAAATATTCACACTAAGGCAGATGTTGGAAATTGATTTGATTTGCGGCTCGGGTCAACCCCGGACAGATTTATTAACGCTTATTGCAAGCTTATTCTTAAAACTAAAAATTTTCACTTAAAACTAAAGATAAAAACTAAAGGGTGGGAGCGGTTAAAAAAAAAGTTAGGACGTGAGGCATTGGTGGAAATAAGAATGTTCTTGAGGGAGAGTTTGCTAAGATGGTAATCGAAGAGAGGCAGAATGTCGTTAACTTCACGAAGCATTCTAGACATTGGCTCCAACTGTCCGTAATTCGTTTTGTGAAGATTGAGCCGGAAAAGTGGTCCAGACCTAAGATTGCGTGGGTTGGTGTAAAGATAAATAAGTTGAAGTAAAGAAGGACAATCGATATTATCAACTAAATTTTTATGTATAAGGAGAATATCGCCAACTTTTCGGCATATGGAAAGGGGTTGTAAATTTATAGTTTCATACGATCAGTGAATGGTGGTAAGTTTTGGCTATCATCCCAGGGAAGACCATGTAAAGCAAATCGTAAAACCCTGCGTTGAACAGCATCTATCCGGAGGATGTGTGTTCTGTAGTAGGGTGACCAAACTTGGCTTGCATATTCAAGAAAACCCATGAGCTCCAAATGGATACTAACCACCGATTCATCGATTTGAAGGCCGCGTATGACAGCATCTACAGAGATGAGTCTTGCTTTGGCACCCCTGCCAAACTCGCCCCTTTGGGGAAGATGACTGACGATCTAAGTCAGTAAAGAACTCACCATTTGGTGTTAAAAAAGGATTTAGACATTCGATGCGCTTTCATGTGATTTCTTGAACATCATCCTTGAAAGAATGATCCAAAACTCACGCACCAACTCAAGAGGCGCAATCATTCAAAATTCCGTTCAATTACTCGCATACGTCGATGATATTGACATAATCGAGAGAAAGCAGTGAAATGTCAGTGGCGCTATCGCGAGTATTGAGCCAAAAGGGGTGAAGACGGGTTTAGAGGTCAATAAAAAGGGACACTGACCAACCAACGTCTCGGACAGAACGTCACCCTCGACAAATATACGAGTATCTTTGAGTTAGTTAATGAATTGTCTACCTAGGCTCCGCTATCAATTCAGACAACGACACCAGCACTGAGACCAATCGATGAAGAATTCGTGCCAAAATTGCGGCTTCTTTGGGCTAAGAAGGCAATTGACTAGCAAAGCCAATTGACAATAAGAGTGACTTTATATAAGACCTTAGAATTCCAGTTCGGGTCCATAACGCAGAGGCATGGACTTCATCAAAAATTGATGAGGGTGCTCTTGGCTGCTTTAAGAGGAAAATTCTTCGGGTGATTTTCGGTCCCATCTGCATAGACGATGAGTGGAAGAGGAAATACAACAACGAAGTGCTGGGGTTGCAAAGCTACATGGACTTAGCCAAAAGTACGAAGGTCCTACTACTGAGGTGGTTGGGTTATGCAGAGTTGACGAACATCAATGCTCCGGTCCCAAAAAGCTTCGAATCCGCTCGCCAGGGACAGCGCATTAGAAAAAGACAGCGATTCAGGTAGGGTACGCCAGTGGAATGGGAGCTCAATCAAGAGTGCGAAACTGGAGGCAGTTGGTTAAATATAGTGCTGGCTTGAGACGCTTGTTGGTTGAGCCCGATTCCATCCCGGACTGTAGCGCCAGCTTGAGTAAGTAAGTAAGATTTGTGAGAAGCATTTGTAATAGCCGTGGTTATGTTGTCACAAGCAAGTGTAAGGATATCAATATCTCGTACTACCTGATTACATGTTTTCCATGAGGTTTTGGCTATACGAGTTCCAGTTTGTGGAACTTAGCTGTTTGTATGTTTCTAGAAGTGTTGTACTGAGAATGACATTGAATAGAATCTGGGGATGATCAGACATTGAAGTTTCTGCTGATACATAACAAATTTTCAATCAAGTTTTTTATAAATCTGGTGTACAAGGAGAGGTCTAGGACCTCTTCCCTGATTCTGTTTATAAAGGTAGGGTTACTCCCATAATAAATAATTTCAATTTTACTAAAATTAATAAAGTCCAAGAGCGACTCACCTCTGATGTTTACGTTGGAGCTCCCCCAATTTGTGTGGTCAGAATTCGCGTCACCCCCAATGATAATTTAAAGATTCCTATTACGACAGCAAATGACTTCTTCCGTCCTTCCTTCCTCTCTCAGTGGAAAGCTCGGTTATTGCCGCCGCCAAATCTTTCCTTGTAAACTCTGAAATTGGAATAATTTTCAAATTACTTTTCTAAAGAACGCATGCTCTTGGTCTGCACAGAGTAACTTATCTGATATGACCTTTATCAGGTCCTTGTAAAGATATGGCTCCTCCACGAGAGCTACATCTAGGCGTTAGAATATTAAACGTATGACTCGGAACCGCCGGCGCGGATATGGAGTGCTGTCGATTAATTTGAATGCACCTTAAGCCCATAAATATTGAGTTAGAGCGGTGCTGGCAAAGCTGAAGCAGCATGTTCACCCGAAGAACTGTCTGTCGTCAAACACGTTGAGGGTGAATCGTCCTCCGTTTTTGACGCTCCTGTTATATCAGGCTGCTTGCTTGTTGTAGAAGGTGTTCGAGTCTGAGAACCACGAGCATTAGTAAGCCCTTGTTGTGCACTGAACTTTGAATGAGGTGTTACTTCCTGGGATTTATTTTAAGTCCTTTAATTCGCACCAGAACTTCTGCGGAGTTGAAGGACACTCTCCCTTCTTTCAAAATAATTTTATATTTCGCTTTCTCACTTATTGAGAAAACAATAATTTGTCTCCCAGTTTTCTCCTTTGCAGTTCTGAGGATTCACCAACCCGAGGTAGAAATATCAGAATTTTGCCTGACTTTTCTATTCAGGAAGACTTCCTTGGGCGTGAGGTCATCAACGGGGAGATATGCGACAGAGGCATACGATTTGGGGATACTATAGCTCTAAATTGTTGCAAGGTCTGCATTTGGCTACAGTTTAATTTTTTTTGTTATAGTCGACATGAGCCAGTTCTTGGTTTTTGTGTCAAGGCATGCTATAGAGAGCCAGTCATCTTTTGTTGAGGTTGTAACAAATTTCAGGAAGAACCGTTTTTGTCTGATTTGTTTAGATCCACTAGCAGGCATTATTGAATTGCTCTGTAGCGACTCTTCCAGGTGCATTGACTGCAAAATGGGAACTTTACATTGAACTGTAGCCTCCCTCTAGGATAACCCTGATGTACTAGTTTGCTAAAAGGACATCCATTTCCTTAACTGCGCTAGAGAGCTTGTTGGTTTCTGAGTGAGCCGTGGTGGCTGCTTGCTGTCCCCTCGAATGTATTCTGTTAAGATCAATGCTCGACTACATTGCCACCACTTGTGTACTGGTTTGACACTGAGTGTAGCTTTTTTGTTTATAATTGGCGCGCGAGTTAAGTCACGGAGCGAAAAAGAAAGATACTTAATTTAATTTTTCTTTTTATTATATTTTTATTATAATAAAATACATCTTATGCTCCGTTTCAATTCTCTGTCTATTCTCGACTGACTCGATCACTCAGCATCGATGCCCCAGACTGGCTTTTTGGAAAAGCAAACAAGTGGAAAAAGTAATACAATAAACGATAGGAAAGACAAATAACACATTGGCTGAAAAGTCCGCGCCGTTTAATAGTAAAACACAAAATTTCTGCAAAATTCTTCTTTATTTATCAATATAGTTGCCTTCGAGTGGGATACACTGATTGAAACGATTTTTCAATCTTTCGATACCAGTTTTGTAGTACGATTTCGGTTTAGCCTCAAAATAGGCCCCTGTTTCGCCGATTACTTCTTCATCGGTCTTAAATCTCTTTCCGGCGAGCATTATTTTGAGGTCTGCGAACAGGAAACAGTCGCTGGGGGCTAAATCTGGAGAATAGGGTGGGTGGGGAAGCAATTCGTAGTCGAATTCTTTCAATTTTGCCATCGTTTTCATCGGCTTGTGACACGGTGCATTGTCTTGTTGAAACAGCACTTTCTTTTTCTTCAATTGCGGCCGTTTTTCTGCGATTTCGTCCTTCAAACGCTCCAACAACACAATGTAATAGTCGCTATTGATAGTCTGCCCCTTTTGGAGATAGTCTATGAAAGTTATTCCATGTGCATCCCAAAATACGGATGCCATAACCTTGCCAGCCGAGGACGAGGTTCGTCGCCTGCTCGCCACTCAGCTGACTGCCGACTTGACTCTGGTGTGAAGTGATGGAGCCAAGTTTCATCCATTGTCACATACCGATGCAAAAATTCGGCTTTATTGCGGTTGAACAGCTTTAAACACTCCTTTGAATCATCAACACGTTGTTGTTTTTGGTCGGCTGTGAGCAAACGCAGCACCCACTTTGAACACAGCTTTCGCAAATCCAAATACTCGTGTATGATATATCCAACACACTCTTTTGGTATCTTCAGAGCCTCAGCTATCTCGATCAACTTAACTTTACGGTCATTCGTAATCATTTTGTGGACTTTTTTGATGTTTTCATCTGAAACAGCCTCTTTTGGACGTCCACTGCGTGCATCATCTTCGGTGCTTGTATGACGACTTTTAAATTTTTCAATCCACTTGCGAATGGTTCGTTCGGCTGGTGCAGAGTCCGGGTAACACTTATCAAGCCATGTCCTTGCATCGGCTGCATTTTTTCCCATCGAAAAGCAATGATAAATCAACACACGAAATTGCTTTGAATCCATTTTTTTCCACAATAACAAAAGTTGCTTCACTCACAACGCTATATCTCGAGAACTAATGGTCCGACAGCTGTCAAATTTATACACGTATCTTTTGAAGGTTGGTACTAACTGAAAATGGTATGGATTTAATTCAAGTGGTGCCCACTCTTAGAAACGGCACTGACTTTTCAGTCCATGTTATAGGAAAAGGTATTGCATTGCTGGGTGATCGGTTACCAAGATGTAACTCGCGCACAAGGGATTTTGTCTACCCTTAAGATGTTTCCTCATAGCGGAAGGGAAAAAAGAGAGATACCAATGTGCACTCGTTCTAAATGTTTGCAAGTTACAGTGACTAGGAAATAAAGATCTCGGCAGTGAATTCCATAAGCGAGCTGTTCGGCTTAGGAACGAATCACGATATTTCAGAGTGCGTCCGAAAGTGGGCTTGAGGGTATACTGACGAGCATTCATAACGAGATGGGTGTTACGGTTGAAAGTTAGAAGGGGTGGAATGCTTACCATCTGTGGAGACCTGATGGTAAAAATAGGTATAAAACAAGATGAGACAGGAGGCATTACGTCTGTGTTCGAGGGTGTCGAATGACTGTGTAATATTTTCATCAGCTATGAATTTTATCGTACGGTTTTGGATCCTATCTAGCAAGTGCAAGGAGGTTTTATGTGACCAGATGTGAGCATTGTACTCAAATTTCAGGCGGATGAATTCCTTATATATTGAGGCCAGAGCAGAGGATCGCTTGAGGGAGCCTAGATATTTCGCAGAATTTTTGGTGACATCGAATGTGTGGTCATTCCAACGTAAGTTGTCATTGACACGCATACCGAGAATAGAGAGTTTATCGGTTTCGCCGATGCAAGTGCCATTCATGGATAACGGCCCTGTGTTCAAATTTCGTATTGTGCTTTGGAAGCATTAAATTCCACTCTGTTGATTGTTCCCCAATTGGTTATGCGCTTAATATCGGAATTTAATGAGCTTAACATACACTGCCGTTCCCGCACTCACGCCCCTGCTCATCGTGCGTAGTGCGGGAACGGCAGCCGATGAGCAGGGGCGTGAGTGCGGGAACGGCAGCGTATATGAATATGAAAATCAGAGAGTACTGTCATCAACTAAGGGATGACTCACGCCCCTGCTCATCGGCTGTAGTGCGGGAACGGCAGAGTATATGAATATGAAAATCAGAGAGTACTGTCATCAACTAAGGGATATATCGAATTAGAAGTAGCAGACAAGAGATCATTGATAAAATCTAAAAAGATTGTTGGAGACAGAACGGAGCCCTGGGGCACACCAGCATTTATTTTGTGAATACCTATCAGACTTAAAACCACTCAACATAACTTGAATTGAACGTTCCGAAAGGTAGTTTCTAATCCATGGAAGAAGAGTATCGTCGATCCAAAAGCACGTATTTTTGACCAAAGGGCCTGATGCCAAACTCTATCAAACGCATTATAAATATCAAGTGCAACTATCTTGCTTTCGCCAGATTGATGTACGCTTTGGTTCCACTTTTCGGTGAGACATGCCATCAGCTCACCAGTGGACCTGTTGCTACGAAAATCGTACTGCCGGTGATTGAGAAGTTTTCGTGTTTTGAGATATTTCCAGAGCTGACGGTTTATCAGCGTTTCCATGACCTTGGAGAGAAGGGACGTAAGTGCAATGGGTCTGTAGGAGGAGAAAGACTAAGATTCCCCTTTTCTGGGACGGGCTGGACAAACGCTGTTTTCTATCTGCTTGGAAAGAATCCTAGGGAATAGGTTTGGTGAAAAAGCTTACGCAGTGGTTTTGCCAGCGTGGAAGAACACCTCTTCAGAAGAAGGACCTGCGGACTTTTGGATGTTAAGATCTTTAAGAACTCTTGCTACTACATAAGTGCGAACGTGGATTTGTTCCATTGAAGATTCGACGCACCCAAGTGTAGGCGGAGACAAAGCACAATCCGGAAGTGTTGAGCTGCCCGCAAAGTGTGCAGCAAGCAGATTAGCCTTGTCCAAAGAGCTGACAGCTGGAATGTCATTGTAAATGAGCGTTGGAATGGAGGATGTGGCAGAATTTTTAATATTTTTGACGAACGACCAAAATTGTTTCTACATTTGAGGCATTGTAGTATTTTTTGCCTCAATTTTTGGTCGTATTGAAATTCCACGTTTGAGAAAGATGTTGCATTCATTCCTCCCTCGTTTGAACTTTTTTCGGTTTTCCGCTGTCGGATTTGTCTTACAGGACCGAAAAAACATCTCTCTAACCCTGACAGCCTTTTTACTGCTCCAGTCATACCATGCCTTTTCTTTTGGTCTGAAAACTACTGTTAATCCGATGAGGGATAAAGCATCGCATTCCAAAGAGAAGAATCTGTTAAGACCGCTCCAGTTGGCTTTCTCGTATTCTTTTAGGAATCTTTTCTCTGACTGTGTGATGAGTATACGAGAAATTAGCTCATTTAACACAGTGGTCCGACGAGCCTAGAGGGGATAGCACATTGACCTTGTATTTTTCGGGGTGAGAAGTTAAAAACAAGTCCAGGGTGTTGGCGGTATGACTACCAGCATATGGTGTTTGCGTAGGTTTATTTACAAGCTGGGTTAAGTTATTTTCTGCAGCTAAGATATCAACGCACTGTCCTTCGGGTGTGGGCCCCCGACCAATTATCAAGGCTTCGCCCATCAATGACGTTGTCTAATAAAAAGCGGGGGCAGATTATTCTTACTGGTCTTATCGTAAACATCTTCAGATAACGCCTCTGAAGGTTGATTTGACCAGTAACACGTTGCCGGTCATAGGTCTTGTTGACCACCGGTAGTCCATACCAGGACTCTTAAATCACGGTACCATGGGAGTCAGGAGCCCCCCGGATTTCGGTCCGGTCCTGACTTGTTGAGGTAGGCCCCCTTGTGGAAGCGTCATGGTGGCTGTGGTTTAAACCCAAATCGCGGGTACGGGTTTCCTTTTTGTTTTAGCCCATTGTAGAGTTGCAAATGAAATACTGGGTGCTGCGATCCTAAGAACAGTAAGAGGTTTTAGGTCGGCCTCGACTCATACCAAGGGTGGAACTTGTGCCTCCAACACAGTTCCGAATTGGTATCAAAGCTCCCATGGATGTATGGGCATCCCGTAAACTTAAGTTTACACGACATGTGTTTACGTTAAAAACCTAGAGACTATGTCCTTCGGGTGTTGTCTGTCCAGAATGTCGAAGCCACCCTGAATTGTATATTGCAGTCGCCCTTAATTATGATTTCAGTATGAGGATACAGGGAAACAATTCTTTGTATGGAGTCAGACAGCGCATCAAACTCGTTAAAAGTCGAATTGCCGTCAAGTTTGGGGCTTCTGTAAATAAAGCACTACATAGTGGATAATTTGCTTGTCCTCGTACTTTTGTACTTTTTTATTGCTTAGACCTTCGGCGAGTTGTCCGTCGACCTGCGATTTATGGAGGTGCCGGGATTATCAGCTTCTGTTGCCCTCTCGGCAAGTCTTCTAACTTGATATCAGTTTTTACCATTGCAGCAATTCGACGTCTTTGAGCTCCAGTTATATATTCAAATCTCTGCTGGGCTTTGAAACGGTGCTTTGTACATTTTGTCCCTGGACACCTTCGTTGTCACTTTTGGTCAAACCTGGTTTAGCCTTTATTGGAGATTTTGAATCTGTCTCCATTTCACCCTGAGATACTGGGGACCGGAGCAGAGATTCTTCTCCTTCTGACACCGCACATTGAATGAAAGATTTGTTGTTGATTTTGTTTTCGTTATCGTTATGGTTCATTTTTGGATCCACGATTACAGCGGGAGAGGTTAGCTCGCACCTGTAGAGCTCCTATAAAAGTGTAAGGCTAGTTCGAATGAGAGGGTGAGCGGTGTCTCATACATGGATGATGCACATATTTGATTCTATGTAACATTCAGTTATCGCACGTATTCCACAACACCTTGACTTAGGAATGCATTTTTCTCTTGATCCGAAGATGCGTAAAGCTTCTACCTGGAAACACGCCGGGTCGCCTGATTAGCTCGTATTTTCCCGGCAAGGCATGTGATAGAATTAGTCTTATCAAAGAGAACCGAAAAAAATGCCATTTCTTGTGAACGAATTATCGATAACCACTAGGACTCAAAGTCCTTTGAAAGCTAGGCATTACCCGATATACATAATACGTACATAACACATATTATCTGCATATGTCTGAGCGTCGATATAAGCACTTTTAAAAGCGATAGCGAGTCGACCTTTATGCACAGGGGCAGTAGAGACAAGATGCCGCTATTCAAATCTTCATCGCATAAAGATCACAGATTGCATCCGAAAAATTCAAAGTTAAAGGTGTTAAGGCTCACTTCACTAGAATTGGTTTAATCCACAAAAACTGTAATTTGTCGTTGTCATGCTAACGGGCCGAGCCAGATTTTACAGTGGTGTCTTACAAGATCTTCGGCGTTGGTAGGCATGTTCAATATTAGACAAAGGATGCAATCGTAAACAACTTAATAATTGCCGCAGCACTTTTATCCTTATACACGTCTTCATTTAGGAGTATTAAACCGCAATCACTTGCTCTATAGAACAGAAGCATGTTCAATATTTTGTCGTATGGATAAGGCCGTCCCAGGCTGCTGTGAGAACAAAATTCTTCGGATGATTTTCGTTTTCGTCTACATCCACAGTGAATGAAGGAGAAATACAACAACGAGATGCTTGGCTATGGAAGGAAATTAAGTTAGTCAAGAGTGCCCGGATACAATGACAGCTGGTACGTAGAGAGTAGATGACCATCAGTAGCCCAACTTTTATAATCTTCGACCTACTGGAGGCATTTAGCTTACACGATGGAAGTAATGTCAGTTGAGGGTCAGGTCCATCCTGGTCTATAACAATGCGGCAAAGGCTTACTCTACAGAATGGAACATCGAAAGTATCATATCTCAGATTTCCTTACTTACCAAAGGTGAAATCGCGGTACAGCAAATAATGTATCGGTAAAAACTTGTATCTGCTAGTAATCTCTCTGCCAAAAACCATCCAAGAAACTTATCAGATATTAGATATTCATCCAATAATTCGCTCTTACTGAAAATTAGAAGTCCTCCAAGGCAAACTTCTTCAACGAACAAGTAAGTTTGAAAAGTTTTTGTTTTTTTTTTTTTTAAATAAAAAGATGAATAGCGCAAAAGAAGCAGAGTATCATAAGCAAGTTCCAGATTATATTCTCCCAACATAACAAGCAATTGCTTCCTGATTAACAAACGTAATTTTTTCTTTTACGGCCAGCCAGTGATTTAAGGTTACAACCTGCACTTAACATGGACCCTCTTCTTGACCCCCACAAAGTCTTCAGCATTCCCATCCCCGACCATTTCTTTGGAAAAGAGAGAATAACAAAATTGAAATGAAATTTTTTTATTACAATTAAAGTTGCTGCCCCATTAGCCCAAATTTGATGACATGCTAAAATAATCTCGCTCAGTTCATTGCAGCTGAACAAATCTATTAAAGTCTGCTCTCGACCAAAACATTCAAAATCTGCTCCCCTTTTGGAACACGAACCAAATGGGGGATGAAATGGAAAAAAATACCGAGAGGGGCTGGAGAAACCTATTTGCAGCTATTCCAAGTTATTGTGCAATAAAACGATTTCCAACACAGACTCGTCCTCATTCGAAATAATTATCTCCAGGAGTGCGCGACTCTAGAAAATTAAAAAAAAAAAAAAAAACACAGAAAATACTCAAAACTCCCACTGAAAAGATGGAACTTTTCTTTGCCATTTTTTTATTACAATTTCTGTTTTTGGGGTTTTTTTTTCTTTTGCGAATTCCTATGCACCCTCTCTGACCATTATCTCTGGTCGACAAGTTGCCATGAGTTTTATCGGGCGGTGAGAACGAACAATCGAGTTGCATTCCGCAGACAGCGATTCAAGGCATCACAGTTGCAAGGATATTAGCGCTAAAGGATCTAAGTGTGGAGGGAAAGTGTTTAAAAAACGTTAGCGACCATTTCGACACTCCGCATAATAATTGTCGCCTCCTAAATACTTTCGAATGCTATCGTTAAAATTTCAGCATGGGGTGCACATTCCTTCCGAATGGGATAAGTTTGATGTCTTTCTTGCTGTTGGAGCAACGAGTACTCCTGCTCCTCTCCTGTTCTATTCATCGTCTTTGCTATCGTTTTGTGTGTTTTTTTTTTCCTGAATGTTTCCATTTTGCAGGAGTTTCTTTTGGATGACTTTTTGAGGGTGACTTCTCTACTTGGCCGGAATTAATGGAATAATTGTTTGGCAACCGCTTGAAAGGGATGTTGGATTGATAAGAAAAGTGTTGGTACACACTTCAACTAGGTTCGGGACTTGTTCTTGCTGGAGGAATAAGTTTTTCCATCTCGAAGCCACCAAACTTTAGAACTTAGTTTTTCAGATTCACATAGAAGGCTGATATCAGCTTGAAATATTTGAATTTTGTACTCTTGGTGAGCTGAGTCAGGATAAGATTTACATTACTGTTTTTCAAAGGCAACATGGATCTTCCTATAAATGTGGCAATAATATTTCGCGCTATACAAGATTTTGCAAAATAAATAAATGGGTTATGGAGCTCCCAAATCTTCCAGATAAAATGCTGTGAAGCGGTGTCCCATTCGGCATATTTGTTTTCTACGTCATCGAGGTCATCGTTCTCCAGCTAAGGAAATGAAGTCCATAAAGTCTCTAACAAAAATTTGCTATGTGCAGTCAGGGAATGTTTAAGTTTACAGAGAAAAGGTATCTACCAATTCTTCTGTGTCTTTATAACTATCATCACTAGAAATATTTAGTTTTTACGATCAAAGTAATGTACGTAGTCCCTAAGAATACGATAGACCATACAAATTTTTGAGTCGGGTGCTTGCGTATTGTACTCCTCAAAAAGGCTCAGCTTATTTTGCGATTGAGATACAGGACGTCAGAGTCTACGCTGTTGATATCTTTTAGTTAGTGCACGGGATTAGGACATGGCACAACCTACATTAAATTTTTCATAAGTTTGAAACTAGGTTTGACAACTTCGTTTACCTTGAAAGTACATATGATCTCGTCCGATGGTAATACAGCAAAGCTGTGCTCTATTTGTTGTCAAAGATTTCGAAGAGTGATGTTTTCAGTACAAGCATTGTACTCACAGGCTGCACGCTTTTGTGAATGGATATCTGGCTTTCGGGAGCTTTCCGAGAGCCGAGCTGAAACCAATAGATATATGTAGCGGAGGGGTTAAGACACGCCAAACGGAGCATTCTACAAAATTCGTAAAATATTACGCACACCTCCAGATGCTACCTTTCATAGAACCTGACGTAAACAATTAATTTTTCCTGTTGAACTTTTATTTCAGGGTATCAGGAATCGCACAGGATAATCATAAATTCGGCGCCATCTGATCGCATCACCGAACTCCGACAAAAAATCTAGAGCGCGAAAAATACGAACACATTCGTACGCGAGCACGAAATGCCCCTTGGCGACAAGAAACCGAGGTAACTCTATTATGAGATGGTTCAGGCAGCTATAGGGTTGCTGGGTGAGAAGGGATTACTTGATTTACGGGCTTCACGTCTATTCCAATCAATACAAGCAGTGACCGTTATGGTGTAAGGCCCAGCGGCCGAAAAAACACAGATTGCCGACAAGGGCATGGAACGTCGAGCTCCGCCAAATAAATGCAGTAGTACCCATCGCATCGACTCACACATCCGTCGACCGTCAAGCAGCCAATGCACCATCCGCCTTATCCAAAGTCGCTCAGTTGACGCGGGAAGTCTCCTAACTATTAACGCAGCAGCACAAGTAACGATCATCACGACCTCGACTAGCTCAGCCTCGTATCTCCAGCCAGTGCAGACCAGAGCAATCCATCGAACAATTCGACGACTGGTAATTCCATCGTAATTTCGGTAACTGTGCAACTAATTGTCATTCACCATGCGACCTTCGTCGATTGCCAGTTACATCGACCTCACAATAACAATCATCGCTCGACGCCCGTGGATGCTGTGGCAGATCGTCAACGCGCCTCAGCCTCCATCAATCAATGTTCACGTGAACATAAAAATCTCTCTTTTCTCAACGATACACGTGCAGAAGTTTTCTGCATTCCACTTTCTTCATCCATTAAAAAGGTTCGTCCAACAACCCTGAAGCTATTTGCAGGGAACGGCTCGTCCATTAAAGTCTACGGAGAGGTCTCTCACGAGCTAAAGCTTGGCTTCCTTTTGTCGACATCATAATGGCCCTTCGCAACATCACTCGCTTAGCCTCACCGGGAGTATCGACCAACTCAGAAGTAGTGCAGTTCATAGAGACGAATGACTCATCGGCTTCTGCACGATGATGTCGCCTACCAAGTGAAAAGTTGACCGCTGCACGACAAGAATTCGAACGGCTTACGCGCGCAGGGATATGCCGACCGTCAAAGTCAAATTGGTCGAGTCCGCTCCACATGCCGTCCCTCCACGACTTCGCTAATATCCTGCGAGGTAAGTCTCTTTCCTCAAAAATAAATTTGCAAAAAGCTTATCACCAGGTTTCGATTAATTCAGGCAACGTACTTAAAACCGCCATCATCACCCCCTTTGGCCTATATGAGTTCACCCACAAGATGTTTGTGCTTCGCAACGCAGCCCAAGCCCTTCAAGAAATGCTATGAGGAGTCCATTTCACTTCCCATATAACATATGTATGGACGATATCTGCATCGCATCATCAAGCTTCGGTCAACATCGCCAACACTTAAGTGAAGCACTAAAGAGACTCGCAAATCACAACTTGGCAATCAACGTCGCCGGCTTTGAATTCCTTGGTTAGCTTAGCTCCTCTTCCATCACGAATCGACACAACCAAATCTATTTAGCGACCAGATACTGTAAAACAGCTGAAAGGATTCATCGCAACGATTAACTTGTATCCTTAGTTTATTCCTCATGCAGCCGCTGATCCAATTTCTGCTGTTAGCAATAGTCCCAGGCAGGTGGAAGAAGGATAAAACCGCCCTCAACTGAACTCAGTCTACATTAGAAACGTTCGCTAACTGCCGCCAACTTTTCACCCAGGCAGTGCGTCTGTCGCACCCCGTACCGGAAGCAGAGTTAAGCCTTGTCACGAATACATCGAAATTAGCAGCAGGTGCCGCTCTTCACCAAATAATCAACAACGAACTAGAGCCAGTCTGCTACTTTAAACAAAAATTCTCCTCGACGCAACAACGCGTACTTGGCCGTACGCCGTTTTCGGGCACAAGCCGCTCATATTCGCTTTCAATCAACGACCAGAGAAATCCTTGCCGCTACAAACGATATTCCTGTCGTTCTTCAGCGAATTTACCACCGACATCCGATATATCAACCGTAACAGATTTGCTGTCGCGCATCCATGCAGTACGCGCAAGGGAGGACAGCTATGAGAAACTTGAAATATCGCAGAAAGATGGCATGGAACTTCAGCAGCTGCTCAAAGGTAACCCAATGCCTTCGGTGCAACTAACGTTGTTTTCCTTCCCTCATCTAGGCAATCCCATTTATTGCAATGTGTCGTATAACCGAGTCAGAAGCATACCTAATGGTTGACATGTCCGGAGTCAATTGTGCAAGCGCCCTTATCAACGGCTGGATCGTCCGCTTCGGAAAATCCGTGCAAATTACATAGAATTAAGGAAAGCAATTTCATCCCTTCCGTCTTTATGGAACTATGTAAATTGCTCGGAGTAAACCACATAATGACAGCCTCATATCGCCCGCAGTCAAACGGAATCATCGAGCGCTTTTATCGGACGTTGAAGGCTGCAATGAACTGCAACGATTCCACGAATTGGGTAAAGCGCTTGGCACTCAGATTGCTCGCCACCCACGCCACCCCAGCGGAGTTAGTACACGGCACAACCCTCAGGCTCCCGGCCGATTTACTGTCACCAACCCTCGACAATCGCTCGTAAATATGATGCGCCAGTTGAGGCCTGAGCAGACATTCTAGGACACGAAGCAACCCCCATTCGTTCACCAAGCCTTACCAACATCATCTCACGCATCAGTTCGCAACGACTTCGTTCGGTAGTGCCGCTATATGAGGGACCCTTTAAGATAAGAGAACGCCACGAAAAATTGTTCACACTGGAGCGTCGACGATAGACCGCCTGAAGTCGCTATACGCTTTCTAGGCTTAGGGATAAAAAGATATACGAGAATATATATTTTGCCTATCTGCACGATAAACCCGACTCGGTGTACTACGAGGGTAAAACAAAAACAAGCGTCATGGTTTCTATCCAGCAGGAAGGCCTCCCTATCGACTTTACCAGTCTCAGGAAACTTTATATAAAGTAGCACGAGATTTTCAATACGCCCCCTCAAAAATTTGCAGACGATCTTGCCGCTCTTCACCACTATGTACACTCTAAAAGAGTCTCACACCTCCAACGCAGTCGACTTGAACACGATAAATTTTGTCGATCCTAAAAAGTCATGCAAAAACCTTCCTCTCACCTTCTATTACCAGAACGTAAGAGGACTGATTTCTAAAACCCACGTCGTTTTGCGCCAATCTCATGCTCTCCCATTTGATTTCTACACTCTGGCCGAAACTAATCATATCATCAACATAAAAATTAGGAGTTATTCCCTCTTTCTCTGAATGATTTTCGGTATGATGATCGCATACTCCCTTTGATTGAATCGCCTTGTAGAGGTGTCCTACTGGCTATTCAGAACAGCTTGGACTCCTCTCTCGTTGCAACTTCATCTTCTCCTAAGCTCGACTTTGTGTCAGTTAAAATAACACTTACTCGTAGATGCTTGAATGTTATGTGCTGTTACATTCTTCCGGCACAACCTATCGAATCCCACCAACTTGCTATTGCAGCAATTGGCAATTTTATCGACTTATCAGACTAGCTTGATGATATCATTATCTTCGGCGATTTTAGTCTGCCTCAGCTGAAGTGGACTCCATATGAAGACCTATCTTTTTCATCGCTTCCAATCCCATTTCCACTAAGAAATATCTATTGTTAAATCGGCTAAGAGATTCTAGTCTATGCCAAGTCAGTGGCGTTTCCAACTACCATATATGGAAAGGCAATTATAGCTTATTTTCACAACTGATCCTATCAACTCCTCAGTATCCCCTATCTCTTTCAACTATTGATAACTTTCATCACCACTTCTTCCCTCATTTTTCCACAACACCCCCCTTCAGTCGCCTTCCCTCGCAGTTCTATTTTCTTACAATTTTTACGAAGCTCATCTCCGTAAAATCAATACTTATTTAGGCAGGGCTTCTTTCGAGTTCACCAATCTATCTCCATTTTTTACAGAAAAATATTCCAATTCATCTCCCTTTATGTGCCATAGTCCCGCCATAAAACTACTCCTACATCCCCTCCTTGGTATAATCATAGACTCCGCTCTCTACGAAACAAAAGAAACAAGTTATGGGCGGTATTCCTTCGCACCCACTCTTCTTAAGACTATTCAAATTATTTAGGTTCACATTTTCATTTTACTTAACTCTATAACTCTCTCTACCAACGCTACCTGAATAGTGCGCAAACCAATCGTATAAGTGACCCCAAGTCCTTTTTTCAGTTTGTCAATTGCAATTCAGTAGCTTTCGAAACCAAATCATCAAGTGATTCTCCTACCATCGCCAACGTTTTTGCAACATTTTTCAAACACTCATTTGCCAACAACTCCTTCGTACCAGATCCCTCTTACTTCAATGACCAACCAAATTTCTCCGTTGGTACCTTTTCACTCAAAATTTTGATCCTGCAGTTATTGAAGAAAAGTTACTAAATCTTAAAGATGAATTTGTACCTGGCCCAGATGGGCTCCCCGCCGTATTTCTATAAAAAATTCTCTTCCAACTTGTCTCTACCCGTTTCCTACCTTTTTCGTCTGTCCCTCACACAGGGAGAATTTGCCCAGATTTGGAAGACCTCTTTTATAATCCCGATACACAAAAAGGGATCTAAGCATGAAGTTATCAATTATCGTCCAATTGCTAAACTCTCTCATATACCCGAACACTTTGAAAGCATTTTATATGAAGCCTTAAGCTTCAAGTGCCAGCCTTTTATTGCACCCCGACAACATGGTTTTCTAAAACGGAGGTCAACTACCACAAACCTACTTGAATTTGTGTCTTTTGCTCTTTCAGCCTTAGAAAATGGCAAACAAACCGATGTTATCGCAACTGTTTTCACTAAAGCGTTTGATAAGCTATACCATCAATTCATCCTCTTGAAATTGTCTGCTCTCGGCGTTGAGCCTCTCTTATTAAAATGGATTTCTTCTTACCTGGTAAACCGTTATTATAGTGTTCGGTTTAGATTCGCGCTTTCTGTTCCGTTCCAAGGCAGTCATCTTGGCCCTCTTCTCTCCATTCTTACTATTAATGATGTTGGGAAGGTCATTAAACACTGCTCCCTCTCCTTTAACGCTGACGACACAAAATTTTTTAAAACTATTTCCTCTCGCCATGACTCTGCCCTTCTTCAAGAAGACCTTGATCGGTTTTCAATCTGGTGCCTCAAAACCTGCCTAGAACTTAATATAGCCAAATGTCAATCTATAACCTTCTCACGTAAGTGCAACCCGACTCCTCTCCAACTTTATTTTGTCTATAGTCAACCAATTCCTCCGGTTCAGTCTTTTCAAGACCTTGGCGTATTATTCGACTGTGAGCTTAATTTCCGTTCGCATATCGATAAGATGATCCTCAAAGCCAACTCATCACTTGGCTTTATTAAACGGTGGTCCAAGGAATTTTCCAACCCGTATGTAGCCAAATATCTCTATATAACCTTTGTTCGCCACTGCTTGAGTATGACAGTCAAGCTTGGTCCCCCGATCACCGGGTTTAACGTCGATTCCTCCGATTTGCTCTCCATGGTCTGCCGTAGAACGACCTTTTAATCTTACCTCCCTATCAGGACCGCCTCAAACTTCTAAATATGAATCCGTTAGAAGAGCGTAGGAATACTGGTGACACTCTTTTCATTCATCGACTTCTCTCAGGTCCCCTCGACTGTGCATCCATTTTGAACTCCATTTCCTTCAATACCAACCCCCGCAATCTACGTTGTCCTCGTCTCTTCTATCTACCGGTCCACCGCATTTCTTATGGCTCCAACGAACCAATCTCCCTGTGCTCCGAAAGGTCAACTCAAACCTCTCCCGTTTGGATATCCACCTTGGCACTCCTCGTCTCAAACAAGATCTCCTCCACCCCCCCTTGGTCTCTAGCTGTTAAGTCCCTCTGTTAGTTTGTAGTCCTAGTTTTCAAGTTAGATTAAGCTTGTATTAAGCCAATAAGGCAGATCCCTAAGCACTACCTTTTAAGACATGCCAATCGGAGCATTCTGGCAACGCCGAGCACCAACTGACAGCTACATGACAGCAGCACACCACACCTAATTGGCATCCGCCGGATAGAAACTACTTGAGAGAAACCGCCAAAAATACCACACACTTTTTCTCTGATCAAGCATTACGCTATAACCGTCGTTAAATATTTTTAGCGCCGCTTTTAATTAAATTTTAGGTTAAACGGACTTTTTAGTATTTTTCGGTTTTGTTATTTGGAGTATCTAGGAAATGGTGGGTCAATGGCTCGCAGTCATTACTGACGCATTACAGGTATATTCCGGGGGATGAGATTTTCCATCTAGTAAATGGGTAATTGAACTGGAACCTTAAGCCAGCTCTTAAATGCCTTTGTAGCAGGAAATATGATATCTCCGAATGGGTTATTTATGGGATTCCCATCATCATCGCCATCAATTTACATTCTCAAATACGAGTAAGCTTGTCTTTGCTCTTTCCAAAGAGATACGTCCATAAGGCATACTTTCAAAAGAACATCAGTATTCTGCGTGATTCTGGATCTTTATCGACACAATGAAGTGATTTTTGCTTGTTTCCGGTTACAGCATATAAAAGCTGATTCCATAGTTCGACTTTTTTATTCATCTACTTGTATTGTGGCGGCTGTTAGGATCCTTGCTGTTTCTGACATTTTTTCATGAGACCTTTTCTTTCAAAATTTGAACGTTTATTTAAGAAAAACATATACAATAGTATTATTCAATGTATTGCCCATCTGAAGCTATCACTTTTTCCCATCTTTCTGGCAATTTGTGGATCCCATCCCAAAAGAACTGCGCCGGCTTGGCAGCCAAGAATGAATCAAGCCAATTTCAGTGAGGGCGTTCTACATCGACCGGAACAAATGTTAGTCAGAAGGGGCGAGGTCTGGGCTATAAGGCGGGTGGGGTAAACTTCCCATCCACTGTTTTCCAAATAGTTCTTAACCGGAATAGCAACGTGGGGCCGAGCGTTGTCATGATGGAGAATTATTGCCTCGTGTCTGGTCGCATATTCCGGGCGTTTTTCGGCCACTGCTCTCTTCAAACGGATTAATTGTGTTCGGTAGCGTTGTTCATTGATGGTTTCACCCAGTTTTAGCAGCTCATAGTACAGCACACCCATCTGATCCCACCAAATACAGAGCATTACCTTCGTGCCATGGATATTCGGCTTTGCCATTGATTTGGCTGGTTGGCCGGGTTTCACATATGATTTTTTGCGCTTGGGGTTGTCGTAATGGATTCATTTTTCATCACCAGTAACAATCCGATGCAAAAATGACTTCCTTTTGTGGCGTTCCAGCAGCATTTCGGACATGCAAAACCGCCTTTCGACGTCTCTCGGCTTGAGTTCATGTGCGACCCAATTTCCTTGCTTTTGAATATATCCAGCTGCTTTTAAACGTTTTGAAATGGCTGCTTGAGTGGCATCCAAAGATTATGCGAGCTCCCCTTCATAGAGTAATGCTTCCAGTTCTTCATCTTCAAACTTTTTTGGCTGCCCAGGACGTTCATCGTCTTCCAAGCCAAAATCACCACTTTTAATTCATGCAAACCACTTTTGGCACGTTCGCTCAGCTAGCGCATGTTCACCATAAACTTCCAACAAAATACGATGACTTTCGGCAGCAGTTTTCTTCATATTAAAGTAATGAAGAAGAACTCCCCGCAAAAACACTTTTTCAGGCACAAAGTTCGACATATTTGAGTGAAAAAAATTATTGTTGTTTACGCTTCAAATGAATGACATATACTGAAATGACGTACAATGACAGTAGCTTTCCAACGCATGTTCCAATGGAATAATACAAGTTACGCCATCTCATAGCAAACCGCGTGAATTAAGTTATAGACCCAATACTTTCTTACAAGGTGCTACAATTCAATAAACCTCTACAATGCTCGTAAGAGGGTCTTTTTCCAACTGCTTCCAACTTCTTGTTGTGCATGTCATGGTATTTTCACTTGCGTTGATTTTCCTGGATAGAAGGGACATATTCTTCTAGTCCGAGCATTCCACTTGTCTTAGCACTCTCGCTGAACAGTTAAAGAAAATCATTTGAAGAATTTTATGTTCAAAACAACCGGGGCAACATTGATCTGGAAGGAAATTTAGGGAGGAAGAAAGGACAGGTACCGATATACATTGTTTTTAAATGTCTGTACGCTATAACGACCAGGAAACATAGAGATCGGCAGAGCATTCAATGAACGAGTTGTGCGGCTTAGGAAAGATTCACGATATTTTAGAGTACGTCCGAAAATGGGCTTGAGGGTATATTGATGAGCATTCATACCGAGACGGGTGTTACGGTTGAAAGTTTGAATGGGCGGAATGCTACTGGCGATTTCAATGGAGCACTGGTGGTGGAAATAGCGCTAAAACAAAGTGACACAGGAGATATTACGTCGGTGTTCGAGGATGTCAATTGAGTAACTGATATTAAATTATATCGCATGGTTTTGAATCCTATCTAGCAGGTGTAGAGATGTTTTAGGGGCACCTGACCAGATATGGGCATTGTACTCTAATTTTGGGCGGATGAATTCCTTATACATATATTGTGGCCAGATCAGAGGGGGTAAAATATTTCTTACACCTCTTGAGGGAACCTAGATATTTCGCAGAGTTTTTGGCGATATTTAATATGCGGTCATTTCAACGTAAGTGGTCATTGACACACATACCAAGAATAGAAAGTTTTTTGGTTTCCACGATGCAAGTGCCATTCATGGATAACGGCTGGGTGTTTAAATTTCGCTTTAACGGCAGCAGACAGCATTGTGTTTTTTAAGCATTAAATTCCACTCGGTTGATAGTTCCCCAATTGGTTATGCTGTTAATATCGGAATTTAATGAGCTTAACATACGCTGCCGTTCCTGTTCAACAGCCGAGGAGCAGGAGAGTGAGTCCGGAAATGAATATGAAAAGCAGACAGTACTGTCATCAACAAAGGAATCCATTGGATTAGAAGTAGCAGACAAGAGATCGTTGATGAAAATTAAAAAGAGTGTCGGAGGCAGAACGGAGCCCTGGGGCGCACCAGCATTTATTTTGTGAATACCAGACTTGAAACCGTCCAAGATAACTTGAATTGAACGTTCCGAAAGGTAGTTTCTAATCCATGGAAGAAGAGTATCGTCGATCCAAAAGCACGTATTTTTGACCAAAGGGCCTAATGCCAAACTCTATCAAATGCATTATAAATACCAAGTGCAAGTTTCTTGCTTTCGCCAGATTGATGTACGCTTTGTGTCCACTTTTCGGTGAGACATGCCATCAGACCAGCACTGGACCTGCCGGTCATTGAGAAGCTTTCCTGTTTCGAGATATTTCATGAGCTGACGGTTTATGAACCTTGGAAAGAAGGGACGTAAGTTTAATGGGTCTGTAGGAGGAGAAGATTCGCCTTTTTTAGGGACGGGCTGGACAAATGCCGTTTTCCATCTGCTTGGAAAGCGTAGAATTGATGAAAGGGCTTACGCAGTGGTTTTGCCAGGGAGGAACAACACCTCTTCAGAAGAAGGGGAGATATATCATCTAGACCAGCGGATTTATGTATATTAAGATCTTTAAGTACCTATTCTTGCTACTACATGAGTGCGAAAGTGGGTACGTTGTATTGAAGAATCGACGCACTCAAATGTTGAACTAGCCGCAAAGTGTGCAGTAAGTAGATTGGCCTTGTCCAAAGAGCTGACAGCTGGAATGTCATTGTAAATGAGCGTTGGGATGGAGGTTGAGGCCGAATTTCTAATTTTTTTTTGCCGAACGACTAAAAATTGTTACTGCCTTTGGGACATTGCAGTATTTTTTGCCTCAGTTTTTGGTCGTATTGGAATTTCACACGCTTAAGAAAGACGTTGCAATCATTTCTGGCTCGTAACATTTTTTCGGTATTCCTCTGTTGGTTTGGTCTCGAAGTAGCGAAAAAACATTCCTCTAACCCTGACAACCTCTTTACAGCTTGAGTCGTACCATGCGTTTTCTTTTGATTTGATACTCTTCAACCGATGACGGATAAAGCATCTCATTCCAAAGAAAATATTTTCTGTTATCATGTCAGCAGCGGCATCTATGTCGTTATTGAGGAAACATAACGACCAGTTAGATTTCCTAAAGAAGTTCTTAGGTCAGTTCCAATTAGATTTCTCGTATCGCCATACGGTTCTCTTAGGAATCCTTTCTCTAACTGTGTGATGGGTGTACGAGAAATTAGCTGATATGACACAATTGCCGGTCCAGCATAGAGGGGATAGCACATAATCGGAGTACTTATCAGGTTGAGAAGTTAAAAACAAGTCCAGGGTGTTGGCGGTATGACTATCAACGTCTGGTATTCGTGTGGGCTCATTTACAAGCTGGGCCAAGTTATTTTCAGCAGCGAAGATCTCAACACATCGTGTGCTGTCTGTCCAGAATATCAAAACCATTCAGAATTGTGTATATTAAAATCGCCCGTAATAACGGTTTCAGTATGAGGATACAGGGAAAGAATTCTTTGTATGGAGTCAGGCAATGCATCAAACTCGTTGAAGGTCGAGTTGCTGTCCAGTTTGGGGCTTCTGTAAATAAAGCAGTAGTGGATAATTTGCTTACAGAGATGGAATTTTAACCACAGGAAATTGAATTCCGGATTGGAACAGGGACTACATTGTGGTGGAATTTGGTAAGCTACACCGATACGCACATAAATTGCCAGACCTAGATGAGGAAAGAATAGTGGCACTAGTTCGTAGCCAGGTAGCTTCAGATCAGAGTGATCTAAGAGGTGTGGGAGGGGATCTACCAGTGTTTCACTAAGTGCCAAAGCAGCTACTCTGTATTTACAGACGTGGACATACGCTGAAAAGTGATTACTTTTTAGCCTACGTATATTGGCTACGTCCACCCTGAATTCCCTAGTCACAATCACAAACAAACACAATAAACACAACACCGAGGCTGCGAAGTGAAAATTCTGACGTTGGCTTACCCAACGAAATTGCTGTAGGTGCTATGCCCTTACCACAATATGAAACACTGCACCAACAAAATTTTCACTCGCATCCCGCTATCCATCAGTTGTTATATATACGCAGTCACTGTCCGTACAGTATGATAAATGCAGTAACGACAGTAACTGAATGCAACAGTACTTCGTCCAGGAGCAGGAGAGGTGGGATACCCGCACTGTGTGATATGACTTATGTTAGATACTTTACTTCATTCACCGATTCTTATTAATGGCAATGAAGTATGCCATCAGAATGACGGATATTGCACTTGGAAGGCAGATGCAGATGGGTGAAATCTACATTTTCGTTCTCTAAGATGATATCAGCGACGCATCCTAGATCGAATTTGGATCCATCCCTGAAGACCCGACTGCATCATTTTTCTATAATTCAGATTACGGCCGCAACTGCTTCTGAGTACTGGGAAACATGAGTTCTGGTGTGATTTCATCAGATGGGATGTCCATAAGACAAAAATCAAAAGACGCCCTTAAAATGTCATCAAAATTCCAGCGAATGTAGTACCAAAGGCCACTTCTTTTCAAAAGAAAGACGGCATTGTTAGTGCACCGCATAACATGAATATTAAAGGGAGGCATATTCATCACACAGGTTGCGTATCTATAGACAGGCTTCTTCATTAGATCCGCATCAATTTGTTTTTTAAATACAAAGACGTGTGCTTAAGGTATCTATGAAACTTTTTTTGGGTTGAAATATTACCTAATTAGTGCTGTTGGAGTAGTCCTGGTTTCTGGAGGATTTTGAACTGGATGCCCAGTAAATAAAATATATGGGCTTATTGCCGGTCGTTTATTATGCGTGCTTCGCAGATGTTGCTAGAGTTTTACATGAACTCGTGTCTGTGAAGACTTCAATTCAGGGGATGCCCCGAAAAACCGAATCCCACGGTATCGTGATTTAAGTCTTGGTATGGACTACCGGTTGTTATCCCACCAACAGAACCTTCGACCGGAAGCTTTTATTAGTCAAATCATAACAACTTTCAGTGGAGTTAAGTTCTGAAAACCATTACGATAGGACCAGCTATTTTTGGTCTGCTCCCGATTTTTATTAGAAAACTTTATTGATGGAAGAAGCCTCGATAATTGGGTGGAAACCAGGTTTAAACATGAATAGGATTTACAAAATTTGTAATATGCAAAGGTAAACTTTACTCGCTGACGGTCCAAGTAAAAAGAAGGAAGGGAAGTTCTTTCACATTTTTATATTCAAAAGCTTTTTAAGTGGAGGTAACAGGTGCTATCGTCAATTGTCCTCTACAGTTTCTATGCGTGATTTGCAATTTTCCATGACTTATTCGCAGAATTCGGCTGATATTCCGGCCTCTGTAGCCCTAAAGAAGAGAGGCTAAAGGGGTTTAATCACACAAGCGACCTGGTTAATCAACAGAGACATTTCCGGTGATTAGACGATCATTACAATTCGCCTTCAATAAGTCGGTCGTGACCTTCTATCTCGAATTCACTTAATAAAAGAAAGTGGTAATGCTAAAGCAGTAGTGGTTTCTATTAACTGAAATGGACTCGGTAGAAATACGGCATGAAAATGGAGTCAAGTGGTCAACTATTTTGCTTACACCGAC